>CM049373.1:10791836-11991836 GCA_026937815.1 Etheostoma perlongum
GCTAGTAATATGTGTGTGTAGGCTAGGTGTTAGTATGTGCTGGGATTGGAAAGCTTGATGAGAGAAGGACGGACAATGGAATGTGTGTGTGTGTGTTTGTGTTTGCGTGCGTGTGTGTGCGTTTGTGTATGTGGGGGATACAGCATGGAGAAGAATTACTGTTATCCCCAGGAAGAAGAGGGAAGAGGGGGAAGATAAGAAACTGCTGCAGCCGACAGAGAGAGAGAGAGAGAGAGAGAGAGAGAGAGAGAATCAGGCATGAGAAGTCGTGTTTCGATGGGGGCCGCCGTTGTAAATTTGCAGGATATTCAGAGCGAACTGGGCCTGCTTGTGTGACTGCATCCATCTCTCTCTTCTTTTTTTAAACCAGAGGTCTGCTCTCCTGATAGTGGCATTGTGCGCGGCACACTATATAGAAAGCTCATCAGTGCTGGTTGCCTATTGGGGCGTTATCGGACCTAGTAAGGTAACTGCACGCTTATAGACTGCACCCAGATAATGGGGGGCAGAAGAAAAGCGATAAAGAGGAAGGGGGGCTCTTCTCATTAACAGCTATCTACTGCACTGCAGACACTGGGTTGTATTGAGTGGTTCCAATGCCGGGCATAAATTAAAATGCATCCACAGCAAGGAAGTGTGTGTGTGTGTGTGTGTGGGGGGGGGGGGAGGAGGAGTTCTGTAAATGATAGTGAAGCAGAAGGGTGGGGCATACAGGGGGGGGGCATTGGAGTCTGACTGAGCTCTGCCCACAGATTGGAGGAGAAACATGATTTGTGTGTACTAACATGGAAATGGGGCGGCTGGTTGATGGGTCACAGTTGGCCATATAGAGAATAACACAGTGAATGTCCATTATATATCCTATAGCCTTAAGCTGCAGTTCCACTAATGACCATCAAGTGGGTTTCTTGGCCATCTGGGGGTAGAATTCAAGCTAAAAACCACACATTTCACATGTTGTGGCCCTGTAAAGTATGTACAGCTAGCGTGTTAGTGAACAGCTGCCTACTTACACATCCAGCAGACAGAGAGCAGCATTAGCATTCATGGGCCCAACTTGAAAAAATCAAAGTAGGCAAACAAAGTTTCTCTTCTTTTCTGTTATTTCAGGCAGTTTTTATCACACTGATGTGTCTTTAAGTGTTATATTTCTGATACATTTGTTTTTTATTTGTTATTTTGTGCTATAGAAACAAGGGGAAACATGACGTCTGTGATTGACTCACCCTTGTGTTGTCTTCCCATTGACCATACAACTTTTATTTTTCTGAGTATGAATTTAAAATCTATTTGGTTGTCTTTGTTTTTGTCACTTTTTCCAATGTTTTAATCTATTTTTTCCTGCGCTTTTTTAACATTTTTGTTATTTTTTTCCTACATTTTCTTTCATCTTTTTTTTCCAATGCTATACAACTGAATTAAACCCAATGCAATGAAAGTAGTGTACTGATTGTTTATTTTACTTGTTATGAGCGTTGTAGGGAACCATCCTCGTTATTTTTGACAATTTGGTTGAAAGAAACCCACATTTCTGATATAGAAACGTTTTGAAAATGGGCCAAATTTGACACGAGGACAAAGGAGGCAGAGAACTGGATACAGCGTTTGGTGCAAAGCTCCGTTCATTCCAATGAGAGTGCTCAAAAGCGCATAAAGTAATCATGGAGCTCAGAGCTTCCGCGTTGACTGGCCCATGACGTCACAATGGACATGCGCACTAGCAACAGTTTGTTTGTCTTGCCATAGCAACATGCGCGTTCATGAGCTTCTCTCTCGTGTCTCTTACAAGTATAGTTAGTTCTCTTAATACAGCCATGGTATATGTGGTGAACTTCTAGCTGAAAGGTTTGCTTCACATAGCCTTCTTCTGATTGTAACAGTACTCACAGCTAACTTGAAGTCTGCTTTGATTTTCCTGGAGCTGATCATTGGTTGAGCCTTTGCCATTTTGGCTTATTTTTCCATCCATTTGAATGGTAGTGACCGTTGACCAGCAATGTCTGGAACGACCCATTTTTTGTTCATTGAGTATTTCAGTGCACTATAACCAGCATGCACAACATTTGCTTCCTTCCTACCTTAATATGGGCCATAATTGACACCTGTTTCTTCACCGAATCAATCACCTCACTAATTGAGTTGCTATTATTTTGAACATGAACACAGAATGAGCAGCATGCATGAAATGACTGTTGGGTCTGTTTCTATGACTCTAACACTTAATTATTTACCATGTAGAAATATCACTTCTTCCAAAAAACATGATTTATGAGGTTAGTGATGTTGGACTGCTATTATTTGGAACATAACTGTACGTAATGTTATTGCACTTTCAGTTTTTGGGGTTTATTGCACACAAGTCTAGTAGATGGAGGAGATGGAGAGGAGGGTTTGTGCTTTTGACGGCCTGGGGGAAAAAGCTGTTTTTTCTGTTGGCTCTGGATCTGATTGTCCTGTATCTTTGAGGGCAAGGGGAGAACAGGTGATTTCCAGGGTGAGTGGGGTCCGACAGGAGTTGAACTTTAAATTAGACATATCATGAAAAACTCACGTTTGCTGTGCTTGTGCACATACATCTAGGTATCTGGAGTGCCTACCAACACACAATTTGTGAAATAAGAACACATTCCATTTTTTTGGGAGTGGCCTAGATCAGAAAACAAGGGATTCAACAAGCCATTCAGATATGGATCCCCTTCCTATGCTCATTACGATATACCACCCCCATCTGAGTATCTTCACCAACGGTTAAAAAAAATAAATAAATCAGAAAATAAGAATGACATGTCTTCTTTAAATAACAGTGTTGCTTTAAGTAGGCTGTATTTCTATTTATGTATTTTATATGAAGTGCCTTTTTCAATTCCTTTACGTAAAAGTTCCAGAAAAAGAACACACCATAATGCTTTGATGCCCTGGAGACACTGCAGCCTACAGAGCTTAACTGGTAAGTAACAGCAGTTTCATAAGAAAAAGAGAGCTAGCCTCAGTTCTAGTGCTTCAGTATTCTAATCTCTCATTCAGCATTTCTGAACAAAAAGTTAAATAACAATAACTTTGTAGGCAGACAAAACTACGTACAGCTGCCATGACAATTAGACAGCATCATTATGCCATTGTAATTTGGTTTTGTCCATATTCAGAATATCCACCTTTTAGATGACTTCTAAAGTCATCTAACTTTTTCAGCAGTAATCTCTGCCACCTACCGCTCTCTGTCATGCTGTTGTGGCAGATTCGTCTACACCCCAGCCGCCTGCCTCGCCCATGGGCTCTTCTGTCGAACAGTAGCTAAGTTTCCATCCACTTATCAATCGAATTATCTGAAGTTCGGTAAAAAAACGAATGCGAATAAAGCTGGTGAGTGTTTCCATCCAACTGTGATGGGTCCGCTGTCTTCTGTGTTGTCTTTTTTCCTGTTTGTCTGTCTGTGTTCCATCGGCCGCCAGAGGGCGCTCTTCGCTGATTCCATGAGAGGAGTGTCTACACATCCCCCTCCTCCGTCTTACTACACAGCTGAGCATCATCATCATTACCACCCCATCCGTATTTAAACCTGGGCCGACCACCTCTTCGGCGCCAGTTCGTTACCTACTTCCCCGTGGTAACTGGTCTTGTATTTAGCTTGTTGGTATTCCGTTACCTTGCCTTTATACTTACCTTGTGTTTCTGCCACAGTGTTCGTGTTCCGTCTCGTCATCTGTCTTGGATCGTCTTCATCTCCCCCATCACCTCCCTCGTCTGGACTGTTTGTTTGCTCTTGTGTTGGTTTTGTTCTGCATACCCCAGTATTAAACCCATTGTGTATAACTCCATCTTGTGGTCGTTCTGTGTCCGGGTCCAACACCTACACCTAACAGAACGAACTGTCCAACATGGACCCCACAGCACAACCGCCGGCTACAGGAGGAGGAGGACCAGCGGGCTATCCTATCCCAGGGCGTTTTGTGATGGGCAACACGACCAACTTATACGAACTCTGCTGGAGAACAACCAGCAGTTGTTCACTCAAGTCTCCAACCTCACCGAGCAGGTTAGCAAACTGGCTGTCTGTCTCTCCCCCTCTCTGTCTGTCTCACCACCTGCTCCTACCGAGATGGCTGCCGCTCCACCCGCTCCCACCGTGGTGGCTGACTCTACAATTCACCGCGAGCCTCCCATATGCCCACCGGAACCTTTCGCCGGAGATCTGGATAAGTGTCGGGGATTTCTGCTTCAATGTGGATTAATTTTCCGGCAACGGCCACTGTCTTTTTTATTCGGACACTGCTAAGGTACATTTTGTCATGGGGTTACTCAGAGGAAGAGCGCTTGTTTGGGCTGAAGCCATGTGCTCCAGTCTCGGCGCCTCTGAGATGTCTTTTAATGACTTTTCCGAAAGGCTAAGGACTGTTTTTGATCACGTTGGCTCGGCAAGATGTCCACACTAGTACAACAGTAACTTTCGTTTTTGGCGTCCTGCATATGTGTCGACAATGGTCTCAGCTGAGAGCTATACTTGTCACTTGTCCCATAACCCAGAGCCCTGAAAAAATATATGTTTTACTAAAGGAGTATATGAAATTAGATGTATTACCTACCACCATTTTGTTGTTTTCTGTTATTTCAAATATTAATAAAATATCTGGTCATGCCAGATGTAATTGGCAAGATGGAGGCTGGGGGTGTGGCCTTGACCAAGTGCCACTTTGCTCATTTGAAAGCCATGATGTCTCTCTCTCATGGGTGGGCCAAATTCTCTGGGTGGGCAAAGCAGAGAAAGGGGAGGTAATCGTGCCCCTTATGACCCCTTATGACGTCATTTCTAGACACTGGGGGATTTATCTTGATCGATATACAGCTTATGCGATAAATGCTGATAGAAAACGTCATTTGCTGAAATAAATAATGAATTCCGTTTAAGTTTTAGGTAATTTTATGGTTGCAACCCGCCACAAAATGAAGAAGTTATAGGTAATTTTCGCCCAATACTGTATATCCGCTCTGTTTGCACACATGGCGGGTGTCAACAAAGACAGATGTAAGTGGACGGACGAGGAGACAAGAGACTTTTTAAATTTAATTCATAAGGAACTCGCGATGGAAATGGCCAACAAAGATTACAAAAAGCCGTGGGACGTCCTCCGGAGTAAATGGAAGGCACTCAAATAGCGAGACATGGCTCAAAAAAGAGTGCTGAAGGGAAATAAACGGCAAGTTGCATCTGCATTGTCATAGCAATGTGTTGATAGTGTTGTTTTCTTATTATAGCTTGATATGTCGCTATCAGCTAGAAACATAAGCACTGGCATACAACTTGTGCAATATTGATCATTTGTTGGTAGATGGTGCGATCCATTTTGTCTAGACAAACGTTTGCAAATGTTTGCTTGAATGTTGTGCGATTCAGTTTGAAAATGAATGGAAACACCTTAAAATGTCTAAAATCAATTAAATATGCCAATTTCATCACAAAACAGCATGTGATGTTATTATGCACAGGTTTTTATTCGCTTTAAAGCTGTTGGTGTTATGTGTAGGTGTTGGACCCGGACACAGAACGACCACAAGATGGAGTGATACACAATGGGTTTAATACTGGGGTAAGCAGAACAAAACCAACACAAGAGCAAACAAACAGTCCAGACGAGGGAGGTGATGTGGGAGATGAAGACGATCCAAGACAGATGACGAGACGGAACACGAACACTGTGGCAGAAACACAAGGTAAGTATAAAGGCAAGGTAACGGAATACCAACAAGCTAAATACAAGACCAGTTACCACGGGAAGTAGGTAATCGAACTGGCGCCCAAGAGGTGGTCGGCCCAGGTTTAAATACGGATGGGGTGGTAATGATGATGATGCTCAGCTGTGTAGTAAGACGGAGGAGGGGAATGTGTAGACACTCCTCTCATGGAATCAGCGAAGAGCGCCCTCTGGCGGCCGATGGAACACAGACAGACAAACAGGAAAAAAGACAACACAGAAGACAGCGGACCCATAACAGAGCCCACCCCTCAAGGGACACCTCCTGGTGGCCCAAGCGTCCCAGGATGGGTCCGGTAGAAGTCCGACACCAAGGAAGGGTCCAGAATGAACTGCCTGGGGACCCAAGACCTCTCCTCGGGGCCGTAGCCCTCCCAGTCGACCAAGTATTGAAGGCCCCGCCCACGCCGCCGGACGTCCAGCAGGCGGCGGACAGTATAAGCAGGATGGTCGTCAATCAACCTGACCGGTGGAGGAGGGTCAGCCGGAGGACAAAGGACACTGGGGGTCACCGGCTTCACCTGGGAGACATGGAAAGTCGGGTGAACCCTCATAGCCGCAGGCAGCTTCAGTCTAATGGCCGTGGGGCCGACGACGGACTCGACGACAAACGGACCCAGGAACCGAGGAGAGAGCTTCCGCGACTCAGTCCGAAGAAGGATGTGCTGGGAAGACAACCAGACCTCCTGGCCTGGTTGGTACTGGGGAGCCGGAGCCCTACGCCTGTCCACCACAGCCTTAGTCTGCTCCGTCGTCCGCAGAAGGGCCTCACGCGCCTCGGTCCACACCCGGTGGCAACGACGCAGATGCTCCTGCACCGAAGGCACCGCCAAGTCCTTCTCCTGGGCCGGGAACAAGGGCGGTTGATAGCCCAGCACCACCTCAAAAGGAGAAAGACCGGTGGCCGAGGTAGTGAGGGAATTGTGGGCGTATTCTACCCATGGCAGGTGAGATGCCCAGGTGGTCGGGTCCTGAGCGGCCACACAGCGGAGCGAAGCTTCCAAGTCTTGGTTCACGCGCCTCGGTCCACACCCGGTGGCAACGACGCAGATGCTCCTGCACCGAAGGCACCGCCAAGTCCTTCTCCTGGGCCGGGAACAAGGGCGGTTGATAGCCCAGCACCACCTCAAAAGGAGAAAGACCGGTGGCCGAGGTAGTGAGGGAATTGTGGGCGTATTCTACCCATGGCAGGTGAGATGCCCAGGTGGTCGGGTCCTGAGCGGCCACACAGCGGAGCGAAGCTTCCAAGTCTTGGTTAGCCCTCTCTGTCTGACCGTTGGATTGGGGGTGGAACCCGGAGGAAAGGCTAACGGTGGCACCTAGGGAGGAACAGAACTCTTTCCAAACCCGTGAAATAAACTGTGGGCCTCTGTGGGTTTCACTGGCTGTGGGTAATTTAGATAATGCCACATAGTGAACAGATTTAGAGAATCTATCCACAATAGTGAGAACAGTGTCATTACCTTCAGACAGAGGCAGGCCTGTGACGAAATCCAAAGCCACGTGGGACCTGCCTTTAACTGGCACTGACATCTCTAAACTCAGGAACCTTAGAAACAGCTGTAAAACCAGATATATGTTTAGACTGCTTTGCTTCACTTGATCTTTATCAATTTAATTCAATTATTTCTTCATCTAAACCATCAACCTGCCTCTTAGACCCCATCCCGACTAGGCTCCTTAAAGAAGCCAAGTCAACAATTCTCTACTAGATGTAACCAATCTATCTTTATTAACAGGTTATGTACCACAGCACTTTAAAGTAGCTGTAATTAAACCTCTTCTGAAAAAGCCCAACCTTGATCCAGAAGTTTTAAAGTTTTAGCCAACTATAGACCTATATCCAATCTTCCATTTCTCTCTAAGATTCTTGAGAAGGCAGTTGCTAAACAGCTATATGACTTTCTGCATAGCAACAGCTTATTTGAGGATTTTCAGTCAGGATTTAGAGTTAATCATAGCACAGAGACAGCACTTGTGAAAATTACTAATGACCTCCTAATTGCATCAGACAAAGGACTTATCTCTGTACTGGTGTTAGTGCTGCATTTGATACCATTGACCATCATATTTTATTACAGAGATTGGAACATTTAATTGGCATTAAAGGGACTGCTCTAAGCTGGTTTAAGTCAGTTTGTTCATGTTAACGATGAATCCTCTGTGCACGCCAAAGTTAGTCATGGAGTCTCACAAGGATCTGTGCTCGGTCCAATCCTGTTCACTTTATATATGCTTTCTTTAGGCAATATTATCAGGAAGCACTCCATAAACTTTCATTGTTATGCAGATGATACTCAATTATATTTATCAATCAAGCCGGATGAAACTAATCAGTTAGCTAAACTTCAAATGTGCCTTCAGGAGATTAAAACCTGGATGACCTGTAATTTTCTAATGTTAAACTCAGATAAAACTGAAGTTATTGTTCTGGGGTCCAAGCACCTCCGTGACGCACTATCCAAAGAGATAGTTACTCTGGATGGCATCACCCTGGCCTCCAGCACCACGGTGAGGAATCTTGGAGTTATTTTTGATCAGGACATGTCCTTTAATTCCAACGTAAAGCAAATTTCAAGGATCGCCTTTTTTCACATATGTAATATTGCAAAAATCAGGAATACCCTGTCTAAAAATGATTTGTTATTTGTTACTTCTAGGCTGGATTACTGCAATTCTTTATTATCAGGCTGCTCAAAAAAGTCCATAAAGACTCTTCAGCTGATCCAGAATGCGGCAGCACGTGTTCTGACAGGAACCAAGAAAAGAGATCACATCTCTCCTGTTTTAGCTTCTCTGCATTGGCTTCCTGTAAAATCCAGAATATAATTTAAAATCTTTCTTCTCACCTACAAAGCTCTTCATTGTCAGGCACCATCTTATCTTAAAGAGCTCATAGTACCTTACAACCCTACAAGAGCACTACGCTCCCAGAATGCAGGATTACTTGTGGTTCCTAGAGTCTCTAAAAGTAGAACGGGGGCCAGAGCGTTCAGCTATCAGGCTCCTCTCTGTGGAACCAGGTTCCAGTTTGGGTTCAGGAGGCAGACACCGTCTCCACATTTAAGAGTAGGCTTAAGACTTTCCTTTTTGATAAAGCTTATAGTTAGGGCATAGAATTGAATATTGTTAGGGAGTGAGGAGTTGCAGCGTCCGCCTAACCCGGCCCACCTGCTTCTCGTCATAGTTGTCAGATCTATCTATCATATAATCAAGATTATAATAAAACTAAAGGGAGACTTGGCATACAGCCCGATCCGGTTGGGGAGAGTTCTAGCCATACCAGGCCCATCTCTCTTTACCCTGTCTCTCTTGGTTATGCTTTGATAAAGCTTATAGTGTTGGGCATAGAATTGAATATTGTTATGGAGTGAGGAGTTGCAGCGTCCGCCTAACCCGGCCCACCTGCTTCTCGTCATAGTTGTCAGATTTATCTGTCATATAATAAAACTACAGGGAGACTTGGCATACAGCCCGATCCAGTTGGGGAGAGTTCTAGCCTGGCCAGGCTCCTCTCTTTACCCTGTCTCTCTTAGTTATGCTGTTATAGTTTTAGACAGCTGGGGGACTTCCTTCGACACACTGAGCTCCTCTCTACTATCTTTCTATCTTCCTATTTTGTGTGCATCTATGTCCCAGAAATGCTTGTTACTAACCTAGCTCTGGGGAGTCATTCCCCGGAGTTCTTTTGTTCTTTTTCTCCCAGCATGTTTCCTCGGATCAGGGAGGCTCCAAAATCATGGTTGCAGCTGTTGCCATGGTCCCGCTACACGTTCCCTTCCCTGCCACGATCTGCGGTGCCCAGCTATGTCCTGGTGTGCCTTGTAATGCTGCACAGTGCCCTGCTATGCCATGAACTACTACAAAGAACTACTACAAACTACTATTACTTTTATTTATTTATTTTTTTGGGACTGTTATTGCCACTCTTCATTCTATCCCCAACCGGACGTCAGACACCGCCTACCAAGAGCCTGGGTCTGTCCGAGGTTTCTTCCCAAAGGGGAGTTTTTCCTTGCCACTGTCGCACTGTTGCTTGCTCTGGAGGAAACTACTACAACTGTTGGGTCCTTGTAAAGTGTCTTGAGATAACTCTTGTTATGAACTGATACTATAAATAAAATTGAAAAATTGAATTGAAATTGAATTGAATTGAATTTAAAGAAAAGGCCAATAAACCATCCCGAAATGCTGTATGGACTAGCCAGACGAGGAAGGGCTTGCACTGCAAGACTACTTCCGTGATAACAACACTTTTATAGTCTTTTATCAACTCCTAAATTAGGCCAATGAGGTGGGACCTGGGGAAAACTTGCTTGGACTTGTGTTCAGCGTGCCAATAATCAATGCTCACCGTCGCCCAAGCATTAGTCCATTTCATTTCATTTCTGGTTTAGTTCCATTTTTTTTGTCAAACAATTCAAACCATGACATGGTGAAAAGCTGTATGCTTTCCCTGTTTTTCCCCACACCTGTATACCAGTGGCTGATTACCTTTATGCCTTCCCAGGCAATGCTCCACCCAGTGCTCAAACATAAAACTGCAGATTAATTAATATAACCAACACAGTATATAAAAAAACAAAACAAGGTGTTGTAATGGCTCCAACAAACACGTATATGGACACGTACCTTAAGAGTTCAATCAGGCATGAAGTGCTGTACAGTAGGGGCCGGCAGGTCGCCTGTCTGCATACTGATACCACTGCAGCAGTCATTTAATAGCAACAGCGGTTGTGTCCCTGCTTACACTCTTCCTTGGGTCTCTTTTTCTCTCTTGTGCTGTTCAGGGACACGGTGAAGCCGAGGCAAAACATAGCCAGCCTTGAGAAAAGCTAAAAAACAAAAAAAGTCAATGCTCTCTTCCTCTTTTTCCAGACCCCTCTACCTCTCCATCACCTCTGCTGACACACAAGCATGGGCAAGCAGGATGAACATATACTGACACATTGACACATGGTGTACTTTTACAGAGTGTGTGTGTGTCTATGGACAAGACAATCATCATCTGGCAGACTTACTGATTAACCACCTCTCTCTCTTTCTCTCTATCTCTGTCTTTCCTGCCCTCTCCCTTTCTCGTTCTTGCTCTCTTGCCTCCCCCTTCACAATAGAGTCTGCGGCTTCATTTGCATGGTGCAACTGGCTCTTTGCAGCGGTTTGTTGTGGCCAGACAAGTGTAGCATTACGGAGGGGAACAAGTTACCATGGGGGAAGGTTAATACAGACAATAAGGGAGGCAGATAATGGGAATTGGGTTCCTGTTTTGCAAACCTCTTATCGGCCCCGGCACGAGAAATCAGGCCCCTGCTTTGAATAAAGAGGTGGGGGGGTATTTAAAGGGCTAGCTCTGTCAAGAGCTGCTGTCATGTCCCTACACGGTCACAGTTTGTTCCGTGACATTTCCACAGATGTAGGGGAGGGTGCAGGTAGTAGGTGATGCTGGTATGCTAGCATGGAGTGATTAAGCCTGCCCTGATAAAACTCCATTGTACTGCCTCATCCCCCGTTCTACATTTATCAGTGTGTTGCAGTGCATGTACAACAACAAAAAACTACAAAAAAGATAAATTTTGAGGCAGTTGTTTTTTACCATCATGTCCACACGTTGATGCATGCCATGGGGTGAGGGGTGGGTGGGGGGGGTAGTGTCATGGGACTTTACTTGCCAAAACAAAATACCATAGAGGGCAAAGGAGAACACCCAGCTAAACAATCCCAACAAAGTGCACAGAAGATTCACAGCTCACAGGATCCTTAGAAATAAATGTGCAAACAAATATTAATGTGCTTAGTGTTTTCCCTCAGTTGGTGGGAGACTTAGGTGCACATACTTGATGGGGCGTTTAGGCGTCCTTCCTCAAGAAAATGTGAGGTTTTAAATGATGCAATTTGGACCATTATAATTACCATACCATATTAAAACATTGGAAAAACTAGAGCAGGTAATAAATAAATAACACTCAAAAAGCTTAATGACAAAACTTGTTAAAGAAGTCCACTAGGGACAATCATAAGATCTGAGGGTCATTTAGGTAGTTTATGCTCACATTGAATTTACATTCATTTGGCTTAGGTATAGCCAAAAACGGCTACGTTGCTTCATCCAAGTCTTATAATGCCGTGTGTAAGTGTGCCAGACTCAGCCAAAAGTGCAACCAGTTTTTCTGTCCATACAGCGCACAAAGCTGAAACTCTACTGTGCATTCACTTGATGTCTTCACTAATAAACCTAAACTCTCTTCCTCAGCTCAGACCATCTCTCTGCATTCACAGTCTCTCTTACACACACACACACACACACACACACACAAACACACACTACGTACTGGCTCTTCTATTCTCCGAAAGAGATACTCTACTCCTACAACATATGGTAGTAAACAGTAGAAAGCAGCATGAAGGCCAGTGAACATATTACACTGGTTACTGCTTTTTATATCTGGTACTTATATAGTCTCTCTTTCAAACTCTGTGCCAACTAATTGCAAAAGATGTCTAAGAGCTGCTTGGGCAGAGACGAAAGGAATGTCTGGCTGATGACGCTCGTATAGCATCGCACAGCTGAAAATGGGCGAAAATGAGTTCTTCCACCCCATGGGCCACCCATGACGTCATCGTTAAATCACTGGCG
Source organism: Etheostoma perlongum (assembly GCA_026937815.1). NCBI lineage: Eukaryota > Metazoa > Chordata > Actinopteri > Perciformes > Percidae > Etheostoma > Etheostoma perlongum. Next base: position 10,804,218 of record CM049373.1, read on the forward strand.
ATCAGAGCTGGAGTGATAAATACCTGTGCCTACTGCAGAGTAATTTATCCCGGGAGTGAATGCCGATTTACAGAGAAAACACAGTATAATAATAAATAAAAATAAATAAAACTCACGTTCAAATTAGTTAACGTTAATTAGCTCTGAAGTTCTGATTGGCTTGCCGTATGTAGTCGAGCTCCACCTATATGCAGTTTTAGTGAGTCAGAGATAGCAGCACTAAGGACGAGTATGGCGACTGGTGGCGAAGAGTTGATGGCCCTTTTACCTGCTGTTCCAGTTAAGTTCAGCCGACAAAAAGTGACCGTCATGCAGCAACGACAGTTAAGTTTAAACACCCAAAAGACTAGTTAAGATAAGAAAAAAATAAAAATAAAAAAGATTGTTAAAACAGGTTAAAATACCCCCTGAAGTAGTACTTTAGGGACATCATCGCCCGTTTCCTGGTTGAAAGTTGTTTTTTTAACCCACCCATCCACCCAGACCGCCTCCTTATCTTCTTAGCATCTTATTCAGCAGCAGTCAAAGTGGTGCTGACACTAAATTACAGTGCTTTACTTTTCGTAGCTACAATGCCTTAATATCTCTGCTCGTAACCCTAAAACAGGGTTTCTTTATTGGCAGAGGTGTCAAAAGTATTCACATTCATTACTCAGTTAGATGTATAGATACTAGGGTTTAAAAAGACTTCTGTAGAAGAGTTTTTTACTCAAGTAAAATTGTAAAAGTACTGGTTTCAAAACAACTTAAAGTATACAAGTAAAAGTAATTTAAGGGGCAAAAATGCCATTAAGGAGAAAAGCTTAGGCTGAGGCACAGGGGCCAATAGTGCTGCAATGGTAGCTCAGTTCACAACGACAAAACACACAGATCACTTTGGTTTTGTCAATGGAACCATTTGGCAACTTTCAAAAAGTAAACTTTCTTATTGGCATCCATTTCGGCGTCTTGCACTCACCATCCACTCAAACCGTAACGTTACTACTCTTTGGCCGGCTCGCAAGCCCAAACAAGTGCCAGTTGTTTTGTTTCCGGTCTAGCTAGATCCGGACTGGTTTTGTAGTTTTTCTAACGTTACTAGTTCTTGCAACAGCATGTGAAAAAACTACAAAGTTTGCTAGGCCAAAAAGAACGATAATCTCACGATAAAAAAATTGACGCCGTCAAAATGGGTTTGCGTTATGGTCGTTAATAACACAATCAAAATCTTATTGTTGAAAAATTTGGGATGCACCTGTTTCAGCTGCATTTATGCCCATTGAAAATGTGTACTACTGAGCATTAACATGTGTTTCGTGGAGGAGAAAGTATGATGACTAATTGTAATGGTGCACATAGTCAAACTTCAGAAGCATGTTATCAATATGTATTTGAATGTAAATGTACATCCAAAGTGTAGCTGCAGGAATCTGTGAGGGCAACGGATGTAAGATAACAAAATACAAGTAAATTGTTGTACCCAGGGCAGGCTCAGTAACAATTACCCTTGTATGGTTATGTATATACAGTATACATTAGTGCTGTCAAAATTAATGAATAATCCAAATGATTAATTAAAAAATAAGAATAACTCATTATCCTGCTTGATACCTTCCTGGTATGCACTATGGTCAATTCTATAGCTAATGGCAACAATGTTGTTAAGTAGAAGATGTAACAAACACTTTTGACTCAATCCTGTCCGTATAACTGTATAATCTACATCAGTATCTACATCAGTTCAGTACATCATCAAAGCACAGAACATGCAACAAAGAGTTACCAATAGGCATTGTTTAGCGGCAAAAGCAGCTGGTTGTCAATGTTCTTTGAGTCAATGCATGTTCTTCTTGGCCTGAAGATCAGCAGTCTTTCACAGGCTGCTGAGGCAGGGAGTGCCGTTTTAAGCTTAAGTGATAGCTGGCACACAACTGGGAAGGACTTCAGTACCTCTTCTCCATTCCATCCAACTGCTGGGTCGTTTCAAGAGGGCCAGTCTTCTTCAAGGAGGACAAAAAGTCCTCTTCCTTAGATGATTGGGAGCCCTCACTGATGTGATTCTCAGCCTGGCGGTCCAAGTGGTTTCTGATATAGTCAAGGCCTGTGGAGTATTGTAATTGTGAATTGGACAGTGTATGTGTGTGTGTGTCATCAATTGTAATTTCAAACTCATTTCACAGTCTCCATAGAAATTACACCAATTAAGGTGACTTTGAGAAGTGAGACACCAAGTTTGAGGATAGTTTTGTCAGTTGTCCAGCAGGTCCTAAATTTGGGAAGAAGAATGATTGCATCTATCAGCTCTGGATCTACAAGCATCTCTCCGTAGCGTTTTTCAAAGACTGAAACAAGTGCAGAAATAAAAGGCTCACAGAACTTGGAGGCGACGTGAAGGTGCTGGAGCTTGGTCCTTAGAGTTATCCCATCTGCACACTGGTTTCTCCCTGAAGAACATCAAGTGCCTTTGCAACTGGGCTCATTGTCTTTGCATATTCTGCAAGAAATCCAAGTTCCACTGTATTAAACCTGTACAAAGAAGAAAATACATTTAGCCTACTATATTGTAGCACCTTCAACTGGAGGAACTGACAGTTAAGAAGGAAAGATTTTGTCATCTGGGACTTTTAGAAATGTAGTCGTGTTGCTACAAATCACATCCATAGTTAATATGGGGATTGCATAGTGCATAAATGTGTTTTACAGTATTCAAAGTATAAAACTGTGACTTAATCTATGTGGACCTTGACACATGCTTGTACAATGGGTTGACATCTACTTTTGACATCTAATTCCAACGCTTTCCTCTTCTTCATCATAATCATCATTTTGGCCAGCATCACCTTCTCCTACAGGTTCAGGATTTTTGTTCTCGTCAGTCTGCCTATAAACTCTGAAGGCTTTCGGAAAGTGTGATCAGTTGACAGTTGTAGTCCAAACGATCTTCTCTCTGATATTGAATTCTGTGTGAATATCGTTTAGGGCACCAGCCAGGGCTGAAAAGGTATGTGACCCTAAAGTGGCTTGCATGCCAGAACAGCACAGGATCTCTGCATGGTCTGGGGGTTAATCCAGTGTGCAGTGATACAAACAAAACAATGCCTCTCTGCCGTCCAGTAGTTTGTTGTTGCAAACATTGCATATAGCAATAATATATGCTCAGATAACATTTGGCTAAAGTTGAATTTCAAATCTCAAATAGAGCCCACCAAACAAACTTGCAACAAAGCCTACTGCTAGCAAGCAAACAATAGCATGTCTTAGCATGTACCTAGCTATAGCAAACATTGCAAATTTACCAGTACGTACTAGGTTACTACAATATTTTGTCAATAATCAACATTAACATGTGTGTTTATACTTCTCGTCCAACCACAGTCAAATTCACTCTCTGTCTGGATGGCGCAATTCATCTGGATAGGTTTTTGTGTGTGTGTGTTTGTGTGTTTTTTTCTGATTTCAGTTTATCAACAGCATAAATTGGGTCTTTTTTTCATTTTTTCAGTCCAAGGATCCCCCAACCTAAAAGAGAGACGTAGCAGGGAGCCCCTATTGCATGTTGTATAAATTGAGATGCATAATCAACTGGGTCTAAAAAACATGCGTAGGGTGGCCTAAAGCCTTCACACATAGCTTTTTATGGTGTCCTACAATACTAAGCTTCTATTTACATATTCATATATTGTCATGTTTTAATGTCAAGCGTACATGTAGAATACACAGTCAATCCAGAAGTTTAACTGTATCTGTAAATGGCCACCATAGTGGCTACCTATCCTGAAGGCCAGTAGGCATATCATCAATGCTGTTACATTTTTAGGGCCCGAGCGCTGACAGCGTCGAAAGCCCTATTGAAACTGAAGGAATTCAGTTATTTTTCCAGCAAATGTATTGGCTTACATTCTCAAAAACTCATCGAAATTGGCGGTCGCATCCAGCCTTGTGGAAAGGTACGCATTTTAAGGGTTTTGCGAATAGGCATACAAAAATGGCTCGCTAGCGCCCCCTACAAAAATAAAGAAACATGGTACATATACAGTATGTATGTATATCAAGCCATATAAAAAAGCAAATTGGAGCCATACCCTTCACGCAACAACAAGTCTGCCATTTTGAATTGTAAGTTGCAATTTTGGCCATTTCCACGTGTCTTACTTTAACAAACTCCTCCTAAGGATATCCTCCGAGCGACTTCAATTGGGTGGGTCGACTTCAGGAAGTGGGTGTAACTCAAGTGTATATTGTCCTATTGGCTCGAAACCTTTCAGGATTCATAAGACTCTAACCCTGAGGACATCTACCAGCCAAAATTGACTCAAAGTCATAGCGCCCAGGGAGTAGGCAAAACTATAGGTGCTATACTTCAACAAACTTCATCTAAAGATCTTACCTATGAAAACTTATTCAAAACAAAACTTTTGGCCAATGGTCTGGGCATGGCGTAGAGGCCATTTTGAGCATTTATCGATGAACACAGAACTTGAAGAACTTGAGTGTCATTGTTATATCTGCCCGAAATTTCTCACAAGGCCTGAAGACAGCAACAGGCCAACATTGAATTTTGGTGCCCCCCGCTGTCAACAGGACAGCAACAGCCAATAACAAACATCATCCGATTTACATGAAACTTATGTGTGGTCTACATGTGATACTGAGTCGCCTCTATACTTACTTAGACCACGCCCCATTTAATACCATTTGAACCATTTAAGGTAGTCTTGTTTAATAATAATAATACATTTTATTTCACAGCACCTTTCTAAGCACGCAAGGTCGCTTTACAGACAATAAAAGACAGATACAGTATGATGTGTCATTGAACTCAGCAGAGACTTCCTTCTTCATTGGTGATGGTTTGACCCGCCCCCTATGCTTAAGCCACGCCCCATTTATAATTTTGTTTCTTGTACTCTATTGTGTGAGGTATCATTGAACTCAGCAGAGAGTTATGTTTTCATTGGTCAAGCTTTGTACTGCCCTCTATGCTTGAGCCACGGCCCTTTCCCAGCTAATGAACTGTATAACCTAGAGTCTTGTGTGAATTATCATTGAACTCAGCAGGGTTTCCCTTTTCATTGGTGATGATTTGCAGTGTCTCAGTGTTGCGCAAATGCACGGCCACAAGGAGCGGCGTCCACCAGTAACCCCAACATGCATGGAGGTGCAAGGGTCCTTCCAACGCTGCTTGCAGCTTTAATTATTTAACTATTAATTATTTAATTATTTAAAATGTTTCATGAATAGGCCAATTTGTTAATAATGACATATTATTATTGTATTATTAGGGTTATTATTATTATTGTAATATTGCGCCAATATTATGCTAATGCTTATGCTCAGATTCAAAATTGTATTTAGAGGTTGTACCAGAATAGGTTTACATTTTCATTTTCAGTTTCATTTTGAAAAATCACCATATTTGTGTTGTACTGCATTGTTGCAGCTCTTCCTTTCACCCTGTGTGTTGAGCTCTCTGTTTTAGCTACCAAGTGAGGGATGTTTCATCTTTGTTCGAGGTAAGATCAGCATTCTGAAAAACTTGAAGTTCAATGGACAGCAGAGAATGTAGACACTGGCAACTTTATTCTGAAAGGTATGAGTATCAGTCTTCAAAAAGCAATGAGTTAAATGCACACAGTCCCCATGGCCAACAGTTCATAGTCTTTCTGACTAAAAATAGATGGAGATAGATTTCCTCCTGGGGGATGACAACCCATTTGTTTTCATTTCGCAGATGGTCATTGCACCACACCCCACCCCACATTCAGATCACACACTCCACCTCCCTCTCCCTCAGGCTGAATGCCCCCCCCCCCCTTACCATACACTTCACATTATGCCATAATAGCAGGAGTGGAGGGGTGCTGGTGGGTAAAGCAGTGACCTACTAAAGATCAGGCAGTGAATTCATGTTTGATTTATCTGTGTACCTCTTCATGTAAGCTCATCGCTGCACATTATGAACCAGATCTTACGCGCACCAAAGCAAGGATGCTGTGCCTCCTCTGGACTTTGGAGAGAAAGGTTTTACTCATGGAACAACGTATGGACAAAAACTGGCTGAATAAAACAAGATGTTGCTGAGATAGGTTGATGAAACTAACATTACGTTTACATGGACATAATATTCCGGTTTTGCCCTTATTCCTAAAAAGACAATATTCTGACTGAGCTATTTACATGGCTATTGAAATGAATATTCCATTAATATTCCCGTTTACATGCAGCCGTGCAAAATAATATTTTTTCAAATTGTTCCAGTGGTTGCGGACCCTTCCTCCCTCTTTCATTCCTTCAACCAGCTTCTTAAAAAAAACAGATATTGTAAGTGAAATGATAAGTTAAAGTCTTTATTAAACCGTATGAATATGTGTCCCAGGCCAGGATAGGAAATTAACAATGTAAAGAACAACAAGCCACTGACAGACATGTTCAAATTTGATTCATTCAATAAATTATTGTTTTTTGTCTTAAATCCACCTGCCAATTTCTTTTGCAGCATGCTCCGCTTTAGCTGTCAGCATTTTCACCATGTTTAATCCAGCTGTTAGCTAACAGCAGACTAACGTTACCTGCTGCCAAGTGTATTGTGTTAACTAGCGTCATATGCAGCAGTGCTTCTGTCGCCTCTAAAATCAGTTTCGGTGCATCAGAAGGCAGCGTTGCCATTTCAGTAGCTTCGAAAGGAGACACCGAAATCCGCGTTACTATTTGGTCCGAATAAACTAAGAATCGCTAGGAAAGCCATTTACAGTAACTCTGCTAACTTGTAGTGGTGTATGTGAGTCTTGTAATATTACAGGTCTGAGTTGGGCGCCCTTTTCACTACCAACTGCTCCAATAACATTTTCTTTAAACAATTATAATTTGTGATGACACCCTGAAATGGGAAACAGTTAATTAAATTAATTTAACTCTAATCAAATTAAGAGCTGTGGAGTGGGAACTGGAAAGGCCTAATATGAAAAGAACCAATAACCAGATTTACGCCTCACTGTGAGGAAAACCCCCCAGTCAACTGGAGTAAAGCATTAAATAAAAATAAAAACAATGTTTGGCCTGACATCACGTTCCAGTATATTATTTATCTCAAAGAGCTTTATTAATTGTTTGCCCCTGCTTGATTTGCTGGGCCTACTATGGCATTACGAGAAATTGCCTGGTTAAAGATTGATAAGAGCTGGGCCTGTGTGTGTGTGTGTGTGTTGTGTATACAAATGTCCTATGTGGATGTGTGGATACATATAGTACTTTCAGGTCATGGGAAAACATGCCATGCTTGTTTGTGCAATTATCTTAACACTCCCAAAACCCCAAGGGGTTAGTCTTTAAATTCAGTTTACACACACACACACATATATATATATATATATATATATATATATATATATATATATATATATATATATATATATATATATATATATAAAAAAAAGCCTTTTTTTAAATTTATTTTTACTTATTGTTTATTTTTGCCGTGACATCACACAATTGAAAGTAATTGCACCAGTGTTAGCTAGCAGCTAATTTTCATCCGTTGTCCCTGGGCAGGTTGAACAAAAGCAACCACAGAACAGCTGAAACACGACATAAAACAGTAAACAACCATCATGTGTTATCACTGACTATGTCTACATGCAATACTCAGATATTTGCTCATAAAAAGACAATACTCCAACTAAGCTGTTTAAATGGTTTAAATGGTTAAAGAAAATAAATATTCCGTTAATATCAGAATCAGAATCAGCTTTATTTGCCAGATATGAGGACACATACGAGGAATTTTTCTTTGGAGCATCGTTACTCACACTGTGCTTACACATACAAAACAAACAAAACAAAAATATACACACTAATATATACACAATATATACTGGAAGATGGCTGTGTAGAAGTGGATCAGCAGCTCCTTAGGCAGGTTAGGCTTCCTGAGCTGGCGCACCTTTTTGATGATGGTGTCTGTGTTGGGCTCCTACTTCAGGTCCTGGGATATAATGGATCCCAGAAACCTGATGGATTCAACAGCAGACACAGGGCTGTTGAGTATGGTGAGGGGGGGAAGAGTGGGGGGTCTCTTCCTGAAGTCCACAATCATTTCCACAGTTTTGAGCGTGTTGAGCTCAAGGTTGTTCTGACTGCACCAGAGAGCCATCTGATCCACCTCCCGTCTGTAGGCCGACTCATCACCGTCCCGGATGAGGCCGATGATTGTTGTGTCGTCAGCGAACTTTAGGAGTTTAACAGATGGGTCTCCTGAGGTGCAGTCATTGGTGTAGAGGGAGAAAAGCAGTGGGGAGAGCACACACCCCTGGGGGGCGCCAGTGCTGATAGTCCGTGTGCTGGATGTGATGTTCCCCAGCCTCACCTCCTGACTTCTGTCAGTCAGGAAGTTTGTGCTGTGAATGTCCGGGATGACGGTGTTGAACGCCGAGCTGAAGTCCACGAACAGGATCCGTGCATATGCCCATGGGGAGTTGAGGTGTTGCAGGATGTAATGCTGTCCCAAGTTGCATCATCCACCGACCTTTTAGCCCTGTAGGCAAACTGCAAGGGGACTGTGATGTTCTTCATCTGCCGCCCTCTTCTTACAGAGGGCGGCAGATCTGCAGAAATCCGAGTTAGTTCTGTTGAGGAGCAGCAGTTCATCCATTTTGTTGGCCAGAGAGTGGACATTTGCCAGGTGGATAGAGGGGAGCGCAGTGCGAAAGCCCCGCTGCCTCAGTTTAACTAAGCGCGCCAGCGCGCTTCCCCCTCCGGCGTCTCCGGTGGATCCTATAGAGAGCTGCTGCGCCTCCAACTAATAACTCCGAGAAAGTTCCAGGTTTGGAAAATAGCGGTGGAATAATATGAGGAGTTGAAAGTCCAATATTTAAGAGCTCAACTCTGGTAAATGTTACCAGAGAATGTTGTCAGAAAACAGACAAAATAAACAAAAACATGAAAAGCACAATGGAGCGTAATCCAGAGGCGGCCATTTTAGTTAATTTTTTCGTTTTAATATTCGTGTTTAAATACAGCCACGCTAAATAGAGTTTTTCAAAGTTTTCCAGCAGTGGTGGACTTGTTGCAGCGTTGCCATGTTTGTGCATATCCAAAAACATGTTGCTATATTCTTTCATAATGTTTAATGGTAGCGTTAGGTATGTTTCTCTTTTCTGACCAGAGATCTTCTTTTGGCCAAGCATATTTACCGCAGCCCTGCAAACTGTTGACTGGTTGGTTTCCTCCACAGCACTGCGTATGAGGGTCTGTGTAATGGTTTTGCTTGCTGCCTCTCCTGTCTGTTTTCCCTCTCCCTTGTGTTTTTTTAGTTTTTCCTTCTTTCTGTCCTGTGCTGAGTGGGTGTGGCGCTCCTGGCTCGCTCTCCCTTCCCGTCAGGACACCTGTGGCTGCCTCCACATCTGACGCACATCCAGCAATCACCACTCCTGTCTTAACCCCCGGCTTTCCAACCAGTCTCTGCCGGATCGTCCGTTCACCCACAGTGGTAACACTTTCTACGGCCGGCCCTAGTTGTTTTTGCTTTATAGTCTTCCTCTAATATCTCAGATTTAAGCTTTATGGAATTTGTGTGTTTTTGCACCTGCTTCAGATGCCTGTTTCAGTTCTGGAAGCCCAGTCTGCCCAGCGTGAGCCTAATAATTGTTTTTTGGACCCACCTGCCCGCTCTCAGCCCCAGAGGATTTCTTACCATCTTTCCGTTGTATTCAATAAAACTGTTTTCCTGTTTCCCAACCTTTCCACTGTGTTTGCTCCTGAATCTACTACCAACCTAACAGTCTTACTAGTCCACACAGCATTCCAGTATTGAAGAAAAACATGCTCTGGTTTATTGGCATTTCTCTAAACCAGTCACAATTGTCTTTGGCTGCACTAAGCAAAATAACCTTGGGAAGGAACTTGTTCCGGTGGAAGGTGTGTACTTTCAAAGGTTGTTTTAGCCGTGCAACAGAAAACTCAGATTGGACAGATAGTCAGGCTAGCTGTCTAGATTTACCTTGCCGAAATGGAGGGAGCAGGTTACCATAGTCCTCAAAAATACACTAGAGATTAAAATTTCAACACAAACAAATCTGAAGGTAACAGAGCAATCACAGAAGTGGAAGTCATGGATATAAACTACTTTGTGTCAAACAACCATAGCAATGCACAGTGCTGACTGTAAGCAGTAAACAGGCAAGAAACTGTAAACTGTCACAAACTGCAGTAAAAAACGTTATTAAGACGCATATTCTAAATGAGCCAAATGGAATAACCAAATGGAATGTGCTGTTTTCATGAACCTTATCAAATTCAGAATTGTGTCATATTTGGAAAACCAGTGGAACAGTGGGCATGTAAATATATTCTGTGTCACTATGTCAAAAGATGTTATTGACATTTCCAGTTTTTTTTTAAACATATGTCTTTGTGTATGTATCCATCTTGTATGTGAGGTATAAGTTTGACTGATGGCGCAGCAGTGGCCAGAGTAGCAGCAGACGGGGTTCTCCTGCAGGGCCGTGCCTGGTATTGATCGCCTGAGCCTGGCCAGGTGTCAGCCTGGAGAGAGGGAAAGATAGAACAAGATCAGTCATGCAGACAGAGGATGGAGGAGCATGAGGACGAGAGAGGGAGGATGTGGCCGGCTGGGTTGACCCTAATGGAGGAGTCGGAAGAAGGCATGTGGAGACATCAACGCCGTCAGCAGTTATGAAGGCATCTTATGGGAAAGCGGTGAAAAACAAGGGACTTAAAATGTTTATGTTACTCTTAATTGCTATAAATATGCGTGTACTTTTGATTGAAAAACAAACAAAAAATGGGCCCAGGCAACACAGAGTATCTGCAGCTACGTGTACGAGCTTCCACTGAGCTAAAACGGCAGTTGATGTGGCAAGTTTCAGAATGCCTTTGAGCCTCTTAACAGACACAAAATGCAATTAAAATGTCTTTGCAAGATGACAGCTTACGTGACAACAATATTCATTTTCAACTTTGACATTGTTTAAATTCACCTACCCTGTCTCTATTCTGCCGCTAGCTAGCTCGCCCTGTTAGCGGGTAGTTGTTAGCTGCTAGGTGCTGTCCGTGATGTTCAGCCAGACTTCTGTGAAAATTGCCACACAGCAGTTCCGTGTGTATTTGTAGCTCATCCATTTTGTGTGTGATCGATCTGGTGTTGGTGAGTAGGAGGCTTGGCAGGGTCAATGTGGTAATTCCTTTAGCTGCGCTAGCTAATGGCTAGCTGCTAACAGCTAACAGGGTGAGCTATCTACTGGCAGGATAGAGACAGGGTAGGTAAATTCAAACAATGTCTGAGTTAAAAATGCATATTGTTGTCACGTAAGGGCCCTGTTCATGTTGAACAGACATTTTAATTGCATCTGTTAAGAGGCACAACGGCTCTCTAAAAACTACCCCAACAACTGCCATTTTAGGTCAATGAAAGCTCGTACAGGTAGGTGCAGATACTTTGTGTTGCCTGCACCGATTCGGGTTGGGTGTTTTTCAGTACGATCGAAAGTACACGCATATTTATAGCAATCAAGATTAACGTAAAAATTGACCGGAATTGTCCTTTAACAGGCAAACACCGATATATGTTGCAGCCTGTACTGTACTTAAGTACAAATGTTGCGGTACTTTACATTGGCATTTCTTTAAACCAATCACAATCGCCTTGCAGCACCGGTGCAATCACAGAATTGGAACATAGTCGATATAGACTACCATGACAATCGCCATTTGTTTTGTACTAATCAAATGACCCAGGCAAACAATTCAATGGCATTTCTATTCATTTTATTATGAGTCTGAACCACCATCTTGTTCCTCAGTGAAGATGGACACTCAGGGGACTAAAGTTACTGGCAGAAAAAAAATTTACAACAGAAATAAAGAGGAAGGTAGCCGTCATTCGGAATTTCCGGTGGCACAGAACAATCCTAGAACTGGAACACCGTGGACTAATGCAAATATAATGGAAATAATGGATATGAAAATAAAACCCAATATATCGCCCACATGAAAGTGTGATAGAGACTCAATGTTAGCATAGAGTACTAGCCAACTAGGGGCAAGAGAATTATTTGGATGCAATGAATTATTAGTCAATATAGTTTTTCTTATTCAATACCACTTTACATATGTGCGATGTGCGAGGTTCAGCACACACGCATTTCCATATCTTGAAATATGATCTGGGACTGTTTATTGTAACCTATTCTTACAATGCTACATTCATACATTCCCATTCACTTATCCCCTCCCTTTATACCCTGCAAACAGCTGAAGCAGTCAGTTACCTCCTTCCCCTGACATCATTTTGTGAAAGTAATTGCAACCCTTCTTTTATCGCTGTCGCCCCACCACCCCCCGCCTCCTCTTTTGTAGTGTTGAGATGCTTTTGATGCCCTCACCTCGCCATTGGTAGTTAAGGGTAAGGGCTTAGAGGTGTCTTATCTCAAATTCATCATGGCTTCAACCGCTCCTGGGTCACTGACAGACAGCCACAACCCTCAGAAGAGGCTTTCATTATGGAAGGTAGATATGAGGGTATCAGAAAGCAGCCTGGTGTCACTTTGGTCAGAAACACTGTCCACACTCTTCCTAGGAATGTGTGTGGAGAGGTACATCATATGGCCGAAAGGGTGCAGACACCTGTGTTCACATACATCTGTGTACACAACACAGTCTTTATCCCAGCCTTTGGCGTTAGTTACTGACGCAAATAGTCTCCTTAAGAGTTTCAGCCAGACGCAGGGGGGTTCCCATGTATTCCTATCAGTGGAAATGTTTGATGCTATGGGTACCCCTTTGATGTCATTTTTCAAAACGCTTGGTCGGGACCCTTGGGCAGCACTTTTTGATGCTCTGGGTCAGGACCCCTTAGCGTCATTTTTCAACATGCAGGGTAAAGCCTTAGTTAGGGTTAGAGAAAGATTGTAGGTGGGGTTTAAAAAGTAAGTTTAACTGGCATCCAGGGCCGATTGATTTAGGAAAAGATGATGGCTGGGGTTAAAAATATACATTTCAGTGACACAGGGGAAAAGAACAGGACTTGAACCCCAGTCTCCTGGGTGAAAGTCCTGTGTTGTTTGACCCATCCACAACTCCAACCTGCCTCCTAGATGTGGATTTTTGGTCTTTGATGTAACTCGCTACCAATGTCTCTCTTAAGACTACGTCATCTTAAAGTGCCGAGGTCGAGCTAAAAATTCTTTCTCCTCAGAAAACAACAATAAACATTTAGCTAGCAATCTGCAAATGGCAAGTTTTAAAGAAAATTGCAGCGAGGAAGAGCTGCTTAGTTGATTTGGGGGAAGATTGTAAAGATTTACAAAGAATATCTCTATAGCATTTCCCCTCTAACTGGGACGTTTTGGGACCAATTGGTGGGATTGCTAAGGGCAAAAGACACATGGAATTACACTGGTAAAAGGAAATTCTATTTAACATGTATCCAGCTAATTTAAATAGCTTATATTACTGTATTGTATCAACAGTTAATTTATTATTATACGTGGCGTTTTCTTTGCGGGGTGCAAATTTTCCCCAAAACAAGTTCCTTCCTGAGACTATTTTGCAGAGACACCGTCACTTTATTCGGAGTGCCTCCCAAGGCGATTGGGATTGGTTTTAAGCAACACCAACAACCCAGAGCATTTTATTTTCTTCCAGAATCTACGTGTGGTGAAGCCAGGTCTTGCAATGTGAGACTATACAGTATGTGCTACTTATACACAATATAACTTCATATAATCACGGTCTCAAAGGTAACACCAGGCTAAAAAGCAGTTTGACGTTTGAAACGTTTCAGGCCTGCTTCACCTCTGGCAAGAGGATGCTGGGTGCTAGCTCTCTTTTCTTGCTGCATACCTGACTATTTTAAGACACCTGTCAATCTTCCCTGTCATATGTTTTTTGCAATTTCTTTTGTCTAGTTTTTGTTTTTCCCTACTTGTAAAGATCTTCTTGCTCAGGTCAGGCCAATTTTTTATTGTAAGTTGATGTGTTCTTTTCCTGATATACTATGTTTTGTATATATTATATTAGGTAAGTCTAGTGAGGGCAAATTGTGAGGGCAAATTTCCCCCGATAAGATTTGTAAATCAAAAAACAATATATATAACTTGCAAGAATTAATCAGTTTTATATTCCTTGGTTACATTGTTCGTGGAACACATTTGGAAGATTTAGAATGTATTTGTGCCTGCTGCTCCCCACCATTATATGCTTCAATTCATACATCTATTTGTGAGCCCATAAAACAGGCATTGACTACCCATGTAAATTGTGTTCCCCACAATAAATTATATGCATACTTGCAAAAATACATAACTGCTGTCGGTCTCCCCGCTCCATGTCACCGGCATACTAATAGCACCACGCTAGGAGGCCAATGATGCCACTTCCATTATTTTTCCATTTAGCCGTAATTTTTGTGGAGGAAGTTAGAGTTGGTGAAATTGCCTCCCTCTGCCCTCCCTGTGCCTGATTCCTCGTGTCACAGCCTGGCTCTGTATCTCTCATTCAGCTTCAGCAGCACGTGGGGGTTGTTTTCATCCCTGTGAGTGGATTGAAAACGCTAGTGACCTGTACACGCCTTCGGTTCAGTGGGTGATTTTGTCTCAAGCTGTGGAGGCTACAAGCTCAGGGGTTACAGGTCAAGTTACCCCACAGTGAAATGGACACCATATGAAAGTAATGCAGCCAAAACATGCTTTGTATGCCTGGCTGACACCAAGTACATAAATCTTGTACAATACTTCAAAGTCCAATGGAAATAAAATTGCATAGCTCTTTCTGCTATAGTACACAGATGTGCCTGGTAAATTACATCTGTCTCATTGTCTTTTTTTGAGTAAATAATCAGTCAGCAAAGGAAAGACATGTATGTTATGTTTTATGATTGGGCGCCCACAGTCTGTGCAAATGCCAGTCAGGATGCTGTTTGTCTGTCTATGTAGACAAATAGTCAACTACTTTTTTTTTCAGTGTACGAAAATCCACATTTTAAATACTCCGGGTCATATTTGCACTTCGCCGTCTTGCCTCTGTAGATCAACACAAACGTTAAAGTGAACATTAATCAAGCGATGGTTACAACTTGATACCACTTGACGCCCACTTGAGCATACGTTTTGCGTGTGCACAAGACGTAATACGTCTCCCTAACAGCAGGAGGCGCTAATCTGTATTGTTGCCCAAAAAATGAAAACCGGCTGCTGATTGGACAAACGCGTCACATGGGTCTGGCTTCTCAGGAATTTTTTAAAAATGGCTGGTTCAGAATATGATCTGTCTTAATTTCAAATCAACAAAGGTCTCCACCAATGAGATTGGTCATTGAGTCCGACTGCCCACCCACCAAACATGTCAAATCGGCCAAAATGAAGGCAGATGACTGCACAGAACTCACCAAACAGACTCGAGTCACTTACCTCGCCAGACTGTCCAACGGCCAATAATCGGGTTGGTGTGTCAGCGCCTTAATGTGCAACAGATGCAATGTATGTGTATAATTTGCAGTCCTTGTCCCAGGTTAAGCTTTTAAAAATGACGCACATGGTAAAACACTTTAAAATAGAAATACAAACTAACGATTGAAGCAGACAAACAGGCAGTCAGAGATGCATAAAAACTAACAGCATACACAGACCTGCAGCCACATACAGTACTCATGCCTGAAGACAAACAATAAAGCAGACCGGGGTAGCAAATTATGGTTAAAAGCAGTCACATAAATACATCAAAACCAACAGAAAAACAAACACAGACAGGCCAACTTATATGTCAGTAAGGATGGAGAAGTAAATACATTTATTAAAATAACTAAGAAGAAACAAAAGAGGAGTGTAAATTATACTGTGCTGTGTCAAAAATGAAAGGTTTTGTTGTCAGTTAATGTTTTAATTTCAGATGGTAACGTATTCCAAACCTGTGGGCCTTTGGTCAACAAAAGCAATTTGGTTAAGTTTAGGGAACAATTGTAGTTTTGACTGATAATGGTCAAGTACACACACATTGTGTATTTGGTAATGCTTTCTATGATTAGTCAGCTGCAGTGTTTTAGAAAGTGACTTAATGCTAAATATCCTGATTTGATTATACTACTGCTAACAAAGCGCTGTCTGTCCTTGTCTGATTGTAGTAGGGTGTACCAGCAAAAGTTGGTGTTTTTTTTTTTTCGAGCCACTGCCAGCTCAGCTGTCAATAAAACATGTCCCCTAGCCTCTTTGGACTCCCTCGGGTTATTAAAAGAATACTAAAAACACACAATTTCAAAATTCATGTGTTACATTTGTTTTTTTCACCAGGGATGAACAAAATGACTTTAATGTAATTTACTGTATGTGACACATACAAAGGATTTGAGATTTAAGTAAAATTAATAATTTCAAACTTGTATTACATATACATTACAATTATAAAAGACCTGTAGGACAAAACAAATGTGCTAGGCAAGGTGTGTGTGCGTGCGTGTGTGTGGCAGGATTTGTCAGCAGGCAGAGTTATATACAGGGCTGAAGGTCACCAGAGCTGCTGAGCGCACACACACACACACACACTCACTCCTTAAGCTGTTTCCTCAAACACACACACACGCACTGAATATATACAGAGCTCTCACACAGCTTGTACGATTGCGGAAAACCAATAAAATTGCAAATTACCCTTCATATTTTCACAATATCCTAAATAAACAGCAGCAGCTGCTTTGCACATCCTCCTCTCTCTCTCTCCCTCTCCCTCTCTCTCTCCCTCTCTACCTTACTCTGTCTGTCTCTCTCTCTCAATTCAATTAAAACTGCTTTATTGGCATGAATGTCAGAAATAACAATATTGCCAAAGCATCAAGGATAATAATGTAAGAAGAAATACATACATATAATTAATTAAGTAAACTAAAATATATATATGTATGTATGTATGTATGTATGTAAAAAATTCCCCCTCTCCCCCCTTGTGGGGTGGTATGTGTCATCCTCAAGCTCGGGTCCTCTACCAGAGGCCTGGGAGTTTGAGGGTTCTGCGCAGTATCTTAGCTGTTCCTAGGACTGCACTCTTCTGGACAGAGACCTCTGATGTTTTACCTGGAATCTGCTGGAGCCACTCTCCCAGTTTGGGGGTCACATGGGTCCCACCATGACGGTTCTTCATCTTTCTTGTCCTCACCTTCGGGTTTCTGCTGCCTGAGGTATTCACTAAGCCCTTCATCTTTGGGGGCCATCTTTCTGATGTACTCTTTGTCGTTTCATCCTGGACAGTGGTCCTGACACTCACTAGCCCTCGGCCTCCCTCACTACGCTTGGTGTACAGACTCAGGGTGCTGGACTTGGGGTGAAACCCTCCATGCATTGTGAGGAGCTTTCTCGTCTTGATGTCAGTAGCCTCTATCTCCTCCTTTGGCCAGTTTATTATACCAGCGGGGTATCTGATGACTGGCAGGGCGTATGTGTTGATAGCTCGGATCTTGTTTTTCCCGTTCAGCTGACTTTTCAGGACCTGCCTCACTCTTTGTAGGTATTTGGCTGTGGCGGTCTTCCTTGCTGCCTCCTCATGGTTTCCGTTAGCCTGTGGCACCCCAAGGTATTTGTAACTATCCTGAACATCTGTAATGTGGCCTTCTGGTAGTTCAATCCCCTCAGTTCTGATCATCTTCCCTCTTTTTGATACCATGCGACCACACTTGTCCAGTCCGAACGACATTCCAATGTCATTGCTGTAGATCCTGTTAGTGTGGATCAGTGAGTCGATGTCTTGCTATATATATATATATATATATATATATATATATATATATATATATATATATATATATACACTCACCGGCCACTTTATTAGGTACACCTGTCCAACTGCTCGTTAACACTTAATTTCTAAGCAGCCAATCACATGGCGGCAACTCAGTGCATTTAAGCATGTAGACATGGTCAAGACAATCTCCTGCAGTTCAAACCGAGCATCAGTATGGGGAAGAAAGGTGATTTGAGTGACTTTGAACGTGGCATGATTGTTGGTGCCAGAAGGGCTGGTCTGAGTATTTCAGAAACTGCTAATCTACTGGGATTTTCACGCACAACCATCTCTAGGGTTTACAGAGAATGGTCCGAAAAAGAAAAAACATCCAGTGAGCGGCAGTTCTGTGGGCGGAAATGCCTTGTTGATGCCAGAGGTCAGAGGAGAATGGCCAGACTGGTTCGAGCTGATAGAAGGGCAACAGTGACTCAAATTACCACCCGTTACAACCAAGGTGGGCAGAAGAGCCTCTCTGAACGCACAGTACGTCGAACTTTGAGGCAGATGGGCTACAGCGGCAGAAGACCACACCGGGTGCCACTCCTTTCAGCTAAGAACAGGAAACTGAGGCTACAATTTGCACAAGCTCATCAAAATTGGACAATAGAAGATTGGAAAAACGTTGCCTGGTCTGATGAGTCTCGATTTCTGCTGCGACATTCGGATGGTAGGGTCAGAATTTGGCGTCTACAACATGAAAGCATGGATCCATCCTGCCTTGTATCAACGGTTCAGGCTGGTGGTGGTGGTGTCATGGTGTGGGGAATATTTTCTTGGCACTCTTTGGGCCCCTTGGTACCAATTGACCATCGTTGCAACGCCACAGCCTACCTGAGTATTGTTGCTGACCATGTCCATCCCTTTATGACCACAATGTACCCAACTTCTGATGGCTACTTTCAGCAGGATAATGCGCCATGTCATAAAGCTGGAATCATCTCAGACTGGTTTCTTGAACATGACAATGAGTTCGCTGTACTCAAATGGCCTCCACAGTCACCAGATCTCAATCCAATAGAGCATCTTTGGGATGTGGTGGAACGGGAGATTTGCATCATGGATGTGCAGCCGACAAATCTGCGGCAGCTGTGTGATGCCATCATGTCAATATGGACCAAACTCCCTGAGGAATGCTTCCAGCACCTTGTTGAATCTATGCCACGAAGAATTGAGGCAGTTCTGAAGGCAAAAGGGGGTCCAACCCGTTACTAGCATGGGGTACCTAATAAAGTGGCCGGTGAGTGTATATATATATATTAAGATAAAAAATAAAACAGGAAAGTAGGAAAACAGTATCAATCAATCAATATACAGTAAAATCTCTAGTGTCAAATGTAAGAAAGAAAACAAAGACAGAAGCGCTACTTCTACAGCGCTCACACTATTTTCTCCAAGTAGATGTTGCCTTTTTGTCTGGTCAGAGAGTGTATCAAAATCTGGGAGTGTATATTTAATTTTTGTAAAGAACTGAGTTCTGATGTCAGCGTATGTGCTACATTGAAGCAGGAAGTGTTGCTCTGTCTCCACCTGTCTCTGTGGTCTTCTCTAGGCAGCCATGTCCAGACTGTGCCCACTCAGCCTGTAGTATTTCTGAGTCGGGGGTCACGTATGGTGCTCAAGTATTCATCTACCGTGTACTCTCGGGTTTAGGGCTAGGTAAGAATTCATTTTTCTTTGACGTTTAGTAGTGTCTTTCCAGTAGGGCATGCATTTCTGTTTTTGTCTGCAGATAATTTGGTTGGGACGGATGGGCTTTTATCTGTCTCTCTCTTCAACCCTCTCTCTTTATGGACTTTATTGAATTAGAAGTTTCAAAAACAGTGTGTAATGTGTAAAGACCAGTGAGTATTCTCACTCCACAAGCTTTAACTGGAGCCATATTGGACATATGGATGCATTGGCTTTATATTCTGCCGTGCTGTAGAAGCATGCTCACAGCATCACACCGTCCTGATAACTGCACAGTGTCAACTAGTCCCTATTACTCACCTGACTCACTACATGGCACCTTCCTTCGTTTGAGTAAGTAAAGATGTAATTCTGGAAAACAAATCAAATTTAGACAATGTCAAATGAAACAAATACTAAAATAAACTTTGAACCTGTTTGCGATGTAATATATATACTTATACCTCAGGAATTTCATTGCTTTAAGCTTAAGCCCAATGACAAGTTATATTAACTTATAATCACATTATAATGCATTTTAACAGTGATTATAATGCATTCTAAAAGGATTATAATGCAATGAAATTAGAAAAATTCTAATAATTTATAAGAAAATGGTAGTGAGGTATGGAATACCACTGTGCAACCGAGTGTTGGGCAAGTTACTTTTAAAAAGTAGTTACAGTTACTAGTTACTTCTTCCAAAAAGTACAGTAACTAAATTAGATACTCAGTTACAAATTATAAAAGTAATTAGTTACTTTAGAAAGTAGCTAATGTGTTACTTTCAAGTACATTTTTAAATGCTCAAATGTGACCCCACCTCCACCCCTCTAATGGAACTTAAAATGTATGTGCATGTTCAATTATTTATGATAAATCTGAATATTATAATGAAGTGGACGCTTAATACAATACATTATTAACGGAAACTGTACACAAGTCATAGTGAGAGAAACAAAGTGTCTTCCCTATGTTTTCTGACCACGGTGGAAAATCTTTAGCAGGAAATCTTACCCCCCCCTTGATTTCATAACGCCAAACCTGTCTCTCGTTGACAGACTTGCTTGTGTTGTTCGTTGTGTGTCCAACTGCGTGCTTTGGAACACCTGCCCAACTCTACCTCTGATTGGCTTACCATCAAATTTTACTCAACCTCAGCCAATTGTCAGCATGTACTGTATGCCCTTGTCTCGTACACGGCCAACTAACCAAGGAAGAAAAAAGTTTGCCTCTCAGCTCAGAGATCTAGTTGGTCTGAAGAAAAATTGCTTCAGTTATAGTAACGCACCACTTTTTCGGCAGTAACGGTAACGCCGTTATTAAGATGGGAAGAGTAATCAATTATGTTAACTAGTTATTGAAAAAAGTAACTCCGTTAGTAACGCCGTTATTCCCCGTCATTGGTGCAACCGTACCACTATCTCTTACATTAGGCATTTGGAAATGGCATTTTGGGTGGTGGTGGTGGATGGGTCAAACAACACAGTAGACCAGGGTGCATTTTCCTTTTATTTATGTTACAAACCTATTTCCAACAACCTCACCCACAATATTGTCCTAACGACGACTAAGTGGTTTCACATAATTTAGTTTGACACAAACACAACTTGGCGCTCCTATACTTTTGTCACCTTACTTCATCCTCTACTCCCATAGTTTTTCTTGTCTTCATAAAATAACTCTTCTTCAGTGTGGTTTCTCCTTTTGAATGTAACAGCGGCACGTAGCAGTAAGCAGCTGACAGCTAGCTAGTTGTTTTGATTTAAAATAGTTTTTTTAGACAATATATTGTGTGTGTGTATTTGTATTGCATTTCTTCCCTCTGTCTCTCCTTCTGTCTGTCTATCTGTCTGTCTCTTTCTCTCTCCCCATTTCTAACCCACATTAAATATTAATCCGTACGTGGCAGGGATGACTCCAATCAGAGAAGAGTGGACATACAGGGAGATGGTGGCTGCTCTTCTAGGTAAACAGTAAGGAGATTGTTATGCCCCTATACATCCACACACATACATCCACACACACACACACACACACACACACACACACACCACCAGAACCACCACCAGTTACTCCCGTAAACATTCACCTGGAAACTGGAAATAAAAGCTGTTCATGCAGACTTATGTGGAATTTGTCTTTCAAGTCTCAAAAAAAGCAGCATTATAAAAAATTCCCACACAAACCAGTGCTCAGTTCTACAAGGTTGAATTTAAAGAAACAGTATAACATCTGGGCCAGATGGGAAGGTCACACACACACACAATTTATGGTATTTAAGTCCACTCGAAGGTAACAATTTACAGTAACAAATATTATAGTTGCAGTTAAATACATATACAAAGTCATGGGCCATTGGCGTACAGCAGGTCTTTTTACAATATTAAGCATATCCCTCTGTTCTCACACACATAACACACACACACACTCTTTCATTCAATCTTCTGAGGAGTCAAACTGGGAGCTCAGCTTTCTGTCTGCATTGGAGCTGCTGTTGGTTTCACTGTTTTATCTCATCTGTGGCTCTTCAGAATTTTTTTTATTTGTTTGTTTTTTATTTGTTTTTTACAAAATGTTCAGTAACTGCCCACCCCACCCATCATTCCTCAGGAAAGACATGAGCACCCTGAAAATGCAACATCAGATGCAAAATCATACTCGCAACTGAGGACAATTCCTACAACAGCAGGTGATATAAGATTCCAACCTGTGAACACACACACACACACACACACACACACACACACACACACATAAACGGTGTAGTGTTTGTGACAGACTCTTCACTGCCACAAGGGGCAGCAGAGGTACATGCTACGACAGCTGCACTTTTCTTTGTCTTAAATATCAGAAGAAAGAACTGCAAGTACACCAAAAAGCAAGATAGAATATAAAGAGACAAAGCATGACAGACACACACATAATAGGAAGAAAAAAATAAAGGACTAAATACAACAAACCAAAAGAACAAATAGAAATCAATGCATGAGAGAACCAAAAAGCAGAAGCAAAGAAAAGAAATAATTAAAGAAATACAAAGCATGGAATAAACCATAAGAACATGCACACAACGAAGACAAACACAAAGACAAGAGACTTAAAGAAAACAAACAGAAATGAAAAAAGAATTACGGTAAAAACTATTTTAAAAAGATCGATTACAAGTAGTTTTTTTTTCTTAAAGCAGAAGCATTATACATTAGCAACATTTACTCACAAATGTATTAAATATTTATAACCTGCTCCCACACGTACACACACATGCACACATACACACACACACACAACACACACACACACACACACACACACACACACACACACACACACAAACACCTGTCACAGTCACTCGGAAACCAGTTCACAGCAGCAGAGGAGCAGCAGGTCAGACACAGACAACAACACTAGTGTGTTTGTGTGTGTGTGTTTGTGTGTGTGTGTGTGTGTGTGTGTGTGTGTGTGTGTGTGTGTGTGCTTAGTCATGACACAGGGTTAATCTCTATGAGACTGCTGGGGAGAGTAACTGTGCTGTGCAGTCGTCCTCTGAACCAATCAGGAATGGCACCCTGAGAAAAAAAGTCACAATGTCAAATCTGTATGCAAATATATATTTAATAGGACTGTCTGCAATGCTAGAGTACTGTATTTTTTTTTGCTACCATGACAGTGAATCCATGTGCGGCCATGTACCTTGCTGCACTGAAGTGTCTGAAGGTCAGTATGTGTAGGGAGATATGTTAAAGCCCTGTTTGCACAGTAATAATAGCTCCTGGAATTTAAAAAAAAAGGAAAGAAGGAATAAAATTGGATATTTATTTTGTGTGGAATCGTCTTTTTGCTCCACATCTATTTGATCTAGATCTACCAACACCAAAACGAACAATCTGTGAGTCTGTCTCTCAATCCTGACAACAGGACAGTGAATTTGTTAGGGACTACTTTCAGCGGCGGATAAATTCACATTTGGTGCTCTAGTGAATATTTTGTGGTGGCACGACGATGTGTGTCGAGTCAAAATAAAGTACAATGTGCGTGTGTCACATGTCGCCCAGGGCAACAGTGTGCCTTTGTGATGTTTTTTAACAACAACGGAGCTTCATCGACGAGAAGGAATCATCGAGAAGCTAAAGGCGAGGATACACGGGAGCAGCCTTCCTGGAAGCCGTGCAGCTGAAGGAGTCGTTACCTCCGCCCAAACAGCTGACCTATTCATGTGACGCTTCTCATTCCTCTAAAACACTTTCCTATTTCCTCTCTCCTCCCATGATTTTATCATTTTGTTCAAAAGTTGTTTTAGTCGTGCAACAGAAAACTCACATTGGACAGATAGTCTAGCTAGCTGTCTGGATCTACCCTGCAGACATCTGAGGAGCAGTTAACCATAGAAGTGCCGGAATTCTAGAACTAGAATTGCAGTGAGCGGTCATTTTAACCGCCAGATTCCAAACTCAACAATCTCTTATGATAAATAGCTAATTGTGATATTAATGCATGGATTGTGTTAGGATATATTTAGAAAAACAAAATAGCACCAAAATGTACAATTTAACAAGTTTAATTATACACTTGAGTAGCCTACACGTTTCAATAATTGCAAAGAACGTTGCAGGGCTTCAATACAAAGTACTTTACATGCCGGCATTCATGGTATTTTTGTCTGAAACACATTCTCTCTCCCATCTCGTAAAATACGGACACCTTTGTCGTTGTTATGTAACACGCTAGACCTAAATGCGCTTGGTCGGTACTATTGGCTTCACTTTTGACGCTGTTAGGTTAAGGAAAAGCTCGTGGGTGGGCTTACGGTTCTGTGACACGTGGGAATAACGGGCCGGGTAAACACACACGCGGAATATGAACCCTTCTCTCCTGGGTGAAAGTCCTGTGTTTGACCCATCCACCCCCCCGACCAACCTCCCTACATGGCATTTCCCCTTTACTAGTTGCTAAACCCCGTCTAGATGCTGCTCTCCCTGGTACGTTACACACCGAAGGGTGCCTTTTTGTTGTTGCATCAGACGCTGACAGCCGCTGTCCAGATGTCTGTATTTTACATGTTCGGAGTGAGAACGGGTTAGAAAGAAAACCCATATTTAAACACTTCAGGTCAGCAAACAGTGGAACTTAAAAAAAACTTTTACATTTCTTCTGAGCACTTGTAGGACTTCTCGACAGAGCGATCAAAAGTAAAAGGTGAATCAGCGTTTGTGTTTGGTCTGTCTGTTGTCTCTTTCATTTCTTAAATGCCTTTGTTAGTTCGACGGCGCAGAGACGATGTGCAATGTGTTCGGGCATTCTCCTCTCCTCGCTCTCACTCAGTGTTGCTTCTATTTTCCCGTCACACCTCCTGCTCGCACTCTGTCCATCCTCATGTTCTCCCTCTTTCCCTCCACCATTGATCAAAGTTTCCTTTTCTTGTTTCACCCCCCCATCCTCCTCCCGTAACCAACACCCCCATTCGACTTATTGTCTTACAGGGCTCACTTGGACACTTCAGCTAAACCCAGCTGCACACACACACACACACACACACACACACACACACACACACACACACACACACACACACACACACACACACACACACACATTTAGTGAGAGAGCCGCAGTCCCCTCCCCTGCTCCATGATGCACTGGGATTGGCTCCCACTGTCACAGTGTGTGATTGCAACCTCCGTTTGACCTGCTGGGGATATATGGCGTCCCCGGGTTATCTACATAATGCACGGGGAGAGAGGTGGAGGAAGCCATCTGAGAACAAGAGAGGAGGTTGAGGAGGGGTCAGAGAGAGAGAGAGAGAGAGAGAGGGCTGGATGAAAAGATATTGCTAGGAACAGAGTTGCATTAGATAGACAATAGTGTTGGCTAAATGATGGGGGCAAATGTTGCTGTTTATTGGAAGGCGCGTGTGTGTGTGTGTGTGATAGAGTTTCAAGGACAGAAAATGTTCCTCATATCTAAACTGTATTGGTAAAATATTTCTTTAGGTGCGTGTGTGTGTCTGTATGTCTGTGTGTGTTTGTGTGTCTGTGTGTGTTGACATCTACACTCAGTGTTTTCCTTTGAGCTAATTAAACTCTCACAGAGAAGGATGGAGTAGCTTTGCCATCCCAACGAGAGAGGAGGAGGAGGAAGAAGAGGAGGAGGAGGAAGAGGAGGAGGAGGAGAGAAAAGGACAGTGCTCTCCTTAAGAAAAATGCAAATTATTAATGTTTAAAATTTGTATTCAGTTTTATTTGTTCATGTTTTAATTGATTGTATTTCTACCTGAATTGAGTTTTCACAATGAATCTGCATAGGGCCTCTGGAAGATAAGGCTGGTCCTGTGTAATTGTTAAATATGCAAAAGTGTTACACTGTGATACAATAATATGCTGTTTAAATATCAGATTGTTTTAATAATCAGTGATTTATTTATAATAAATGTAGTCGTGTAGCAGCCTAACCATAGTACATTTTTTCATGTAACATGTAAGCTCAGTCTATATTCTATATTCTAAAACACATTTTAACAATTTATTTACAGGGACAAATTCTCATGTTAAATAATCTTGATTTCAATATTGACCAAAACAATCGTGGTGATAAATGTTCTCCATGATCGAGCAGTTCGTTTTTACCTCCAAGGAAAGTGTTAAGCTGCAAAGTATCTCCACTCATCCACTCTTGGAGTGGGAAAAAATGATGGAAGTGAGATAGTCTCCAAGTATCCTCTGCTGTCGTTTACCGTAAAAAGCTCCAGGAAATGGAGCATGGTCCGTAGACAACACGGGTGCCTGGTTAGCTCACCTGGTAGAGGGGGCGCACATATGTAGAGGTTTGCGACTCGATGCAGCGGCCGCGGGTTTGACTCCGACCTGATGCCCTTTGTTGCATGTCATTCGCCCCTCTCTGTCCCCTTTCATGTCTTCAGCTGTCCTATAAAAATAAAGGCAAATACATATACACAAGTCTTGGTGTTTTTTTTACAAATTGTACAAAATTCAAGATTGCAATTTTCCAATAATGTTCAGCATTTTACTTTTGAAAACTAAAAACAAAGGGTATGTGTATGTAGCAGCATCTTGCCATAAAAGCTCTGGGTGAACAGCAGAATAGCGGTTGAACAGAAGACGTTTATGCCTAAAATAAAACCCCATACATGTCTCTTAACCCTCATGTTGTCCTCGAGTCACATTTGACCGTTTTTAAGTTCCTGTATCAGAACTTTCGATTTCTTTTCCACCAAATTTTCCAAAAATAACATGGATGGTTCCATGATGATCATTACTTTCATGGTCTACCCGGGGTTAAAATCTGTGATCATTCATAAACATATCTCTCATTCTCTGACCTTTACTCGTAGTCAAGATAAATCCTAATTTCTGCTTATTTTACTAAAACATTAGGCATGATTTTATGTAAATGTGGAATATCCACCATAAATTCCATAAAGAGCTATAAAACTAGTTGTGATAAGTTATGTAGAATTAAGTGATCATTTATATAATGCTTTATGCTTTATAAATAAAAAGGCAATCCAAACTGGAGGGAACAACAAGTGCATAGTTGACATGAAGACAATATGAGGGTTAAATAAACTATATTAATTATAATTTATTATTATTATTACTTATTGTCTGGTTACCTAGCAGCCATCTTAGAGTGCTGTTGTGACTGACTGGCTCCAGAGTGCATTTTTGCAGAAAATGTGGATTTTGACTCTCATTTCTTACAGTGTTATTGATAAATGAAGGATTCTCTTTGCAGCCAGCATGGACAGGAGCTATGATTACAGCAACCAATCACAGTCACTGCATCACTCCATCTTTTCATATTCAGCTGAGAATCCAACATTGCTAAATTAAACAAAAAAAATAAAACATCAGCTTAATTTTCGCACTTTCAATTTGCTATTTCAGTCAGCAACTTCCTGGTCACCCAATTTGGACACAGTAAATATTCAAATTAAATTCAGTCGAAGGCCAATATTTTTCATTTTCTATTTTTGACTTGAGCATAAAAATGAAAGTTTGAAAAAGAAGCTGCTATTTGTTCTGTTGTTAGTTGTTTTGTTTTTGAATTCATAAATGAAATGAGTGTGGGTTATATTTACGTTACAAAGCAACAACAGCTTGCATGTAGGTGAAACTGTATTTTACAGCATAGCGCACAATTACAATTTGATCTTTTTGATCTGGTGTATGAATGACATGTAATGAATAAGGCAACAATTTGTAAATGTGGCGTAGTGCATCAAAAATAATGATTTTTCAAAAAATGTGTAGTTTTTATTTATTTTTTGCTAATAATACGTGATGGCACATGATTCTGTGACATACTGTGCTCAAGCAGAGCAGTAGGCCGTTGTGTACCCGCCAACTAAAAGCCTCAGGTCATTGATCATCTTCAAACATTGCATGATGATGCATAATCCCTCCCCATAATACCCTCTTCATAATCATCACGACAACTGGCAGCTCCCCACACAAATAAAACAGACGCGGAAAACAGATTAAAAAAAACAGCGGCGTTTAAGATGTGGCCCATTATGACACATTCCCTCTCCTTTATATGTTTTTATGATAGCAAACGATCAATTATCCAGATGGCACGAGATGTGGCGGGGCAGCTGGCAATGTCCACAGACACACACTCTCTCACACACACACACACACACACACACACACACACACACACACACACACACACACTCACACTCACACACACACGCACACACACACACAAATATAGACACACACACACACACATCACACACATCACACACACACACACACACACAAATATAGGCACACGCACACAGACATACACACACAAATACACACACGCACACATATTTACACAAGATGTGGCAAGGTGGCTGGCACTGTCCACACACATACACACACACACACACACACACACACACACACACACACACACACTTTTTTACATATTTAGGGAAACACACAAAGATATAAATTCAAAAGCAGAATTGACACCCTCTGACACATGCACACCAGCGCAGACACACAGCCATAAACATCTGTTGTGCAGTGCACAGAGGTATCCCACAATGCTGCCTATAGCAGCAGCAGCAAGTGCACAGATGAGGCCTACAGCTGCTGCATGGCTCCCAGTGAGAGGACAGCACCACTGTGATGGAAATGGGACACACACACATATGAATTGACAGTTTGTGGGGAAACAGATGGTTTATTCGCTGGCATTTATCACGTCTTTATGACCAACAGAAGATAGCGTCACATGCTTCATAGTGTTCACTGTGAAGCAGGTACAAAGAGCCAGATGTTTGGCTGGGAAACTCCCTGGACAGTCCAAAAATAACTGCTTATTTAGGAGTTTGAAACAGAATGAAATACATTATTTTTATTATTATTATTATTAGTGTCATCAGAATTTTCCATACTATTATATATATACCTGGCCAAGAGGGGTTTTGTTTTTGTTTTTTGGGCCCCACCTTAGCTGTGTGATTAAAAAATCAATGTGAGCATCAAAACTAACTGTATGACTTTTCTCAACTCTAATGATTAAAGTTGGTCTTTTGTGGACTTTTTTATTTATCATCTGCTCTAGCTTTTCCAATGTTTAAGACACATCTTTAGACAGATATGGTAATAATTTTTTTTTTTTTTTAAAACATAACATTTTCTTGAGGGAGGACCCCCCGGTGTGTGTGTGTGTGTGTTTGTGTACAGTATGTGTATGAATGTATTTGTGTGCCAAGGTTGCATCCGTCTACCTGCTTACCTCCCGGAGTTTCCATTATGTCTGTGACCATTTGATAAAATGGAGGTCATATCGGGTGCCATTTCCTCCCACCTGCCTCATCCAAAATGCACCATTTTCTGTCAAATGACACACGCGTGATGTTCCAGCTGTGGAAGCCCTGCTGAAATACAGCGTTTCCTGCTTTTGCATAGTTTAAACAGCGATGAGCAGCAGACCCAACATGCACACGCTCACATGCAGCGTGAATTTGCTCCTGCAGGAAAATGTAACCAGGGACAGTTCACTTACAGTACATGCAAAGCTACCCACTGAAACCACTTCTGATTATGTAACGTACTATGATGAACACATCTCACACACTCTTCTGGTTTTGTGGAAATTCTAATATTAGTCTTTCAGAAAACTGTCCCTGTGTTGAAGAAAGTCACTTTGAATTGAAATCACTGAAATTTTCATCCTTTTTTAAACTTTTTGTTTTTGTTTGATACAGATTGTGTGTGATGTTCAATGTAACGTCACACACAATGTCCAACCACCGCTCCCCACCTCTAAATGCCGAAATATCACGTCTGTGACAACTTTCCAAGCGTTGTAAAACCATGTTTCAGGGACTCTTTCTTCTTCACGTGTCATGTTCAGGCGTCAAATGATTGTTTAATGGTTCAATAAAAAATAAATATTATATATATATATATATATATATATATATATATATATATATATATATATATAGTGAGGAAAATAAGTATTTGAACACCCTGCTATTTTGCAAGTTCTCCCACTTAGAAATCATGGAGGGGTCTGAAATTGTCATCGTAGGTGCATGTCCACTGTGAGAGACATAATCTAAAAAAAAAATCCAGAATTCACAATGTTGATTTTTTAACTATTTATTTGTATGATACAGCTGCGAATAAGTATTTGAACACCTGTCTATCAGTTAGAATTCTGACCCTCAAAGAACGGTTAGTCTGCCTTCAAAATGTCCGCCTCCACTCCTTTTATTATCCTAATTAGATGGACCTGTTTGAGGTCATTAGCTGCATAAAGACACCTGTCCACCCCATACAATCAGTAAGAATCCAACTACTAACATGGCCAAGAGGTTCCCCTGCTTAAACCTGCACATGTCAAGGGCCGTCTTAAGTTTGCCAATGACCATTTGGATGATCCAGAGGAGTCATGGGAGAAAGTCATGTGGTCAGATGAGACCAAAATAGAACTTTTTGGTCATAATTCCACTAACCGTGTTTGGAGGAAGAAGAATGATGAGTACCATCCCAAGAACACCATCCCTACTGTGAAGCATGAGGGTGGTAGCAACATGCTTTGGGGGTGTTTTTTGCACATGGGACAGGGCGACTGCACTGTATTAAGGAGAGGATGACCGGGGCCATGTATTGCAAGATTTTGGGGAACAACCTCCTTCCCTCAGTTAGAGCATTGAAGATGGGTCGAGACTGGGTCTTCCAACATGACAATGACCCGAAGCACACAGCCAGGATAACCAAGGAGTGGCTCTGTAAGAAGCATATCAAGGTTCTGGCGTGGCCTAGCCAGTCTCCCAGACCTAAACCCAATAGAGAATCTTTGGAGGGTGCTCAAACTCCGTGTTTCTCAGCGACAGCCCAGAAAACCTGACTGATCTAGAGAAGATGTGTGGTGGAGTGGGCCAAAATCCCTTCTGCAGTGTGTGCAAACCTGGTGAAAACTACAGGAAACGTTTGACCTCTGGAATTGCAAACAAAGGCTACTGTACCAAATATTAACATTGATTTTCACAGGTGTTCAAATACTTTTATGCAGCTGTATCATACAAATAACTAGTTAAAAAATCATTGATGGAGATTTGTGGGATGCACATCCCAGGGCACGAAGCTCCCGTTCCACCACGTCCCAAAAGATGTTCTATTGGGTTGAGATCTGGTGACTGTGGGGGCCATTTTAGTACAGTGAACTCATTGTCATGTTCAACAAACCAATTTGAAATGATTCGAGCTTTTTGACATGGTGCATTATCCTGCTGGAAGTAGCCATCAGAGGATGGGTACATGGTGGCCATTAAGGGATGGACATGGTCAGAAACAATGCTCAGGTAGGCCGTGGCATAAAACAATGCCCAATTGGCACTAAGGGGCCTAAAGTGTGCCAATAAAACATCCCCCACACCATTACACCACCACCACCAGCCTGCACAGTGGTAACTAGGCATGATAGATCCATGTTCTCATTCTGTTTACGCCAAATTCTGACTCTCCGATCTCAATGTCTCAACAGAAATCAAGACTTATCAGACCAGGCAACATTTTTCCAGTCTTCAACTGTCCAATTTTGGTGAGCTCTTGCAAATTGTAGCCTCTTTTTCCTATTTGTAGTGGAGATGAGTGGTACCCAGTGGGGTCTTCTGCTGTTGTAGCCCATCCGCCTCAATGCTTTGCTGCATACCTCGGTTGTAACGAGTGGTTATTTTAGTGAAAGTTACTCTTCTATCAGCTTGAATCAGGCGGCCCCTTCTCCTCTGACCTCTAGCATCAACAAGGCATTTTCGCCCACAGGACTGCCGCATACTGGATGTTTTTCCCTTTTCACACCATTCTTTGTAAACCCTAGAAATGGTTGTGCGTGAAAATCCCAGTAACTGAGCAGATTGTGAAATACTCAGACCGGCCCGTCTGGCACCAACAACTATGCCACGCTCAGAATTGCTTAAATCACCTTTCTTTCCCATTCTGACATTCAGTTTGGAGCAACTGCCATGTGATTGGTTGATTAGATAATTGCATTAATGAGAAATTGAACTGGTGTTCCTAATAATCCTTTAGGTAAGTGTATATATATATATATATGCTGTATATTAGGGCTAGGAATCAACAGACGCTTCCCTATACAATATCATCATGATACTTATGCCACGATACGATATTATTGCGATTTGAAACATATTGCAAAATTCTGAGATATAGTGCAAATTATAACCTTTTCCCAATTTCAAATGATGTCCCCAAAAGGAAACTTTTTCAACATCTGTTTTATCTAAAAAGATATATTTCTCTATTTGTCCCATTTTTGTAAAGGATTTACTGTACTTGTTATTTTAAGAGCTCAGTATTGTCCCCACAATAAAAATGTATAAAGTCTTTAGGCCGCCCTACACTTTGTTTTTTGCAATTCAACTTTATACAAAACATGTAGTAAGGGGTCCTTGGCCTAAAAAAACATTGAAGACTCCTGTTCTACAGTAAGTGTTTGAGCGAACAACTGATGTTGGCGGTGTTCAGGTGGGGACAGTCTGGGACACATCGAAACGCTGCATGTCTCCTGTCCCACACCTTCAGCTTGTGTATTCTGTGGGAACTGGACCACATGCAGTGAAAGCTGAGTGTTACTGGCCCTACATCATGAGGACCACTTTTGGCCCCTCACTGCCCTAAATGCCCCTCATCACCACCGCACCCCAACCCGCCCCACCCCACCCGCCCATATTAGGGCTGTCAGGCATAGGGCTGTATTGACTGGTTTGAGGATGGTCCTCCTCAGGATAGCCTACTTATCCTTGAAGCTCGGCCTCCATCACAAGAAGATAATCTCCTGTGATTACCTTTATTTCTCATCTGCTCGCTCTATCTCTTTTCCCCTCTCTCTCTCTGTTTTGTCGATTTCAACTCCACTCCGCTCTGTTGTTACATGACCTACCCCCCACCCCCACCCCCCACCCCAACTCCAGCCATCCCCTCGCTTTCTTTCTCCTATTCTCTCTTCAGCTCTTTTTTCCCCCAGTTTGGGGGGGATGGCGGTGGTGAATAGAGAAGGCCTCGTATCCAGCGCTGTCTCGCTGTGTTCTTTTATACAGGCACTCCTCGGCCAGCTGCCTATTCACACAGTCCTTCCAATTAGGACCCCATTCAGAGAGCGAGAGGACATGAGATGAGATCGGTTACCCCCCCTCCCAACCCCCATCACATCACCGCCACCCCATACCTACCACCCGCCCCTACTGTAGATACGGTGGGATATTCAAGCCTCCTCTTCCTTGACTC
This sequence comes from Etheostoma perlongum, assembly GCA_026937815.1. Classification (NCBI taxonomy): domain Eukaryota; kingdom Metazoa; phylum Chordata; class Actinopteri; order Perciformes; family Percidae; genus Etheostoma; species Etheostoma perlongum. The sequence goes on from CM049373.1 coordinate 10,837,421, forward strand.
ATCTCCTCTTACCATCTTTTCATTGTCGTCAGCATTTTCTTATGTGCTTCATTTCTAAAGGGCTTGATTGATTTGTTTTTTGACACATTTTATACTCATGCCAATAGCATTTCATCTGTGTTTTATCAATTTGTCTATGCCTTATACCTTATATTTTAATCTGAAGTTCATGCAAAATAAATAATGGATTTACTGATTTATCCAACTCTTCAACAGCATTTGGGAGGACAGAATTGTCCCCTACCTTTATTCTTATTTTATTGTTATTTACTTCATATTTTGTATTATCTGAAGTCTTATTAGATCATTCTGATGTACCCTCCCAGAGGCGACGTCTCCAAGACGATGCATCTTAGAATTTGATTGGTTGAAGGCTTGCCTCATGTGCAGATATGGTACTTCCTGCCAGTCATGGAGGAGGCTCCAGTTAATTTGACTTGTAAAAAAGTTAGGACTGCTGTGTACCGTCTCTCCTCTGACCTCATGTCCCCTTCGCTCAGAGACAGCTCTGTGTCTCCTGTCTCTGCGTCCCCCTCTCTCAGACTCCAGAGGCCTGTACTACAAATCCAGATCAACCTACCCTGGATTTCTTTCAGTTACCCAGCTTCACCTAACCTAACAACCGTGGCCCTGCATAAGCTGTGTCACAACGCTGGTTAACGTCTAGTTCAATCATCCCTGGGCTTCCCAATGCGGCAGCGCGCACGTTCACATAAAAGAGGCGGTGTTTGCACAGCGTGACCAATCACAAGCATCTACCAGAGCCGCATATTTCACATAAGAAGAGCCCAATATAATACTACATAAATATAAAGAACACAGGCATGGTTTTGCAGGCAAAATGCAATACAGTTGCTGCTTCCTAAAACGGGAAGGAAAGCTAGCGAAAAGAAAGTTTAAAAAATTGATAAAACGCTTATCAATATCACGTCCCCATCAGTCAGACACAAGATCTGACCATAATTACACTTGTGCTTTCCATAAACTCGTCGTTGCTTTAGCCTATTATTTCAGTTGCTACCCTGGCAGTGGGTCATCATGATAGCAAATAAAAAAATACAACAAAATAATTCTAACCGATGTGCACATTGCCAACACACGGCTCAAGATGCCGGCAAGCATGCTGTTATGACTGCTGCGAATAAAATGCATAGCATTTCTTCCTAAAAGGAAGTTTTTCCTCGCCACTGTTGCACTGTTGCTTGCTCTGGAGGAAACTTCAAGAACTGTTGGTTCCTTGTAAATTCTAGAGTGTGGTTTAGACCTACTCTATCTGTAAAGTGTCTTGAGATAACTCTTGTTATGAATTGATACTATACATAAAATTGAATTGAATTGAATGGAACTGCGTAGCCAGACACCAGCTTCTGGCAGCGTTCCTGAGGAATCTTAGCCCATTCCCCATGAGCAATGGCCCCCAGTTCAGTAATATTCACTAAAATTACTGTTACTAAATGCCAAATCAATCCACTGTTAGGATACTGTCTGTTAAATTTGGATGATGGCGGGGGATGGACGAATAAGTGACAACATCCATCTCAAATAAATACACATGACACATCACAGTTTCGTTCTTCATTTCCTATACCGAAAAGTAAATGTGCACATTTCACATTTACTATGAAACTGTCAAGCAGCTGTTTTGTGAGGGAGAAACATGAAAGTGCACACTGTTTCATTGTATCAGTCAGTGTATTTCACATTTCATAGGCCACTATTGTTTAGTTCCCCCCACAGATTCCCAGCATCAGTGTACAGTATATTTGGAGTAGCTAGTGGTAGCTTTGATAGCTAATTACACAGCTAAAAGCAAGATAAATAGTTTTATAATGATGATGTTAATGGTTTGTGATGGAACCTGGATTATGGTTGCAGCCGCTGCCGCTATAATTATTATGAGTTCTCCCCCCACCCAAAAAAAAACTCTGGCATGCCAATTAAATGTTGTAATGACGTTTTTGGAAGAATATATTTGGTTTTTCACGGTTATCCTACAACACATTCATGCTTTACCTTAGCATTTTTACAATGAAAAGAAGGGGATTTGACCCCCCCCCCCCGTCCTCTCATCCCTTTGATTTCAATGAATTAAGGGTTTAAAAGAAAGAAAGAAAGTTTGGATCATAAAACACAAATATTTCATATTGACTCAAACTGTATTTCTCTTTAGTTTCAACTGTAGCATTATTGTTATGAAATATGTTCTATGCTTTATGCCAATGTCATATATATATTTGCTATTATTATACATTTTCTATTCTATTCAAGCTCTATGTTTATGTTGAGTAAGATATTGCCGTTAAAAAAAAGCATTGATTGTTAGGCTCCCCCGTTAGATCGAATGGAATTTGTTTATTTAAATTATTTATTTTCTATGATAAATATATACAGTACATGACTAAATTTGTATTTTTTTTATCTTTTATTGTGTTGTGTAAATATATAAATATGTAGAAAAGGGTGTTAAAGACATATGATATAAATATGAAGCCATTTATGACAATGATTATTATATAGCAGTGGATTAAGTAGGATTAAATAAGCTTCTGCTTTTTTCCTATTCCTTTTTGGATATCTTACGTTTATATTGGGTTTTGGTTCTTTGAGCTTTTTATTGAAATAAAATAAAAGCCTTCATTTATTTATGTATTCATTCATTCAAATGGGGTCTTGATAGGCCTAATTTACAGGGTGCATGGGGGGGATGAGGGGGGTGTAATCAAAACTGGCCAGTGCAAACCCCCCACCCTATTATAATTTCCATTACATAATTAAAGACATTTGCACCATAAATTGATGCTGAATTATTCACCAAAATGCAGGAAATGAAGTGTTTGTTAGGTTCAAAATTTCAATTTTCCTTTAAAGTTACACACTTATGTCTTGTGCATCTTTGTCAACAAACATCCCAGAAAATGTAGGATCTTAACTATAATGCAACATGACATTTTTGTGAGTTTGAACAATGGCGGGCTGTGCATGTGCTTGTAACAATGGACAGGTGTGTATGGCAGAGTTCGAGAGGTTGAGACAAGTAGGAAACGTTGGTACTTTTAACATCCCAGAAAGCTTTTAATCACAAAGGACACCAACTCACACATTCGGTTCCCCATGTTGGCTGCTCACACTCACACCCCCCGCCAGAATGTCCCTCTAATCTCGCTCTGTAGAGCAATCATTAACAGGCTGATTCCACTGTGGCTGAGATGGGTGGAATAAAAAGAAAGAGGAATGTAGGGAGGGGAGCAAAGGAGGGGCCTGTAATGGATACTGGGGCTAGTAATTAGGCACTGGGTCCCGTGTTAAAGTGTTGTGACTTTGGGAGAGCCATTTAGCCTGCTAATGAGTCTCTAACAGTTTATTGATGCCACTTCTCCCATCACTTTTCTGACGCTCGCTTCCCTTCAGCCCATTTTTCCCTCTGCCCTGTGGGACTCCCCGAGCAACCATTGTCGCTAATTAATTGAAATTAGGACAGATCAAATGCATTCCAACTTTTCTCATATGAGCAGAAGTACCTGAGGGAATGAAATTCTAATTTAGAAACTTGGGGATTTCTGGACCGCCCCTTGAACGGTGTTAAACGAGGACTCTTAATACGGGGTACGAGGCACTAATGCAGCCGAGTAATAGACGCTAATCTAGGGACCATTGTGGCCCTGTTGTCCAACTTGATTCATGGTGATTCAGAGGCATTTGTATCAACGTACTAACCATAATTCTTTCTTGATTGGTTTGCCTCAGGACACTTCTTTTTTTGGCCTCTGTGTCCATAGCAATTGCGTTCTCTCCAGCCAAGTAATGCATTAAGACTTTTGATTACAGAGCTTGTGTTCCCTTTCCCTCAGCTGCCTGGACCTTTTTGTAAACGGCTCCAGGACACTGCATCTTATGATGTCTCTCTGAAACTAAAAGCAAAAAAAATTCTTGTTGTTCTCTTTGCCTCTCTGAGACGGCTATTCACCGATATCCCTCAAAGCTGTCAGCCGTGTATGTGTTCTTTTCTTCTGCAACTACACTTAATTGGCCTAGGAATCTAAACGCACCCTAGCAGCAGGAAATGTAATTTGCAGCCGGGGTCAGTCTAGCAACTCTCGGTTGGAAAAACCAAAATCTAGTCAGGCCAATTACAATGTGAGGCGGGAAGCATGAGGTGGGAGGTGTCCAGGCTGCAGCCATACCCAACTCCGCAACTCTGTAAGACTTAGAGTTAAGCACTGAAGTCATTCTTAAAAAAGAAAGACGTGTTCGGAGTTTTGCCAATGGAATTTAGCAAAAGATGAATCTATCAGCTAGCGTTGCTCTGGTTGGTTGCAGCACTATCCTATTGCATGCAGAAGGATATTTGAAAGACAACGGTTTATCCTGCCCCGTTGGATTGAGCCCTGCCAACGGTGAGTTACCAGACCAAACATCTTGATGATGGTTCTGGTTTGTTAGGCTAACACTTTTTGCATTAAATTAAATTTTTTCTCGACTTCCTTGCAATAAACCAGGGGTCTTCAACATTTTTTGGGCATATGTCATGTCCCTGCATATCAGCTGAAAATGCCCATTGTATGATTTTCATGTGACAAATACAATTGATTGTTTTCGATTTTATGTCTTTTTTGTTTTACAATTACAACTAGCAAGGTGTGCATTTAATATGAAGCCAAAATTTGGAAGAAGAAAGTGAAAAGAAAATATATTAAAAAAGTGAAAAATGAACTAAACTCTGGCCTATTTTTCTTCCCTGTCCTCCAAAAACCTAGATCACACTAACCACCCACACATCCATCTCCTATGTGTAGGAATTCTAAGGATGGACCATCACTGTGGGGATCTTATTGTACTCCACCCGTACACGCGCGGGGGGGGGATAAAAACAATGATACGTAGAATACTAAAGAGGTAAAAAGAAAAGTACCAAGCTTATTGTAACCTAATGTAGCCGAGTAAGAATACAGTTTCTTCTTCACAAATAGTAAAAAGTAAAAAATATAGTGAGTTAAAACTACTCCTAGAAGTATACATTTTTCAAGAACTTACCTAAGTAAATGTGAAGGAGTAACTGTTACTTGTTACTACCCACCCCTGCTTGTTTGTCTCATCCTGTTCTAATTCTTTAATGGAATTTAAAGCACTTGGAACTGCCACGGTGAATGAAATTTGCAACATGAATAGAACTGTGTGTTTACAGATCCTATCTCCTCCCTTCAGTCTTTTCTCTCTCTCCGTGTGTGTGTGTGTTCAGTCAGAGCGCGGCCAGAGTCAACCATACAGGGAAAATGAAAGGAGTCAGCACAGAGAATGGCTCCACTGGGGTCGAAAGAAAGCGTGGCCGTATGTCTTCTTTAAAAGTCAATCTCTCCCTCTTGTGTACTGATTAAGAGGCCTTATTGGCATGTACATCTGAATTAACACGACCGCCGGTGACCCTCCGGGTGTTTGTGTGTGTGTCTGGCGAGGCGCGAAGAGCCCCGCCAGATTGATTCACAAAAGGAAAGGGCCGCTTCACGCTTGTCACAGGAACTCAGGGGGAAGGAGGGTGGAGGCCTGGACTCGACACCCCACCCAGAAGGAGCACGTGTACAGCAGGAGCAAAAAGCGCTCATCCCCTTGTCCAGCTGACACCCTCTTTCTCCCCCCATATCTCTCTCACACACACACACACACACACACACACCACACACCGCAGGGACTAGGATTAACCCAAGAGAGCACCACAATAGGACCACATGCCCCCTCCCCACCCCTCATCAGCCAGCCTGGGCCCATTCAGGTCTTCTGTTACTCACCATCCTAACAGGGATTAGGCTTAATGAACTGGAAGGAGTTAACAATAAATGAATCACGGCCTATAAGCAGCCTCCTAATTCCATTTTGTGTTCTGGCGCTTTTCTTTCCTCTCTTTCTGTTTGAACACAAGGTGTAATCCACTTGACTATCAAAGGTGCAGGGAGAGTATGAATTGAAACTAGCCCCTTTCACAGGCACACACGCACGCACACACACACATACACACACACACACACACACACACTCTGCCTGCCGCCGATGCAGCTTGCCGATACCATCTGCTCCCATCAATACGTGTACACACACACTTTGGAGGAAGAAAATAGCAATTCAAATGCATTTTTATATTCTTCTCTAATTAAACCATTTCATAACCCATTCAAAGAAGCTACTGAAGAATGGAATAGCTAATTGAATGCATTATTATTGAGTGCAGCGTACTGTACAGTTAGTGTTGATGTAGCCTGCAGGGCCAATGTAATATGTTTGTTGTTTCTGTTTGCAACAGCACATTTGGGCACACTTTTTAATTTCCTCTGTAATTATGCCTTTCCCCGGCTTTGTCAAGAAATGCTCTGACATCTCAGTGTGAAATCAACTTGTTATTTTGATGATTTACAACTCAATTAGGCCAGTCATAAGATGCAGAAGAAAAGATAAAAAAGAGACAAAAAAAAAACACGCTTGATGGGCTTTTTTCCATCTCGACTGAGAGATTCTGTCTGTGTTTTTAACTTGTTTTGCTGACTGGTTTGTTTGTTGTGTGTGTGTGTGTGTGTGTGTGTGTGTGTGTGTGTGTGTGTGTGTGTGTGTGTGTGTGTGTGTGTGTGTGTGTGTGCATCCATGCAGTGAGCTTCTAGTCTGAATCATGTGTCATTCAGTGTTTGTATTGACTCTGGTCTCTGAGGAAAAACCTGCACATTCCTCTTCCCTGCCCATGTTTTTTAATTGGAGTGGCTGTAGTGGCTCACACACAGACACACACACACACACACACACACACACACTGTGCGTGTGTGTGTGTGTGTGTGTTTGGGTATGTTCTTTTTGTTTATTTACCATAAATTGACAACCATTGAATTGTTAATCATTACATTATCAATTGTTGTTATTAAAGTAAAATAGAGATACAACAAGGAATGGGAAAAGGAACAATTAAAATGCAGAAATATTCATGAATCACACCAATGTCAGTGATCCTTCAATGGAAGTTCAAATATGATTTGGTTTTCTCTGAGCAGCAGAGAGATATCTTACATGGAATCTTAAAATCCTGAGTAACAACAAACTTCCATATGTTGGTATATAAAGACTTTGGTAGAAATGACTGGTTTACTTAGTAATAAACATGATTTCCGTAAAAGTTCTAATTTACAGTTTGCAAAAACACACTAATTCATAAAAAAACACATTTTGTTACCATATGAAACACACGTGTTTCATATAACTTGGTTCTGTTTGAATCTGTTACACACTGCTGTCACTTAGCTGAAACTCTTTTAGCAATTCTACCTCTCAGTGATTAGAGTACTGTAGATGAAGTACACAGAGAAAGTGCAATTACACAATAAGTTAAATTACACCAATGCTGCAGACTGAGGAAAATATAATTCATTTCTCTCCAAATACACAATTCAGTCAACATGTCAAGATGGAGAATCACAACAAATCATGTCCCAGTTTTCATGCCACTACAGTAGTGTGTGGATAACACTGTTAGCCCAGCAAACAACAGACAAACATAGACTACTGTATCCAATACAGGCTACTATTACAGTTAAAAAACAACAAAAAGAACTGACAGTACAGAAAATACCAGACTCACTTGCTGCATTGTTATGGTGTGCATTGCTGATTTGTGTGTCTACAATTACACACAAATTGGCTCATAGGTGTACTCATATCACAGTCAGTGCTTTGGAATAGCAAGGAAGTGACATCATGACGTACTAGGTCTAATGTATACATGTGTGTTTAGTGTCTATGCAAATCAATGTGTGTATTGTTTAGAAAAACGTGTGAGGCTGATATTGTGCGTATAGTAGTGCACATGTTTTGCTCTGTGAGCGAAAGGTTTTAATAATTAATACTTTTGATTTCAATGAGTAAACAATCAGCAAAAACTGTAATGTAAAGGCTGAAACAATAATCTCGACAAAAATGCATTCATGATAGTAGTAAATCACCTCCGTTTGTTAGTGATTAATTAAGTAAAATGTGCTCTACTATTGAAAAAAACTAGGCTTTTTTATGTTGATTTTGATGTCCAAAGTAGAGAAAGTTCTTGTTTCGCACATTATTTGAGCGCCCTGAACAGCTCTCTATTAAAAGTAATAGAAGTAACAGTTCTCAATGCAGAGAAAGCCTTACATTTTGGAAACTGGTAATAAACAGAAGAAACGTCAAAAAGAGCATGTACAGGGTGAAAAGGGAAGAAACTCAAATCATTTCAGCTGGACTTGTAAGCCGTTATATTGTTGGCTAGTTTAATGTATAATAAAACATCGGATGTTGTAAACTACGTGTGTTTTGTGTGTAAAACTCTTAACTAAAGTTGCCAGATGAATGTAGCGTAAAAAGTAGAATATTTCTCTCTGAAATGTAGCGGAGTAGAAGTAAAAAGTGGCATGAAAAAAAAAGACTCAAGTAAAGTACAAGTACTTCAACATTTAGGCATAAGTGGAGTACATGTATTTTGTTACATTCCACCACTGCCTAAAGATGCCATTGGTGGTTGCCCTCTCTTTGATAAAGAGACAGCATGATATGAATTTGTTATGAATATCCATGTCCCCAAAGGAAGATCCCTTATTATTTTAATGACCCCGGCATTTCTCCTTCACTATGCCCAAAATGTTTTCTTGACCAACACTTCCGCCCATGTCTTGAACATGAATATGCTCCTTAAATCTTGTATCTTCTGCAATTTAAATCAAACATATTTCTAATCATCATCATTACATCGTTCTAAGAAAGATGGTGTCTTTTTTTTTTATTCACCCAAGCACCAACCATATCCCTGTGGTTTGAGGATATTACATCTTTTCTAAAACTGCAAGAGCATGTGTAATGTGAAAGGCAACTTTTTTAAAATACACCAGCTACTTACATTTTCTATCCTTTCTTTAATCAGTAAAAATGCATGTGTTCATGAGATACGTGCATTATTAATATTATTATGAATTATAATAATAATAATTATTATTATTATGAATTATTATAATAATTTATTATTATTATTATTATTATTATTAATTTGTGTTACCCTGCCTTTACATTCCCTTTCAATATAATTACACTGCGCCAAAAAATGTACTTCAAGTGGATTCTGAATAACCTTCAATGCTATTTCAGTATGGAAATGAATAACAGCAGGGAGTATATTATAAGATACAGAAAAATTGACAGATGTCAATATTCTGTGTGGACTTAGTAAAAGAAAGTAAAAAATATTGTCTGTTCCTTTCACGTCACCACGGGGCTGACAGATCGGATGCATTGAGTTAAAAAAAAAAAGCTTTTCAGTGAAGTCACATGTAATAGCAATCAACAGGACAAACACACACACACACACACACACACACACACACACACACACACACACACACACCCACACCAATTCAATTAAAAAACTTTATTAATCCCACAAGGGTCAATTATATAAGTGTAGCTACGGACAACACAGACATAGATAACAGCACACAAGCACTATATACTATAGACCTACACCCTAGAGAGTAGATAAATAATAATCCAAAAATAGATTTTACCCCTTTAAAAGTTGAATTGCAGAAGGGATAAAAGAATAAGATTGGCGATAAATTTTAAGCGGATAAAATATGACGATGTCTTGATGGCAACAGAAGAAATTCACTATGAAGAACCTGATCGGTGTGTCGATCACAAAGAAAAGTGAAATCTCTTTGTTTCACACCAGAGCAAGTTCTAGTTCAGGCTGTTTGTGCACATCCCAGGAGGTCAGCATTCAGTGACTGCCCATGTATTTTCATCTCCAGTAGGAGGAATACAGCCTGGGCTTACCGAGGCAGTGGAGGGTTCGCCCGGTAAGTGCCTGCAATTCCAGTGGCAATCACATCTAAACTAACATGTGCGTCTAGGTCGGTGGCAGGTAGAGGCCAAGCTGGGTTCATCTCCTGTCGTGCACCCCCCCACCACCACCATGAGGTCATCCATAATCACTCTGTACTGACCCTGTGACCGCCCCCCTCCACTCAGACCCGTCCTCTAGCTCTGCTGACAGGTATGTGAAAGTGCACATACAAGCTCACTCCTGCAATCCATTCAAAATGACTCTGAGCTGAATGCCAGCCGTTTGTGTATAGCAACACTGTAGCACTTGAGTCTGTCGTCTCAGACTTGTCTAAGACTTGTTGGCATTTGGACTTGGACTAGTCTCGGACTAGGCCATCGGACTGGTGAAGTATTGTAGTTGGTCTTGACCCTGTCCAGCACTATGTGCTTCTTTTCTAAAGCAGAGATCTTCAACAGGGGGTCCTCAGAGTTCCTGCAGGGGGCCCACCAAATTATTGTCAAAGTGGGAAAGTTTAAAAAAGAAAATGTCTTACCATGAATCCAACATATTAATAAACATAAATAAGCCTATTTGTGAGAAGAAGAAAAAAAACACATTATTGAGAAAGGTAGTCATCTACCAATACAGTGAATCCTCTGTAAAGGATAAGACATTAAAACATGTTTTATAAAATCATTCTAACAATTATTATTTTATTTTATGCATTAAAAATGTGTAAAGGCATTAGGCCGCCTTTCATCTTATTAAAGGCCTGGTTTAATATGCAACCTGATTTTATCCAATACTGTAGGGGGTCCCTGATCCATCTCTCTTTCAGCTAAGGGGTTGTTGGCTTAAAAAATGTTAAAGACCGCTGCAATAAAGTTACTTCCTCCTACAAAACAAAACCAGTGATGGAGTGTTGCTTGTTCAGAACAAAAAGGTGTTGGTTCAATTCCTGATCCATCTAGAACAGGCATTGTTATTGTTCGACTGGTACACACCTGGCTGCTTCATATACCTCAATCATTAGGCATCAAACATTTAGATTTTGACCACAGACACCATGTCGGCGAGTACTTTGTACTCTGGATTCTTCAGGACAAGTTCAAGAGTGGTAACTTGTTTTGTGTTACATTTTCCATCAGCAGTCCAGAATATTCTTGTTACACCAGTTGTTATGATTTGATACTACAAATAAAATAGAATTGAATAAAAAATGTGTAAAGTTGCACTTCAGCTTTATGTGACTTAAGTAAAATTGTTATACTTAAAGTAAATAATATGGCCTTATTTGATCATACAGTGCTGCAGTTGCTTTTTTAAAATTGCTTTTTAATTAAAACAAATATTACATTATTAAAATTTTACAAAACAACTCATGTTCCAACAAAACCAGTTCCTTCCCGAGACTATCTTGCATTGGCACCGTGGCTCCCTCGGTGCTTAATGCCGCCTAAGACAATGGTGATAGGTTTAGAGAAATAAACATTTAATGAAATAAATGTGTGGACTAGCCAGACCTTCCTCCTGGCAAAGCGAGACTAGGTTCTGTGTGAAATGTAACAATGTAACTATTAGGTGGATGGCTGTGAGGTACGTCTATTTAGGTTCTCAATTAGTCTCAAAACCTGAATGAATTGCCATTGTGCTCACCTTAGCCAATTACGTTTTGATTTGCTCTTAGCAGTCAGTAGCGGTTTGAAGGAGCAACAGGTTTGTCATGTTGATTGAAGAAACATTCGTAACTGATTTACATTAATGGCTGTTGTAAATTGACTTACAACAGCCACTAAACAGCATCCATCTCATGCATGCTTGTCACCAGTCTTCTGGCCAGTTTTATTTTACCAATGTTTCTTTGCTATTTTTCATTGACGCAGCATGGTTAGTATGTGGGAATCTTGCCAACAATCTAATTGGTTGATTGTTTATGTTGTTCATTGACAGATGTTAATGGGCACAACAAATTTTTTATTCTTGGAACAAATCGGTATTGTATTGTGTATGTCACAAGTGTCGTAAAATGTATAAACAACACACATATTTCTTATCACTTTTGACATGGACCAGTCATTAAACAGCGACCAGTTTGTCATCTCCAAGTTATGTTGTGCTGTCTGAGCCCTCAGGTATTTTTAACAATTTATGGTCATATCTAACTATTCTTCCCTCAGGTGATTCCTCTTCACTATATATGATCTTTGTTTCATCTGCAATGAACGACCAACCTTCCATTGGTTGGCAGGATGTAAAAAAGCTTATGATTGGTCAGAATGGTCTCCCAGAGCATCATGGGAAAAGCAAAATGGCAGTTGACATCAAAGCAAGCAGCGATAAATGACCGAAAATTCATATTTTATGGACAAAGGGTGTATCAATCTTGGATGTAACAGTTTGGATTTATTGTACAAAGTCCCGGAGGGCTATGAAGACACCAAAGTATGTCTCTGCTCCATATGGCTATAAAATTATTAAGTCATGAATCAAAGATGCCGTTTTTTTTGTCCTATACGACAAGCTTGGGCTCCTAGTGTTAAGAAGGTTTTGGCTAGCTCAGTAACACTCCACGGGATACCTATAGTTTCATTGTAAATTTGCTTTGAATCTAAACTAAATTGAAAAGCAGGACTAATATTTGTCAAGTTGTGATGAAAAGAAACTGAAAAATGTTCACACAACCCTTATTTTTCTGTTGGGAATACACATTTCAAACTGAAGGCCTAAGTTGAGAACTTATGCTGCCTGTAAAAAAATATAAAAAATATTTAAACCCCTTTCCCCACATTAGAGACAAAAAAAAAAATCAGCGATGGCTTTGTCAACATGAAGTGTGTTTTCCCACAATCCAAACCCAATCCCAAATCAGTGTGTGTGGATTGGAAAGTGGTCACTCCTAGAATCTGATGAGGCCTGTCATTTCCCTCTGAGCCCTGATGAGGACTCATCCACACAGACAGTCATTAGAATATGAAAGAAGAAATAAGGGGTCAAAAGTTTCCTGGATGGCTATCATACAAAGTTTTCTTGATTGGGACATTTTGTGCTTGTCATTTCCTCCCCCCCCCTCCCCGGCTGCCTGTCCCTGTTGACGATTTGATGCGGCCTGTGATTGTTTGTGGGTGTCCAAGGCGGTCCCTGCGCCTGTTTTGCAGCTGTCTTGTCGGATGGGAAGCAGCCAAATCAATCCCCAACTGTCAGGCGACGCGGTGCAGGTGTGTGAAGGTGGGAGGGTTTTTGAATTTACATTTATATATGAATGTAGATGCATGCGGCTGCGCTCCCATCGACATGTTAAGACGTTGACATGCTAATCACAGGGTTAGGGGATGCCACCTGTCCAGTGGGGTGACGGGAAGAGGCGGACACACACACACACGCACACACTCAAACAGGGTAAGATGTATGTCCTGCTCCTACAGATAACTACCTGCACTAGCCGTCACTCCGCTGAGAACACACAATATTATGCAAATAGATGTCTGTGTGACAGTCAGGGCTGCCGTCGGCGTTGGCCACACGTCCCTGCTGACTGCTGATCAGCTTACTCACATTCCCTATGCATCTCTGTCTGCAGCTTGTCTCTCGCTCTCTCCCAACATCTGGCTCCCCCACTGTAGATGTGTCTCCCCCACTATTTCACTCTCTGAATAGTCTCTCCATGTGTCCCCCCTCTGCTCAGGATGCCACACTGCACTGCTTTTTTTCAATATCTCTCATTTCAAGTTAAGTCCAGTCAAGTAGAGTTGAATTTGTCCCTAGTTTTGCAGTAACCAATCTAATCAATCAATATATTAGATCCATCTAATACAACATATAAAATTAAAAATTAAAAAACATAATTAAAAATCAGTGTTTTGTTTGTTTGTTTTTTGGACAATTTATTTCAATGTTTTCTTGTTGTTGTTGTGTGGACTTCCTTTTCAATGGTTTTGCCTTATTTCTGGAGGTTATTTTTTTCAATTATTTTGAGGTTTTTGTCGCCTTTTTAGAGGGTTTTTCTCCAACGTTTTTGTTGCTTTTTGAAAAGGTTTTTTCAGTACACGCAGACATGTCCTGGGACTTCCTTAGATAGTTGGAGATCTGAACTCAAAGTTCCGGCCTTGGCCAAGGGTACGAAGGACGGTTCATATCTGTTGGTTTTGACAAGTGGGTATTTGAAGCAGGAAACAGAAGGCCGTGTCTGAAACTCTAGGAGCAATGGGTGGGTGCTGTCAAACAGGATAGGATGGATCCTGCCTTCTTTAACAACTTTTATACAAATTGGACAGACTTTTCTGTTGAGTACCCATTACACTGCTACAGACCTCGGTCACCTTAGTGACACCTCAACTCAAAGTTAAAGCAAGCTTGAAACAGGGCACCCGTGTCTCTTATTTGTTCAGCAGTGTGACCTTTGACCCATTGGTCCTGCCTTCCAGTATGACCTAACTGTGTCTGGCCAAGCTGCCAAAGCTGACACAATCAGTGAAACCAAACCGTCAGACCAGACTAATAAGACTCGATCCCAGTCTGATCTTTGAACCTTTCAACTTTGAGATGATCTTAAAAAACACAGAGCCAGTCACAACAATAACAGCTGGAGAAACTTTTTTGGTAAGCTAAAGAAAATCGATGCAAGGTAGGGTTTAGATGACTGGAAAACATGGACATTTCTCATGGAGTATGTCAATAATATGGAATGTCTGCTTTATTTTATCTCAAACTTTTGTGGCCTCTCACATCCAATAAGTTAACATAGCTGCATACTTACAAGCCAACTACTACTACGGGAATTTTAGCATGTGCACTGTCAAGTAAAATTGTCTTATGTTTTCTATGTCTTCATTATTTCAAAGTTCTAGTTCTAATGATAAAATAATATTTTTCTACGTTGATAGTAGAGCCCCGGTGCAGTATGGAGAAACTGTCTATTACATTTCAACTGTGTCTATGTCTTAGCAAAGAGCCTCTCTTGCATCTGAAACACGCCGGACCCGGAAGCACCGCGAAGAGCCGCAAGCTATTTTAATTTCAGCACCCATCTTATCCAAAATTGTCAGTTCATACACACAATAAAAATAAAAACATGAATTTATTTTTGGAATTCTATGAATCGATTTTGAATCAGTAGAGCTTAAATCGATTCATAAATGTGAATCGATTTTTTTGCACAGCCCAACTAGTTTGGTTGGTGTCATTTTCTTTAGTCTGTGGCTCAACAGGTAAGTTAGCTCTCCAAGCGAACACAAATGTTGACATATGAAAGCATCAAACATGCACTTTAAAAGAAGGAGGTGAGAGTATATTCAGTTGTTCCTCATCCTCGTTCATTAAATTATATAAATGTGACGCAGGAATGTGATTATGAATGAATGTATGAATCTACCCGGAAGTTATTGTAAACACACATTACCCTAAAATGCACTGAATTCCAGCAATGACACCTTAAAATCTTTTTTCCCCAGATTGTATCGGTAGATTGGACAGTTGAGAAACAAAATAAAACGCAATTTTATTGAAAATGGACTTTGTGTAAAATCAAAATATTCACAGGGCGGGTGCATTATTTGATTGAGTAAAATATGTGTTGAACCATTCTGAATAAAACATTGTGGTGCTGCATTCTTTAATTTTTTTATATTTTTTTTTCAATAACAATGAGAATGATACAAAGGATCATTCCTTCCAATATCATGGGTCATATTGCAATCTCAATATCGGTCACAATAATCCCAATTAGATATTTTTTCCTCATATCTTGCAGCCTTAGAAACAAGGACGTATGGTGTTTCCGAGACCTTTCATGGTATTTACTGTTGGATGGCCCCGCAGCAGCTTGTTCAGAGAGCTGTAGAGCACTGGATATTTACCCAGCACTCGGCAGACATGGCAGCTGCTACGGTGATAGACGTAGAGACGAGGACAGCTTGTGGAATCAAGGTGAGCTTCCTCTCTCTTGGTGTTGGGGCTGATCTACCTTAGGGGGAAACAACCCAGTTGAATAGGGAAAAAAATTTAAATAATAGATATCAGCTTGAAACTTCCCCAGTGATTACTGGCATTAAGACAATTTTTTATTTGTATTACAAGTTTTCAGAAATGTTATTTTTCAATATGCAAATAATCCATTATTTTGCTAATATGGTTAATTTGCAAACATTCACAGAAATCAGAACATTGGATGAAGCCATATTCAACATTTTTGTTTCATTTTGTCGACATATTAGGTCTTTACAGAGGGAATTTTGAATATGTCTTTTAGTCCATATATATCAGAATTTGGTGTCATCAGTCATACAAAAAAAATCCAGGTATACCATTTTACATGAATCAGGCTATGGATAATATTCAAAGAAATCCCTCTGAAAGAATTTAAAACATAGATAAGAATGAAACTGCAAAGTTTGGTGTATGTAAGAAAAACCCATTTTGAAAGGCTTATAGATTATAAAACATTTTACATTTTTGCAAGACATTGCAGGTAAATTTGGTAAAATAAGGCATTATCTAATGCTAATGTTGTGAATTTGGGAAACATTTACAGGCACAAATAGACAAAGTGGGCAAAAAAACATAATAATGTCTTCATAATCTTTATTTTAGATGCTTTTTCCCCCTAACCCTAAGAAAGGAATGCTATGGAAGCAGAATAGCTGAAAAACACAAAATGGAAAAATGCTGGTTTGGCCTGTAGTGTGTCCCCTTAACTGTCCGGTCTCTGGCATTGTGGCCCACATTTGAACCTCATGCTGTACAGACAAGGTGATAGGCTGCGCTGATTACATCCGTCCCCAGAGCAGTGCCAGGGAAAATGGCCCTTCTCCTCATTTCTATTATCACATTTGACCTTCCTCATCCTCCCTGGCCTGACAAAAAGAGCGTTTAAGGCACACTTATTAAACATAATCTAGTGAAGTTATTAAAACAAGCCAGCTTACTGAGAGACCTGCCACAATTCAATTACCTGTGTAGCTGGAGGGAGAAGCGGCCAGAGAGGGTGACGAGTCCTCTGCTTTTATAGAGCGGGTAGGAGCGGCGTAGTTAGCATGGCTTCAATTAACACAATGGGGCTGCGGCGGTAATGAGCTAGCCCGCGATTGGCCAAGAGGAGAGCGAAGGTTGGCGGCTGTCTGCCAGCGGCGCCAAGGGCCGCGTCGGGGGCCACGGTGAGCTCATACTTCCTTGTCACTCACTTCATAGTTAGTTCCTGGATTGTGGCTTTTCCATTAGAGCTGGAGTCAAAGATATGACACTGTCATTACAGTGCAGTGATGAAAGAAACGGCAAAGACAATTTATTTCAAGTTCCTCATTACAAATGACTGTCATTTGCTTATTTGACACTTTATTATCTATTATCTCACCTTATGCTATTTTTAGTTTCCCCTCCTATCTGTCATCATTGCTGATCATGTCGTTTCCCCTTCATCTTATCACATCTTGCCTTCTAGCCCCATGGACCCTTTCTGTGTCCTGATGTAGCTACTTTGTGTATCAGTGTTTTAGTATCTTGTTAACATACCTTCAGGGACTCGGTGCATTCTCCAGAGTCTTGGAATTGTGTAGCAAAATGCTGACATTCCATCATAGCAGAACTCAAGCCTCCCTTTTATTTCTTTTCTCGAGGATGTAATTCCAGTGGCGAGGTCTCCGGGGTCCAACTCATTTTCACAAGAAAAAGTCTTAAAATAATTAAGAGTAGTTTTATAAGCAGCAACATTCTTGAGACAATAACTTCTGCAGACAAATAAAAGATCCTTGGACTGTGTTGAACTTATTGGAAATGTTGGCAGCTATTGAAAAAACATGTGAGAGCTTGTCATTTTGCAGTAGATCCGCAGTATCTAAGGGGGCTTTAACACCTAAAAGTCTGAACCAAGGTCCAACAAAGGTTCACGTTTAATGCATTTTATACATTTCATCCTGTTTTGTTTTGGTTTTGGACTGCGGTGCAAGTGCACTAAATAATTACAGTATACAACACATGTGATCTGCATCTCCCGACAGTTGTGATTGACTGGTAGACGGGCTTCCTCGTCCTCTCGTATCCTCTCTCTGTGTCAGACTTTTACCAACTGACTGCTGCTCTCCCCGTGCTGCCGTGGCTTTTTGTTTTGTTGTGTTGTTGAGGAGAAAGACGCTGAAACTTAACTTGAGGTTTGAGAAGCTGCAGCATTTATTCAAAGACAAACTGAAACCTATGCTGTACACTTTCTACCACTTAACAAATAAACTACTGATTTATCCTCTGCTCTTACTGCCGATAGCTGTCTGCTCTGAGTGCATTCACTGTCACTCTCTCTCATCTACACACCCGTGTGAAATGTAGCTGTTCCTAATGCTCAATTTGGTTTATCAAAGACACTAGCAAAGCAACACATGACAGAAAGTAATCACAGCAGAGACCACAAATAGGTCGGACCTCTGTGTTTAACATAAGGCTGAAACCAACAAGTTTGTTTATTTCACAAATTAATGCCATTTGTCTACACAGAAATGTTTTTTGTGTTAGAGAGACGTCACACTGATTGGGTCTATAGGGACGGTGTCACCTGTTGGTCAGTCCTTGGGTCAGTTTGTTGAACACTGAGCTACATGACCTGATGATGATGCAAGAGGAAATGTCAGGGGGACAAGAAAGTGGTTTCAATTCATCTACAACCAACAATATCAACTTCAGGAGAGGTAGCATAGAAAAGTCCCATCACCATGGAAGGATTTATCCTCTGGACCATGAATGTCTAAAAACAAAACAAAAAAAAGACTTTAAATACTTGTTTAGATATTTCAGTCTGGACCAAACTGGTGGTCGGCGGACTGACATCGTCATTCTTAGAAAGGCTAAAATAAAAACACCTACACTTCCTCAGCTCCTTCACTTAAATCCTACTGCTTTTAGAATAATACAAGTTCACAGTTGAAATGTAATAAATATCCCTATTATTGATATATATATATATATATATATATATATATATATATATATATATATATATATATATATATATATATATATACAGTGGTACGGAAAGTATTCAGACCCCTTTAAATTTTTCACTCTTTGTTTCATTGCAGCCTTTTTCCAAAAATCAAAAAGTTCATTTTATTTCTCAGTAATGTACACTCAGCAACCCATCTTGACAGAAAAAAACAGAAATTTAGAAATTTTTGCATATTTATTAAAAAACAAAAACTGAAATATCACATGGTCATAAGTATTCAGACCCTTTGCCGTGACCCTCATATGTAACTCAGGTGCTGTCTATTTCTTCTGATCATCCTTGAGATGGTTCTACACCTTCATTGGAGTCCAGCTGTGTATGATTATACTGATAGGACTTGATTAGGAAAGCCACACACCTGTCTATATAAGACCTTACAGCTCACAGTGCATGTCAGAGCAAATGACAATCATGAGGTCAAAGGAACTGCCTGAAGAGCTCAGAGACAGAATTGTGGCAAGGCACAGATCTGGTCAAGGTTACAAAAAATTTCTGCTGCACTTAAGGTTCCTAAGAGCACAGTGGCCTCAATAATCCTCAAATGGAAGACGTTTGGGACGTTCCTAGAGCTGGCCGTCCGGCCAAACTGAGCTATCGGGGAGAAGAGCCTTGGTGAGAGAGGCAAAGAAGAACCCAATGGTCACTGTGGCTAAGCTCCAGAGATGCAGTCGGGAGATGGGAGAAAGTTGTAGTAAGTCAACCATCACTGCAGCAATCCACCAGTCGGGGCTTTATGGCAGAGTGGCCCGAAAAGCCTCTCCTCAGTGCAAGACACATGAAAGCCCGCATGGAGTTTGCTAAAAAACACCTGAAGGACTCCAAGATGGTGATAAATAAAATCCTCTGGTCTGATGAGACCAAGATAGAACTTTTTGGCCTTAATTCTAAGCGGTATGTGTGGAGAAAACCAGGCACTGCTCATCACCTGTCCAATACAGTCTCAACAGTGAAGCATGGTGGTGGCAGCATCATGCTGTGGGGGTGTTTTTCAGCTGCAGGGACAGGACGACTGGTTGCAATCGAGGGAAAGATGAATGCGGCCAAGTACAGGGATATCCTGGACGAAAACCTTTTCCAGAGTGCTCTGGACCTCAGACTGGGCCGAAGGTTTACCTTCCAACAAGACAATGACCCTAAGCACACCGCTAAAATAACGAAGGAGTGGCTTCACAACAACTCTGTGGCTGTTCTTGAATGGCCCAGCCAGAGCCCTGACTTAAACCCAATTGAGCATCTCTGGAGAGACCTGAAAATGACTGTCCACCAACGTTTACCATCCAACCTGACAGAACTGGAGAGGATCTGCAAGGAGGAATGGCAGAGGATACCCAAATCCAGATGTGAGAAACTTGTTGCATCTTTCCCAAAAACGACTCATGGCTGTATTAGATCAAAAGGGTGCTTCTACTAAATACTGAACAAAGGGTCTGAATACTTATGACCATGTGATATTTCAGTTTTGTTTTTTAATAAATATGCAAAAATTTCTAAATTTCTGTTTTTTTTCTGTCAAGATGGGTTGCTGAGTGTACATTACTGAGAATAAAATGAACTTTTTTGATTTTTGGAAAAAGGCTGCAATGAAACAAAGAGTGAAAAATTTAAAGGGGTCTGAATACTTTCCGTACCCACTGTATATATATATATAAATATATTATTTTAATATCAGTGAAAGAACATAGTTGCTTTGGAAACAACAGAGGCACAGAATGAGACATGAAACATGAGACAATTTTACTTGACAGTGCACATGCTCAAATTCTCGTAGTTCTAGTTGGCTTATAAGTACTTTAAACGTAGCTAAGTTATTGTCATGTCATACAGGATGTGAGAGGCTACCAAATGTGAAACAATATAAAGCAGACAGAAATAAACAAGTTTGCTGATTTTACATATCTCCACAATTCCATTTGTTTACCCAGAAGTGATTGTTAGTTAGAAAACCTTAGTTTAGTAAGAAACCTGTTCTGATCTCCTAAAGCTGTATTGCAATGTTGCTCTGTTTGTCAACCGACTGTGTCGTGTCAATGTGACCACATGCATGCATGTGTATTCATTCTATCGACGTGTGCCGCTGTGTGTGTGATTGTGTCTGTTTACCTCTGATGGTTGCAGTGTCTCCTGCAGCACGACGGGGATCGCTGGGCTATCAGTGTAATTGGATCACCTCACTGTCATCTTGTCCCGGTGTTTGTTGATAGGCCCTGTTTTAATTTGGCCTTTGTCTCTAATCTGCGGTAGCTGGCCCCGTTACCGCAGTAATCCCTCAGATAAGTGGCAGGCAGATTGGCTATCCGAGGAGGAGAAGCCATGTGCCCTGGCCTTGTTCGTAAGCCTCTGTAAATATGAAGGCAGGGAAGCTGTTTAATGGGGGGGGGAAGCAGAGTGAGATGAATGTGTGTCATGGAGCTGGGCTTCTGTTGGAAAGCTCTGGGACTTCACTCAAAAGTCAAACCAAGGTCTACAGAAGGTGTCAGCTAAGGTCAGAGGGGCTTCTAGCATTTTGTAGCTATTCCTCTGGATGTCACTCCCATGGGGGATTACTGCTGAGACTCACTATCACAGAGCCAACAGTCCTCCACTTGACAAAGACCGTCTCAGCCTAATAGTCGTTGCATCACTCATCAAATCTCTCAAAAGTAGAGTGTTAGACTCATCTGCTAATTCTTTAAGTTTTTATAACCCGTAATGCTAACTCAGACTGTTTTGCACACTTGTAGCATGGATGCCTTTCTCTCTAAAAGCCTTGGTTCCAATGCTTTTAGACTTTTAAAAAAAGCTCTATTCATGATTTTATCTTCATACATTCTACATTCAAAATCATTAAGCTTACTTGTTTTCCTTTGCTGGTAAACATTATTTCCATTCTCAAAATTAATCTTTAAGTTAAAAACCCGTTTTTTGTCAGTCACTTCCAGGTCAGGCCAACATCCCAACCATGGGAAGACACTATAGCTGCTTCTCATAGCTCTTATTTGACATTTCGGCCCTCTGCTTAACCGGAAGTTGTTCTGTCCCTCCTCGGTGAAGACCGTCTCAAAGCTCTTATTTCTGCCCTGATAGAAGAGGGATCACAGAGGAGCTATAGGCGAGGATACATAAGAGCAGCCTACCAAGAAGCCATGAAGGAGTTGCTAAATCCGCCCTTACAGCTGACGTATTCATATGACGCAGCTTGACTGAGACATGAGTAGAGGGAGTTACAATAATCAATACGCGAAAAAATGAATGTATGAATTAACAGTTCCAGATCTGAAAGTGACAACATACTGTACATCGGAAGAAAGCTAGAATGAATAGGCTTAGTGACATGATGGTCAAAAGACATATATTGATCAAAGATGGTACCATGATTCTTAGCAGTGGGTTTGATATATGATTGCTATTTCTGCTATTATTGGTTTAACTAAGGTCAAATGCACGTTTATTTAGTAGAATTGCTAATCCATTAAACCCTCGTTGTTTTAAGAGCTCCCTCAGTCTTTTCTTTGTGTAGGTATATGCTATAAAAGGTCAATTCCTAAACAGAAAGAGTGAGATACAAACTGGTCCTAGCCTTGGTCCATGGTTTATTGTCCTACCTGCTTTTTTAATAGACCACATTGAATGTGCTCCATCATTAAGATGCATTTTTCTTGTGAATTTGGTTAGTTTGATGAGTTGCTGTGTTGATGTGTGTTTGTATTGTAACGGTCCTATATCATGCTTATTTTCAGGTTTGTATACTGGGTTTGTACTAGAACATGGTTACATGCTTTAATTTAATTTACTGCTACTGTCTAAATATACCTGTATCCCACCTCTGTCTGAAACTTTAAGACCCAATCCCGAAAAAGACCAGTTTGCTCTGATTGGTAAACATCGTTGCAGCCGGGGATGACTGTAACGGCACTGTCACTTTCTACCAATATATAGAGTAGGTGTGACATCACAGTCGTATAGAAGTCCTGACGGCTCGTTCAAAGGCACTGTTTCTGCTGTATGCATTTCTCTATGGATTGAGCGTTTTCATAAGTATTTATATAGCACCTCAACCTGATTAATAATCAACAAAAGAAATAGAAATCTCACTTTTTACAATATGGGACCATCAAGTTTAGAGCAAGCATGCTGAATGTGAAGTATGTGAATATATGTTTACTTTTCTTTTCTTTTCTGTGAAGCACATTCAGTCTCCTCTGTATTTTTCTTTATCTGTATCTTTTCTTTTAATATCAGTAGTTTATTTTTTAAATGAAGTATGCATTGGAGGCTGCCCAGATTAAATGAATGAACACACTTTTTTTTCAATGAAGATGTAGCTTTGTTGCACACTTACTTCTTTGACTGTTCCAACTACTGCCTTTTCGTATTTTCAATACAATTCGAATCAATTCAATTCAATTTTATTTACATAGCACCAAATCAAAACAACAGTTTTCTCACAGCGCTTTTCATAAATGAGCAGGTCTAGACCATACTACCAATATACCAATACTACCAATATTTTCAGCATTTTGTGCTTGTCTGTGTGTTGTCATCAGCATTTATTGCATTTCACACTGAGGTAAACTTGCAGTTCTTAGGCTATGTGTAGCCCTCCTGGCCCTGTGCCAGTCCTCAGGGTGACATGCTGATGAGTATGACAGCATTTTCTCCTAAGCGCTGCAGAGCGGCTCAGTTGACTCTGTGGCCCGGCTGATGTCATGGGATCCTGGCTGACCGCTGCACCATCTGATGCTTATCATGCAGAGAGGATAAGGAGAGGCTGAAGTGATGAGGTGTGTAGGTTTAGTCCTGACACCCCGGCAACCGTTGGCAGCTCCTCTTCGGAAGGGAAAGAGAGAAAAGAATGTGCAGTCCCAGGCTCGTTTGGAGAGGAGCCTAATTGAATTAGGGCAGAATGAGAACATGGGAGGAAGATTTCACATGCTTCATAAATGCCTGAAGATCCGTTACTTAGTCTTGGCAGGATTCTGGGCTCTTTTAAGCTGACACTAAAACCATTGAATACACTGAGAAATTACAGTCATTGAGAAAGGGAACTCGACCTCTTTTCAGGGAAATCCAGGTTCATCTCTCTGGCATGCAAATAACATGTACAGCTGTCTGGAAAGGAGTTCAGTAATTCAAATGTATAGTGGTCTCTCCCATCATTCTGGTGCTGACGTTTTGCAGTGCTCAGTTTTCTGCTTTTAAAGGTCTCCCGGAATGAAATTGTAACTTTATTAAGTTTTTTAACATTAATTTGTGTTCCCCTAGCCTGCCTATATTTCCCCAGTGGCTAGAAATGGTGATAGGTGTACACCGAGTCATGGGTATCCTGCTCTGTCTTTGAGAAAATGAAAGCCCCTTATGACCTCATAAGGGGCAAGGTTACCTCACCCTTCTCTGCTTTGCCCACCCAGAGAATTTGGCCCACCCGTGACAGAGAGACATCATGGCTTTCAAACGAGCAAAGTGCAAAGAAATGTCACATCCTAAGGAAAGCTCATTGTGGGACTGGCTCTAGTGGCTGTAACTGCACCAAGGCTGAGTTTTGGGAAAGAGACTTCAGATATGGTATTAGGGGACCACTAAGGTCTATATAAAAGCATCCAAAGAGCACCATGTCATGGGACCTTTAAGGCTGCCTCTTATTCATTTAAACTAGGGCTACATTATGTGATGAAAATATGCGATATGCAATAACTTTAAATGTTGCAATAAAGATATTACTTGCGATACATACACATATGAGATACATTTAATGAACTAATTGAACATGGAATTGAATAAAAGGCATTAATAAAAAAGTGATTTACGTTTTAAAGTGCAGTTTTCTACTGCGATTTTCTTTCAACTAACATTTGTTAGTTTCAGACTAAATTTTGTCTTTGGTTATATATCTCAACCTTTTGCAATTTGTTTATAATTATTGTTTATAGCGCTAGTTGATATATACGATGACGAAAAAAAAGTTAAGTTAAAGTAATTGTTAACAGAAAAGGTGTTGTACATTATGCTGACACTGTACATGCTGCATGAGCTCAAGTCTTTTTAATTTAACTGAATGGAAGTTGAACTTGTATCTCATAGTAAAGCTATTTTAATTATATTTTACATTGTTTTATTTATGTATTTTAAGCTTTGAGTTTATCTTAAAAACAACACATGACTTTCACTCAGGAGACAGGAGACCCCATGTCCTGTTATAGTCCAGCATGTCACTGAAACATACATTTTTATAACCCAACCCACCATCTTTTTCTAAACATAACTGTCCTGCTCTTGTGCCTAATGTCAGTCAAACGTACCTCCCAACCCAGAGCGTCAAAAGCGGACGCCTTAGGGCTAGACGCTAAAGGACACGTTAAGTGTGAATAACAACGCAAGAATGCAAAGTGAGAATGTGTTGTATTAATACATTTTGTTAGAGAAATCATGAAAAGTCTCCCATATGTTTTGATTGGATAAAAATACATAAACATGTTTATTTCTGTAACAAACCCCTTCTGTCTTTGTTATAGAAACCAGTTATGCTCAAATATATGTTATGCATGGCCAGTACCTTGTAATGTCACGCCTACCTCGTTGTGATGGTTCTGTACTGCATATACCACCAGTCAATCAAACTGTGCAGCCATCTGTGTATATATGTTGTGAAATATACAGTGGAGGTGAATGGAAATGTGTTAATATTGCTAGCTTAACAATTTACTAGCAAGGTGACTTTCCAAATACAGGTCCTCGGTTGCTGTGGCTATTCCACACAACATGCTGTCAGCACGTTGAATGTAAATTGTTGACAGTGAACATTGCTTGGGAAAAGGAAATGTTGCTGTTGAATTTTTGATAATGATGACACTAGTCACTGCTGTGGGCACCAGAAACAGAATTGCATTCGCCCCCGTGGTTTTGGGGTTGAAGGCAGACGTCTTCACAAAACCAATCGGTTTAAGAAATTGGGCTTTGTTGCCAGTGACTTTCCAAGCAGCTCTGAGTCTGTACTCTCTGCCTCTGTGCTGACACCTCCGACAGGAAGCTTTGTCTTTGCTCTGCTCTTTGCGCTGCAGTCGGGTTCACGCCATCTCCGGGCCTCCTGCTGCAACAGTCCTGTTTGCCCTGTCCTCCCCGGCAGCGGGGCTCGCCGGCTGGCCTGTTTGTTTTAATCAGCACTATGTTTGCCAAAGAGCTTACCTCAGGAGATGGGAGTCCTTGTGTGTGCTCTTACGATACCTGCCTTTAATACATATTTTCTCCCTTATGTTTTTTTTAAGATTTGGCATCCCCCTTTGGTATTTGATTAACGGGACATTGAAGTTGTTCTTTTGGGGACGGTTGATAGATGGCAATTGCTTGGCCAGGTGCTGAGTGTAGAGGTGTAGAGGGTGACAATTTTTTATTCCCGGAAGTCCCTTTATGGCTATAGTTAATCTCACTGAATGATAGGGACATAGACAATGGAAATTTATGGCTATAATAGGCCTGTGCCATTATTGAATCATAGAGACAATTAAATTTATGGCTAAGCGCAAACTAAGCTGCAAAATGCAGTAATGGGTCGCTATCTTGGTTTGTCTGAATTTCTGTCCGGTCTACCCGGCAAAGCTGAAACTCATGTGTTGTTGCTATGCCACCTGGGGAAACTAAGTGATGTGATATCCGACTGTTTTAAAGCGTGTTGCTCATTCATGATGTGGATGGAATAAGGCATGGAAAAGGTGGATAAACAATGACAATGCAGGATACTATTTTAAACATTAGCAACAGAGAAGACAACAGATAGAAGGTAAGATACTAATCCAGTCTCTCTCCAGACTCAAATATGTTGGACTCGGGATGGGATTGGAGCAATTGATTCACTGATATCACCCTCTAGTACACTGGTCAGAGAGGGAGAGCCGTGCTCTAAGTCAGGGGTGTCAAACTCATAAGGGCCACACACCAAGGGCCAGGCAGAGTTTAATGGCGTGTTTTTGTTACTGCATGTCACCTTTTTTCATTTTGGTAGCATTTTTCCTCTTTGTTGTTTTTATTCCAACTGTTTTGTGGCTTCCTCAGACATTTGTCAAGTTTTTTCACATTTTTGTATGCTTTTTGTCGCATCTTTGTTGACATGAAGCCCTACAAAAGTCATCAAAAAGTTCCTTGGCCATCAAAGAATTTAACAAATCAAGCAAAACAATGATACATTTATTAAATAACCTGTTATACAGTCTGGGGTGAAAACAATCTGACATATTCTGCTTTGAATGTCAGATAGTTGCAGTTTAAAAAACACTTTCCATGTGCTCTAAGTGAACAATGGAGAAAATACAAGCAAGGGAAAACTTCTGCTCTGGCCAAAATGGCAATGACAAAACAAAATTTGGATGGAGTTATATCAACACATTCTCATCTGGCTCATTCGATATTGTACAAAAATGTATGCACACTGATACGTATCATATCTTACAAATTAGGCGCCCGCCAGCTAGTTACGGAATGCCGGCTACATATGTTTGATATAAATGTAAATGTGCTGTATTTATATAGCGCTTTTCTAGTCTTAACAACTACTCAAAGCGCTTTTACATCATACAGGATACATTCACCATTCACACACATTCATACACTGTGGCCGAGGCAGGTGCCACCTGCTCATCAGATAAACATGCACACACATTCACACTCCGATGACACAGCATCGGGGGCAACTCGGGGTTCAGTGTCTTGCCCAAGGACACTTCGACATGGGACTGCAGGGCCGGGGATTGAACCACCAACCTTCCAATTGGCAGGCAACCGCTCTACCACTGAGCCACAGCCGCCCTTATATATTGCTGAATTAGCGGCATTTTGGTAGTTCAGTTTTTTTTTACATTAATATGAGTTCCCCCAGCCTGCCTATGGTCCCCAGTGGCTAGAAATGACGATAGGTGTAAACCGAGCCCTGGGTATCCTGCTCTGCCTTTGAGAAAATGAAAGCTCAGATGGGCCAATCTAGAATCTTACCCCTTATGAGGTCATGAGGAGAAAAGTTACCCCCCTCTTTTTCTGCTTTGCCCGCCCAGAGAATTTGGCCCACCCATGAGAGAGAGACATCATGGCTTTCAAACGAGCAAAGTGGCAGTTGGTCAAGGCCACTTTACCCGCCCCCCCACCCTCCTCAAAAGCAACAGACTCAGAAATTGCACATACTAAGGAAAGCTCATCGAGGGACTGGCTCTAGTGGCTGTAATTCTGCACCAAGGCTGAATTTTGGGAAAGAGACTTCAAATATGGTATTAGGGGACCACTAAGGTCTATATAAAATCATCCATCCAGCTATATAAAAGCATTGCTCCCTGGCTTGAAAGTGCTGCATTTCAATGACTCACCCATAAACCCTGACGTTTTCCCTACATGCTCTCATACAGCAGCTGTCACTGTGGTGCATACAGCAATAAATACATGGAATAGATACAAATTACAGGGCATTACTTTCAGTAGCTTTTTGTGTGGATGGTTCAGAAATGCTCCTTAACAGGGTTTCGGGGAGGTAAATTTCAAAATCAAAATTTTAAGGCCTTAAAAAGATGACGTATTGTTTTATAGTTCTTGAAAAACTTTAAAACAGGTCTTAATTTTCTTAAGAGTTCTTTCTTTTGCTGGTTCAAATAACTTATGTTGCAACCAATAAGCATGGCACGACCTTTTTTTCAAAAAAATAGTCTTTGACTGGGTGGACCCTGCAGTAACCCTGCTTAACCCTTTGATTGTCTTCCCGTCGAGCATGCAACTTTTTGTTTTTTTTGGCAAAATTTTAACTTTTGTCTAACATTTTGGACTTCTTTTTCGACACTTTTGTTGTTTTTCCACCAATGTTTTTGTCACTTTTTGTGTGTGTTATTTCCCACGTTTTTGAAGCTTTTCCAACATTTTTGTCACTTTTTTCAACGTTCTTTTATAAAAAAAACCCTCAAATGCTATGAAATGGATTAAAACTTGTACAGAGTGTTGTAGGGAGCCATCCATGCAATTTCTTTTGCAAATTTGGTTGAAAAAAACCTAAATCTCTGATGTAGAAGCTTTTCAAAAATGGGTCAAATTTGACTCAAGGTCAACAGGAGTGTTAAATAATCTTTGTATCTTTGTATGGAGGACAGTTTTTCTTCACCACAGAATGACTCATCTCTTTGATTGCTTTCATTATATATCTACTGTTGGCATTCACATGCTCCGTGTGAATCCCCCCCGCCCCCTCCTTATTTGTTCTCCAGTTCTGCACCGTCCAACAGCCCTCATTTAGCCATCCACTCCCAGCCAGACACACCGTCTTTGGCATCACACCCTCCTGTCAGTCGGCTTCTCAATGGCAGCAGCTCAGCCCACTGTCCTTCCAACACCCTCTTTTGTCAGCAGCACAAAGTTGATCTATTTACCCACCATCCGACTGATCTTTTTCACAAACAGCCCAAGCTAAAGGAAGGAGGGCGATGCAGAGATGTCAGCCAGCTCACCATCCAAACACGGCTCCTTCCCTTCACTCGGCTGTAAAGCCCATCTGCTGGAGGCAGCATTAGATGCAGTATCCAATTCAATCCCTTCCCTCAACCTTCCAGAAAGCTTTTAGCCACATTTTAGCACACAAAAGCTGCTGCTCTGGCCTTTGTAGCTTGAGCTTCTATTTAAGAAAGGTGAGGGTGTGGATGCAGGGAGAAGAAATCAATAAAGTTTCCTGGCTCTCAATCTTTCTTGGCCCTGCAGTAGAGGTGTTTTTTTTTTTTTAAAAGAGGAAAGGGGGAGGTGGGCTGTTTTTTGTCATTCATAAGCTTTGCTGACAAATCCTTGACATCATTTGGCGGATTGTATCGATAACTTCTTCCCCGGACTGCAGAGGACAAATCGAAATCATTTGTCTGGCTTTGTTGGGCTGTGGGGGTTGGTGGGGTTGCCGTGGGCAGCGGGGGAGAGGATGACGTCCGGGGACAAAGCCAGGCGCTGCCAGCCTTGGCCGTGACTTTGGCAGCTGAAGGCATTTGTACGGCGGAGAAGTTCAAAGGTCACTGCGAGACAAGAGCGCTGTGCTTTGCTAGCGACTCTTAGCGTCGACAGACAGCGACAGCTGCTCTTCATCACAGATGAACCTCAGATGGAAAGATGCTGATCAGTATTCATATATAGATCTACTTTACACTGTGACATCAGGCCTGCAGCCAGCCTACAGGAAGGGGGGGGCAGTTTTTTATCTCATTATGTATTAAATTATGAGGTTCACATACTTCATTTTGATGTCCTTGGCCTCACTGATTTAGCTATGAGTGCATGCAGTTAGTTGCATGGGTTGTTGACATATTAGATGTTAGATTGTTACATGTCGCATGCAAGTCACAAAATTGATTTCACAGTAACAAGATTAGGGCTTCGGTTTGGTTAAGGTATTGGTTATTTTGGGGGGTGATACTTGTTTATAACTGAAAAAACAAACAAAAAAAATCTTCAACTATGTGGCAGTGGGGGGATCTTTAGAACTACCTGAACCCCCCCCCCCCTGTCTACGGGCCTCAACATTGATCAAAACAACCCAAAATCCAACAAACATTGGAGGCAAGTCAGAAAAGAAAACAACATCAAATTGGCATGAGTCTTGTATCGCTGACTGATATCCCTTTTAATCCTAAAATGCACACAAATATGCAGTCACACTCACCCCCCCCACCATCCATCCCCCAAAAAACCCCATTTATTTTTTATAAATATGCCCACTCACACAGATCTGTATTCATGTATTCTTAGTGGGGGCTGTTCCAGAGGGGAGAGGAGAACTTGCCTTTTTTCTCTCCTGCCTGCTTGTTTTGACAGTTGTGGGCTTGAGCATCGAATGGCAAATCTCTTAATCTGCCCTTATTAATAAGAAAAACATGAGTCTGTCTGATATTTTCACACACATTCCCGTCTGCACTGAAACGAAGGAAATGGCAAAATACTACATATTGTAGGTGTTAGGGTTACGTAAAATTAGAAA
Source organism: Etheostoma perlongum (assembly GCA_026937815.1). Classification (NCBI taxonomy): domain Eukaryota; kingdom Metazoa; phylum Chordata; class Actinopteri; order Perciformes; family Percidae; genus Etheostoma; species Etheostoma perlongum. The sequence goes on from CM049373.1 coordinate 10,868,165, forward strand.
GAGGATTGTGACAATACAATTGTTACTCCGGTGACAATTGGATCCACATCGGTGTTAGCTTTAGTGTTAGGCGTGGAAACTGTGTTTGTGTGTGTGTGTGTGTGTGTGTGTGTGTGTGTGTATGTGTGTGTCGGCGTTCTGTATTAGGAACAGGAATGAGACAGTGCTAATCACACTGTGTGTATCTGTGGCTGGAGTGGAGGGGGGGGGGGTTCTATTTGAGTGTTTGAAAGTGGCAGACTAACTTAATTAGTTTGATCCATGTTTGAGAGCTGTGAAAGGTTTAACATTTAGGTTTTGGAAGATCTGTCTGGACAATGCCCCACCGACCTTCATCTCTCTTTATTAATTTTTTTTTTTTTTTATTGGACACCAGCTCCTAATAAACCACAGTGTCTCCAGAGCTTTTTTTTTTTAGAAAAATCCAGGTCAGACATTATATAGCGCTCTGAGCGAGACACCATGGATGTCTGTTAGGCTTTTTTTTTCAAAGCCTGAGAAAAAATACATAAATTCCCTAAGAAAAGGTCCCATCCACCCCTCCTATCATTGCCATTCACAGGTCTTGTGCATGTCTGATTCCAAATTCATGTACTTAATTTTCTGCTATTTTCTGGCGATTTGAAGGCGGAATCTGGTATTAATACAGCTCAAATTAGACAGGAGAGTCATGGTGGGGGCTGCTTGGGGATGAGAGGGAAGGAAGCGGATGGAGGGAAGAGAGGAGGGTTAAGCTGAAGATCTGGAACAAAGCCATCACCTGCAGGTCTATGGGAGCCTGCACCTGTTGGCAGATGCCGGTTCATAATAAGACCCGTTACACATGATCAACTGCAGGCTGTTTTCATGAGGCACTCAGACATATAGCTACAAAAAGTAAAGCACTGTAATATGTATGGATTCCAACTCCCCTTTAGCGTCTGTACACTTAGAGAGACTTTTTGTGTCAGTAACAAACAGCAAGAAGCGCCTGACCAAGCGTGGCTTTTTGACGCGCCGGGGGTGAGAATGTGTTGGCTTTACAAATTCTGCAAAATACTTATATGATAAGGGAGAAGGTTCTAAACGCCTGCTCGACTCAACTGCAGATGGGGCACCTTGCTACTTTCTCTGTTATTTTGAAGTCATTTCAGGACATATCAACGCTACTTAGAGATCTCAACATATATTTAAACAGAGTGACAGTGTAAGTGAAGAAATGGATAGAGACAACATAACGAATCAGAGAAGAGAAGGTAAAGCTGTCCTGTTCTCTTTGTTTATTTTATACTGTCCAACCAGTACATGTCCTAGACATGGTCCTTATTTATTTATTCAAAATGGACCAGAACAACATGTCCTGTTCTGTAGACATGGTCCTTATTTATTTATTCATGTTGGACCAGTCCAATATGGCTGTCAGTTGGAATAAACCTTGTGTTGTAAGAAAACTTGTTTAATTTGTTATGAATCTATTTTGATGCATTGTCCCGTTACTTCATGTTAAAATATATTTTTTTTAAATAAAAAAAAATTAAATATTGAAATTAATATATATCGCAATATTCATAATCAATATCATAATATCACATTTTGTCAATATCATGCAACCCTACTTTGAGCTAGCAAGCTACACACTGAAAAATAGCAAGTTTTGAAAAACATTTGTACCATGCTACAAGGCAGGCCTGCTTGGGACATTTTGGGACCTATTGGTGGGATTGCTGTGGAGGAAGTCCCCATGGTGATACACTCATGTTACTGTATTGTGTCATGTGACGGAGCGCATGGCCGCCGTCACGGTAGCAATACGCTACCTATTTTAGCCCTCAAAGACTGACCTGGAATGATGCCTGTATATAAGTTTATAATGTTACTGGTCACAAGATTAAAATCACCTGTTAACCTTGCCCATCCTCATTGTTAATGTGAATCGTATGTATCATATTCATTTTGGCTGTACGTAGCTTTTTAAACTGTCTATTCCCCTGAGCAACCCCTGCTGTATAGTATTGGTATGATCCAATTTTAGGGGCGCACTTCAGGCCTATATAGGTAGGCAGTTGAATTTGTTCATGGAGGCATGAGGAACACCGGCGGGAGTAGGGGGGTAAGCCTGTTGGATGCCGTCCATAATGACTTGTTTTAAAAGTCATTAGGAAACTTTTTTTTTTATGTGATTGTCTTGACACTCATGTCAATTTCTTTTATTTTTGCAAAAGTGTTTTGTTTTGCTTGCCTTAATTGAGTTAATTTGTGTAATACTATTTTGCCTCGTCGGCCATATTTTGGGGAACAATAAATACCTAATCTGAACAACATCATCTCGGACTCACCTGAAGTGTCTTTTTTCTTCTTCATCATCGGGTGATCTCAGAAATGACTATAGTGAGTTTAATCCCATTGCTAGACCCTCCTCCACATAGCATTCCGAGATGGGAGAACAACATGCTCTGGTTCATTGGTATTTCTTTAAACCAATCAAAATTGTCATGGGCGGTGCTAAGCCCCGGACGGAGTAATAGTGCCTCTGCAGAATAGCTTCCGTAAGGAACTTGTTTGGGTGGAACATGTGTACGTTTAAAACTTGTTTTAGCCGTGGAACAGTAAACTCAGATTGGACAGATAGTCTAGCTAGCTGTCTGGATTTACCCTGCAGAGATCTGAGGAACAGTTAACCATAGTCCTCAGAAATCCACCGGAGGTTAGAACGCCAACACAAAGAAAGAGGAAGGTGAGGGACATCCGGTTGAAAATGAGGAAACAATCCTTGAAATGAAATGTCATTGATATAAATTATAATGTTATCATAACAAATAGAATTGAACGGCACAACTCTGCAAAGCTCCAGGCTGTAATAGATGAGAATAGTCCTGTAAGAAGAGGGAGGGAGTTAGAGCATGAGTGGCAGAGACACTTTGGGCAAGGTCAGAGGTATTGGGAGTGGATCGGGAGATCATCAGAGGGGGGGAGCAGACTGCTCAGCCTCACCCCCTCCCTCCACACACACACATACACACACACACCACGCCATTGTTGTATCCCCCTATCCTCTTGTGCATCCAACTTCAATTCCACTTCAATTTTTATCAGCCTCCTGCTCGCCTCTCGAGGAGATAGGATTCAAACCCTGACACGAATTAGCCCCCCAGATTGACTTGATACTGCCACACCCAGGGGACACGCCACAAAAAAAAGAAGCAGAACCACTTCTTTTCTCCTCCTGTACCCCCCTTTCACTTCAACCTGTTTCCCATCTCCGGTCCTCTTGCCCTCTACATCATGTGTCCTTCCTTTTCTTATCCCAATCCTCCTCCCTCCCTCCCTCCCTCCCTTCCTGCATCCTTCGCTCTGTCCATCCTCCACCTCATCTTGTTTATCCCTGCGCGTGCCTCCTTGTCAGTCAGCTGTCTGAGCGACACTCCCCCTCCTCCTTTCAGTGTGATGGACAGGCGCCGGCGAGTTCTGACGGAGTAATTTGCTTACAAAAACGTCTTGGCATAAACGGACGGCGGCGCAGCCTAGTGATTGCATTAAGAATAGGGTGTATTCCATTTCTATGCATCAGCCCGGCTGATAGACATACCACAGACAGTTTCCCTTTTCCTCTTTAACTCCCAAAGCCAGAGCCGGGTCAGAATACCGCCCAAAATCGTCACACACTGTTTGTTGGCCACGTGCTAGAATTACTTTTTTTTAAATTCTCTATATAAAATTGTATAGAGACTGATACTATTTAAAGCTTAAGGATGCAGACAAATGAAACCAATGGTAAAATAAACGTTATTCTGTTTGTTTCTTGGTGTCGATTTATGTAATTTTTATTTCTTGGGAACTGAAATGATGTAGATATGCAAAATGTATGTAAAGGAATGTAGATGTATATGTATATTGTATGTATGTTTGTGTTATTGTTTATGTAATAACACAAATGCCAGCAGTTTTCCTGGGATTAGGTGGGCCCCTAAATCATGGTTGCAGCTGTCTCCGTGGTCCTGCTTTATGCCATGCTATGCCCTGCTACACCCTGCTATGTCCTGCTACGTCCTGCTACACCCTGCTAGACTCTGCAGTGCCCTGCTACGCGCTGCTACTCCCTGCTATGTCTTGCTACGTCCTGCTACACCCTACTACACTCTGCAGTGCCCTGCTATGTTCTGCTATGCTCTGCTACACCCTGCTATGCTCTGCACTACCCTGCTATGTTCTGCTACGTCCTGCTACACCCTGCTATGTCTTGCTACGTCCTGCTACACCCTGCTACACTCTGCAGTGCCCTGCTATGTTCTGCTATGCTCTGCTACACCCTGCTATGCTCTGCACTACCCTGCTATGTTCTGCTACGTCCTGCTACACCCTGCTATGTCCTGCTACACCCTGCAGTGCCCTGCTATGCCATGAACTACTACAACTACTATTTCTGATCATAGTTCCATTATCTTTATTGTGACAACTATTGCCATTGTTCTTCACAGCCCAACCGGCATTGTCTAAAAGAAAGTTTTTCCTCCCCACTGTTGCACTAAATGCTTGCTCTTGGGGGAATTACTAGAATTGTTGGGTCTTTGTAAATTATAGATTGTGGTCTAGACCTACTCTGTCTGTAAAGTGTCTTGAGATAACACTTATCAGGATTTGATACTATAAATAAAACTGAATTGAAATTGAATTCATATTTGTTTGTTTGTTTTTTTAAAGAAGAACAATTAAGAATTGATGCCCTATTGGTTTTAGGGTTTGCACCTTTGTTAAAGGGTAACTACCATTTATTTTAATGTGGACCCTATTTTCCTGTGTGTTTGTGTCTAAGTGATTGATGGGAACAACAATCTGACTGCTGACAACAAGACTGCTGCAGTTGGCAGTAGTAAAACAAGCTACAGTGTAAGTTAATAGGGCGATTGTCCAGCTTGTATTTACTATGAAGTGACCGGCTCAGATTAATATTCTAAGTGTCTAACAACATTATGGAAAAGATTTCTAAGGAGGTTGACCTTTCTGTTTACATAAAAACATTGCATCCGCTAAAGCCACCAGACTCTATGGACATAAACAACCCAGTCTCACAGCAGTTTGTGATATGTTCACAAAATTGAATCTATTGATTTGTGTACAGGCACACTTTTATCTTGTTTTATTTTGTGATGGTGAACACGTTTTTAAAAATAATGTATTTCAATGGGAAGCATCTTTCGTGATCACAGCACGATTAATTTTGCCAGTGGGGATGCAGCAGAGAAGCTGTATACAGCTATGCTATTATTGGTATTTAATTCCAATGAGGGCCACATAACTTTTCCCTTCTCTGATGGGGGGCCAGGGTCAGTTTCTAACAGAAAAAAGTGTGACAATCGCAGGGGTCCCTAAATGTAATCATTTATTGTTTTTCAGAAAACATGCTGACACTCCAGCGCACCACACATATCCAAATATTAATAACCCTTTCTGAGATCAAATAACCCTCTCTGGGTTCTTCACAGAATAAAATAACGCAGAAAATATATAGGCTAATAACACTATTTATGAAATCAATAAAAATCAAATAACCCTCTCTGGGTTCTTCACAGAAAGAAAGTTATGCTGTGCCGTGCACAATCCTAGGTAAAAGTTCAACTTCACTTGTCAGAGCAGAATCTCAAATGTCTCTCAAAGTTCTTGTGTTCTTTCCTTATAATCCAGTTTTGTATGTTCCATAGGCTAGCCCAATAGACACCACTGTAGGCTCTCTATCATCAACTTCCCTCTGAAAACCACAAAGCAAGCAGGCTAAGAAACCGAACTAAGTGATACAGCACCTACACAGCACAATACATTTCAGTACCAGTATGGTTGTGGAGATTGATTTTATCCCAATAGATTTTATTATGATTATATTTGTTCATACTCAGAATGACTAATTTAAGTCAGAAAAGTGAGCTTACCTATGTACTGTATGTTCATCAGTGTGAATTGTGGGCCTGCATCTGGCTGGTGAGAAGTTGAATGTCCGGTTCCATTCTAGTCACAGCCAGTCTCAAACACTGATGCAAATGTTCATCTGTCAATCTTGATCTCGTTGGAGTTTTCAGGAGTTTCATGCGTGAAAAGGTTTGCTCGCAGATATACGTAATATAACTGATAAGAAGGCTGGGCTTCATCGATGTCGGCAACTAAAGGGTTCTGAAAAAGACGGATTTCTTTTGCATGAACATGTAGTTCACGGAATCGTACACCGAACTCCGCCTTCAGCATTTGCAGTGCTTCCACACACTTTTCACCTGGGAACGCGACAGCTGGCTTCTCTGCAGAAAAGCTTTGGGTAGCAGGGAAATGGGTGAAGTTGTGCTTTTTCACTTGTTCCAAAACCAGCGCTAGTTTCACCTCAAATCCTTTTATGTAGGAATACATGTCACAAATGAGTTTCCCCTTCCCTTGTAGCTGCAAGTTAAGGCCGTTCAGCATTTCTGTCACGTCTGTTAAAAATGCGAGGTGCCATTTCCATGCTGGGTCGATCAGCTCTGGGACCATTTTGCCTTTTGACTGAAGAAATGCGTTAATTTCAGGTAGCAGCTCGTAAAAACGCCTCAAAACTTTGCCGCGGCTCAACCATCGGATCTCTGTGTAGTACAAGCACATCTCCGTACGCAGACTCCAGTTCAGACAGGAATTGCCTGTGTTTAAGTTCATTTGCTCTGATGAAGTTTATGCACGATACCACACGATACCGCACGATACCGCACAATTAATGAAAAAAAGTCAAAATCTTTAGTCTTCTGCTGCAGCTGGGCATACACATTACCCCCAATTTCTTCAACGCGTCTGGTAATTGTACTTGCCGACAGACTCACGGCATTAAAGACATCTTTCTTCTCGGGACAGACCTCCTCCACAACAACATTCAAACATTTCTTGACAAACTCTCCTTCAGTGAAAGGTTTACCGCAGCTTGCTATCAGCTGAGCAACACAGAAGCTGATTTTCTGCTCGCATTTGGCCTTGCAAGCTAGCATACTTGTCTTTGTGACGGGATTCATAATAATGCGCAAGTTGTATTCTTTGAATACCGCCACCGTCTCTTGACAGAGGAGACAAACAGCCTTTTCTTTGAATTGACCCAACCTTTTTGCCATTATTCCGGGTCACGTTCACGTTCTATGACTGGGGTATGGGTGGCCATAAGGGTAAAAACGTGCTGGGGCAAAGTGAGGTCGTAGTAGCATTTTTTTTTCCGTCTCTGGTATTGTTCAGGGGGCCGGGTCAAATGTGGAGGCGGGCCGTAGTTTGGGGACCCCTGGTCTAGACCACACTATAATTTACAAAGACCCAACAATTATCCCAAACATACTGTATCAACAAAGAGAGACAAAAAAAATTTCATAAGCAAAAGCCTTTTTGGTTGTTGATGAAACCAAGAAAGTGACGTTTGCATGTCTTCAACAGGGTTTCGGAGAAATATGTTTCCAATGGGTCAGAACAGAAGAGGGGGGCATTTTGCTTTGATAATATTGTAACTTTTCCTTTGGGATGAATAAAGTATCTATTTATCTATCTATTGCTTTGACAGATCAGACATTTCTCCTCTCCATAGACAGTTCTTCACTTTGACACACGTGGCAAACAGGAATACATAGTAATACATGCACTGACCCTTTTCGCCTGTATTCACAGTTGAAACAACTAATCACAGTGTAACGACAGCAAAGAGAAAGTGGAGGGACTCTAGCATAATGACTTGAAGAAAGAGAACATCCCGCACGCTGCTCTTGCTACACCATCAATTGTTTATGAAAGAAAACTAACGTTTCGGTCCCTCTGGTCCTACGTCAAGAGTCTGTAAGAACCGTAGCATAATGAAATATTTTATAGATCTGCTTTACAGGAACAGTTTGTGGTCTTTGATTTAAGCAAAGCCTTCTTAGCATCACTGTTTTAGTTTAAGTTTAGTTTCAGTTAATTTGCAACCTCATCATCGCATCAATAAGACACAATTTCATATGTAGGACGTGCAAAATAAAAAATAAGCTACTAAAAACTTTTCAAAGGGGGCCCAATAACATTACACAGAGAATAAGCAGATGCTAAAAAAAACAAATCATTTAATAAACACAAACACACAAATACCACCAAATATAGACAATCTAAGTACTCCAAAATAACTCAAAGGAGAGTAATCTCTCCGTCAAACCTTTAGTAAATTTTTCTGATGAGTGAACACCACAGCTGCAGTCAGTTGGACCCCCCACCCCTAACTTTCTTTCCTTCATCCTGGACTTTACATCTGCCATTACACATACTATATTTATATTAGTTGCACATTCTGCACGCAACCCATTCAGCCTCTTTTTTTTCTCATGCAACAGTTATCTTGTATGTATATATTTGTTTTTCTGTATTCATTGTGTATTACATATTAATCTTTAGTGTGTGTGTTTGTTTATATATGTATTCTACATAAGTGTAACTTATTGTGGCTATAAAACCTTTTTCTGATTTTGATTCTGACCAATATAATGTGGGATCATCCCATGCAGGGTTATATGCAGTGCTGACAAACCTACAAACAAAGAAACAGCCATCCAATACATGAGAGGGACCATAAATGAGTAACTGGGTATCGACACCCACACATACACACACACACACACGCACACACACACACACGGCCGGCAGATCGTATTGATCCAAAACGCAGGCCTCATTCATTACAGGCTGACTAGCGGCAGATGAGCTGAGGCTTATTGCTGAGCTGGGCCTTTCTCTCTGGCATCTGGAAAACCACAGGGGTGAGTAGTAGAAGCCATGCATAAGTATATGTGAAGGAGGGCTGTATGTCTTACTCAGCAACATTACATAACACGCAACAATCCCTAAGTGAGGTGGGGACACACTCTACGTGCAAGGACTATTATGTGATTGTATATAATGATGCAGTTTATGACTTGTTTATAATGTTTATGACACGTTCATGGCAGTGTCATGTCACTCTTTTGTAGATACCTTCAAGCAAAGTGTAACCAATTTAAGTTCAGAGAGAGTCATGGGCAATTCATTCATGTATGTATTTAAATATAATTAAGTGCTAATTTCATGATTATTTTCGTCAACCCCGGTCCGTTGGACACATTAAAGCCTTAACCACACAAACACACAGATCTACACATATACTGAAGGGTGATTGTTGTGTCGTATCTGATGCTGAGAGACACTGACCAAGAGTCAGAATTTTACAAGTTGGGAGTGAGAACCGGCTGCATCTATTTCAGGGTTTCCCTACATTTATAAGGGTTAGACGCAGCACCCAAACCATTTTGGCACCAACTAAGCTGAATGAATGTATCAGCTTGTATCCCCCTTTCTCCCAATTTGGGGTTAAGGGTTAACCTAACCCTTACTTTAAGAAACATCTTAGAAATGTGGGAACATAGGACTGTGGGAACATAGGGCTGTGGGAACAAAGGGCTGTTGGAACACAGGGCCTAATTTTCAGTGAAAATTAAAATATTAGAAATGTGGGAACATAGGGCTAACCCCTCCAGTGGACTTCATTAGCAAGTTTTGTCTTTAAGCTTTTGGAGTATTATTTATGATCTGCTCTAGCTTTTTCAACATTTTAGACATATACATATACTGTATATGGAAATGGTCTAAAATGATGTGAAATTGCATGTTCTTTAGGGATTCACACACATGTATATACTGTGGTCGAGGATGCCGTCCAAGGTGCCACCTGCTCTTCAGATAAACACTCACAGACATTTACACTCCGATCCGTCGCATCAAGAGCAACTCAGGGTTTAGTGTCTTGCCCAAGGACTCTTTGACATGGGACTGCAGGGTCAGGGATTGAACCACCAACCTTCCAATTGGCAGGTGACCACCCTACCTCTGAACCACAGCGGCCACTGTATTGTTTCTTTTGTTTCAAAATGTATAAAAGCCAATGAAAGGGAAACCACTTGTGTCTCATGTTTTACTCTCATTCAATCACGCAATATGTAAAAAATAAACATTGTTGTTTCTGCAACAAACAGAAATAAAGACATGTACTATGTATTATTTACTCTCTGACATTAATCTCAGGATTTGGAGAAAAGGTCTGAATTATGACCACGTTATTCTTGACTGTATTCTCAGAACTAAACTCTCAATCATGAATTCTTCTGTCCTAATCCTGAGATCTCAAAGACCCCAAATAATCCCCACACGCACAAATCGTTTCTCATGGATCTTTGAGTGCAGTCCCTGCATTCAGAAGAGTGCAGTCTGTCTAATTGTGTTTAGGATAGCTCCGAGCCATCCTGACATATCTGTGAGTGAGCTGAGGCGTGACTGTCCGTCCGTGATTGGAGCTGGTGGAAATCCTTGTAGACACTCTGACAGACAATCCCTTCCCTCTCTCCCTGACCCAGCAGACTGGGCCTCATACATGCAGCAGTATTTCCCCAGAGAGTCTGTCACATTCCTGCCTCCACAGTGCAACACACTGCCATTTTCAAAATGGGGGCCGTGGGTCACAAAGAGAAGAGCTCCAATTGCCACTAGTAAACCTGGCCGAGCTGAGATTTGGCCTTTCGCTACTTCATTTTCTCCCCTCCTCCTTTTTCTCTTACTTCTTGGGCAGCAGGAAAAAGATGACTCCTGCTTAACGATAAAATAATGAATGTCATTTTGAGGCAAGAGCGAGACAGACAGGGGTTACAGACAAGGGAAGGGAAGGGGAACTGTGGGAAGCTGGGGAGCCAGGTATATTACCGAGATGGCGAATGTGCCCTCATGCCAAGGAGTCAATTTGAAGGAAGCCGTGCAATGTGACATCATTTACTCAGAAATCCCTAATTTGTCAGCATTAATATTTCAGGCCCAGCATTGCCTGTCACAGTGTGCCAGAGATGACTGATCAATCTATAAAACGGCTGCAGCTAATTTATTGCATATTTATGTGCAATGTCACGTGCAGGAGAGCAGCAGACTTTATTCCACCGTGCTCTGCTCTTATGCCCAGGAACTTTTTTTTTTTTCCCGGGAATGTGACAAAATGTGTACAGATGGTGTACAACATGTGGTCCTGTACAGTCCTGTGCATGGACATGTCCAGCTCTGTTTCCACTGAAGTCAGTCACTTGGCTTTAGGAAGGAATGAATGAAGGTTTGAGCTGAGTAACAATGGCCATGTTTCCATCCACACGTTTTTATGCAAATTAAAGCTTTAGTGCATAACGTTTTGATATTAAAGGTCCCATTGGCATGAAAAGTTCACTACTATGAGTTTTCTTTTTTACATTAACATGCGTTCCCCCAGCCTGCCTATGGTCCCTCAGTGGCTAGAAATGGTGGTAGGTGTAAACCGAGCCCTGGGTATCCTGCACTGCCATTGAGAAAATGAAAGCTCAGATGGGCCGATCTGGAATATTGCCCCTTATGAGGTCATAAAGGGCAAGGTTACCTCCCCTTTCTCTGCTTTGCCCGCCCCCAGAATTTGGCCCATCCATGAGAGAGAGACATCATGGCTTTCAAATGAGCAAAGTGGCAGTTGGTCAAGGCCACACCCCCAGCCTCCACCTTGCCCCCCCCCCTCTCCTCCTCAAAAGCTACAGACTCAGAAATGGCACATCCTAAGGAAAGCTCATTGTGGGATTGGCTCTAGTGGCTGTAATTCTGCACCAAGGCTGAATTTTGGGAAAGAGACTTCAGGTATGGTATTAGGGTATGGATATGGTATTAGGGGACCACTAAGTCTATATATGTTTTTTGCTTACTTCAAAAGTAAAACTTCAGCAAAAAAAAAACTAGAAGGGCACTTGGAGAGCACAGACCTCCTGCAACGCCCTATCTCGCATTGTTAACCAAGGTGAAAAAAATAATGAGTGTATTCGCCCCGTGATTCGCATCCGCTCCAAAATGTAATGGGTTCTTCCTTGGCCCAAGTGCCACCCTTCCACCGAGGTTCACGACAAACGGGCCAGACGTTTTACTGTAATCCTCCTGACAGACAGACAAACAGAATCGAAAAGAATCTCTTTGGCGCAGGCAGTAATCCTTACCACAATAGACAGTTTGATTGTTTAATCATTGTTCAGATATAGAGCAACCTCACTCCATACACTTGAAAATGATCATTCTAAATGCCTAAACAGAAGTAGCAGCTCTTCTCCGCCAATAAAAGAAAATCCCCTTCAGACCCCTTGCTAATCTGTGTGGGACTGTGTTTGCAGCTGCCAACACATAACTTCCTGTGCCATTTTCTTATTCCATACATTGCTCCCAGAATTATTCCTTCTTTGGGGATGGCTTTTTTTAGCGTAACCCACAGTGTATGCGATTATTTACTGCATGGTGATGGAGAAATCCCTCCATTTTCAGCTTTTGTTGGCAGCTGCACTGCACATTTACACAATAGGCATTTAGCACGGACAGCCTAATTATGACAGGCACATCAGGGCTGGAAGTGTTGGGACTTCGCCAAGGCAAAAAGCTGCTCAAACCCTCGTTCTTCAATGCCCCCCATGAAGATCATTATGGATGAAAATTAGTGCCAGTGGGACGTGGCGTTGGAGCGCGAGAAAAAACGTGGAGGCAGAGTGTAGGGAGCACAATGTCCCTGTACGCCAAGACATCACTACTCCAAAAATTCTCCAGGAGGAGTGGAGGGCACTGATTGAAGACATCAGTGGAAACCACAGTTTCTGAAGTGTCCCAGAATGCATCGGCAGAATTATTCCTAATACCTTGGTTGTATTCCAATCTTCCTACACTTGATTCTCAGCAATGAAAACGACTCCTGCTGGGGTTGTGATTTGCTGTGATTTGATGATGAACATTGCACAATTATCTAATTGTAATTTTTTTTAAAGTAATCGCTATTACTTTGTTTAACCGCAATGAAGTGCAATGGTCCTAAAGGGTATGACTGTTGATTATTTTTTTTTTAGATGTGCCACATTGTAATTATACAAGTGATTATTGGTATTTTGTTTATAATTCATGATAATACATGTTCTTATCATTATGTTTATTTAAAGCTCTTATTTTTGCTTTTTGGCTTTTCCCCTTTCCTTTATTGTGTTATATATATTTTTTGTGCCCAAAGACCCCCCCTCCCCCCCAAGGTACTCACCATCTCCAACAGAAAAGTTCACAAACTGCTTCAAATAGCTCTATTGTAGTCAAACCTTTACTTCCATGACAAATGTGCATCACTTTGTAACACACGTTATAATGCTTGCCTAGCTGCTAGCATGGCATGCCCTCATGCTTTGCTTCTTAATGGCTTCTAGTCCTTACCTAGTTACTGTGCATGTATGACTCTGAACAAATTTGGAATAGAAGTGAGATGTCTCACTCTGTAGCTAAACCATAGACAGTATAAGAAATGGACAATGTGACGCCAATGTTTTCAACAGAGACGAGTGAAGGATATTAGAAGCACTTTTCCGGTGATGGCTGAGCGTTACTGCCCAGCCTCCAACTGAGCTTGAAGACGTAGATGTGATGTGAGCAACCTGTCTGAAAGTTGTAAGTCTTCTGGTAGCTGTGCAAGAGAAATCTTAATCATTCCCAATCTTGCAGAACGTAGGTTAGGGTGACCAGACGTCCCCAGTTTCGGGAGACAGTCCCCGATTTTGGTGACCTGTCCCCAGCTGGATCTGTCCCCGGAAATGTCCCCGGTTTTCACTGTGACTGACAGACCCAAAATTGGAATGAAAGAAAGAAAACTCTGAAAAACGTAGCCGATCGAGCAGCGTTGCTCAGAGGTCAGAGATGTTTTAGAAAGTCGTATTTTACAATGCTAAAATTAATGATTATTTACATGGAGTCTGGTGGGTTTAGCGAACACAATTTCGCAGACTTTTATGTTTTAAAAAATGATCTGAATTTTTAACAGAATGGTCAGCCTCCTTAGAAATCCTTTCCATAATGTTGTCAGACACTTAGAATATCAATCTGAGTCTGTCAGCGGCAAAACGAGCACTTTTTGAACGTAAATACAAGCTGGACAATTATCTTATTAACTTCCATTGTTGCTTGTTTCTCTGCTGCCAACTGCAGCGATCTCGTTTCATACTGCATCAATGTCAAAGGAAAATCTTTCTTCAATAGTTTATATAGTGTCCCCGTTTCATTCAAAACTTAAATTTGTCTGAAAATATAAATAATAAAACATTTACTAGAAGAGAATTATGTTATTAGCTGCCAATAATTTCTGAGGCAATTAATTGTATAACAAAATTTGGAATTTTGTTACAGCTCTAAGTGCAGAATAAACCACACTCAAAACTTTCTGTTTCACGCTGCTTTTAGTCTATAACCAACGTAGCTGTTTCCATTTGTTTCTATGCTGTTTCTATGCTGTTTTGCTGCACCCATTTCATATCTATTGCTAGCTCTTATTGGTGTTTTCTTACTGATCTTGCTATTGTTTTTCCTTGTTTTTACCTTGTAAATTCCCATTGAGTACCTTTTTTTAAAGTGCTATATAAAATAACTACAGTGAGGAAAATAAGTATTTGAACACCCTGCTGTTTTGCAAGTTCTCCCACTTAGAAATCATGGAGGGTTCTGAAATTGTCATCGTAGGTGCATGCCCACTGTAAGAGACATAATCTAAAAAAAAAAAAAACATCAGAAATCACAATGTATGATTTTTTACTACAACTACTAACATGGCCAAGACCAAAGAGCTGTCCAAAGACACTAGAGACAACATTGTAGACCTCCACAAGGCTGGCAAGGGCTACGGGGAAATTGCCAAGCAGCTTGGTGAAAAAAGGTCCACTGTTGGAGCAATCTTTAGAAAATGGAAGAAGCTAAACATGTCAATCTCCCTTGGACTGGGGCTCCATGCAAGATCTCATCTCGTGGGGTCTCAATGATCCTGACAAAGGTGAGAAATCAGCCCAGAACTACATGGGAGGAGCTGGTCAATGACCTGAAAAGAGCTGGGACCACCGTTTCCAAGGGTACTGTTGGTAATACACTAAGACGTCATGGTTTGAAATCATGCATGGCACGGAAGGTTCCCCTGCTTAAACCAGCACATGGCAAGGCCCGTCTTAAGTTTGCCAATGACCATTTGGATGATCAAGAGGAGTCATGGGAGAAATTCATGTGGTCATAATTCCACTAACCGTGTTTGGAGGAAGAAGAATGATGAGTACCATCCCAAGAACACCATCCCTACTGTGAAGCATGGGGGTGGTAGCATCATGCTTTGGGGGTGTTTTTCTGCACATGGGACAGGGCAACTGCACTGTATTAAGGAGAGGATGACCGTAGCCATGTATTGCGAGATTTTGGGGAACAACCTCCTTCCCTCAGTTAGAGCATTGAAGATGGGTTGAGGCTGGGTCTTCCAACATGACAATCACCCGAAGAACACAGCCAGGATAACCAAGGAGTGGCTCTGTAAGAAGCATATCAAGGTTCTGGCGTGGCCTCTCCAGACCTAAACCCAATAGAGAATCTTTGGAGGGAGCTCAAACTCCGTGTTTCTCAGCGACTGATCTAGAGAAGATGGTGAAAAACTACAGGAAACGTTTGACCTCTGTAATTGCAAACAAAGGCTACTGTACCAAATATTAACATTGATGTTCTCAGGTGTTCAAATACTTATTTGCAGCTGTATCATACAAATAAATAGTTAAAAAATCATACATTGTGATTTCTGGATTGTTTTTTTTAGATTATGTCACAGTGGACATGCACCTACAATGACAATTTCAGACCCCTCCATGATTTCTAAGTGGGAGAACTTGCAAAATAGCAGGGTGTTCAAATACTTTTCCTCACTGTATATGCCTCACTTCTTCCCAGCAGCTAGGAAGCAAGACATAGGAACGTCTTGGGTATTGAGGAGCTGCTTTTGTTTTTTTCATGGACAAACAGTAACCTACACTGTAAATTTGCTGCCACTTAATATCTCTGCTGCGATCGCCAACACCTCCCTCATTACTAAGCATTGCTGCTGGAGGATTACACAGAACCTGTACAGACACTCGCCCCATTGACGCATGAAAGCGGTCGAGACAGCCGCCATGTCCCAATGTCCAACCAATCTTCCTCTGTGCAAGTTTGCTGGACAAAATCGTAGCACATTGTAGACTGGAGAAAAAAAGTATGCCAGTGAACATAATCCAGCAGGATAGTAATTACCTTTCTCCAAAATATGTAAGGCAAAACCCACTGTTAAACTATTCACTGTAAAGTTTAAGGTATTTCAATATATATAGACAGTTTCTGGCTGCAGTGTAATCCCCACCTTTACCTTTATTTTCCCAAAAGTATTTGTATTCACAGTAAATACCTGTAATCTGTAACATTCGCAGATAGAGCTTTAAAACTATTATTTTCTCCCAGAATGCCTTTCCATTTCCAGTATATCCTGTATTACATTAAAACAGTAAGATACTGTGACATTTTAGCTATAAATTGACATCAATGGTTTACAGTGTAGTAATAAATAAAAGGAGAAAGTGTTGGGCTAGGGTTACATAATGGAATGATTAAAGATGCAGACAATTGCAATATCTTTTATATGTAGGCTTTATATGACATAATGTATAACCTAACTAAATTACCTGATAAAATATGAAGACCTAATTAACAGCAGTAGTAGGCTGTTAGTAAACACATCCAAGCTGGTGCTTGGTACAGATCCAAATCTCCACTGTTACAATGGTTGTGGGGACATTGGTTTCTTTTTATTCTCTTTTGCACTCCACAGAAGGTAAGTCACAAAAATATATGTTTTTCAAAGGTAAGTTAAGTTTCCTGTCTGACCACCACCTCCTCCTGGCTAAAAGGTTAAAAGAGTGTGGTTAAATTAATAAAAGGCAAAAGAGTTTATACCTAGCAGGCGGGGGAAACGACTGCATCACATTGCTTCCCTGACCTCTCCCCAACAATGTTGTGCAATTTGCACGTCTCTGTCCTGACATGTTAAACCCTATGTGTTTTGAGTGTTAATTGTGACGACCTCTGCTATGTTTCTGTGATTCACCTGTGTCTGCTGACTGTGCAGGTGCTCTTTGCAGGTAGTATGTGTCCCAACCGGCAGATGGTTCTCAGGTTCTGTCTGAGGTTTCTGCCACAACATACCACATGCTTGATCTTGGGAAATTGTTGGGTCTTTGTAAATGTGTGTAAAAGTGTGGTCTGGACATACTTCATCTGGACAGTGTCCTGAGATAAATCCTGTTAAAAGCAGGAAGCACAACGCCACACATCCTATCAGTGTAAAGTTGCAACATCCAAAACAGACCTCCTTCAGTTTCAAAGGGGATCTTAACACTGTATACACATCTGGAGCTCTTCTTAGAATGGATCGGCAGGAGTCATTTCCTAGGTTAAGCATGTTGATAAAATGGTTTGACTCCTAACCCTAAAGGTAGCAGCACATATGCAGCACACTGAGAATTGTGGACTGATTTCCCACTCTGAGAAGGTTGTTAAACTGGGGTCCTGATCACGGTCTTTTTCCAGTGTGCACTTGATGAGCCAAAGGGTCAGCAGATGACCAATTCTACCAGTTTACATTTCAAAGTGAAAATCTCCTTCTTGCACCACCAGTTAGTATTAGCCCCTCCAGCCCCTTCATTATATGAGCGCTAATTACAAATTCTTAAACCAGTGCCAGACATTACAATAAGACACTGCAGTGAGCATATGGCATAATATCCTATTAATGAACACTCTAAATTCAAACTCAGGTCAGCGCTATCACGCCGGAGAATGTGTCACCAATCCAATGGAAGCGTGAGGAGGGGGGCGGATGGCGCGGGGGGTGCAGAGGGAGGGAGAGGAGGAGAAGTGACCTTCTTCTAAAATGCACAGACTAATTTGGAGGGGGGAAGGTGGCCCCCGGGCCATCTCATTGTTTTACTTGTTTAATTTTTTGCCAGCAATTATTGATATAATATTTTGATGGCAGAGCCGAGGAAGGAGAAGTCATTAAAAAGAGCCTAATTTTTTTTCTTCATTTTTGCTTTTGCCACTCACTAGTCCTACTCATCTCCTTCTTTTTTTTCCATGCACAGTCCTCTTTTTCTGCATTTCCTCCCGCCTGCCACTCTCTGTCTTTCTCTCTCTCTCCGGGGGGAAAGTCGGGCTATTTGCATTCGGTGTCACAACACTGTGAGGAACAAGTTGCGGCTGTCTCGCTGGCTCAGTCCTCAGCACGCTCAGCGTTTTAATGGAGACTGTCAACTACAAGAGAGATGGATACCCCCTCCCCCCCTCCCTTTCCCCCCCCGACCCTGCAAATAGACACATTTAGCGTGATTGCTGCAACTGATAGATGTTCCCCCGCCGCCTGTTTCGTTTGGATCTGGTTTTTCTGAGTTAATCTGCTAAGATGACCCCTGCCTGAAGTGACGTGGGACCGAATGCAAAGAGAAAGAGGCTGCCAAAGGTAGCAAAAAGGTAGAGGAGGAAGACAGTTCACTTTTATTTGAACTGGAGCTGTGATCAATCCTTTCCTTGAAAAGCAATCAGCAGCCAAAATGGTTTCACTCCCGCTCCACATTAGGAACTGTACCCGTCCAGGGGTGATTCTTGGGACCAGAGCCTTTTTAACCCTTTTGTTGTCTTTGGGTCAAATTTGATCCCTTTTCCAAAGGTTTCTATATCTGAAACTTGGGTTTATTTCAAACACATTGTCCAAAAAAGTAACATGGATGGTTCCCAACAACCCTCCTCACAACTTAAATTAATAATCAGTTCACTACTTTCATTGAATTTGGGTGTTTTTTTTGTCAATTCTATAGAATTTGGAGAAAAAAAAGAATTGATAAAAAAACTTGTGGGTGACAAATGTAAAAAAAAAAGATTAAATGTCAAAAAAAGACAAACGTCAATATAAGTGACTAAAATGTGAACAAATGTAAAAAAAAAGTGGCAAAAATGTGAAAAAATATGTAAGTCGGCGGGAGGACAACATGAGGGTTAATGGAATTATTCTACTGTGCTAACTGTGCATTTTAACATCATTTTGGACCATCGTGATAGGAAAAACACTGAATTATGTAACTTAAAAATCACCAACAATTCTGAGAAAACTTCCTTTAATGCTGAGCCACAGGGCCATTACTACAAGGGTGAGTTAGTATTACAAATGAAATGGTATTATGACTCATACCAAAGCCAAATGCAGCATTCAGATTTGTTGATGTGAGAGTTTAATGGACCTGTTTAAAAAATGATCATGCCCATTTAGATTTTAAACAGCTTCTCTGACTTAAAGGCATAATACAACCAGGGGCGGGGCTGGAAGCTGGGCACAGGCTGGCACCGGCACCCCCGAGCAGACTGAGCCTATAGGTGCTGGTGTTTTATTTGGATATACAATTTTTTTAAATAATAACAAGAGAAACTAATAATGAATGTGATGTGTTTTATTTAGCAGAATTACATGGTGTTGTTCAATCCTATCCAAAATGTCCTATATTTTTAATCCGATTTTTATTCTGTATACTGATAAAATGTCCCAGATGAACCCCCCCCGCCCGCCCTGACTGATCATCGGTCCACATTGTGCCATCCTTGGATGTGGCCACTTCCCAACATGCTAGATTAATGATATCTATCTGATGATACGGAATCTCAACTGCGGCTCAAAAACTGATCTTGCAGGAACTATTTTTCAGGGGTGCTCAAGTTTGTGGGTGCTGAAGCATCGCTAAAAAAGGGCTGAAATTGCCCCTGGTACCGACCTCTATGTAAAAGTCATATGGGCATGAAGTCAAAACAACTCCTTCTGACTGCAGCCCCGCCAAGGAGCTTCAGGGGCTCATTGTGTTACACAGGGGCCTTCTCTCTAGCTCTCCCCAGGGATGGCTCACTCTCAGTGGGACCTAAAGCTGGGCCCCTGGCCCTGGCCCCCGCCGAGCGCTGCAGATCACTGTTTGTTTAAAGAGCAGACTTAATCCTCTGCAGCAGCTGTCTCGGATCAAGTCGCAGTTCAGCGGGGGGCTGCAGGTGCAGACTGCACAGCAGATGTAGACATCAGTGAGAGTATAGAGATGCTCCAAATGACAAAGTCAGGTGTGGAGTGTTGAATATCCAACATAGAGAACATATTGGAGCATATAATAGTAACATAGATTTAGCCTTGTGCTAATGTCCAACCAGAGCACAGAGCGGCTTTTTCATAAATTACATGAAGAATTGATATTATGTATACTAGTTACGTATTGTTTGAGTATCCATAGGATCAATACCATAAAAAAAAAAAAATGCAGAATGTGTGGCAAATTGTTTGCTGATAATGACAATGTGTTTCCATCATGTTATAAAGAGTGGCACATGGCTCTCCTCCACATTGTTTTTGGGGCATGTGTAGGCCTTTATTGACAGGATAACTTAAGACTGCCAAAAGCAGTTTTCTTCAACAGGGTTTCTGCAGGTTTCACCAAGTTCAAGTCAAATTTCATACTTTTTAAGACCTATTAATACCATTATGAATGAAATTTAGGACGTTTATCACAACATCAACAAAGCCCTAAATTATATTTTTTCAATTTTTTTCAAGCCAAAATCGCTAAACTTGCACTTCCTCATAACTGAAGAATAAAATCTGTTTTATCTCTGTGGTACAATCCAAGAGAGACTCGCACCAATAACACAACATTTGTAGTCGTAATACAGCAAAATTATATTTGGACTAGCGAGAGAAAGTATTACAAAATCAAGGTATAAAAAAAAAAAAAAAAGAAGAGGATAGAGGGAGCGTTGTAGGAAACTTAAGACCTGTTTTAAAGTATTTAAGAACACAATACTTTGGAGCAGGAGTCAAGGACCCCTTAGCTGAAAATAAACAGAGAAGGGACCCCCTCACTAGCCTACATATATTGTATACAATTGATTTGCATACAGCAAAGTGTAGGGCGGCCTAAAGCCTTTATACATACATTTTTATGGTGCATATAATACTGAGCTCTTAAAACTTGGCATATTCATATATTATCTTTTAATGTTAAAATATGCCTTCAGCTTAACTGTATCAATGCATAGCTACCTAGCTAAAGGCCGGTAAGCCTGTACATACAAGAACATGTTTTACTAATAGTATGTTGGATTCATGATGTATATTTTGTATATTTTTTAAACCATTAAACAATATTTGGCGGCCCCCCTTTAGCAACTCCGAGGACCCCTGTTAAAGACCTTTGTCATGTCATGTTTTCAGTTGGATTCACAATTTCTGTTTTTTTCCCATTCCTGTTTTATTTTGTAGGTTTTCTGTTCTCCCTTGTGCTGTCTTGTTTTACTTCCTGTGTGATTACCTGTCCCCGCCCTAATGTGTTGCACCTGTGTGTCATGGTCTCCCCTGTCTTGTGTATTTAAGGTCTCTCTTCCCCTTTCCCCAGTGCGAGATCGTTTACCATGAGTACAGCTTTGAGCGTTATTCTTTCTTCCTTGACCATGTTCCAGTTTTCCTGAGTTTCTGATTTCCTTGGATTTTGATGCAAGCAAAGCATGGTGGGACCCCATGTTCCTCAATCTCCCCCCACATTTTTTTTTTTAATAATAATAATAATTGGGCCTCTGTACACATGAATCTGTAGAGCTAGATGTTTATAGGGTAATAACTATTAACTGTAATGCTGATCATTTGTCTACACACATTTCAAACCTCCTTTCCCAACATTCTCGAGACTACTACTGTGGTTACAAGGCCTACTACATTTGGTTTGTTTTCTCTGTATCTTTACTTGCCAGCCTGTGTACCATGGTGTCTCTCTGATCATTCGTTAACTTATCTGGACATAGTCTTGGATCGTCTGGTGAAAAATAGTCTGCACTGCTATGCCTACTTCCCATTTTCTCATCTCTTATTTCCACACTGTGGTCAGAGTAACACTCATGCTCTCTTCACTCCCATCATCCTCAATCAGATCTTATCATCTTTCTCTATGAAGGATACATTTGATATTAACCTCTTATCCTAATTGTAACCTAATGTAATAACACAAGTTATTACAGTAAGTTATTTATAAGTTAAATTTCAGTCAAAATGGCTTAACATGGTTTGCTTTAATGTTGATATAAGCTGACCTTGTCTCAAATCTAAAGAGGAGGATGAGGGTCTGTTGCTACTCCTCTCCTTGGTGTGACAGTTTCTGAAACTGAGGGCCATGTGTTTCACTATGTTAAGATCTGCTTCTACTAAATATGACATAACTATAATGTTGACATGATACGTATCTACCAAGCTACCAAGCTACCTATGACACTGATTAGCCTATTATTGCTAATTATAGACATTATAGCCCATTAATTTAAAATTCAACATGTTTCCAATTAGGCTATTATAATGGTGTGTCGTATGCAAACAGTATTAGTAGGGTAGTGTGTAGATGTAGTGTGTACATGTGTAACCAAATTGTCTGATATTTTTGTCTCTTTTTTTCATCACTTTTGGCGCTATTTTAAATGTTTGGGCATTTAGTGCTTCTTTTCATTACCATATAAACACTAACACCAACTTATAATTAGTTTTTCACTTATTTTTGGAAGTCACATTCAATAAACCTCATTTATAAGATAATTAAACCTAGTTTTTGAGTTACAAAAACAGAAATGATGAATTATTTAGATTAATACAATTAATATAATTGAAGGAAGGATATATATCAATGTTCAGTCAGGAATACTGTTTTGAAACATTTCAATGCTAAGACACTGAATAAAACACCCACAATTCAATGAAAGTAGAGATCCAATCATTTGCTGTATTTGCGAAGTTGTATAGACTTAGCTGTGTTATTTTTGGGTAATTAAAATTAGGTAGTTAACAGGAAACTCTGATATAGAAAATTTAATAACAGGTCAAATTTGACACGCCGAAAACACAAGGGCTAATGTAAGGTGAACTTGGATGTTTTGAAAGGCGTACAAAAAAAAAGAAAAAAAAAAAGTATTATGATTATTATTTTTGCCCTGTGTTAAAAAACATTTTGGGCCAAATATCCAAATACTTTCAAAACATTGTTTAACAACAACTTTCCAATTTCCAGTACTACTCACATACCAAATAGCATTTGATCGTAGCTAAAAGTAACTGCTGTGTACAGGTGTGTTGGTATTCTTTGTCAGTTCCAGAGCAGTCTGCACACACTCAGCCACCCCGCCTTCACTCAGCTGATAAGCACACACGAACAGACGAAGAGAAAAGGCTGCTCTCTTAGTATGGACTCAACCTGCAACAGCTTGATTAGTGAGAGGAAAAAGGTCATCGTGGTCCGGGAGTAAACTAGATTTATTGTTGTCATGGCTGCACGCGGCGGCGATAAAAATGACCTCAGTGAAGAAAAAAAAAGCACAGCCAATGCCATATGCAAATGATTCCATAAAAGCATAAATGAAAGGGAAAGGGGTGGTCAGCAGGGTGGGTGAGGGTGAAGTTGAGGGTGGGGGGCAGCGGGGGGCAGATGGAGCATATGAAGGCCAAATAGCGGATGCAGCAGCCCGGCCCATCACTCTTCATGCCAGCGGCCTTTTATGTAGCTGTCCAGGCGCTTTGCATGGCCCCATCCTCTCCCTCAGTGACCCTCTGACTCACTGATAAGACAGAGGGAAGGGCTGTGTGTGTGTGTGTGTTTGTGTGTGTGTGGGTGTGTGTGTGGGTGTGTGTTCCTACACATACACTCTCTCTGTGGTAGTGCGCTTGTCTTTCTGAGCTATACAGGATTTGAATAATTATTATTATTGCACAACCTGTTCTCACTCCCACCTTGTCAAATACTAACACTTGGTCAGTGTCTTAGTGTCAGATATGAGACAAAAATCAACATTTAGCATCTGTATGGAACACTAAAGGTTGTTCGCGTTACTGTAAGATGGTGTAGTATGAAGAGAGACAATGATAGAGAGTAGTATGAAATACCTAAAATCGGCATAATGAGGCAGCTTGGGGTGGTGGATGGGTCAAAAAACATAGGACTTTCACCCAGAAGAGAAGGGTTCATGTCCTGTTCTTGTCCCGCGTGTCACTGAAACGGACATTTTGTAACCCCACCCACCATCTTCCCCTAAACCTAACTGTCCTGTTCTTGTGCCGCATGCCAGTTAAACGTATGTCCCGACCCAGAGCGCGTTTAGATATGACTTTTTGCGTCAATAACAACGCAAATGTGTTGGATTGTGATGTGGCAGTAGCTGTAAGTAGCAGGACTACTACTACAGTAGTACTTGTGAGAAAGAAAACTGTAGTGATAATAGTTAATGGGTAATGGGTAGATAGAATAATGGGTGGCAGTTAATAATTACATACTGTCTACCCTACATGTGTAAGAAATTTGTTAGTATACTTTTATGAGGGCTTTATTTTTTATATAATCAATATTTTTTCTTATTCTGAAGTAAAATGGCCCTGTCCCTGTTTTTATGTTAAGCTAGGTTAAAACTGTACCTCAAAAACAGACACAAGGGTGATGACAATTGTCTAATCACTTTCTTAAAAAAGTAAACAAACATATTTCCCAAAAATTAAACTACTCCTTTAAGTGAATTATGAATATATGATATTGTTGGGCTATATTGACTCAATGCTCTACCAAAAACAAATCATTAGTTAAAAGATCTAAACATGAACTATTGGATGATCTGGTGCCAGTGAAGCTGCATTCCAGGCAGAGGAGTCATGTCGGCTTGTTGTTGTGGAAATTTTGCGTCAAACTATTGACAGTTCAGGGTTGCATCTTCTTTTTAGTCTTTTTTAAAACGGAATTTTGCTGCAGAATGGGAAAAAGCAACAGGCTCATCTAAGACGGGATAGTAGCTGAATATCATCAACATATTCTGATGATCTGTCTGGGATAATTCCAACATTTCAAACGAGGCAGCAGACATCACTTACAAGAATACATTTGTTTTATAAAAAGTGAAAAATATGTACAAGGATTTCTGTAAGCTCCACACAGCTAGAATTGGAGCTGTAGTTTTATTGGTAGTGGTTTTTAAATTTAAACTTTTCAACCGGAATATTGAGAGAATAAGACCTTTTTACTGTTTGTGTGCCTCCTGGTGAAGATGAGACATTCAACACTGCTTGTGTGCCAAAACAGACACAAAGAGAAACTATAGAAGCTGGAAAAGCCACTAAATCTGAGAGCCAAAGTGGGAGATAGAAACATACAGTCGTAGAGACACACAGTGTAAAACAAAGAGAGGAAGCTGCAAATGAAGAGTGCAGCAATGCTGGCGGACATTGGCATCCCTTTAGCTGGCACGCTGGCATGCCAAGTTGTAGGATTTACCCTGGAGCCCTTGGGCTTTCGCTGTGAAAAGACTCGGTGGGCTTGAGAGGCCCCGCGGCTGGCGGCAGTCGGGGTCCCATTGTCTTGGCCGCTGGAGAGGGGGAAACGCTGGATAAATGGAGGGAAAACAAGAGGAAGACAGAGAGGAGGAGGGAGCAGAGGAGGAAGCCAGAGGGAGAGCAGCAAGTGGTTCCAAGGAACAGAGCCAACATCCAGAGAAAGAGGAGTGAGCAGGATGCTGCCGTGCACTCAGGGCCTATAACAAAGTTTGGATGACTGAGTGCCAGTTTGGGGAGTCAGCATTTCATTGAGGCCCACTAAGGTTCAGAACATACAATGTTGGCCACTTTCACCAAGGAGTGAAGCAGACATATTAACGTTGACTGCAAACAGTTTACAAGTTTATTGTTTATCATGTAAAGTTCCAGTTTAGTTAACGTTACATTGGGTAGGAGAGTCTTGGGGGGGGGGGGGGGGTTGACAGTAGTTAATGGGCTGTCAGTTGTAGAAGCAATGCACATTACATGGTTGCGCTCTGTAAGTGAAAAAAAGGTTAGTTATTAACTTTAGCAGTATATTCCTAATACCCTGAGTACCTCAAGAAAGGCGCAGGAAAAGACACATGGAATGATTACGATCGGACAACAGACAAAGAAAGCACAAATACTAAATACACGAGGTAACGAGGGGAGGAACTAGGAACAGGTGACACAAGGGCTGAGGGACAGGTGAGACACATCAAGGCGGGGCAGACAATCAGAGGTGGGAAAAATACACAAAGCAGGAAGTCAAACTCAACACAGGAGAAACAGAGACTACAAAGTTAAACAGGAAACTGAAGCAATTAACATACTCATGGGTAAAACAGGGCAAACACAACAGAGAATGCAGTAAACAGTAAACAAGGAATAAATTAACACAATAAAACAGGAAAAACCACAATGGAAAACCACAACCATGACACTAAATTTGTTATGTGTAGCAATGCAGTGTTCTGAGCAGCATGGATGGAACACAGCAAGTTAATTTAACACTCATTATAGCCACCAGAGACTTGACATGGACTCGAGATCAGAGACTTGTGAGCATCTTTGATATGGAGCAATAGCTTTATGCAGAAACCTATGTCAGCTCACAAGGGAAAAAAGTTTCAGATGGGCTATAACAGCAAGGGTATCACGCACACAGAGAATGGACACACAAGAGCATGATTCAGGTACGTAAAATACAATGGTTAATTAGCGAGCTAAGAAAACACAGGCAACAGTGTCCAGAAAATGGCAGGCAAAAGGGAAAATCCGGGAAAACAGGCAATGGTCAATATCCAAGGGAAAACAGGAACTAAGGAGTACAGGACACAGGGGAAAACGCTCAAAGGCTGAACCCATGGAAGCAGACGATCTCGCACTGGGCTAAGGGGAAGACTGAACTTAAATTCACAAGACGGGGGACAATGAGACATAGGTGCAACACATAAGGGTGGGGACAGGTAATCACACAGGTGGGAAAGTAGAAGACAGGAAGTAAAACAAGACAACACATGGGATAACAGAGAGACTACCAACATAAACAACCCGGTCTCACAGCAGTTTGTGAAATGGTCACATTATTTTGATTCATTGATTTGTCAACAGTAACACAATTTTCATCTCAATGAAATGAAAAAGGCCGGCGGGACACGATCCGCAGTCTCTGGGGGGACGCAACAACAGGGAAATGAAACGTCGCCGAGCGGGCTGCCACACGTAGGACGAGCTACAACAATGGGACGGTTGTTGTTAGGAAAAAAACAATGGGGAAAAGAACCGTCACGCACAGGGCGCCATCCCTGGTCTCCGGGGTGAAAGTCCTGGGTTGTTAGACCCATCCACCACCCCAAGCAACTTGCTTATGCGGATTTTCAGCTTTTCAATACTACTCGCTACCGTAATTGTGCTGTTATCACGAAAGATGCTTCCCAATGAAAAACATTACTTTAAAATTCGTTCTCACAACCTCAACAGCACGAGAAAATCATGTCCCTGTACATTAATCAATAGATTAAATAACGTCACCATTTCATGAACTGCTGTGAGACTGGGCTGAAATAAAACAGGAAATGGAAAACTTACTGAAAACATGAAACAAACTAAAAACAGAAACTTGACACAGGGACAAGACCTGACAGTGGGCATGCAAAAATATAGTTATACCGTATGACAATCTACAGTATATAAGCATATGAAGAGAGTGTATAGAGGAACAGCTTATACATTGTCCCATACTAGCAGTCTAAAATCTTGTATTTTATCTTCTTTTATATTTGTAGTTGTTTTTAACTGCTCTTTAATGTTTAATTTCTTATACTGCACTGTAACTTTTATTCTTGTATTTTATGTTTTTAATTTCTTAATTGTTTTTAATTGCTCTTAATGTTTTATGTAAAGCACTTTGAATTGCCCTGTTGCTGAAATGTACTATAAAAAATAAAGCTGCCTTGCCTTATTTCAAACTAAAATAGGACTATTTTCATGTGAATACTTAATGAGCATTAGTGGGGAGCAACAGAATGACAAAAAACTAAAAACAATAACAAGACGCAATGGATTCGCTGTTTAAATTTATTTCTTTTTTTTTGGTAATTATAATTTGGACTAAATAATACAAGCAAAGTCTATAGAAACGTTGAGGATATATTAATCTTGATGTCTGTATGCCCCAGGTCATTGCTTTTCTCCTCCTCTCTGTGGTGCTCTATATGTTCATTTCAGTGTGCAATATGCACTCTGCTGTCAGCCGGAGTGCATCGGAGCACAGCTCGCAGATGTGTACAGACCACAAGTCGGCCAAGAATGAGAGCTCATCCGCCGGAGCCGGGGAAAGCACATGGTCAAGTGGTCAACAAATGAAAACGGAAAATTGCTGCCACTTGTTGGGCCTGTTCAAGTACATGCAGGGCGGGAGAGGTGGGCAGGTCATGATGGATTCCCCGTGTCTCCGTTGTTGTTGATATGATCAAAAAAATATATATATATATACCAGCTCTGCACCGCCCCCCCGCCCTTCCAACCCACCACCATAATAGACAAACATGTGTGCAGTTCGCCTGCAAGCACATGAAATTGCTTCCGTGCAAAATTGCCTTTGGGATGAGAAATTTTGTTTATTCTGTTGTACGAGTCCAATCATGTTTTTGAGTCCAAGTAGATTGTTAGGTTGTTTTTTTTTTTATCAAAATAACAGGAATTTTAACTTGTTTTTCAGAAAAGCAACTAAATATGGACATGAATGGTACTTTAGAATGCGCTCACTGCTACCCAACAGGGCCAGCTGGGAACTAAATGCACAAGACAGAGTGGAACACAATGCTAATACGTCAGCTTCCATTTAAGAGAGCATAGAAACATATGCTGTGGACATAAAAAGTGGTTAAAGAAAAAGAATAAAGTTATCCAGAAAAGGTTGATTGTTGAAGAAAAAATTTGATTATTCATCCTTGGAATCTGGATCTGGAAGCGAGTGTGATCATATGTTAAATGCCTATGGGAGTAATAAGTAGATAACATGCTGCATAAGTTAAGTCTAGTAAAATGCATGTGCATCATTTAACACCTAATTTAATGCAAATACTGTGAAATGTAGGAATGGCAAAGCAAATACGCCGGAATGGCAATTTAATGAAAATAAATGTTGGATATGGGAATGCAGATGTCATTGTGTGTTTAGAGTGTGGTTTTCCCTATCTCTCTATCTGCTTCTCGCACACACACACACGCACGCACGCACGCATACACAAACACACACACACACACACACACACACACACACACACACACACACACACACACACACACACACACAAGTTTGTAAGGAGATTGTATTTGCCTAATCATATGAATTTGACACTTCATTTCCATGCTTTTTTCAGGTAGAGGCACTCTGCAGCCATCAGAAACACAACACAGTACACAACCGCATTGTGGATTATCTGCTACATAAACCACACCATGAAAACAATGGACTAGATACACATGTGGTGCTCTTAGTAGTAAATGATAAAGCTGGTGATCTTCAGTCAGTGATCATCATGAAGAAAACCACAACATATATACAACAATATATATATATATATATATATATATATATATATATATATATATATATATATATATATATATATATATATATATAAATATACATAAATATATATCAAACATTATGAGGAAGTGTGATAAAGTGTGATAAATTTGGTTTAGACCAAATATTTAATACAATGTTTATGTATTGCAGTTAATAAAGACTAATGACATATATGATGTTTTTAAAGAGTTTTTGCAATATACTGTATACCGGAATAATGTAACGTGCAGAAGGTAAGTTACTTGCAAGATTTGAAGAAATATGGTTAAAAGACATTCTGCTAAAACCAAAACTACAAACTTATATTCAAATCAAACATTATTATGGTCCTGAAGTATATGCCACAGCAAACTTATCGAGAAGTCAGAGGTTGTTGTTGGCTTAGTTGAGAACAGGAATCCTTCCCCTTGCCCTTGAAGTAGGTAGAGTCAGAAACATCCAAGAAGATAAAAGGTTGTACAAACTACGTGAACTGAGGGAAGTTGAGAATGAATCAAATTTTCTTTTGTGTTGTCCATAAAATGAGTCAATAACAGCGATCTTACATGTAATGTCCAAAATCCTGAAATGTTCTGGTGCACGGATGATGACCATTTGGAGTGGTTCTTTATATTTAATATTTATAAAATGCCGACTTTTGTTTCTAAAGCTCGACAAAAAAGACTAGAAGGTTTTTTTGTGTTTAGGGTAACTTTAGCATCTGGTCCTTTGTCCTAGGTAAGGGAGTCGGGTAAGCCCGTGCGGGCGGGGTGTATTTTGTTGTATGCATGACACAATAATAAAATTCATTCAGTCATTCATATTAACAATGTGGACAACACATATCGCATGACCATTCACACACACTGGATAAACAGCAGGCAGATTGTCTGACATTTCTGCAAAATCATGGATGTATAACTTAAAAATGCAAAAAAAAACTTTGGAGAAAGAACAACAACGATGAAAAGTAAGCCTACCTAACCGATAAAATTGACTGACACGTGTCACCGTGGCCGCCCAGACTACATAGATACCGCAGAGTTTTCAAACCGTAGCAGGGGCAGCAGTTTCCAAATGTCTCCATGTTAGGGCCACATGTGGGCACGAGGCTTAAATGATGCAAAAGATATAAATATATTTTTAAACAAAATGTTTTAGAATGTAGCCTCATAAAGAAACATGTCCTGAGCATGAAACTCAGGCTTTCTCAGGCTAAAGCTTCACTCACAATGGACTATGGGCTTCTACTATAGCAGCGTTTCCTTGTTTTCACTTGAGAGTGTTGGCTAATCACTCTTCTTCCCATTTCCTTCTCTGCCTATCTCTTGTCTCACCCCCTCCAGTGACTATCTGCGATGAATAAGAAAGGATTAAACATGAATCCTGAGTAGCATCAGTCTTGCTGTGAGGCATCTACAACATGTGTGACTGCTCTTCTTGATTGGCTCAAAATATTGTGAGAAAGTGTAACAGGTTGAATTTCACAAGACAAAGGTACCTTTAGCTGAATGAATCAAATACATTTAAAATAAATTAATCATGCACAAGCCATTTTAACCACTTTAATCCCCCCCAAAAATTAAAGAAACCATTTGTATGAAAGTTCTTTTCATGCAGGTTCTCTCCCAAAGCAGCCAAAATGAGTTGTTTTAACTGTGAAAAAGTCATTTTAACTAACTAAAAGGTTGTCTTGCAGCAAAGACAGATCACCATATTAATGGAAAACAGCAGAGCTTCTGATCTACTACACCCAACCTGTCAAAGCAAATAAAATACAGGACAATAAGGCGTTAATCTACAGAGTGGATTGGTTTAAATGTTACTTTTCCGATTTTCCCTTATATGTTTTATAGTATATTTTCCTATTCAACTTTCACCCATTGTCAGTCATAAACAAAAAAAAACAGACATGATGTTGTAATGTCAGTTGGAAGGTCTGGCCTGCACAACCAGAACAAGATGCTGCATCTCCTGGCAGACACAACTCTGTGATGTTTCAGAGTGGATGATTTGTAGTGCATTCCACTATCCACGGAAGTCGGCGATGGGAAAGACGTCACAACCGAGTTGACTGTGTTCCATTTCACAAGTCAGATTTCACTGTGGGGTTAAGCTCTAGCCAGGTAGCCATTGTTAGCAATACCAGTTTTTGTGCATGCAAACAGTGTAACAACATATAGGAGTGGGACAACACTGCGTGTACGACTGATTACAACAATTATTTGGAAGTTTGGTTTGCATGGGATCAGATCTATTGGCTGATGCAGACCATGTCCTTGCTAAGTGAACTTTGAGTTAGGAATGGTTTGTCAGGCTTATAAACATTTTAGAAAGAATGCATAGTTAAAGGGGTTCTAACTAGAGATTTGAAAATATGACTAAGTCTGTTTCCAACAGAAAAAAAACTCAAAAAATACATTCATGGGCACCCAGATAGCTAAGTTGGTAGAGCGGGTGGCCATATATAGAGGTTTACTCCTCAACGCAGCGGGGCCAGGCATGACTCCGACCTGCGGCCCTTTGCAGCATGTCATTCCCCCTCTCTCCCCTTTCATGGCTGTTGCTGTCCTATCAAAATAAAGGCTGCGCAAAAAATAATCTTTAAAAAATAATATATTTAGAATTGTTTGGTGGAGGGGGCAACTTAGGCCTGTTGGGCCACCAGGCTTGCAATACACTGTGGGAAACACTGGTAGTTATGTTCTATAGTCATACAGAATTCATGCAAGCGATCAGCCTCTATTTACCAAAACATTTCAAAACAGTTTTCACCGCCTACATCATCTAGGACAGCAACCTAGATTTGGCAACAGGTTTTAAAAACTGAGAGAAGAAGTCTGTATCCAGCGCAGGCATGGTGAAGCGTGACCCACAGCAAGTTAAGGCAGCCTGGTTCTTCCCCACTCATAGGCCTCTTTAAGAGAGATATTGATGATGGTCTGGAGGAGGCTTTGCTAAATGAGCCTCAGCAATGAGCTGGAAAATGACTAATGTTCCCTGGGTGAGCCCAGAGTGGCTGGGCCTGCCCCAGTACTGCCTGGCCTG
This sequence comes from Etheostoma perlongum, assembly GCA_026937815.1. NCBI lineage: Eukaryota > Metazoa > Chordata > Actinopteri > Perciformes > Percidae > Etheostoma > Etheostoma perlongum. The sequence goes on from CM049373.1 coordinate 10,900,522, forward strand.
CCCGCTTTGTCATGACTAAGAGGGAGAGAAAGCATATACAAGGTAGGCCGCGGTCCACTGTGTAACACAGTGTTTGGGCATACACTGTTTAAGCACCGATTACATTGCTTTCCCACCCAGCAGATACCTTGTTTTGTTTCTTTTGTTTTTCAAGAAATAAAATGTTTTTAATACATTTTTCCATATCGTTGCCCAAGTTAATGAAATTTCAACAAACTCAAAATGTGTGGCTGGGTGAAAACCTTGGCAAGCACATAAATTTGGTAAGCGCAGATCAGTATTTGTAGCATTATGTGACCCCAGGAGAAAAAAGAAACGCTTGTCCTGTGCAATCGGTAACACCGGTGTCACAACTTTATTAACCAGTGGGAAAATGTCATCACTGTGGCATCCCAAGTACAAAGGAGTGTGTGTGCGCATGTGCACTATTCACTATCCAAAACCTCCTTAATGTAATGTGCATCAAAGATGTCATGTGTTTGACATACAGTAGGCTGACGTGTAATATGTGCAAACTGAATCAAGGGAAATTCCTCTGGAGCAGACATTGTGTCAACATTTGGATTATTTTCTTAGTCAAATAATGAAGGGATCAATCAGAAGCGAATTAATCAGGCAGAATAAGAATTGATCAAATCTAAAGACTGTCCAACCTTAATTATCAAAGGTCAGATACCTTCATGTGTTAACGCGTTTGTCAGCGCGTCAACCCTTTCACCCCACAGAAATGTCAATATTGGATGATTCCACGCTTACTTTCAGTGATTGCAGTTAATGTTAGGCAAAGTTCATTTTTATGACAAATAAACAATGGCTAAGATTTGGCTAGGGTTACGCAACAAAAACACTTGATTGAGTGGGGAAGATTGGGTGATAAAAGGCAAACAGTAATGGAAGAAGTGTGATGGGACATGAACTACAGTGGGGTTCGAATGTTTGGGCACCCCAGGTAAAAATTTGTATTAATGTGCATAAAGAAGCCAAGAAAAGATGGAAAAATCCAAAAGGTCTTTTGATTGTTGTTTGAGGTATCTTCGCCCATTCTTCCTTCCAAAAGTCTTCCAGTTCTTTGAGATGTCTGTCACACACTACTCTTTTAAGGTCTATCCATAGATTTTCAATTATGTTGAGGTCAGGAGATTGTGAAGGCCATGGCAAAACCTTCAGTTTACGCCTCTTGATGTAATCCACCGGGGATTTTGAGGTGTGTTTAGGATCATTATCCCTTTGTAGAATTCATCCTCTCTTTAACTTCAGCTTTTTCCCAGATGGCATTAAGTTAGCATCCAAAATTTGCTGAAATTTTATTTAATCCGTTTTTCCTTCTACTCGTGAAATGTTCCCTGTGCCACTGGCTGCAATACAACCCCAAAGCATGATTGATCCCCCCCATGCTTAACAGTTGGACAGAGGTTCATTTAATTAAATTCTGTGCCGTTTCTTCTCCAAACGTACCTTTGCTCATTCCGGCCAAAAAGTTCTATTTTAACCTCATCGGTCCACAGAACTTGTTTCCACAATGCATCAGGCTTGTCTACATGTTCATTTGCAAACTTCAAACACTGATTTTTGTGGTGAAGACGTAGAAGACGTCTTCTGATGACTCTTCCATGAAGACCATATCTATACGAGTATCTCTTTATAGTGGAATGGTGTAGCACAACTCCAGTGTCTGCCAGGTCTTTCTGGATGATCAAACGTTGGTTTTGCACTATGCTTTACTAATTCCCAACAAGAACAGAATCCACATCATAACTGCTGCCTCTGAGGTTCAGTCAGTCACAACCTCCTTCCCAACACCCTTGCATAAAGCTTTCTTGAAGAGGCTCAGCAGTATAATATCCTGATAATTGTAATACACAGTGTTATTGTCTACAACACATTTCATTTTATTTCAACTGTTGAAAATGAATAATTTTAATTGCACTTCCTGTTTAATATAACCCGCTCATTGTACTGAACTAAAATATGTTTGAATGGTTTAATGCAGTTGTAACTGGCAAGTGCTAATTGCTTTGTTGAGTCAAATCCGGGACCTAAATACTAAATTTTTTGTATGAGTTAGTTGTCTATTTCAAATATTGAAAACATGTTGTAATGCTCTAAGTTGGCATATAACTTGTCTATTTCATGCACATCCCCATCCATCTACTGCTTGCGAGTTGCTGCTGAATTGAAAACACTCAGGAGTAGTCATCCACATCAACAGCATGGTATCCTTTTGACTTTATTTGTTGAAATCATATCGGGCTTGGCGGTGAGAGAGGAAACGCTGAGCTTAAGTGTTGCCCTCCTCCTGCTTCCGTCCTCTCTCCATCTTCCTCTCTCTCGCACCCTTGCTTCCAATCCGCCATTATTAGTGTCTCCAATACTCCAGAGGGCAAACAAACTTTCAAAAAATTCCCCATAACCCGCCAAGCGTAGCCCATTTTCCTCTCCATGCAATTAACTGCGCCAACATTTACAATGATATGATTACAGACACTTACAGGCAAAGTCATGGGGGGGAACGCGGGGCATATTAGGTATCAGCAAGGGGTTGATCGTAATGGTCGCGTTTCCTGGAGACTCACATTTTCTTTTGCACGCAATAGTGAGAGCTACTAAATTCTCCTCAGGCAGTAAAAACCAATGCACCGGAACCACGATAACAAACACAGACAAACACTTTCTTTCTCATCACTCTCTTATTTTCTTTCTTTACTTTGGGGCCTAGTTTTTTTTTTACTCTCCTCTGCACTCTCCCTCTTAACCCCCCCCACCCCCCCCCACACACCCGTATCCCATGCAACCCTCAATTAATTAAGTCTTTCACGGCCATGTAATTAGGAACATTAGCAAGTCATAAACTTGCCACGAGTCTTGGAGTTATGTGCTGGCCCTCAGCAATTTGTTTGTAATTCGTTTTTCGCTAGACAACAACACCGTAGGGTCCCATAGATCTTCCAAGGGCCCCCACTGTGCCCGCCCTCCTGCAGCCGCGACAGCCAGGATAAGAGGGGTCCTCGATGGGCTGAGAGGGGGGACAACATAATGCCCAGGCTGGCTGGCACCCATCCCGCTGCTCTTCAAAGACTACTTAGAACAGCCTGTCTGTTCACTGCCTCTCAGCTTTTACATCCGTCTTGGAGAAACAGACATGCTACTGACACACTTGTTATAAGCTAAATATATTATAAACTATGTTCTAAAAAATATAAATTAATCAATGTTGGTAATTGTGGTAATGGATGCCAGTTTAGAGATGGTTTGATACAATTTTTTGCTTCGTGATAAAAATTCTGATACCTGAACTTGTGTATCGGCCGTTACCAAGTACCTATCTGATATTAGTGTGTAATATATTTTATTATGTTCTGATAGCTGTATACTACTAACCCTGTATGGATGTGATATGATTTCTATCTTTGTTGTCAGCCTGGCTCAGGTTAAACTCTTTGTGAAACATGAACAATCACAAACAATGAACGCCCCAGAACTTTCTTTTATTATCCAGTTTGATAGTGAGTCATAACGGTAAAAGAACATAAACTACTCTATGTGAAGTAGATTTTCTTCTGGGCTAAATTACATTTTATCATATCGGTACATAAACTCCGGTAGGCTAATCACTGATACAGATACCATCATTTTAGGCATCTGAGACTTTTCAGAAACTGGTATCACTATTGAAATATCTCTACTCCAGTTACGGCCATACATTAACTGTAAGCTGTCTCACTGGGCAGGTCAGCTGGGTCACCCCCCTGCTGTGATGCTACGAGAGGGTCAGTACTCCCATGGTTAATTGCCCTCCAGTGCTCCCAATCTGATCTTGTATTGTCCTGATCTTTATCAGTCATGCAAGCAAAAAGATTCTTTTTTTAGTCTTGCACAACAACAAATGGTGTCACCCTGGCAAGACAGAAAGTGTAGTCTACCATGGTTTGATGCTAACGATTCTGCTTCCAGTTACAATTCTTCTTTCGATTCCAGTTCTTATCTATTCTCGATTCCAATTCTTTAAAGCTTTAGTATGTAACTTTTTGATATTAATGAACATCCATTATAATCAAGTCATTGTCAAATGAGTGGCTACAAAGTTAAGTTACTGTTTGACAGTGAAAAGGAAAGGGTATAACATGCAAGAAAGGTCCACAGCTGGACTCAAACCGGGGGATGCTGCAGTTGTGTGGCACATGGTGGAACAACCCAGCTACCAGGGCTGATCCTGTTGGCTGTTGGGCTGAACCACGGTCCGTATGCAGATGGGGGAGGCTCCAATATAGGTTTTCACAAAGTCAAAAGCTAGTCAAAGTGTTTATTCATCAACTGATGAAAAGGCACTAATAAAGTCAATGATGTCAACAAATGTGAATGTAGATAAAGTTCCTGGAAAAAAGTCTCTTTTTTATTGTCTTTTTATTAGGGTCCTGGCAGACAATACACATATTTCAGTTTCAGATATGTGCAGAACTGTATTTTTCCAATAAACTGAACATATTTAACAAAAGCAAAAATACAGGGCAGGCAGGGCTCTCATACATCATACTAAAGACAGAGCAAGACAGAGACATCAAATAATACTGGACACAATACTAGGACACTCTAAGAAAATATCAAATAAATTAACATATTTCGTTTTTAAGCATCCTCAAAAACAGGATGTATAAAAGAGACCATGGTGCTTCGCCAATATACATAGTTGACCTGGGAACTTTTGTAGTAAAAAGAAGAAGCTGGCTGCGTTGTGGTTCCAAATAGCAGCAGAGAGTGTCTTATTTTGCAATAACAGCTACTGCTACAGTATCCTAGAGTGCTATGGGGAGCGCTGCTAGATACAACAAAGTGCTGGAGTGAGCTAGAGAATGATCAGGCAGAGGGACCGGTGCTACCACTAGCGGTAGACAAAACAAATTGGTCAGCTTTTTTTATTTTCAGGAAAAAGTTGAACTTTTGTCAACTTCAAAAAGATGTTCTGAGCTACAGAAAAAATAACGTTGGTGTCGGCGTTTAAAAAGCATTTGGGACTTGTTTTAAACCACAGCTTACTCCTTAGGATTATAATGTAAAACAGAAGCTGGTGTGAACATTGCCTTTCAGCTTCTGTTCTCGCCATCAGATATACAATATTAAATTATTTTATTTATGCATAATTTTACCTGTAATTTGTCCATAAAAACAAGACCAAATTTTTCCATTGTAGACACTTTTTCCAGCATTTTTTCATTCTTCTGGCTGATTCTCTGTCTCCCATCTGTGGCAGACATTCTCTAGTTCCAACAGTTAAATGAAGTGTTGAAGGCTGAAACATGTGATAACATGTGACTTTCTCTCCCATGCAGGGGCAGTGTATGTGTGTGTGTGTGTGTGTCTGTGTGCGTGTTTGTGTGTTTGCTTGCATGTGTCTGTGTTTGTGTGTCTATATGTGTGTGCATGGGTGTGTGTGTGTGTGTGAGTGTGAGAGTCCTTCCAGCTCTTTTGTCCCTGCCGCTCCATCGAGAGGTTAACGGCATCACTGCTGTGTGATTCCAGCTCAAGCACTTTCATCAGCAGCGTTATTCTCTCCTCCGGCTGCACCCTGACCTCCCAATAACCATAGACCATTGTTTCTATTTACCATTTTCCAGAGATGGAGAGAAAACTGGAGAAAGAGCGTGACAGAGAAAAAGAGAGCTGGGGCTGCTATTGATCGGCTTCCACATGTATTGAAACCAGATATTGATTTTCTTTCCTTTTTTTCAAATGGAAAAAAGTGCATTGTCCGAGCGAAGGAGATTTCTATGGGGATTTGGGGAAAGAGGAGTTGAAATGAGCATCCGGTGCACCGTTGTCTCCTGTGGATTGTGTATAGGGCTGTGGTAATTGAATTGAGCGAACAGGGCCATTCTCCGATATCTGCTCTCTTAAGAGTTTTTGGCCAGTCGATGGATCTCTGTAATATTTCGGTCTGAGATTTCAAGAAGCCGGGAAAGTTTTGTTACAGACATTTCAAAGAGTTCAGCTGAGGATGAGGCTAGTATCTTTCATTGTGAAGAGAAATGAGTCATTCTTTGAGATGGTAGTGCTAAACCGCTGCTGTGAATAAGTTGAATACTGATGATACTCGCCTTATGTTATCAACATATCTATACATGTGTTTTTAACTCTCTTGTGTATGCATTTGCATTTTATTTACTATAAAGGACGGAGCCACGGTGCCGCTTCATAATAGTCTCAGGCAGGAACTTGTTTTGGTGGAACATGTGGAGGTTCAAAAGTTGTTTTAGTCATGCAACAGAAGACTCAGATTGGACAGATAGTCTAGCTAGCTGTCTGGATTTACCCTGCAGAGATCTGAGGACCAGGTAACCATAGTCATCAGAAATCCATTGGAGGTTAGAACGCTAACACAAAGAAAGTGGGAGGTGATGGACAACGAGCCGAAAATGAGGATCATACGGAGGAATTTTAGGCGGCAATGGAGCAATCCTGGAAGTGGAACGTTGTGGATGTAGACTACACATTAACCAATATTTCTTACCTTTCACAGAAATAAATACAAATGAAATGCCATGTATGTCAAAGAGGTAGTGCAAATGGTGGTTTCAAAATTATCAGGTGAAAAGTCAAGATCCAATTTTAGACCTTTTACAGGGCGTACAAATCTGGTGATTAGCTCGCCGACTCTTCTGCTCTCAGAAACAACGGCGCAACACCACATTTAACATCTTGGTTTTCTGGTTCTGCTTTAGTGTTTCTAATATTTTAGAAGAAGGCGAACAATGTGAGCAGGTGACAGACAGCGAGTAAAAGAGAGAGTGAGAAGATGATGACCAACAATGTGTGCTCACAACAGCTTGTGGATCTGAAAGTTATCATCCTTTAAATCACATATAACTGTAAATTGTGTGCAAAGTTGAAGCTACCGTCTTGTAAATTCTCTGTTTCTGGTTCACTTCCTGTATTTGGATTGGATCACGTTCTCACTTGATGTGAACTGAACTCTAGTTGACTTGGAAACAGGAACCGTGAACCGTGCCCCCCGTTTTTAAGCAGACCAGAGTTCATTTGTTTGATCCACACCAGAGTTCAGATGAGCTGTTGCACCGCCCCAAATGAACCGGGCTATCAGACCAAACGCTCAAGGGTTTTGCTTTGAATAGACCAAAAGGGGCAGGTGTGAAAGACACCTAAACTAACATATGCAACACATATTCTTTTATTTGAAACTAAATGGCAGGACTTGGTTCCGTGGAGGCTCCACACAGAGCTTTCTCCGTAGCCTACGTAAGTGGCCTGAAGAGTATACTTGGTGTGTGCGTCGATTTCTTTAAAGGTCCCATGGCATAAAAATGTCATTTTTAAATTTTTTTTTAACATTAACATGCATTCCCCCAGCCGGCCTATGGTCCCCCAGTGGCTAGAAATGGCAATAGGTGTAAACCGAGCCCTGGGTATCCTGCTCTGCCTTTGAAGAAATGAAAGCTCAGATGGCCAATCTGGAATCTAGCCCCTTGTGAGGTCATAAGGAGCAAGATTTCTTCCCCTTTCTCTGCTTTTGACGTCATGCGTTGCTGCGAAGTGTAGTGTAGTATTCAGGCTACGGTGTAGGGCCCCTGTCTACGTGTACCTACGTACCACGTGTCGATTTTACACAGAAGCATAAATCAACCGAAATGTGAGGACTTCTGTTAATTTCTCTTGTCACCATGTGTAAGCATGTGTGAGTGTGATCTGCTGAACTTCCACATGTCCCTGAGATTAGCATAACAATTGTAGCAGGAGTTAGTCAGATCATATTTGCTTATTATTTCATATGTATTTCATACATATGTATCCAATAGGAACACCTGGGAAAGACAGACCTGGTGTAGGTACAGCGTGGCATTGTCTTTAAAAAAAGACATATGAACCCACAGAACAGCCCAAACATTTTTAAGGGATCCGTCTATCCACAGTTTGTGGTTGCAATTGTCTCTGTCAGGTGAATTAAGTCCAATCTCAGCTCCTGTTTTTTAAGTCCAACTTTCACAATTCTGATTTAATTCCATCCGTATTCCATCTGTTCATTAAGAAATGAACAGATGAATGACTATCAGTCTGAGGATAACATGAGGCAGATTTCCTAAGCTCAACTGAACTGATATTTAAAATGTGTTAGGATTATTTTTATCTACTGCAGCATTATGATACGGACTCTGTTGTTACATTTTCTCTTCCTGACCAGAACTTTGACTTGTGTTTTTGCATTTCCATCCGAGCCTCAGCTTGCATGTCCGCCTCTGTGCACATCTGAAGCCCGCTGTGCCTCTCTGACGGTCTGTGTGACTTCATGGCGGCCGAGCCTCGGCTGCCTGCTTCTCATTCAGCCGGCGTCGGCCTGTTCTCCCACTCAATTTGCAATTAAGACCAAATTTAGAGCGCTGAAGCCTGAAGGCAGGTGGGTGTCCACACAAGGAACATGTTGCCTAGCAACTGGGGGGGACAGAGTCAGAAGGGTGTACCTGAGGGGTAGGGGGCGGTGTGGGGAAGGGGTGTGTGTGTGTTTGTGTGTGTGTGCTTGTGTTCTGATACTTGCTATTTATTAATGATTGGCCATCAGACAGAGTTAATTCTACTGTCATGGATATTTTTCTTCAACACAGATTGTCAATATGTTTTCATTGTCACCATTTTGTCACAGATGTCTCCTCAGACAATGCAGTGCAGTTATGGTTTTGTAATTTGTTATCCACAAAACCTGTAATGAAAGATGTCATACTGTATAGTCCAATGTTGTTTTTTTAATTGTTTATTTTGTTGATAAAGTAAAGAGATTTTACCCTTCGGTTTATCTGAAACATTCTGGCAGTGACTTTGGAAACTGCTAGAGAAATGTATAAAGAAGTCAAATAGTGCCTACTTTTCCTAGTTAGCTAACTTAAGACAGCAGTGAAATGTAACTAAGTAAATTTACTCAAGTGCTATACTTAAGTACAAGTAGAGGTACTTTATACTTTTCATGCCACTTTCCGCTTCTACTCTACTACATTTCAGACCGAAATTCATCTGACAGCTTTAGTCACTGGTTACTTTACACATTAGGATTTTCCCACAAAACACATGTAGTTTATAAAATCTAATTTTTTTATATGAATGAAAGTAGCCAACAATATAAGTGTACAATATTATGACTATATAATATACACTTTCTAAAATGGGAGGTTGTATCTTTACCTTTACTACTTTACCTACATTTTTCTGATGATAATTACATACTTTTACTTAAGTAAAATTTTTCACAATATTTTCCCTTTTAATTTTTACACCATGGCATTTTACTCAAATAAAGAATCTGCTAGTATGAAAAGTCACAGGACTTTCACCCAGGAGACTGGGGGTTCATGTCCTGTTCTCGTCCCTCGTGTCACTGAAACATAACCCCACCCACCATCTTCTCTGTCCCGTTCTTGTGCCACATGTCAGTTAAACGTACTGTACGTCCCGACCCAGAGCGTCAAAAAACTGACACCACAGGGCTAGACGCTAAAGGAGACTTTTTGCGTCAATAACAAACACCAAAGACACCTGACCAAGCGCTGGGAGTAACATTCGCACCCCTTTTTTAAAAAGCTGAGGACTTTTATTTGCTTCAATTATGAGTTCTTGTGTGTTAACATTCCTCCACTTCCACATCTGGAATGTACTGTATTTCCACAGTATGTACACACACACACACATTTCCACTGTATGTACTGTATATGGTTCTGAATTGAAAATCATTATTATTAATAATATTTTTCCTGAGACTGAATCTGAACTGAAAATAACTTAGATCCTAATTTAAATTTAAATTTTCTTTTCTGCTGTTGTTTCTCCTTGCTTTCTCCTTCTTATTCAACCATTGTTTGTGGGGGTAAGGGTGGTGGGGGGAACATTCTGTCAGGATAGAGTATAGAAAATCTGCTCAGAAATATGTATAATGTAATTCTGTTAAATAGAACATCACATTAAATATTAGTTGTCATTTTAATCAAAATACAACACATTCTATAGACTCAGTCTGCCACTTTTTTAAGAAACATTTCCAGTGCTGGTTCTATGGTATCAGCACTTGGGATAGTCGTCATGGAAACATTGGTCATCTGAAAAGGGCTGGAAGATTGGCAGAACAGACAAACGTGTGACAGTACTCTGATCCAATGGGAATCACAGTTGGGGGGTGGGGGTGCCACCAATTCCAGCCACGCCCCTTTGACAAACGTCATATCAGCTGTCAGTAATTAAGGTTAATTGAGTAACATGATGACAAGATAAAGTGATTTTTGCAGTCTGCACTCAGCTTATGTGTGAGGGACGAACATCCACTCCACAGAGCGTTGTCTTCTCTCTAGTGGATCACATTAAGGTAACGTTTCATTCATAGCCAATCAATGATGCTGATCAACTCAATAAGATTGAATCAGGATCTAGATGCAGAAGCTATACCACATGTTGCTTTAGCTTTAGCAGTTATTTCAATGTGTCAGATACATATTCTATCAATATTTAGGACAATATAAATATCACATTGGCAGTTCCTAGAAAGTTAAAGGACTCAAATCGGGACATCCCGTTGTGTCCTTATTGCTGGTGGGTAAAAAGGAGCATCAAGTGACACGACATGTCAAATAGATAGGATGTTTAAATCCTTAATCCTATATCCTGTCCTCTGCACATTCTACATATCCTTTTTGAGCTTTTAGCCTTTTGAACTTTTTGCACATCCCTCTACATTTTTGTACATCCTGCACTAACCATACAGCCTCTTCTATGTCCTTCTGAATGTTTAGTAGTTGTATGAAATAATTCATTACATTTATATTGTGCTTTATCTTAGACACTCAACAGCGCTTAGAAGGGATGCCAGAGAAGGAGGGGAACATATTTTTAGTAGTGGGGGAAACTGGAATACCCAGAGAAAACCTATGCGCACACAGGGAGAACATGCAAACTCCACACAGAACGGGCCAACCAGGATTCTAACCTGGTGGCTTCTTGCCGTGAGGCCACTGTGCCACCATTGGGCCACCGTGTTGCATTAATGTTGGTCTGTACTATAGGTTCTCATTCTGCCATCACGTAAAATATGGATGCTTGGTCATGTGCCTTTGACGTTTGTTATTAATGCTCAAAAGTCTCCTTTAGCACCGGGACTCAAGAACAGGACATAATAAGAAAAGATGGTGGGTGGGATTATAAAATGTATGTTTCAGTGAAATGCGGGTCAAGACACAAACCCCGGTCTCCTGGGTGAAACAGCCAAACCTGGCACTGCCTTTGTGTTGGTGTCTGCTGTGGTGCACAGCGCTGCTTAGACCATCCTCCGCTGCCCTTTTTTCCTCTATAAACTCCGCTCTCAACTCCACTGGCAATTGCTGCAGGAACTTTATCCGGACAATTTTACTGCTGGTGCACTCCTTGGAGAGGACGTGTCCAATGATTCCAGACAATTTGAGGATGTATAAAGTTTATGAACACGTAGCCAGCCACCAGCCATCTAGCTACGTTTACCACGCCTTTCACAGAGCGAGCGCCCGGCGCTGCCTTCTGATTCAGAACGGATTCCGTTCACGCCGTATTTAACATGGTAGCCTGCATTACCGACTCTGGCATTGCCTTCGGCCCATTGGTAATGCCCAATGGCAAGAAATTCCAGACGTTTTCCGTGAAACGCGTATCGAGGCGTTATGTTTTGCTGACCTTATGTTTTGCTTTTGCCCTTTTTTGAAGGGTCCTATAAACCCTTTTGAACTTATTTGCTTGTGAGTCTTTGTTTTGGGGGAAATAAACCCAAGTTATTTATCACCATAGTTACTCCCAAATGTTGAAAAGGAGAAAATCAAATGATAAAAATTCAAACAATCATCTTGATCCTTTGTTCTTCGTAGGCACAGTTTCATGTAAAAATCCAACAATAACCAGGACTCTAAACAGTTGGTACACATTTTACAGCCGAGCACTATTCCCCAATCGGTATCATCTTCCATATTTGCATGTGCTTGGATGCTGAGAGTGGCAAATTGACTGAGAAAATAGCCATATTACCACACAGTGGGAGAGGGAGTGTGTCATTTCTAGCAAACAAAGGAATACGACAGCGATGGCCCTCACACGGAGCAAATGTCTGCTCTCAACTCGGGCGAAACACATACACAGTGTGTGTGTGCATGCGTGTGATAGAAGACAATAGCAGAGATAATGTCAAAGACTTCTGATGATTTGTTGATTCTGAAAGATGTCATGGCTGAGGAGAGAATGGGGCTCTTTAATTCCTGATACTTGACTATTGTAGTCAGACTCAGTTGGGCTGTTAGACAGGCTTATTCAGCTGCTTTTTCTCCGGTCACACTGCGTTGAACAAAGGTTTATTAAAGTCACTATGAAATAACAAACTATTTTTACAGGGTTAGATGTTTTTGCCATATCTTACATAATCTCTGGAAACCTGATTTTCTAAATCATACCCTTAAGTAGCTTTAAAGGTTTTTTTTCTAACCTGGACCCTATTTTCCTAGTTTTTTTGTTTCTAATGGTTTTTCCATTACATGGTACCTGCTCGACTAGCCTCGACTCTACTCACCTTTTTTTGTTTTTCGATTATGAAAAAAATTCCCTGGTACCTTACTTTTTTTAGTACCACCTCAGTCGAGGTTCCCAGCGAGCTGAGGCGATACCAAAAGGTGACGTTAAATCCTCGGGACTACTGATTGTTTGGAGAGAAACGTCACTAAGCATTTCGTCATTATTGCTAGCAACAGATGGGGGGGGGGTGTCCTGAACAAACCTGCCATTTTTAAATAGTAAATAGTTTTTTTTACAGAAGACAATTTATCTGCTGGCAAACAGCCACATGCCGAAAATGAAAAACGACACACCTTCGAAGTTCTGTTTGTGTGTCGCGGGAGGTCATAGTAGTTTCCTGCGCTGTGGCTTTAACGACCAGCCACACGCATGAGGTGTTACTAAATCTGCAATGTAAATAGAAGACGGTGCATCGTGGTCGAACCAAGACGAGCAGAGCTGGTACTAGCAGTGGGTAAGGGCCATAAGGGACTGATGGTAACAACGTTCCTTGACATTGGTCCAGTATTATACAAGATTGCTGCATTCAGCAGCGGTGAAACAAGCTAAAATTTAACTTAATAGGGCAATTGTCCAGCTTGTATTTACCAGGCTCAGATTAATATTCTAAGTGTCTGAGGAGGTTGATCTTTCTGTTGATTCTGGTGGGTTTAGCGCTAGCTGTTTCTGGTAAAACAAAAGTCTTAAAGAAGTTTTAAAGGTCTGTCTCTGAAAGGACCTTTCCATAATGTTGTCAGACACTTAGAATATGAATCTGAACCTGTCAGTGGCAAAATGAGCATTTTAAGTGAAACAAATAGATGATGCACATTTCCCCCATTGGGTTATGTCGCAACCCCTGATTTTATTGGAGAGATGCATGTGTTTTTGATAGACAGTGAAGAAGGAACTGGAGATCAATCCTTCTTTTAAATGGAAAGGTAAGTCAACAAGCCCAATCCCCAACCCAATGACCACAGGGCTCCTATCAAGGTATGGAAGTTCAGATCCTGTGACCCATGGCCACACATTCAAACTGACCACGAAGTGATTACAATTCCTTATTTGCGGACAAACCCCACTTCCTGCTTACTCATTCACTACGCTCCTGTTTTTATTCCTTGGAAGGACTGCTGGAGTGTGTGTGTGTGCGTGTGTTTTTGTGGGGAGCAGAATGAGGTATGTGTATTAGAAAGTCCTCAATTTCACACATGCTTAGTCTTGAGTGAGTTCGGTGTAAAGGGATTTGTGGAGGAGTGTGTATGGTAGGAAGGTAGGAAATAAGGATGGGGGGGGGATCCAGGACGCTCCTGTTTAATGAAGTGACAGGAGGAACTTTGGTCTGCTGTCCGCTGTTTCCTCTGTTTCTGCTTTAGTTCCTTCGCTGCTTCTCTTAGTTTTCATCGGGACCCTTTACCTTTAGAGTCCATTCAGTCAGGACTCCAGTCAGGGTTGTCAACCTATTGGCATAATATCTTACGAAATGACAGCAACCAGAGACATTCAACACGGGGTGATGATAATGATGACGAATATTATATTTGTTTCGGGTTAACATACAGTATATGAATGAAACAATTTGCCACCATAGCTAACCAAAACCGTAATAGGCTGAAGCCCAGGCTTATTGTTGGCTATCCCATAATTCTCATAGTATCTCCCAGAAATCCAACACACCTAAATGAACCTAAATACTTGAGTACAATCCTAGTAGATTTACATTTGAATCAAAACTAAAACACGTCTATATTTTACATTAGTCCTCACTTTACCAGTTTTAAAGATAGATAACCATCTTAAATTATAATTAGCTTCTCTAAATTATATTTAGAAAAATGAATACAGTCAGGAAGGCAATTGTTCACAACTTGAAAAAGTATTTCCAAAGTTATTACATGTACAGAAATTGTAAGATGCTGGAACCTATAAACAATTGTTTAAATAGTCTGAGCGAAGACATGGTATGGAAGCAAAATAGCTCCAAAACAAGCTTTACAGCATGTAAGCTATAAAGCTTACATGCTGTAAAGCTTTGACCAACACTGTTTTTATTGTTAATGAGGGGTGTTTAGTTCACATGGCTCTCTGTGTGCTCAAGTAACTGATAGAGAAATGTGGGAGAAAAGCAAAGGTTATGTGGGGGTGTGAGAGAGGAAGTGTTTAGGTAGATCGGTGAGCAGCCTGATGAGTAGGGCTGTGAAGCGTTCAGTGTGGGAATGTTCTGAACCCCCCCCACCCCAACACACACACACACACACACACACACACACACACACACACAGCATGTTGTTGGGAACTGTTTAACAAGGAGATATTATTTTACTCTCCTGAGCAGTGATGGAAGAAGTTTAAGTAAGAGTACCACCACACTGTAAAAATACTCTCTTTCAAATAAAAGTCCTGCATTGGAAATGTTACTTAAATAAAAGTATGTAAGTACCATCAGGAGAATGAACTTAAAGTATTTAAAGTTAAATTACTCCATTCAGAAAAATCCTCCCATTTTAGAAAGTGTAAAGGATCCAACAGTAGTGTGTTTAAAGGTCTAATCATCTCAGCTGGACTTGTAGGCCTTTACATTGTTGGCTACTTTCATTTGTTATAAAACATCAGATGTTGTAAACTACATGTGTTTTGTGTGCAGTGATCTCAGTAAAGTAACTAGTAACAAGAGATGTCAGAAATATTTCTCAATTTTGCAATATTTATCTCTGAAATCTAGTGGAGTAGAAGTAGAATGTGGCATGAAATGACAAGTAAATTACAAGTACCTCAACATTTGGACTGAATTACAGTACTGGAGTAAATGTACTTAGTTAGATTCTACTTTCCATTATTCAATCATTTTTTTGGCTTAACCATTGACACTAACTAGCTAATTTTAATCACAAACCTTTAACGTAACCTAATAGTTGATATCTGGACAATCTGGGCCAAGAATATGTTTCATAAACTTGTAATCACAGTACAACTAACATCAGCATACTAACCATAACCCAATCTTACTTTACTTGTACTACACTTCTAGTTATTGCACTGTGTAGCTATGTTACTGTACTGAATACTACTTTATACACTTATTGAAAAGCTATTTTCTTACTCTTATGTACCTTGAATCTGACTGTGATCAACTGCAACTGATCAATTTCCCTATAAAGGGGATAAATAAAGTATTCTAATTCTTATCTTCATTCTGCATTCCGATAGTCCATGTCCAAGGCTGCATTTACATTGCTACGTTTAGTTTTTTTAAGAAGGGTTTTGAGCCAGAAGCCATGTCAGTACACAAGAGTGTTTTTTTTTAGCTCCGGTAGAAGATCTATTACACCATAGGGGCCTAAGCAGCAGGCAGCATGTAGACTCCACCCGCTGCTGGTAGTTCAATCCAATTCAATTTTATTTATTTTATCAAATCATAACAACCGCTATTTCGAGACACTTTACAGATTAGGTCTAGACCACACTCTATAGTTTAATCTGAGACCCAACAATTCCAGTAATTCCACCCAGAGCAAGAATTTAGTGTGACAGTATTTCCTTGCCATGGTTACGTTAGCAGCTTTGTCCCAGAGACGTCATAAACAAACGACATCAGTGTTGGTGTTGCTAAAGGTCTCCGTTGGTGTGGCCGTTGGGGCTGCAACACAACCCCGCAGATTCCAAACCAAAAACGTGTCAGAAGTGTCTCCAAATGTCTCCGCTTTAAGGGCTCGGAAACGCCAGAGAAGGGGGAATGAGAGGTATGAACGTAGCAAAAGATATTTGTTTTTAAACCAACACGTAGTGATGTAAATGTAGCCTAAACAGGACCTCAGTCCCGTAGATCTCAGATCAGCAGAAGACCCACATTACTGTTGATTTAGAACTGAACCAGGACCACACTTTGCCTGCCAATTCAATTCAATTAACAACAACGGTTGTTCTTATTTAATTAAGGTTTTCATTTTGTCAGAGTGCACTTAACTATACTATTAAGCACTATCCACAGTGAGATCATTTACTCTTAAATCATTTTCTTTTCTTTCCAGATCCAGTCACTTTCAAGCAATTTGTCCAATATATTCACAAAGTTTATCCGGCCATAATTAAAAGCCCTCTATAATCTGATAATTGCCCTTAATTAAAAAAATATGTCACCTTCATAAATGTCAATTAACACTCTTTTAAGAGTTACGGTGGTTTGGGTGGATCTGGCAAAAAACACACGTTGTGTGAGAAGACAGCGAGACAACCCTGAGCAGAGCCGTGCACACTCTGACGCCTCTGCATGGTTAGAAAGCCAGATGCCCAGGATAAGATAGGGCTTGGCGATAAGATAAGGAAAGTCTTTTGAAAGTGATTTCCCGCACAAGCTACGTGCTGTATTCAATTTAGATGGTAAGATATGCATGAAATAAATTGGATTTGGAGGGTGAAGATAATACATTTCCACATTCACAGTTGTTATTTTGAGAGCGATTTCCACGCTTGAGATTGGTTTGATTTGTTTATCCTGGCTCTGTGGCTTGTGAAATGATGAGGTGAGAATCTGGATGATGCACGGTGGTTGGTTGGTTGGTTGAGTCTGGACTGATGGTGAATGTGACTATGGTGCAGTAGGGTGTGATGAGTCTGCAGCTGACAAATACACTGTGCATTGTAGACTCACACTACATATGCACCAGTGTTGTAGTACTCAAGAATGGTCTCAAGACCGCTTTAAGAAGGCCTCGGTCTCGTCTCAGATAAAGAGGACTCTGCATCATATTTCAAAACCTCTGCATTGTCTGATTTTATGCATTAACCCCATTACTGTGATTGGATGAAAAACGTCCTGCTTCAAATACAACGAAAGCTTGGCTCATTTCTAATTTGAAATGTGTTACTGTCGAACTGCCAGCCCCCCCTTAACACTTTCTCCAAGAAAGTGAATGCTGGAGACTGGGCCTGGTCTTAACTTGGTCTCAACCCTTAAAGTCTTGGTTTTGACTTGGTCTGGATACACTGGTCTTGGTGATGACTTAGTCTCGGTTTAGGTGGTCTTGACTACAACACGTACACCCTGGGGTGAGAGCGGTTAATAGTCAAATATCTCCCAGCACATCGACTCGAATATTATGTGTAGCATTTTCATGTGGTTACATCACCTTTTTAAATGATTGACAATTAGAAAAATGAGGCAACAGTGGTGTAGCTGTCTACAGTCTATGTGAAGCATTTTTGCTTCATTATTCTGCCAAAGAAATTTATATTTAATTCACAGACCTCCCTGTGAACTGCTTTCATAAGGACTATTTCTTCTGTAGAAAGTATTTCAGATGAAACTGATACAACATAAAAACGTCATAAAAATGTATGCCATCTACCTTTTTCCAAAGGGTTCCTAAACATATTTGTCATAATAGATAACATATGTACAACAAACTTTGCCAACAAAAAACGTAAAGATGAGGGAAGTTTGCCACGACTAACATTTCATGGCATATTGTTACAAGCCCAAATACTGTAAGTGGTTTACGTTTTCAACAACACACTGTACATCGTTTTTCTTTTCATGTATCGGTCCAAAGATGATACACACGGTCTCTCACAGCCTCTCTTCCTTTGCCAGACCTAATGAAGAATTCCAGTTGCCAGGCAGGGCGGGCGATGCTCGGACAGTGGGGATTTTTCATCCTGTAATGTTGGCACGGGTCATTAATTGTGCCTTGCCATGAGACCAGTGGGCTTGTCATTTGGGTACAGCACCTCTATACATCTCCTAAACCCCACCCCAGACACACACACACACACACACACACAGACACTTCTCCCTGCTCATCCTCTGGGTGTGTCAGGGCCTGGGTGGTCTGCACGCCCACCCATGCGCCCTGCAGAATGGACTGACCCACTTACTGTCACTAACTGATGACCCCTCCTCCAGGGTTTAGACATTCACGCTAGCTGACATGTTCATGGAGAAGACAAGAAAATATGTCATCTTTATCCAACCTGGCTAGCCCTTCCTATCTCAATGCAAGCACTGCATCTTTGTCATTTCCTTGTGTGGTGGGTTTGTATGTAAATACATATGGCTTTTCATACATCAGTAAGTGATGAGGCACAAAAGTCATAGTTCAAGTCCACCAATTGTTCCTTTTTTTGTTGACTTCTTATAAACAATAATGATAGGAAAGATTGCAAAAAAAAGTCCTAATCCAACATTTACAGTTGACGTTTCCATAGACACAGCCATTGGATTTTGTGTTTCTTTTTTTCTTTCTTTACTCAGATCTGTTTTGATAGACCCACTTATACATTACACAGCAATTTGACTCACGACTGTATCTATATCAGATAACAGTTACCTGTCTTGGACAATTTTCCACAAAATTAGCATGTATATGCAGGTTTTTTACAAAAATCTTTCTAAAAGAGTTAATAGACTTATTTCCCATTGCCAGTAAAAAAGTAAGCCTGTCTTTTCTTTCCTCTGGTGTGTTTGTTGTTATGAACAATGTGGATCTTAGGAGTTCACTTGTCCTGCTACAGCTTTCCATACAGCGTGGAAACCTGATGAACCTTTCTTTGCTAATAAGCCTAAACTCTCCTTCTCAGCTCAGACCATCGCTCTGCATTCACCGTCTCATACACACACACACACACACACTGGCTCTGCTATTCTCCAAAAAAGATACTCTACTCCTACAACATATGGTTAAACATGTGGTTTAACTGCGAGATTTTTGTCAGAGATGACAGTAGTGACATTACTACAATATTGTTATATAAATAACTAATATAACTAAATAATGCAGTGTTTATCTGCATACCCTGGTCCCAATCACCATATATCTGATCCTAACATTTCATCAGTGGATTGGATAGAGCTCAGTGTTTTGATTTAAAAAAAATAAATAAAAAAATAAATAATTCAATCTTTTTTTTAACAAAAAAAAATCCCATTTTACTGTTCTCGTGGGATATACTTTCCAAAAATGTGGCATTTGGCTGTTGTATTTGGTTGCTTTTTTTATGACTTTTGTTGTCATTTTGTCTCACAAAACCATACTCTCTTTTGTCCGCTTCTGACAAATATGAGATACTGTATTTGGGTATACATTGAAACAAGTCCTTTTCAACATGCTAATTCCAATGTGCCATCCCAGTAGGTATGTGTGTAGGACAGCACTAAGACTGCTTTTGACACACTCAGTGGCATCAATGCTGACAGCTTATCGCTACCTCACAGCGCGACCTAAACAAAGCCTTTATTTGTCTCTTTTTTTGACGGCAGAAAGAATTCCCAAATAAAGGAAATGGGCTCTTAGTTTCTTCAGCATTAGAGATGAGGACAAAGAAAGTGAGCGAGACAATCAGCAGAGACCCCGATGAACAATTTCAGCCCTTATTTATTGGTTTTTGGGATTTCCACGGATAATTTGCTGTGAAATGCAGCAATGGACATGGAGATAATTTACTGAACAAAACCGCCAGTAATTACTGTGTGGCCAGATTCTGGAGAGCATCCCCTGGTACAACTCCACTGGCTTTGGCTCAGGGCTGGCACAGGGACAGGAGCCAGAGCACCAGCTACTTTTATCCCATCCTTCTCTCCTTAAGAACCCGCTTCACCCTCAACCCTCCTACTCTTTGTCATTTCCTTTTGTCTCAGCTCTTCCCAGCCAAAGTGAGTGATGTCTGACAACAATATTTAATTTGCAAATGCTATGCTCCATGCCTGCAAGGTGACAGCACTGTTCCTCCACGATGAGATCATTATGTAGTTAAAATGGGGCTGGACACACTATTTTGACAGTGAATGCAGAACGATGTTGCAATCATAATCAAGCTCTTCAACCTGCCCTTAAAGAGTTTTATTTTTTATTTTTTACCTGCATTAGGCAAGATTGCTGCTGTTGGCAGTTAATAGAAGTCAGAAGTTAATGGGGCAATTGTCCTGCTTGGATTTACGTTCACCAAAGTTTGGTTGTTCCCAATGGCAGGCTTAGATTATATTATATACACTTATATTCTAAGTGTCTGACAACATTATGGAAAGGATTTCTAAGGAGGTCGACCTTTCTGTTAAAGAGTAAGATCCTTTTTTTAATGCATAAAAACATACACAAAATTGTGTTCACTTAAAGCTACCAGACTCCATGTAAATAAACAGTAGCTTTAGCAATGTAAAATACACTTCATCAAAGTCAACAAAAACAAAATAAAAATATAAGAAGTCGTTTTTTGTCGTCTTTTCACTTTTCCAAATATCACAACTCTAGCTTTGGTTGAATTAAACACATGGTTTACCAATTTACATGTGTAAATACTGTATGTTGGCTCTATACACGCTAAAAGTATTGTTTTTTTAAATGGAGTCTGGTGGGTTTAGCACAAGCGACCTCAGAGCTGTTTTTAAACAGAAAGGAGTTAAATAGGTTTTAAAAAGGTATATCTCTGTAGGGATCCTTTTTTATAATGTCACTTATATTATATTATTATATATTGAATATTAATCTAAGCCTGTCAGTGGTAAAATAAAGCACTTTGAGTGGACCAAATTGACGATGCACATTGGATTACATTGCAGCCTTGTCTGGGGCTGCCGGTTACAGCGTTCACGCTTAATACTGGACCAATTTCAAAGATTGTTGTTCCCATCAGTCACTTAGACACAAAAACAGGAAAATAGGGTCAAGGTTAACAAAACGTAATTACCCTTTAAGGGGTTGCTTCGCCCAAAACCTAAAAATAGAACATATTTTACCTGTTTAACCATACAGTTGGTTTTAGTTTAATTTGTTCCAACATACAGTATTTGTCTCTGAGGTTTCTGTCTCTGCCCGAAGCAATGGATGTGACTGGACCTTTGTTCATGCCGCTCACGGCATTGACAAATTACATTTTAAAAATTAATCAGAAGCAGTGTCCTTGTTACGGTGGGTAGTCCACCGAATCCAATCCACTGGAATCTGGTCATCTGTGAACTGAGTTTTAAAGTATTTTTTAAAGCTGCACTAGCATAATGTATATCTCTTAATCAGTCCCTCCAGGATGCCGCAGACTTTTTTTGAGATTGTTGCAGCCCAAAATGACAGATGTTGAGGGAGCTTTTGTAAAAAATTGCGAAAACGTTGCAATGTTTTTTGTATAGTTCTTTAAAAATAAAAAGGAAACTTGTTTTGGGGAGAATATAATTACTCTAGGCTGAATTTTGAAAAAAATGTTGGTATAATATGAAAATGGCTGGTGGATTTAAAACAAAAAATCATAATTTATTGAATGAATCAAATTTGAACATGTCTGTCAATAGCTTGGAGATGAACACACATTCAAACGGTTTGATAAAGGACTTATTGGACTTTAACTTATCATTGCACTTACAATAACGAGCATAGCTGTCCTCAATGTAGGCCATCCTGTACGTCTCATAGCTGTGTATGTTTGTGTGCGTGTGCACGTGTCAGTCATGGGGGGAACTGAGCAGCTCCGCCCACTGCAGAGAGCCAACAGGATTGAAACAGTGGCCCGCTTCAGCGACATCAGAGTGAAAAATCGGTACAGCGTACACTGATGTTAAAATGTAAAAAGGTTGGCAGGACAGTCTGAGATTTTTGCATGTCTTTGTCTTTCGTTGTACGTTTTCTTGGTAAATGTGAAATGTTTGAGACACACGTCTTGTTAACCAAGGAAATGAACATAGCCACGTACGTGTGACGTCAACCCATTCTCACTCCCGCTTCGTCATTGTCCCTCACATACTGATACAGAGTCTGGCACGTGGGACTGCTGGGATTGTTAAAGTCGAGGGAAACTCCTGTTATTGATCAAGTTTGCAAAAACGTTGGGGTGATTGGTTAAAATTGCGAGTCACACAAAAGTCATGGTGATTGGTTGAATTTGCGTGAATTGGCGCGATCACGACATCGCAGAATCCTCGAGGGATTGCTTAATACTGGGTCAAAAGGGGACGCTCATTGTACACTCCCTTCCCAACACCAAACAGCACAGGCTGTTCTCATGAACCCTTCACACATATAGCTACGAAAAAGTTATCCACTGTAAATCATATGTATTTGTGTTATTTTTTACTGTATGCACCACATTGACTACTGTTGTACAAGAGTGCATTGACACAGGGCTTTTGAGCAAGGGAGCAGAGTCTATGACCCGGAAGAAGTTAAGGAGAAAAACATAAGACTGTGACCTAGGAAACAGGTCTTTGTGTCCCAGGAATGGTACTTAAGGGGGGGCATAAGTTTTAACCAAAGCTAGTAATTTTGGTGCCTAAACTTTAGTGTCGTTGTCCCATGATGTTCACTGTTTGTCAGCTAAACTTAACTCCATTGGCCTCTGAAAGGATTATCTCCTCAAACTTAACTGCAGCGGCCTCTAAAATGACCGTCGGTAGTCCTTTATGTCCCACCACGGTAATAAGATGGTAACAGTGTGATATAAAGAGGTAATATATAAGTAATAACTTGTAATTACCAATGTAATACTGGGGTAATAAGGTGATAAGAAGGTAACATATGTAATAACATGCAATTACAAATGTATTAACTAGCAATGGGTTTGATAATAACCATATGTATATCTGTGTAGTGGTAATATAGTTTTTTACCATGTTATTAAATATAAACAGGTAGTTTTACATTTTGCACCACAGATTCATGGTTGTTACACAGAAACTACCAAATGTGTTTCCAGGTAATATCTACACCTCTGTTATTGTAATATTAACATGTAATTAAATAGATACAGGCAGCTTTGCATTTTGCACCACTGATTCATGGTTATTACACAGAAACTACCGGACGTGTTTCCAGGGAAGAAGTCACAAGATTAAACATGAATTTGTAAAGTATTACCTTCAAACAAAAGGGAAATATTTGGAACATAAAGGGTGGGTAAAGGTCAGCATTTTAACATAGTAATTACCAATTTTAAAGTCCAAAAGGTTTATCTAATATGGAAGGTATTACGCTAATAATAGCCTATACTACTGTGAAAACATCAACATATATTACCCCGTTAACACAATATTAATATAACTATATCACCACTACGCAGATATATCATCGAACTCATTCCTAGTTATTACCTTGGTAATTGCATGTTATTACATATGTTACGTTACTTATGTTACGTTATGTTACTTTTTTATCATCTTATTACCCCAGTATTACATCCTATTACTGTGATGTATTACCCAAATATTACTTTGGTAATTACAAGTTATTACCTCTTTATTATCACAGTGTTACCCCATTATTACCATCTTATTACCGTGGTGGAATGTAAAGTGCTACCGGACTGTCCCATCACGCGGCTATGTACCCAGCCGACAGTCACCTTTTGTCAGATAAACTTAACTGTAAAGACCGCTAAACTTGACTGTCATTTGAACAGCAGGCGGTCGCTGTAATTTCATAGGATATTATAGAAATTGTTGTGTAGTATGTTTTCATACAATATCAAACAAAGCTGTTCATGAGAATGTGTTGAACAGCGCACAGATACAGTTAGGAAAGAGCTGGTTGGTGAACACAGTGGAGAAGTTAGCAGCTAGAAAGACGGATATTTTTTCTCAGGAGCTACTTCAGTGTTATGAATAAAACAAGACCTCTCATGAGCCAATCGGAGATAGACAGCTGGGAACCCAATGATGGGGATCGACAGTTGCTTGAGCCAGTTACAGTTCCATGTTACGAGACCCTCCTACCTTTTTTAGCAATAAGGAAATAAATCAAATGAGACCATGGACTACAGTCAAACTATCATCCTGTGATGTGTTTCTCTGTGTTTCACCAGCACACCGTGAACAATTTAGAATGACTTATTTCTATATCTGTATACAGTGTATGTATGTATGTATGTATATATATATATATATATATATATATATATATATATATATATATATATATATATATATATATATATATAGTTATTTCAAGTTTGTGTTTGATTGATTTGTGTGACTTAAGAAAAAGGCACAGACACACCTGTAGAAAATAATTCATATAAAATCACTTTTGAGACTTTTGACTTCACAATTTGTTTCTATAGTAAGCTGAGACATGTGGCTCTGGTCTTGTGTCGTCTGTATCTCACAACCCAGTCTCACACCAGGTTGTGAAATGGTCACGTTATTTTGATTTATTGATTTGTGCACAGGTCACAATTTTCGAACGTGACCATTTCACAAACTGCCATGACACTGGGCTGCTCTGGGGGACGCAACAATGGGGAAAGGAGACGCCACACGACGGAGACAACAAAGAGACGGTTGTGCTTAGGAAGAGAATAACACGGAAAGGAACTCCAACATGCGGGATGCGATCCCTGGGCTCTGGGGTGAAAGTCCTGTGTTGTTTGACCCATCCACTCCCCCGACCAACCTCCCAACTCGCTGCCGTAATCTGTGATTACTTCAAAATTCATAATCAACACACAAACATAACGACATTAACGTGACCTGTACACAAATCCATAGATTAAATAACGTGACCATTTCACAAACTGCCATGAGACTGGGCTGTATATCTCCTAGATGTTTACAGCAGTGTGTTTTAGTCAGTGTACAGATGTATGACTTGGAAAGAAAAAAACCTCCATTCTAGCCTCTGTAGCTCTGTGTCAGTAAGGCCTAGAGTCACCCTGACACTTGTAACAAAAAATTGAGAGCGTTATCTTTTCAATAATATCAAGCACACCCCAGAGGGTCAAAGTATATGGGTGCTGTATCACTTTTAATTTGGGTATCCTGTTTAAAACAATTTCAGCTGTTTTATAAGAAATTTAATGGGGTCTCTGCTGGTGGATCAGGTGGAGTTAGATGATGGGAATGTGTATACTGTAAAGTTGTTGTTTTTTTGGGGGGGGTGTTGGATGAACATCTGCAAACAGTGCCTCGGCAGGGGCCAACTCTCCTCAAGCTCTCCGTCCCTACTGTGGTCAATTAAGTGAAATTCAGCAAAAGAGCATTTTATTAGCATTTGCCCAGAGCCGCAGAACATGGCGATAAATTCTTCCTTCGAGCATTCTGGAAAACAAATTGGCACATTAACCGGTGAATTGCTGGAAGAGGCTCTCATGCCCATACCCCTAGGGCTGGCCGGGGGGCTTTGCAAGTGTGCCGATTCTGAGGCAATCTCTCTGCTTTATCATTCAGCATGACAGTATGGGGCTGGAGCACAGGACTCAGATGGGTGCGACCGATGCCAGATGTCAGCCATTAGCTCTTTCTCTCCGTCTCTCCTCTCTCTCTACATGCACAAACACATACGCACGCCCTCCAACATTGACTCCCTCTGTTCTCTTTGGCAAGCTCAAGCTGTTTGCTTTTGTGGCCTGACGAGCCCTCTCTATTTATCTGTTATTACATTGGAGTTGTCAGATCCAAAAGCCAAGAGGGAGCCTGCGCTGTGTGCCAGCACGGTTGGCTGAAGGTCCGTGTCTGCTGCTGCTTTTCTCCTCTCCGACCCCTCCTTTCATTCACACTCACTCCCTCTATCGATCAACTTCTATCTGACGTGAAGAAACCACCAACCTGTCTGTGTGTGTGTGTGTGTCTGTGTGTGTGTGTGTGTGTGTGTGTGTGTGTGTGTGTGTGCACTCCAGATTCCAGCTCCATTTGCATTAGCAGCTAACTGACTTTTTGCCTCCCACCATCCTGCCTTACTACATGCACCCCCTCTCCACTACCGCATCACAGGGGCTTTCAGCAGTGCTAATGAGGATTAGCATGTTTGTGTTGTTTATATGTGTGTCACCCTAATCCTTTTAGCAGTAAGCTGTTTTGCAGGGGGTAGAAGTAATGTATGCATGGCACATGTTTGATTGGATTGTACATTTGCAGGATGGACATTCCACACAAGCTGACAAAGATCCCTTCAGTTAATAACCCACAGCATACAACTAAATAGCCAATATCTGGCACTAACTAGTCTCGCGTTGGCAGACTTTACTCTATAGCGCTGTGGAAGAACATGCTTTGGCTAGTTTGCATTTCTTTAAACCAATTATTGTATTCGCTCAGGGAGCAGCAACGGCGGCTCTGCAAAATAGTCTCAGCAAGAAACTTGTTTTGGTGGAACATTTGCACCCCACAAAAGAAAACGCCACATACAATATTAAAACGCCCATATTATGCTCATTTTCAGGTTTATAATTGTATTCTGTGGTTGTACCAAAATAGGTTTACATGGTTTCATTTTCTAAAAATGCCATATTTTTGTTGTACTGCACATTGTAGCAGATCCTGTTTTCACCCTGTTTTAGCTACAGAGTGAGACATCTCACTTCTATACTATCTTTGTTGGGAGTCACAAATGGTCAGTAGCTATGTAAAATCACATCAGCTAGATAACTCTTTCTCCAACTTTGGTCAGTCCAAGGCAGGATTAGCTGGGAGACTTCTAAACAAGGGACACTTGTGGAATACCTGCAGAGCAGGGACATGGAAGTAGTTCTTTTGGAGATTATGGTGAACTAGTGAGTGTAATAGCAGTGTTTTGCCATTGAGAATGACATGCTAACGTGACATAGAAAGCCGTGCAGATTTTTATGAAGGTAAATATGGTGCAAAAGTGAGAGCGCGTAGATGCGATGTGAGCACTTGTAAAATATGACTTGAGAGCTTGTAAAACAAATCTGTAGTTGTAGATGCGATGTGAGCACTTGTAAAACATGACTTGAGAGCTTGTAAAAAAAATCTGTAGTTGTAGATGCGATGTGAGCACTTGTAAAATATTACTTGAGAGCTTATAAAAAAAATCTGTACTCGTGTTTATTTTTATTTTTTTCACTTGAGTCACTTTTTCAGTACAACCACAACTCAGTGATTACAACCTCTCGAATCTGTCGCTGCAGCGTGCTCTCTCGCATCACACAGCGGCGAGTCTGCGCTCTCGACTTTTGCAACACTTCTTGCGGTACATTTGGTGCAAAACTAATTTGTACCTGTGGACTTAGTTTGTGCAGCTCTGAGCCAACAGAACGGCCGGGGACAGCAGGGTTTCTATCGCCAGATGAGGGGCAACTCTGTCCGGCTTATTTATGTAGCATGAAAGCTAGCGTTAGCTAACTAGCAGCCAGCCCGCTTCTAAATACTGTAAATACCTTTTAATTATCTCAACACTTTTTAACAGTCCAACTGAAAAACTGGCGGTGAGCTCCAGTGTCCTGCAGCCGCAGACGGACCGCAGTCAGTGGGGCTCATGCGAGAGAGCACGCTGCAGCGACAGATTCGAGAGGTTGTAATCACTGAGTTGTGGTTGTACTGAAAAAGTGACTCAAGTGAAAAAAATAAAAATAAAACACATAAACAGTACAGATTTTTTTTACAAGCTCTCAAGTAATATTTTACAAGTGCTCACATCGCATCTACAACTACAGATTTTTTTTACAAGCTCTCAAGTCATATTCTACAAGTGCTCACATCGCATCTACAACTACAGATTTTTTTACAAGCTCTCAAGTCATGTTTTACAAGTGCTCACATTGCATCTACAACTACAGATTTGTTTTACAAGCTCTCAAGTCATATTTTACAAGTGCTCACATTGCATCTACGCGCTCTCACTTTTGCACCATATTTACCTTCATAGATAACAGCTCACTCAGAGACTGAAGGCAGAGGACATTCAGAAACCTGTATCTCACTCAAAAAAGCATGCATAGTTTTTTTTCCAAGTTTGTATGTGTGTGGAAGCACCAGAGACACAAAATCGGCTCGAAATCCCAGAAAAAAGTGATTTTTTTTTCATAATATGGCCACTTTAGAAGAAGTTAACTGTTGATACGATACAATAATCTGAGCTATTTAAAGTAACTGGATACATATTTAAACCTAATTTGCACTCACCAGTGAATCTCTGTGTGTACTTCGTCCACAGTAATCCCACCAATCGGTCCCAAAACAATCCAGTTAGAGAGGAAATGTCCTGAACATATTCTTTTAAAAGCTTTAAAACATTCTCTTAAAGAACCAAGCAGACCTGTCCTGTTGCATCATTTATATTCAGCATTTAGCTTGCTAGCTCGAAGTTTGTTGTTTCCCATAGTGAAGGGATTTTTCAGAAGGGAGACACAGAGAGTGGAAGGTGAGGGACATCCGGTGCATGGGCAATTATTCTGGATATGTACTTCTGTTTATCCAGACTAGGCACTAACTGATACTGTAGTGTTCTCTGGGTTAGGGTTAGGGTTAGACCCATGGCTAAAAAAGGTAGTTTAGCCATGGGTCTGCTGATCTCTAGGGCTGGACAGAGAGTGGAGAGGGTCTCACTCTACTTCTAATTCTGTCGTGTTTTTCTTTTCTATTCTGCCTCCTGTAGCTTTCATGCAAATGTGTTACAAAGTTTAAAAAAAAATAGGCTGTGGGCTAAAAACACAGAGGCATTCTTGGGTTTTACTTAAAACTTAAAAGATATTCAACAACACTCATCGTCAATCCCTTTTGTGGAAATGGTTTCCAGATTAGCTGTCATGTTGTTTAAGTTTGAAAATCCGCAAATACAAGATCCAACTACGTGATGCATTTGTCCAATCCACTGTAGGAAGGAATCATGTTGATGACTAAAGAAGATGTACCAATTATCCATTGTATAACCTAAAACAATTGATGTCGGTTTAAAAATGATAAGGGTTTTCAGGTTGCAGCCTCAGTTTGTCATTTTGGTAGATAAGAAGGCTGCATCGCTGTATATAATAATGCTTACTCCCGGATTGGGACATTGCTTCTGAAAGAGGGCTCCTCCCATGGAGGCTTGGAAGACAGTGGACTAGGGCTGGGCAGTATATACATGTTATATTGAAATTAATACTGTGGCTAGATATCATCTCAAATCTTGAAAAGATTTTTCCTGGTTTTAAAGGCTGCATCACAGTAAAGAGATGTGATTTTCTGAACTTGCCAGACTGTTCGTCGCAATATCGACGCCAATATATTTGATCAAAAATATTGTGATATTTGATTTTTATATAGGACTACCAGCTCTGCAGGCCAGTCAATGGGGCCTGGTGGTTGCTGGAGGAAAAGTTGCCAGGCCTGGGCTGCGGGCCCTTTGAGTGTCAAGCCCTGTCAGTCAGTGCATGCTGCTCCTCCCGGGGCTTTCATCCTCTCCACAACCCCGGCCATCCCCTCCTCCAGTCCCCACAGGGCCATCAAAGGCTGTTTTTCCACGCCGGCAGGCCATCCGAGGAGGCTCGCAGCCAGGGACAGGTGGGAGGCAGGGGCAGGCTGAGGAGACTGGTGAGCCAGCATCTGAGCCTGGGAAGCGTGCTGGGCTCCAGCCAGTAACTGAACTGAAAATAGTCCTGCCCTGACATACAGGCCTGAAGGTGCATGTGGCTCCAACCACACTCACACACACAGTTGGAGAATTTACCTTGCATCAACAAACACATGCACCACACGGCCATTAGATTTTAATGGGATCTATTCATTGACGTTATGGCACTTCTGCATCAATACAACATTAAAAAATGTTGAGGCGACACACTTCATAAATCAGTTTAATAACATACTATTTCGGCATCTGCAGTGGACATAACTCCGTATGGATTTTATAGACATATACTGTACACGGTATAATGCAATAAAGTGCAAGCAACATCTGAACAGACAAAGGCGCATCATATGAACTCCTAACACTGTAAATTTGAGTCTGTCCTAGATTTGCTTTTGTTTCAGTCCATCTAGATGAAAATCTGTGTCCATCCTCCACAAAGGGTTAAACTGCTATCACACCGGGGAGGCCACTCAAGCCATCAAACCTATTTTCCTTTTGGTCTCCCTGTCCCCCATCCTTTTTAGATTTTAAACTTCCCCTGCCACCTTCTATTTTATGCCGGTGTAAATGAGTTCCCTCACAAAATCTATAGTGCGTCTTTAAAAAGCGATAACTCTCATGGTGGAGCCGTGACATTGACCCCCCCTAGCAGGGCAGTTCCGGTTCAGTGCCCAGGCCTCATGCTTGCCAAACACACACAAACACATACACGATACACACATACTCATATATCCACACACACACACAGGGCCAGACCCCAGGTGCACCAAGAGGAGCAGTTAAATTTCATCATTACCCTTTCTTCGCCGTGTTGGGGCTTTTATAGGGCCTTTTTACGGCCCGCTCTGAAGGTGCCACTCCGGTCCCAACGGCGCACAGGAGAGAGATAGATAGATGGAGAGGGACGTGGAGAGGGGAAGACGAGAGGGGAGGGCGGGAAAGGAAGAGCGGGAGGTGGAGGGAAGGAGAACTGTACGAGTGGGGGAAGAAGGAGCTAGGGAGGTGAGAAAGCGTGCATGAACACCCACAAACATGCACACTGTCAGGCGTACAAGCAAAGCAAGTAGGGCACCGGGGAGCGAGAAAAAAGAGGAATGGCACAAGAAAGACTTGTGGTGGAGGGGAAGAAAGGAAGGGGGGAGAGAGGGCCATCAGTTGTCAGTGTGACTGCTGGCTGATATAAAAACAGTGGCGAGGGTGGTGGATAAGGCGGATGATGAATGGGCTGGAGACACTCATCCATCCCACTGAAGGATTTGCGGCCAGGGAGTCGTGTACAGACACATCTAAGGAAGAAAGGACTGGAGGTGTGTGTGTGTGTGTGTGTGTGTGTGTATGTGTGTGTGTTTTGGAAGGCGTGACGGACCAGGGATTGGAAGATGGGACAATGCAGGAATAGGGGTTTCACTACAAAAATATGTGTGTGTCTGAGTGTGTGAGTGTTAGTTGGTCGCTGCACGCCAGTAACATGCATGGATGCTGGACATGCTTCTATGACAAGCCCCTCTGTGGCAATGTGACGCTGACAGGCCTCTGGTCTGGAAGATGTATGGCGATGCTGCTGTCTAACTCTGCACAGGCCCATCTATATCCCTCACTGCTATCAGCAGCGTCCAACTCTGTTTTATAGCACCAAACAGTGGCCATAATGACACTAGGACTTGGAACATGTCAGGGTGGAGTAGATCGATTGGTAAACATACACACTTGCCCGAGATACACTTGTACATCATTGTCCTGATTTTCAGGGAAGAGCTGTAATGGAGGTTAAATTATTGTTGAAGCTTGAACAAAAGAGGGGTTTTGACAGTTTCTATTTTACAGCGGCCATGTTGTGGGAATGTTGTGCAAAAATAAATGTACATGGCTGTAAAATGGAAATATTTACTACATAAAAGCAGGTATTCAAAAAAAGTACAAAGTCTCTAATAATAGCCCAAGGAACTTAAAGACTGTTAAAAGCATACTAATGGCTTACATGGTTAATTCTGCATAATGAGAAATTCCACAGTATTAATTCATTAGTAAAATTACATAATCTGCAACTCGGACACAGATAAGCGGAGCAAAATGGATGGATGGATGGATGGATGGATGGATCCACTCACAAAATAGTGAGTGGATCCATCCATCCATCTCCCCTTTTAACTTTTTGGATGCTTTTAATGTGAATGCAGGTAATTGTTATCGACACTTACTGGAAATAAATCACAAATTAGACGAATGATTTCAGTGAGTAAAATTGTTGAAACTCATGATATAACTTATACTCGCTTACATAATGCAGAATTTATCAAGATCAAGATGTAGGGACAATACACCAAACCCAGGATTTTGTTTGTATCAGAATATTTGACCCACAATTTGATACAAACATGGATTCTTCTAAAACTTTATTTCTGCCACATGGCATAGTTTGGTCATTATTACATCCCACTTTGCAACACAGTAATACAGAGACCTTATTTATTGATATATAAATGCAATTATAAATGTAAATATAATATATCAATTGATGTTTCCAAAATTGTTTCAGTGGTTTATTAACTCGTTAGAATGAGACATAAGAATAATGGTAATGGTAACAGTAAGGGACGATTCTGCTTCCAACCTGTAGTGGAACTGAAGAGTGGCCTAGCAAGTAGCCTGACAAGCAATTAGATAATGCTAGGTCTCTAACGTTAGCTAATTCTTGGTGGATAATATAAGATTACAACATTGTTCAACACACTCAGTTATTTTTAGTACAATTGTTTTGACCACGGTTAACAACTCTGGGCTAACCAATGAATTCATCAGTAACGTTAACTCAGAGTTGCCAACTTTTCCAAAAATCTTGGAGTGAGATTTGGGGGGGGCCGACCCATATTTTGCCGTGTACAAAGCAATTTCTTTGGCTCTTTCAGCATCACTATCCTTCAGGGTTTAAATTGGGATTTGTTATATGTGGGGGGATGGGGGGCTCTCCCTAGGGGGGTCTGGGGGTATGTCCCCCCAGGAAAATTTTTTGAAAAATAAACCATTAAATGGCACTTTCTGGAGAGTTTTGTGCAAAAAAAATGGAGAAATCAAATCTTACATGATATGTGCAAAACTGTAGGGTTAAGAGCCTTTGCATTGTCGTATTAGGGCATTGTCGTATTAGGGCATTCAGAATTTACATTATTTACATTATTACCTTCTTATGATATAAGAACTGACCCAGACAATGTGCCAAACATAATGAGCCACATGAAGAGACAGGAGCATATGTCAGCAACAGCTGAGAAGATTTGGGTCTGTGGTAAACAGGTGTAGGGACCAGGGACCCAAAGTTAAATTAATGTTGAGGGATCAGCTAAGACCACTGAAAATCTAAAGAATGAGAACCACTGATTTGCAGAAATTCTAATACTTTAACCTTTGTGCCAAGGTTCAGTAATGTTTGGCCCTCATCCTCTGTGCCCCACTTACTGTATTTACTTTTTTGGGAAAATAAAGACAATTTGTTCATTTTATAAAACATTGAATGAATTATTTACAGTTACATTTAGAGATGCACCAAGGTTAGAGAAGTACAATAGTGGCCCAACATTGCAGTATTGTATAGTATAGCTCAGATGTGTTTCATCAGATTTCTGCTCATGTTTACAACTTTGTGCACATTCAAAATATAACTCCTCCCATCTCTGTTGTCCGAGATTTGGAGAGTTGTAATATAGTCTGCTGTGGATGTTAATGCGCCGTTGATATGGTGGATCTCACTCAGACCGTCTGACAGACCAGAGGCCCATTTTTAGTCTCTGGTCTCTGACAGAGTTTAGAGGAGGCTGTAGCCTACGCTGCTCTTCATCGGAGGCAGAGCACGGATGCAACGCGTCACTGCCCACAGCAGAGCGAGTCCATTAAAATGAACTGAAGTTGCTACGCTTACCGGCCGCGCTGCTCACCTCTATTGTTACAGAGAGTGGACACGAAGCGACGGACGGGTCTGTAATACTCAGAGCACATACCTGAAGCCGGGGAAATGCACCTGGGATGGATCGTGAAAATAATGTTCTCAGTTTGCGACAATTTGAAAATTCCACAGACAGGGAGCGCTCTTGAACCCCCTCACAGTCTCTGAATGCACAACTAGTCGATCATAAGTGGCTCAACAGGTAGATCTATAGATAAACTCATCTTTCAGAAATTTGACCGACCGGGTTGACACTTCACCGTGAGAAATCGGAGGTGTGGCGTGTGAGCGTGTGCAACCAGTCAAATGCGTGTGTCTCACGGCCAATGCGTGAGAGTTGGCAGCCCTGGTTAACTGTATAGATAGACGACTAATCTAATGGAAATTTAACTAGCTTGCACACCCGTCTTCTGCCTCACTCTCCCGGCGCTTCAAGGCTTCAGGCCCCGGGGACACTTCCACAGTCAGCCCCCAGCCAGCTAGCAGCCAGCCCGGTCAGCACTTAACTCTGGTTCTAAGGACGCTAACGGCATTTACTGAACCGTCGCGAAACAGACCCAGGCACCAGTCAGAACAGCCGCCATTTGTAACGTTACACCTCCATTAGCATTAGCAGTGTCCCACCTTTGCTTTTACCCGTTTTTACAGTTGGCTAAACTTATCTGCCAAAACAGGGATAAGGCACCAAAATGACTAATACTAATAGTAATTTAAAGATGTCGTAGCATTGGATCTGGACGGTAAGGGAGTTGGAAGGGGTGTGTCCCGATTCTGCCTTCTCACTCTGCAACACAGGTTCGTGGATCTGAGTGTTGCGATTTTGGTTTCATATTGCACATTGTTACAGCCCTATCAAGATGACATGTAAACTTTGAGAAAGTGTGAAAATTGCATTAACAGCAATCAGCATCAACAGCAAATTCAAATGGAAGTGGACAAGGAAACGCGGAGGCTTCAGTATAATATACTGAGGTGTATAGGCCTGTCACTGCGTGTTCTATAGGACTTATACTCTGTAGTTAAGGCAAATAAAGGACAAGAGGGGTATTTTTTGTACACAAAAAACCTGAAATATGCTACAAAGGCAACCTTGAATGCTAGTATGTCATTTGGGATTCACAATTCTGCAACATTCCCTTAACAAGCATGATGACGTGATGTTCACATAATAGAGTAGTTCAGCCCAGTGTAAAGTCTACTTTGTCTTTTCAATGGACAAATTATAACATCATTGTTTACAGCATCCAGTTATAGTGTAAACTTTATTGCTCCGTCCGGCACTTAGCAACACCCAGGACAATTGTTATTGGTTTAAAGAAATGGCAATAAACCAGAGCACGTTTTTCTCCTCTCCCGGAATGCTGTGTGGACTAGCCGGACCCTCCTCCGCAGCACTGTTAAGAAAGGTCTGGCAATGCGAAACAATCATGGTTTTCTTCTTGCATGTAAGTCCTTCTAAGTCCATCTACTTAATGTGTAATGTTAACTCAGTATCTGTTATCAGTAACTGAAATGTCTTGTAAGGCTACATTTGCTACATTTTCATTTTTATGTGGCGTTTAGGGACAAAAATGAACTCTGTCCAGACAAGAGTTTTAGCTTCAGTAGCTGAACTAATCTCTGTCCATATTAACATGTCTAACACGACCATTCACACACACTGGGCATGTGCAGGAAGCAGATTTACACTACTGTACGATTGAAAATAAAGAAAATACTGGTAACACACAGAATTAAAGGAGTGGGTTGGCAAAATGTTACTGAGATCAGTACATTGACAAAATACAGATTGTATTCTGTAGTATATTACTGTATGCACAACAACATAAGGCACTTACAGTACAACAACAACAGTAATGCCTGAGAACAATGCTCACCCAGGTAGAAAATTTATTTATGAATGTTTCTTTTTCTAACTTCTAAGTGTCTGAACACCAGAAATGTCCTGACAATTTTTTTAAGAGATGTTTCACAAAGATGATTGGTGCATTTGCCACCATTAAATATATGTCATCTATCAATGTTAAAGATTGACCAGGTCAGCACTTTATTTAAAGGGCCACACACATTCTGAAGTAATGTAGAAGCAATGTTAGTTCATCGTGATTACAACCCTACAATTCAGTTTCTTTAGCCTGTCACTTTAACTACAGATTTATCTATGAAAAAAGACATGGCCAGCATTAATAAATCAGAAATCATGATGATTGAAACCTTACATTAATTAATGTATTTTTCCTAAACTACAGCAAGTCAAGATATTATTAATCCTTGTACATTACTGATAGTTCATGCAGTACTACATGAATGAATTCATGCTTTTTCATGCAAGAAGTCATGCATGAATTTATGATAATTCATGAACCATTATTAGAAATTTTTACAAAAATACTTTGGAGAAAGAAAAACAATGGCGAAAAGTAAGACCAGGGATTTATCAACTTGCATCAACGACGAGGTGGAACTGTTACTGAAGGTCTGTAAGGTACCTAACCGATAAGACTGACTGCCTGTGCTTTCCTGCCTGTGCTTTCCTTCAGTGCCACCATCAAGCCAAAATTACCACTTGTATACAAAAAACATAAAAATAGGCAGATTTCAATAATATATATTCAACTGCCTAAATTGATGAACCATTTTGAAATTTCTTGCAGCCGCACCTTCAGGACAAACTTTACATTCTAAGCCCTATGGTCTGTCCAACACATATATTTTTGATAATAAGATAATTCTTTTTTATTGATCCCTCATTGGGTAAATTACAGTTTACACTCTTTGTTAGAACCCACCACACACTTAAAATACACGCACACACATGGAGGTCAGCTGTCAGCTGGACCCAAAGTCTTTATATTGCTTCTAGTGATGAGAAGAATAGTAAAACAGGGGACACACTTTTGGGCATTTGTGGTGTTGCACTTGGTGGTCCACACACCTACTGTCACACCTCCACACACCTGCCCAATTATAGTGCGTTCCATTTGTTCTTTCCGAGGTTAAAGTTGGAAACGCGTCCCTGACCTCGGATTCCAGAGCTCGGAACTCAGACAACCTTTCAGTACCCCCAGCTAAAAATCCAACATGGCTGCCCTGTGCATCAACAGTAGTAAATGCTGTAGTAACAGTAACAGTAACAGTTTATTAGCACTTCTGTCTCATTTGTGTCTCACTGAATCATTTGTACACACAGACCTGTCTATATTCTATCTGTTGACCTGTTGCTACACTGTTTGTATGCACAAGAAACAGCGTAATGCGTCTTCATCAACTGGTATAGCTAACAATGGCTAACCTGGATAGAGCTAATGAAAACAATGAAAATTCGACTTCAAACGCATTCAACTCGGGTGTGACATCATTCCCAGCTCTGACTTTTGAGTTCCGAGGTATATGGAACACAGTATTACTAAATAAAGTGAGAGGGTTGGTCTTGTTCGCAAAGTTTCAAAAATTGTCGGAGACAACCATCACAGAGGAGTTTCAGACAATCTGGAAAGCATTCATTTGAAGTGTACAGTAAGCCCAAAAAGGCCGTGATTTCTCTCTGCTGCAGGCCAGATGTGTTATTTAGCATGAAAAATGAAGTGGACTTTTCCATAAATGTATTTGTCTGCTGTCTGTTACCCTCCGGGAGGCGCTACAGAACACTCAAAGCTTGCATCTCCAGATTGAAGGAGCCATCACTGGGCTGAACACAATTAAACATTTCATTGATTTCATTAACTAGATGTGCAATAATACAACACTTGCAATGCTGTTTCCACATTTTTAAAATGCTTATTCATATACTTATTGACTGGGATGACTGTGAACAAGTGTATCTTGGTGTATTCATTTGTGTATTTATTACTTTTAGTACTTTAATACTCAGGTACGACAGCGAATTTCATTGTACACAAGCTTGTGCAATGACAATAAAGTATATTCTATTGTAGATATAAGACAGGACTTTGTTGTCTGGTTAGAAAGTCGAGGTCTCTGGTTCTGGGGCCTTCCAAGAGAAGTTCAAGCGCACTGTTACCCCTCACCGGTGCCAATGTCACTGCCTTGTGTCTTGTGCCAGCCTCAGCAGGCGCCGGTCCGCGGCTCGCACCCCATGCCCCGGGTCTTTGCAAACTCCCCCATGTGCATATGCTCCGTATGGTTCAAGCGCCGACGCCAATTTTCCACCATCTGCCTGTGCCCTGTACTTACACACAGAGGCAAGGTCTCCGCTGGATAGCGACCGCCACCCTTCACCTTGTCGGAGCAGAGACATTTCAAATGTTAACCTGCAGCCCGCAGGAATAGAGAGTGATCCGCAACCGCCATGCTGAGGGAAACAGCCCAATGTTCTCGTGTTGGAGGGCGGGAGCATGAATTCACCTCTACCATTTCATTTTTTTCCCCTTTTCCATCTCAGTTTCCTCTCTTCCATGCTTCCCTGCTTCTCTCGACTCCTCCTTTTCTTCCTCTTCCTTCCCCCCGTCTCCCTCTCTTCATCCAGCCTTCTCTCTAGCTCCGCGCTTCCCTGTCTTGCTCGGTCTTGCAAATGGCTGCCCGCCAACGGTTTGTCTGAGGAGAAAACTGATTTGAATGAAGAATGGAGACAAAAGAGGGAACAAAGAGGCAGTAAAAGGCGCTGAACACAAAGAGATGTATGCCTGTTAGAGACGCACAGTTTGTATGTGAGTGTGTTTTTGTTGTGTGTGTGCGTGGGGTTGTGTGTGTATGTATGTGTGTGTGTGTGTGTTCAAGGCTCTTACTGTACAGTGGGCAGCAGTCCAAGACCAGAGAGTAATCCTTTACCCAGGCTTTACCACTGGGAATGTCAGGAATAAGTCAATCATGATGATGCATGCACTCTGCTGACGACACGTACGCCTGTTCAAAGAATATCTAGGGCTTGCAGATGTGCCAGAACCCTGCTTCTGCAACATCAGGATGCAGTTTATGATGATAGGCAGATACATACACACACACACACACACACACACACACACACACACATCCACAGACATTCATACACACATTTAAACCCATGGAGGCAAGGCCAGATAAGCAGATTATTTGAAGGAGGCATTATTCGCTGTATGAATGCAATAATTGGTTTCATTATTGGGTGGGAATTTTAGCAACACTAAATGAAGTATTAGATAGTGTTTGGTCCCCCAAAGCAGGCTGGAGTGTTGCGCTTAGCTTGCCCACCGTGAGCCTGTGTTTACATGATGTGTTTTCCGGCTCTTATCTTCTTATCGGCTTCTTCTTCTGCTGCTGCTGCTGCTTGTGGTTGTTTTAAGGTAGTGTTTAAGGAAAATAATTCAATATATTTTAAAATATTTGTTCCCTTTCTTTAGCCAGTGTGTGTGTGTGGTGTGTGTACATGTGTACGTGTCCTTCTTAATGTGTGTGTAAATCCTCTCTGTCAGGGAAACAGTTGTGGGCGGGCCGATGGGTGAAGAGGCCTACTTTAACGGTCTTTTGAAGGAGATAAATGGCTTACAGATGGCCCAATCAATATATTCAAATGAGCCAGAGTCTAGCAATGAGCATTGAGCAGAGAGACCTGGGGGTGGAGGTGGGGTTGGGGGTGGTGGCTGCAACACCTTAGGTCATGGCTAGCCCACACAGCAAAGATGCCACAATTTGTCAGTGTTGTTTACAATGTGAGATTTCAGATAATGAATAATCTGTTCTCAGTAAAATCAAAACTCAAACCATGAAGCATTGTGTATGTGCATATAAAGCATTATACTAAAAATGAATCCGTAATAATAAACTTCAACATAATACAATATAAAGAGCTGGAGCTGCGCCTCCTGTGACCTGACACCAGATAAGGGGATGAAGATGGATAGAAGATGGATGGATAATACAATACACACAATGTGTCTCAACGTTGAAGAAACTTTTACCCAGAATGTTTTCTTTTCATAAACATCTGTGGAATTGTAAAAATGAGAGTGCACGTGTAATATTATGTTGCACACTCACGTTATATTGATCCAAACTTAACGAGTTTAATGAAAATCTTATTTTTTCATTTAAAACATAGTTAATATTCATTCATCAATTTATATTAAATCTCAGAAACTATGCTAGAGTTTAAATTGCCATCATAACGAAAGAAATGTTGATAAAAAATATAGGCTGTAATTAACAAATTATGTTGTTTGCTATTTCAACAGTTAACCAGAAGTAATTCATAATAGAATATTTGTAACTAATATCAATTAAAATAAAAGTGCTGTGTAGTTAAAAAGAAAGGCACTTGGAGAGGTCTGACCTCCACCAAGGGATGCCCTATCTCACAATGTTAATGCATCTATTTTTCCCACACCACAAACAAAGAAATAGTCTGAGTATCTGCCCTGTGATTCTGATCCAATCAAAAGTTGAATGGATTATTATTTCTTGGCCCATGCTGCACCCTTCCACCAAGGTCCATGAAAATTGGGGCAGAATTTTTTCTTTAATCCAGTTGACAGAATTTCTGATTTATTTTTTTAAAAAAAGTCAGAATTCCGACTTCATTCTCACAATCCTGAGGATAAAATCTGAATTCATAGTAAAGTCAGGATTCTGAGATTAAAGTCAGAAATCTAATTTAATTTAAAAAAAAAGAATTCTGACAAAGGCGAATGAAGTCAGAATTATGACTTTTTAAAAAATTAAAATAAAGTTAGAGTTTTGAAAAATATGAATAAAGTCCGAATTCTGACTTGAACTCAGAACTCAACTACATTTTTTACATGTGGCGCCAATACTCTTCCATACAGAAAACCATTGTTCATTAAGAAATTTGATGTACTGTGGAGCAATAGAAGACTAAAGTGTCTAAGTGTCTAAAGGATAACACATTATGACGTCACACCGGCGTTAATGTATGTTAATTTCCCGTGTGTTGCCTTTCACAGTTACATACAACCTTTGCTGTTTTTAATTATTTGTCAAAACTACAACTTCTGGTAAGCAAAGCATGTATGGCAATACTAGACTACAAAAGAGCAAATAATAATTAATTGTTGATGTTCCATGAATGACTCTACTGCAGTTTTTCTCCCACTCCTCTGATTTCTTTACCATTTCGTAAGAAATAAGAGAATAACTCCTCCTTAGATCCAGATTGTGTCTAAGACAGGGAATTCTGGTCTCAAATACTTGCACAGGACCCACTATCATGTGCCATATGGTTTTGAGCCAAAAGATAATGAAAGGCGATAACATAATAAAGATAATGGTGGAGAGAATAACCCATATCCCATGAGATAAAGTTGTTTACTGACAAAAGCAGCTGGTTGAAAAATGGTTGGAAGTGATTCGGCCAATACAGAGAGAGGAAAAAAAAGATAGTATAAATGAGAAGAGGGTGTTGGGGGGGGAGTGGCCATACACCCAGTATATCCAGCGCTGGAGGGTGGTGGTATTGGTGGGGGGGATTCCCTGGAGGGGGAAACATGGCTTCCCAGTCTGGAGATAACATTCTCAGAGATGCTCCTGGGGAGAAACGTAAAAATCCAGCTAGACATTACCCAGGTATTTTATCATGGCCTATCAGATCCCTCTCTCCCTTATCACGCCATACACACGCTTAAACACGGATACCCATTTCTGGACACATTGCTCACATTCAAATATAAGCGGAGGAAATGAGGGGACACATTTTCTTCCAGATGGAAGAGCTCTTCTAGATTTTGTGTTTATTTTTTAACGGAGCAGCAGAGAGCTTTATCATTCCACATGAGCAATTAAGCAACTCCTGGAATCATGGGTAATGTGGTTTTTGTTTATAAAAAACACTGGGACTAATATTTGTTTATCTGTCCCACCACTATAACCAGTTCACTCAGTCTCTCTGTCCCACTATAACCAGTCCACTCAGCCTCTCTGTCCCACTATAATCTGTCCGCTCAGCCTCTCTGTCCCAGTATAACCAGTCCACTCAGCCTCTCTGTCCCACTATAACCAGTCCACTCAGCCTCTCTGTCCTACTGTAACCAGTCCACTTGGCTGGTCTGTCCCACTATAACCAGTCCACTCAGCCTTTCTGTCCCACTATAACCAGTCCACTCAGTCTCTCCGTCC
Organism: Etheostoma perlongum; assembly: GCA_026937815.1. Classification (NCBI taxonomy): domain Eukaryota; kingdom Metazoa; phylum Chordata; class Actinopteri; order Perciformes; family Percidae; genus Etheostoma; species Etheostoma perlongum. The sequence continues at coordinate 10,942,327 of CM049373.1, forward strand.
CACTTTAACCAGTCCACTCAACGGGTCTGTCCCACTATAATCAGTCCACTCAGTCCCTCTGTCCCACTGTAACCAGACCACTCAGCCTCTCGGTCCCACTATAACCAGTCCACTCAGTCCCTCTGTCTTACTGTAACCAGTCCACTCAACTGGTCTGTCCCACTATAATCAGTCCACTCAGTCCCTCTGTCCCACTGTAACCAGTCCACTCAGCCTCTCTGTCCCACTATACCGAGTCCACTCAGCCTCTCGGTCCCACTAAAACCAGTCCACTCAGTCCCTCTGTTCTACTGTAACCAGTCCACTCAGCTGGTCTGTCCTACTATAATCAGTCCACTCAGTCTCTCTGTCCCACTATAACTAGTCCGCTCAATCTCTCTACCCAGCATGCACCTGTAGGTCACACAACATTTTGTGTGCGTTTGATTCGGTCAATCTGCAGGCTCACAGAGTGAGGTGGGATGTTTTTAACTATGCAGAGGTACAATAATGCTAAGAGGAACGATTCAAAATTATTTAGTGATTCTGCATTTTGTTGCATTGTGGTGCATTTTTGTGCTCTTCCCTTCTTTCTTGTGATGCACTTGGCTCACAGAACAAGCTACCAAACATCCAGCGGGGAAAACTGCTGCCAACGTCAGTTTGCAGGATACAAAGCTAATAAGCTAGTCAGCTTTAGCACACTGAACAACTTGGAAATGTCAACATCATTTAGCTTGGATGTTAAATTGTCCTTATCCTTCAAAACCACTGCTAACCAACACTTTGTATTCCTAACTTGTAAGCTACAGTTTTGTAAGGTTAAATTCTGTCTCTCAGTACCCCCGCCCCATCGTCAGCTGTCAATCAAACACATACTGGGACCCCCCCCACTTTTTTATTTTTCTGTCTCCAAAGCCTTTTTTGCTTTTCTTCTTCTTTTTTTAATAAATCAATAAATGAAATACAATTTGATTTTGAAAGAAATCACGTTGTCATGAATTTTGATAACTGTTTGTCATTTCAGTTGGACTTAAAGTGAAATAAATTTTGCTGCATATAAAACCTGATAAATGTGGCAGAATGGCATAATTTGAAAGCAGAGGCCTTTTTGCAATGTGTGTGTGTGTGTGTGTGCGTGTGTGCGTGTGTGTGTGTGCGTGCGTGTGTGTGTCTGTGTGTGTGTGTGCGCCATTAGGTCAGCATTAACAATAGCCCTTTTTGGAGGAGAATATATGCTGTGTCCCCTGTCAAACTGTTCCACGCCTCCCCACTCATAACCCGGCAGTCTGCTGCAGGCTGCAGTCTCTCCTTGACCTTTGACCTCAGGTAGAGCCTCACCCCCACAAACACACAAAAACTCACACACACACAGGCTCGGGTATGCACAACATGTTTACATAAGAAGCTCAGAAACAAACCAATTTGCATATGCACACAGAAGCACACATATATCAACACAAAAATACATAAACATCACATAATGTGCATATGCAAACACACACACACACACACACACACACATATATACTGTACATAAACAAACACCTCAGTGCTGACACCATAAGCCTACTCCTGCCAATAACAGTTTGATTCACTGATTTTTTGATGATATATTTTTAAGATAACCCCTCAATAACAAAAAAACATGAACACGCATATACACACTGTCCACACACACTCTTAAAGGGCTTAAAAAAATGGAAAACACTGTCCATTTGTCTTTGTGCTAATATGAGTGTGGCTGCATTAGAGACAAATAGCATCCACTTCCATTTCCTTTATCATTGTCAGGCCAATTAATAGGCCAAGGATCCTGTTACTGAGTCACTAGAGGAGCCAATGAATACGCACACACACACACACACACACACACACACACACACACACACACACACACACACACACACACACACACACACACACACACACACAGCTCTGACCTTGGCTGCTCCTCCCTACACAAAAGAGCCCAGAGATGGATGCTTCTTTGGAGTGCACTGGCTCTCTCTGGAAGGGTACCATGGCAGTCATCCCCCCACACACACACACACACACACACACACATTCACATAAGTATACATGTATGCTAGTGCATATCCATCTGATCCTGGATTGACAAACATATAGTATATGTAAATTCTAATTTTTGAAGCTAAGGAACCAAAGACATTTTGAAACAAAGGCATAGTGAGAGACTAAAAAGCTTCAGCGCAGATATACTGGTGTCAGTCTTTAAAACCCCAGTTGTGGCATCACCTACCGAGGTACAATGCTCGCTGATGTACGGCTTCACTGAGAGCGATGGAGAGCCTCTCCTAGCTCTAATGACACGGAGCATTTATCAGTTATGTAGATTACAATGTCACTCGCATGTCATCTGGAGGACACATCCAGGCTGGGAGAACCATGCACACACACACACAACAGACACAAGCACAGATTTATTATTATTATTATTATTATTATTATTATTATTATTAAACAACAGTGGTCTCAACTGAAGCCACGTGTGCACTAGAGTCTACACTAACTATATCAGCTACAGAACTCATTCAGAGCAACACAAATCTTCACACACATCTCAGAACAGGCTCAGTGCAGCTACACACTATGAACAATCCTCACTGAGATAACACACACTGTCAGTCAGAACACACTGAGAGTAAAAACACTAGCATCAAACACCTAGACAGAAAATACTAACTTTTCATCTTTACACTTTGAACAATTTGAGTGACTTCACACTACTCAATAGTTTCTTTAAAGAAAATATAATATACCAATTTGTAAGTAAGGTAAACAAGAAGGAACGAAAATCAGCAGTTTGCTTCAGTATAGTATTTTGTCCTAAATAATTTATGGAATTACTGGAAAAAAACTTAAGAGTAAGAATGACCAGTTTGACTAATCCTGCCTCTCTCCAGCATCATGTATGTCTTCATCATCTGATATACTATTGCATGTGGGGTTTCCATTGCTTTCACCTCCATTACTTATTGAAAAACAGTAAGACCGCAGTTTTACTAAAGTAAAGGCAGTGTTTTTCTAATTTTTTTTATTGCTGTGTATGTAACCTCAGACATCTGACCTGGATATGTTTGTATCTTTGCTCTTTTACTTGTTTCTCTCAAACGGTTGAGTGTATAATTGTTTCATTCTTATTTGGTGTTTGTATACAAAAAAGGTTTTTTGAGCTTTCTCTATGTAAATACCGTTTATGTTCACTAACTAGTCAAGAACAAGACACCTGCTTTGGCTTTCAGCTAACATTACAATCAGCAGTGTTTGATAGGCACCAGACTGAGATCTAGTCTGTCTGAATGTGTGTAGCATCTGAACACAGTGCTGTAGATCCACAGTTCTGTGCAGGTCGGGGTTAGAGTCATGGGATAAGTGTGTAGAGTTTTGAAAACTGTGTTCAAGCAATGAAAAACAAGCTAGAGTTTGGTCCACATGAACTGTGCGGTGCAGTCTGTAGTTTTAGATTTGCACGTGTTTTTGTGAACTCTAATGGATTGATTTATTAAGTAGTAATTAATCTCTCTTACTCCTAAATTCCACCTGTTGCAGAACGGCTGTGGATCGGCGACTGACAGCTAAAGTCTCGAGGACCCACGGGATCTCGCAAACTTATGTAGAATAGAAACAGAACACCAACATCAGTTTGTTTCCATCCAGAGGACTAGAGGGGAAACAACTCTGTGCTGTGTTTTTAAGGTGTAGTGCAGGGAAATATAAGGTTGCTCTCCAGCGTCCGGCAAAAATAGAAGCTCTGCGTATCTGCTCCTTCGCCGTTACGGAGCGGATACACAGACGTTACGCAACCAGTGTAAATTAGGAGTTAGGGGGCTTTCAAACCTACCTTGTTTGATCCAGATTTTCTGACTTTTCCAGTTTGATCTGAACCTAAATTTCAGGTGTGAAACATCCCCCCCACATCTTTCGATTTCGATTTACATTACTCACATATTTGGTCCAAAAGTCCGAACCATCCAAAAAACTAAAAATGAACCAAACCATGGTATAGTTTGACCCGGACTGAGACCTAAGCATCTTAGACCATCTCTTTTGGTCAAAAGAGGTGTTCCTTTAAGGACCTACAGTTCTCTTCGAAGTGTAGGTCCTTAAAGGAACAGCTAGGTGCTTAGTGTGTACATAGTGAGAGAGAGAGAGAGAGAGAGAGAGAGATGGTGTCAGTGCTCAGAGCAGCGGTCTCAATCCGAGCAGAGAATACATTTCTCATGTTATGTGGTATTAAACAGTACAGCGTACTCCCATCAAGTTCCTGTGTCTTCCTTCCACAACAAAACAAAAAGAGCCGCGGCTGGACGGCAGGTTGGGAAAACCTGGACACAGAGAGAGGATACCAGAGGACGGGGAAGCCCGTCTACAAACCAATCAATCACAACTGTCGGGAGACGCAGATCACATATGTGACGACGACAGGACGTAGTGCATAGGTCTTTTGTAGTGCACTTGCATAACTGCAGTGGGAAACCCAAACTTACTTAAATGTATACTACGTAAACAAAACATGATCCTTCGTCTGGACCGTGGTTCAGTCTTTCAGGTGTGAAAACGCCCTTACTCTTCCTCTCATAATGCTAGTCACGATGCTAGTCATAACTGGTCCTTATTGTTCGGAAGTTTTTCTGGGAGGCCTCAATAAGCTGTTAAGTTCCCCAATTTTCACCTGAAGGAACCACATATTGTATATTTAGAACACATACAATATATTACACATTATACAGAGTTCATTCTCTTATTAATAACCAGTGGCCAGTTTTTCATCATCTGATACCACACATGCATGCCTTTTCTTCCTCACACACGCCTGCTATTCAATCAATGAAGATTAACTTGCCTAAGGTAAGTCCCTTCTGTCCGCTGCTATTTCCGAAGGAAGGAGCCCAAATACGATTATGCGGGAGGGGAAAAATATGCCAAGATGAGTAGAGCTTAATATATGGTAATTATTTGACAGGATATACTTACACAGCGATTAGCATATCTCGAAGACGAGACAGAGATAGAGAGCGGAAGGAGAGGACAAGGAGGGAGAAGGAGAATGGAGGGGAAAACGAGGGCTACCTGATAAGGATTTCCTTCTCTCTCTTTGACAGAGGGTGGTAGGAGACTCTGCGTAGGCAAACTGTTCTTCCATATGTACCTTCACTGATAAGCCATCTCTATAGGGGCTGGGCCAATGCTAAGCAGGCCAGACGTGCCTGCCACACCAGCAGATATCACACATATCATTCATTACAAACAGTCCAACATGTGCATGCATGCTGCTACCCCCCCCCCACACACACACACATACACCCACACAGACACTGTAGCAGTTGTAGTGCACAAAAAAGCACACACACGAAGCTATGGTGTGTGACAAAGTTCACGTATGGCTTTTAGCTGACATGCAAAAAAAACCTCACACACACACACACACACAGTCAGCTAATATCCCTCTTCACAATACATGACTGAACATTTGCTGAAACATCCAATACAGACACGGTGCATTCCATCACAGTGTGTTTGTGTGGCAGTGTAGTACATACATCTTACTGTCGGCCTCCGTGTCCTATCGGCTCGGCACTGCCAATAGTCTCACTGTGGAGAGTAGATTTGACTAATGCATGCCGGCCCATAGATCCGTCACTCACACGCAAACACACACACGCACACACACACACACACACACACACACACCATCCTCCTTTGTGTATGCTTCTTCTGCATCAGTTGCCTTATTGATTGCGGGACAGAGAATCATATATGATGTAGTTACATGCTGTAATATAGGAGCTCATGTATGCCTTCCATTAACGGCACACATGCATGCGACTTTAGATGCTCTGGCAAGAAGAAAATGAATTTGACTTGAACACCTGCGTAAGCTTTCCTTTTCAGATTTCACTTTTTTTTCAGTGGATTTCCTCATGGAATTTATGCAAGACAACAATTTGGGCTGTACATGACTCAGAATTTTGTCCGTCAAACTGGATTTGGCGTTTGTTCAATATGAATACTTGAGAGTTTGCATGTGTGGCATGATGCGCAGCTTGTCAGACGGCTTTACAGCATGTAAATAAAAGCAACAGCCAGATGCTCTCTCCATTATTAATTTAATTGTCTGTTTTTTGAACAGGGTCAGCAAGTTGTTCAGGGTGGCAGCGATGTTCACGTAATACAGTAGAAAAGCCAAGTTAGCCCTCCGAGCTAATGCATGCTAGATTTGCTAACAACGGATCAGAAAAGTGCAAAAACACTAGATACCAAACAAAAGCCAGACACTATATGATATTAAGCTGCTGTGTGCTGTAAATCTGGCACTTCTAAGCAGAAAGTGAAGACAACATCATCTTGGAGCTTGGCCCAGCAAAACCTCTCTTCCTCTGTGCAGCTGCCTCCGTCTCAGTCAGACCCATCCTGGGTGCGGTTCCCAAGCTACCTGTACTGTGAAAAAAGCAGAGCAGCGTGAAAGTGAGGAGCGCTCAGTCTGCAGTAACTTTTGGGTACTTTCCTCAGAAGTACCTGCACACCCTGACACAGTGGAGGTAGCTCCAACAATGCCAAAGAAGCCGCACACTGACTGTTTTAGTCATATGTTGCACTGCAAATTAACCTAATTTAACAGTTGTGGTAACGTAGTAACGCCTCTCACAAATCAATGTCTGATAATTATAATGAAATGAGCTGGTTTGTCCACTAGACCAGAACCTTCCTGTATTTACTTTCATGCTCCCACCCTCCAAAACATCCAACCAATAAGAGGAGTGGACGTTCTTGTGATGGTAAATGTATATGTTTTTAACTTTGTATCATGCACCATTTTAATCACCGGTATTCGAAAACATCCAGATGACACCCAACTCCACTTATTTAATTTCAGGAAATAAGACAAAACTTCCAAGTTGGTGAATGGGAGTAGAGCACTTTTAAAGCCATGTTTTAATGACCAAGGCTGGTAAATGACTGTGTTGTACTGCATGTTTGTGCGTGAGCCTGTGTACAACTCTGCATGCGGGTTCATTTGGTAATCAAAGGTAATACTATTTCCATTTGTTCTAAAAAGGCATTGAAAATGATCAAATCTTTGATGCATTAAAGCCTTTTAATGGAACAATGTTTGTCTGTCATTCTTACATCAATATGTTGTGTATTATTATCAAAAGAGGATATGAAAAAAAGATTGCTTGAGTGGTTTCTGTTTTCCACACGCTTCCTAACCCTGGCCGAGGCTAAGATGGCCTCATCACACCTTCACAGCCTCCCAGTCCTTTTAATCATGCCTCTTTTTGTCCTGATTGAATATTTATTGGCTTATTTATTCTCAATCACAGACAGACGCTTGTCTGTCCCCCCCCCCCCCCCCCCCCCCCACACACACACACACACACACACACACGCACACACATTAACTATTGAATGCACAGCTGAACCCCAATTCCTGGTTGCCCTTGGCAAGCTCTCATTGGGCCAGTCAGTAAGTTTGTAAGTGCCAGTCATTACTATTGGTCTGGTCCAGTCATTCTCAAATCCATCTGTCAGTCTGTCATTGATTTCATCTGTCAGTCAATATTCATACATTGATACGAAGATGGTGTCAAAAAAAATGAATCAGTATTTCTGAGCATGCAAATACCCATCCACATGTTTAACAGTGTATAGTAAATTATTGATACATTGTGTTCTTGATATTATTGTACATAAAAATGAGACCGTCCTCCCTACAAGCACTTTACATATGTTTATACTTGTCTGTCAGGAGCAAGGTGGAACTAGTGTGATATTGCTATAAAGCCAGCAAACTTGTTAGGTTGGAGAATGTGTTAGATAGATGGGTCATCCAAGCTTGGGACGCTAACATACTTAGTCCTGCATTGCCAGACCTTCTTTCACAGCCCTGCTGAGGAGGGTCTGACTAGTCCACATAACATCCCGGGATGGGAGAAAAAACGTGCTCTGGTTTATTGCCATTTCTTTAAACCAATTGCAATTGTCATGGGTGGCACTATACTGCATGGAACTTGTTTTGGTGGAACATGTGTACGTTCAAAGGTTGTTTTAGTCGTGCAACAATAAACTCTGATTGGAAAGATAGTCTAGCTATCTGTCTGGATTTACCCTGCAGAGATCTGAGGAGCAGTTAACCATAGTCCTCCGCACTTTAGAACGCCAACAGAGGAAGGTGACATCCGAAAAGAATGACATACGGCAAATATTTTGGTGGCAATGGAGCAATCCCGGAAGGCTAAGGTCATCTATATAAACTATAACATGGTAACTGCTGTTTGTTTTCTTTTACAGTTTTTTACAATCACTTTGTTACTAATTTCAGAATCTTGATTTCATTTTTCAAAACTCTAGACACAAAACTCAAAACAGTCATCACCTGTAACACAGGCTGACCAATGTTCAAAACATTGCATTGTGCATTCACATCTTCAAAAAAATCTTGTCCTTGCACAATCATTGGTTGAAAAAACTAATTTATTGTGAAATACCATTGAGTTGTTACTTTAGATCACCCCCACACAAGCCCAGTTTCACTGTGTCATTGTCCGTACAATATTTAACTATACTAAATATAGTATTACAAAATAGGTGATACATGTTTTATAATGGTACTAGATGAAAATACATCCCTGGAAAAGCACTGCAATAGTAGAGAGAATACTACAGACACAGTGGAATCATTGACCAAAGTCTGAAATGTCTGTCAGTGTCTGATGAACAGTAGTACATTATAGTAAAGAATGATGAAATATTACATCCATAGATAATGTAGTCTAATTGGTTCATGCTCCACGCTAATTGGTGACAATGAATCTTGGTATATGGAAACTGTCATGATCTAAACATGGAATATTGTTTCTGTCTCCATACAACTATGCAATAAGAGTAAAGCAACAGTTACTTATTATTTTGAGCAGTTCAATTCATAGTAAGATCACTGCAATGGAATGAATAGACAATCATTTAAAATGTAATGTGTGAATTGCTTTTTGAAGTAGTAGTACTTTAATGTTAAGTTGTGTCATATATCATAACAGGTGATTTTTGTTAAATGAACAAATGATCTTAGGTTTATGTGTATTGTATCCAAGCCATTGAAACAAGTGTTTTTCAACAAGAGTTTTGAAAAAATGTGCATTTTGATCATAGGCTGTGAGTTTTCTGTCTAGAGTTTTGAAAAATGATGTTGAGATAAATTAGTGCCAAAGTAATTGTAAACAGCTGTAATCATTAACCATGACAAATGTAAAAGACTAAACCAGTTTACCGTTTTTAAGTTTCTCGTCCCATCTTACTTCTTTTTAGTGACATATTGCAATAAAACTCCATTATATCAAATTATGTTCTCACAAGTAAAGTTATACCATTCTATATGTGTTTGTATTTGTGTGTGTGAGTGTGTGTGTTGTGACAGCAGAAGCCTAGACAGACATCCAAGAAGTGAGGGTTGGGAGGTTTTGGGGTTGCATTGAGGGGAAGCGGTCCATCCTGCCATCCTGTCATCCCTCCCACACCCCCGCTCTGTTTCTGGGCCTGGCCCGATCTGGGGCCCTTGTGTTACCAACAGATGGGCCTCTCACAAAAGGACCCCTCGGCCCGCCAAGCCGGTCTCCTGCACACCCGATTAAATCTCAATAGCAAAGTTAGAATTGATGCACTGAGTCTATGGTGATTCAATTAGAGCAGGACGGCATGAGGAAAAGACAGGGGCGATTTGAGAGGGAAACAATGAGAGGGTAGTTAGAAAGTCATTTACCTGGTGTTATTCTGGTTGGGGGAACAGGGGCCAGACACACGCTCATGTTTTGTGGGATAATGTGCTCTGGGCTTGTGGCAGAAATATACATCAAAGGAATCGGATCTGAAGACGCACCGAGACCTTCAGACTGACTAACTAATGGCTACTAGCAACTGTGTGAAGGAGGGGTGGGGGTGCAACGCGATCACAGAAGGCTTATATCATGTGGAGAATTAAAGAATTACATAATTACTTCCTCATGGGGGCAACATAAACTATGCATTATAACTTTAAGTATTTATTTATAGAATTTACGGGGGAAGACTCATTACATTGTAACATTGTTGCTACTGTGTCCCAGGACTTTGGTGAGTACAATGTTATCACAACTGATGGAAGTGATGGAGAAGACTATGAAAATAAGACCCAAGTTGTTGAAAACAGAAATTATGCTTCAATCCCAAACACTAGATTTATTAGCAATTAAATTTAAAAACAATTCAAGAATGGCAAGTTGACGTCATTTGTTTTTGAAAAAGCAATATCACAAAGAAGTGCACATATTGCACATAATTATTTTGCACAAACGCAGCATGCAACTTAGGCCACACACACACACACACATGCATGAACACAATACACCATAGGGCGGCACATTAGCTGACTAAGAACATCAGTTTTTCACCTCTCCAAAAGAAATTGATCGTGACAGCATGAATACAAAACACACCCACACACACCCACACTTATACTCTCTCTCCCTTTGTAACCCCCCACCGTCAATCATATACACATTTATACTGACAAATCTGTGTGTGTGTGTGTGTGTGTGTGTATGTGTGTGTGTGTGTAGGATGGGGGTGCTGTTGGTCATATCTTCAGCGTTGATAGGTTTCAACTCAACATTCTCATCATTCACTAGGGTTATGACCTCTCTGTAAGTGGCCTGACAGCAATAAGGAGAGTATGAGGAGTGTGTGTGTGTGTGTGTGTGTGTGTGTGTGTGTGTGGTACAACATGGATGACCATAACAGAGAAATAGACGTGGTAATGTGTGAAGGTAGAGGATGATGAACATTCTGATCATGACTGTGATGATGAAACGTCGACTGATATTCAGAGTGAATAGTTATTGTGTTACCACTCCATTATTCATTCTGACTCTGACAGTCACTAGTGACTAAGGTACCAGCGGCTCAGACTTTGTTTTCAGTGAATAGTCAGGGTCACTTTCAATTATTCTAACTAATGATAATGTGGAAATAGGATTCAATGGCAGGCTGTGCATTAAGCAAGATTGCTCAGTTCCTGACAACCTGGCTAGCATAGCTAGCTAGTCAAAATGGGACAGTTTTGCACAGCAACGCTGTCATATTTCCTTCATATCATCCCATTCCTTCCTTTTATAGACGCTACCTAGCAGAGTTTCAGGAGTACCATGTCTCAATCAAGTCACTTCCTGCATTTTCAGAAATACCGGAAAAGTGCGATGAGCTCGAAGTGCAAATCTCAAATATGAATCTTGTGTTCTCTTCAATAAATCCTTAAATGTATAATGTTGATAGTGTGGTTCTGGCTAGTGAAATCTTCCAGAATGTGCCTTGGTGAATGGTGCTTACAAACACAAACAAACACATTAAACCGCCCATATTATGCTTATTTTCAGGTTCATAGCTGTATTTTGAGGTTGTAACAGAATAGGTTTACATGGTTTAATTTTCTAAAAACACCATATGTTGTTGGATTGCACATTGTTGCAGATCCTGTTTTCACCCTGTGTGTTTAGGTCTCTGTTTTAGCTACAGAGTGAGACATCTCACTTCTATTTTATCTTTGTTGGCAGTAGCACATGCTCAGTAGCTAGGTAAGATCACATCAGCTAGATAACTTTCTCCAACTTTGGTCAGTCCAAGGCAGGATTAGCTGGGAGACTTCTTCTAAACAAGGGGCACTTATGGAATACCTGCAGAATAGGGACATGGAAGTAGTTATTTTGTAGATTATGGTGAACTAGTGTATGTTGTAGCAGTGTTATGCCATTGAGCTAGCATGCTACGGTTAGCCACCTCGTCTCCTCTAGTGACGTAGAAAGCCGTGCAGATTTTGAACTGCTCACCCGGAGACTGAAGACAGAGGACATTCAGAAACCTGTATCTCACTCAAAACAGCATGAAAGTTTGTATGCGTGTGAAAAAGTTTTTTATTTTTCATAATATGGGCATATTAACAGTAAAGGTGCAGTAAGTGATTGTGCACAACTGTGGCATAACAACTCCAACTTTCTCAAAAAGAAAGCTGATTAATTTGTATTTTGCGATGGCTAAATCAGGAGAATTGATTTGGAAAAATGATAAAACTATTGACTGCAGCTTTACTTCGGGTGTCCTGATCTGTGTGGCAGCTTGACACCACCAAAAGCTGTTGGGTCTGCAGAGGTGCTGATTGGCTCAGTTGTTTCTCAGGAAGAAGCCTTGGAAGGCTCATCACCAACCCATTCACAGGAGCTGTAGCTTGCTGATGCTAGTGTTGAGGCAAGGGACACAATGGATGGTGGTGGGAACAGTAACAATGGTGATTAAGGCTATGCTGCTGTTTATGGTGAAGATAGTGATGGCAGTAAAGATTATAGAAGGAAATATCATGAAAAAAAGTATTATTATGCACATTTGATTGGTCTTAGTGAGCTGCTATTCATTCACTATTTGTACATGAAGTTACGAAAAGTAACCTGCTGTATAAGAGCGCTCAGGTCCGCGCAGGATAGCATCAAACACAGGGCTTTTTCAAGCAGGGGACTGGCAACCATTTTCGGAGTTCCCTGAAAAGTCCCGCAAAAACACAAGACTTTCACCCAGGAATCGCGTGTTCTCATCCTGGAAGTACAATGTGTTTTAACCCAAACCACAATATTTTTCTATATCTTCATCATCATGGATAATGTGAAAAATTTGATAATTTTTGTATGTATGACTCATAGATGTGGGTGATTCATCACTAGTTGCCTTTAACTAAGATACCGACATGTGTGCTATTCCTGCCACCACCAGCACTATCAAACCTTAACTCACTTTAACTCAAAGCGATCAGAAATGAAAGAAAGTTCTTAGGTTGTGTGGAGGTTTGATATGGTCTGCAACTCATCATCACATGTGCTGGCAAAAAGCGTGTAGGCCTCCATGCTGCCAGATAGGAATTTCTTTGCAACAAGAATCTTGTGAGTCCCCCAGGCCAACAGCCATGGTATAGTTTGCACATTGCTTATGTGCAGAGGTGGGTAGTAAGGAGTTACATTTACTCCGTTACATTTACTTGAGTAAGTTTTTGAAAAAAATTTACTTCTAGGAGTAGTTTTAAATCACTATACTTTTACTTTTACTTGAGTAGATTAGTGAAGAAGAAACTGTACTCTTACTCCGCTACATTAGGTAACAATGAGCTCGTTACCTTTCTTTTTACCTCTTTGGTATTCTACGCGACATTGTTTTTACCCCAGCGTACGTCTCATTTTAATGTTTTATTTTGACGGAGAGAGAGAGTCTTCCACTGAAGGCTCTACCACGTGACTGTGTTTAACCAATCACACGTCATTGTGCAGTCACGACCATACTCGATCTCAGCGGCGGGACAGGTTAGCTTTACAGTCGTAGCAAAACAAGGATGTCAGAATCAACCATCGCCAAGGCAACGCAGACCAGGTGGGACCCCCCCCCCCCTCATAGTGAAAGCATGGTTACCTTAGGAAAAGTGCGAAACAGCAGCTACATTGTGCGGCGTCTTCTGGGTCGACCAAAACAAACGGACATGTGAACATTCAAAAACTCAACATCTAATCTGAGGGAAACGTAGCGGTAGTTTTAGTTTTTGCTGTGGATAGGTGGATGTTTGTCTTTTAAGTTACATACAGTATGTTTTGCACATGCAGTATCCATCCAAATTTGATGTGACAAGTCTCTCAATTAAGCTATTTTGTATTTAATAAATTGATTTTATTTTATTTTATTGATTGGATGAACTATAATTTGCCTAAAGATTTTGTATTTTTGTCTGTCTGGTTGATGCTTGTGTTAAGAAATAAATTTACGTTACTCAACAGTTACTCACTACTTGAGTAGTTTTTTCATCAAGCACTTTTTTTCTCTTACACAAGTAATTATTTGGATGACTACTTTTACTTTTACTTGAGTCATATTATTCTGAAGTAACAGTACTTTTACTTGAGTACAATTTTTGGCTACTCTACCCACCTCTGGTTATGTGCAACGCGGTTACAGAACGTGGTACCAGACGACGTGTGTGTGGGTGTGCGTGTATGTGTGCATGTGTGTGTGTGTGTGTGTGTGTGTGTGTCCGGCTGGTTGGCCGTACTTAGGGTGGGCTGTCACTTCACTCACCTCTTGCTGCCAACAACAGAAGAGGGGGGTGGGGGGCATGTCTGGCATTGTTTGAAGGCAGAGAGGGAGGGCGGCTGGAGGGGCGTGTGTGTGTGTGTGTGTGTGTGTGTGTGTGTGTGTGTGCGTGCGTGTCCTCGCCTCCTGGAGTCGTCTGGTCAATTAAATTCACATTGGGGATAAATGATTTGCAAATGATATACAAACAAGTGAGTGCCCCATCCTTGAGTGGCTGTCAAAATTCAGGATTGAACCACTTGACCAATTGATATATGGTTATTCAAATATTTATACAAATATTTGGTATTTCCAGATTTGATCAGTATTCTTTCTAATGGGGAATCTAAAGAGCTGCTGCTAATTTTAGTTAACGTTAGCTAGCATGTCAAACGGGGCTAGTCAGTCTTTCAACGGCTCTGGGGCTAGTTACTCAGCACATAGGACAATGTAAAGGCACACGTCAACAAAGCAGGTTAGCTTCCTGATACAACTATAAGGTAGCAAGGTTACCAGTAAAACTACAGGAGACAACTACACTTGGCTAATTAAAAAAAAACTTACCTTAAGATGCTTCAGGTTGGAGGTGGAGTAATTTGTACGCTGAGAGGAGGTTGGTTACTGGTAAGCAGAGGTTGCACTGCACAGTTAGATTTCATTCTCCCTGTTCTTTCTTTTATGTGAAATACTGCTTGAATTTCTGAGATAGAAACGTATTCCTGCCCTGGCTCTGTTGTGCCGGTTCCATCTCTCCCTCTATCGGTGATCACAAAAGCTCATTCTTCTGTTTTCATATTGGGGCTTCTGGGAAATGCATAGAGTTGCTTTCATTTATTTAGAGAGTAACTAAAGTATCATCATGTAATCCATTGATTTCAGCAATGCAACTGTATTCTAAATACCAACTATTTAAATTGTAACTCTAACAGAATACAGTTACTTATAATTTGTATTCTGAATACGTAATGCCAGTACATGTATTCCGTTACTCTGGGTATCAAACCTTTTTTTAGTACTGACCAAAATCTGTCTACAACATGAAGTATCAAAAAGTATGCCAAAGTTGTTATAACACTGATGCATTAAGCATATGCATATTTTCTTAAATGAAAAAAAGCTTGAAGCATGTTTACAATATCCCAAAAAAGGTAATACATTTTGTTGGTATTATTACAAAAACTATGGTACCGTTTACGTGTCTATCTAAAAATGTTCTGATGTTACAGCACTCTCCCCAATACTAGCAACCCACCTTGTTACTTCTTTCTAATATACAATATACATTTTCTCATCATTTCATGGTAATGTGGTTGAAAACATGGATTGGTGTTCTGTTTTTTGCTTGGGGTGGAGGTAGATAGAGGGCCTTGGCCATTTTCCAGTGAATGGACTCACATTAAAAGTCTGCCATCAGATAATTTAGCATTTTGTGCTGGTACTGTAGTAGGATTTGGAATCTGACACAGCAAACCGTGCTGCACTGTCAGAAAAATCAGAAAACTAAAACTAAGCACAAAGGCTTGTCGTGAAAAGGAGACAGCTGTTATACTGTCAGTGCACCTATTGTTTTAATTATATGACAATACTGCATCATTGCATCTTAGCTTTTAAAGTAAAGATCACAGATGACAAAAGAAAATATATTTTATCCAGAGATCATCCGTTTTATCTCTTGATAGTGTTATCAAATGTATAATTAATACATCACAGAATTATAGTGGTGTCTTTTGACATACTGCATATTGCAGTTTTGATAGTATAGCAGTAAAAATGAGTTTAATTCGACTACATCTTGACTTTCCGTTAATTTACAAAAAGACTTTCACACTGTGGTACATTTGTGTGTGTGTGTGTGTGTGTGTGTGTGTGTGTGTGTGTGTTTTGCGTGTGTGTGAATGAGAGAACGAGAGAGAGAAAGAGCATCAGGCATGGAGGAGACCCCCTTCTGGCTATCCTCTGAGGGGTTGATGATACTAAAGACATTGGAGAGCGCCCCGGCTGTGACCCAACCACCCACACCACACACACACACACACACACACACAAACACACACACACACACACAGCAACCCTCCAACCATTCTGTTCTCTTTACAACTTTACAAAATAGGCTTTTAATTTAGCTGGGCGGCCGGGGCGTGTGGGGCCCGCCAGCATCAATCATCATGAGGAGGCTGAGGAGGCCGGGCCGTCCCCTGGGCCCTCTCACTGACGAGGATGTCCCTGTGCATGATCTCACACACACACACGCACGCACGAACGCACACACACACACACACACACTTCTTCCTTCTGCTCTTTCATACAGACATTCATTGGTAAGATCATTGTCTCAAACACACACAAAAGCATGTTCGCGCACACACACACACACACACACACCCTCCATCCGCTCCAGGCTGTATATGATGAGACCAGACTGAACACAGATGGGAAATGGGGGGAAAGTGTGAAAATGAAGCATCTTTCCAGTTCTGTATTTATTTATGTATTTATTATATTTAATCATGAACAAAACCAAACTAAACCACATGACAAAACATGTCCAAGCGTGTTCATTTTGTATGCGACCAAACCTAAGACTACTTGCTACATTTTTTTTCCTTTCTGTTTTCGTCCTCTTTTTGGAATCCTTTGTACAATCATGTTCTCCTCTAAGCCAATTTGTATTTGCATTGCAAACATTCATTTCCATTTTGGGTTCATGTGCTTACCTTCTTTATTAATTGGATTTGGATCATTTCCAAATGTTCAGAGTGTACCCAGCAATAATTATATTCCAGAAGAGATTTGAATGAATTTTGTGACAGACTTTGAAGGCTTCTCGCCAACGTGACTCTGATATTTTATTGCATGTGAAAGATGCCTCACACGGTGAAATGTCAGCAGGACATCCCATCTGAAAAAGAGACAGACAGAGCACATTATTACTTTAAGACTTACATGTATGCACACAGCACAAAGTAGTGAGAATCAGACTCTAAATTTAATCCTCAAGATTTTATATCATCTAATTGTAAATTAGTAATGCAACACATTCACCCCAGAACAAGACTTTCAGCACCAAAAAAAACAACAACCCAAAACCTCATACAAAGCCCAGTTTTACAGCTCTGCGTCATCAGGAGCAAAGACCATGAAAAAGAAAATCTTCCAACTAGTTCTCACGTCCCTCTACTGCCTTTATGTATGTCTAACCATTGATTTTAAAATACTGAAATCGTTTTATAAATTGCTTAGTCGTGATCTGCAGCTACTTTATGACCCATCCAGACTTCTGGGACATTCCTCGTACTGTCTTGAGGGCCAAAACTAAACATTGAGAACCGGCCTTTGGAACAAATCGCGATAGCGAGACCGACGATGCAATACAAATGTAAGTTGAACGTGAGTCTTTTTGCTATACTTATAACATATAAGCCACCTGTATATGTATATTTG
This sequence comes from Etheostoma perlongum, assembly GCA_026937815.1. Taxonomy (NCBI): domain Eukaryota; kingdom Metazoa; phylum Chordata; class Actinopteri; order Perciformes; family Percidae; genus Etheostoma; species Etheostoma perlongum. The sequence continues at coordinate 10,959,895 of CM049373.1, forward strand.
GTTAATTTTACAGTCGGTAATGATTTTTGTACCACGAATTATAACCTTTATTAGTACCGTAATTTGACTTGCTAGCAAGCTAACGTACGCAGTTTAACCAGATTGGCAAATAAGTTGTAAGCTAACGTTACATGTGTTGTAGTATATTGTTGTTTGTGTTAAACTATCTTCCCACTGTAGAAGATTTTAGTGTTAAGTGTGTGATCTTAACACGTTGTACATATTCCCAATGTGAGCGTCAGCTCAGCAAAATAGCGATCAGCTGATTGCCGGTAACGTTAACAGTAGCGTAATGTTAAAACGTATCCGCTGTTACTGCCTCCCCCTGATGTATACTGTATAACCCATCTCTTCAGGGACAAACAAGGAATAAAGGTCCGTCATTTAGGGGCGACGATGGCCATCAGACCGTAAAAGGAACCCCTGGAGAGTCTGACAGTACGTAGTGCACAAAGTGTCTGTAAGTGCAACGAAAGTGCGCAAAGTGCGCGATTTGAGACACAGCCAGGGTAACGTTAGCTTACCGGCTGGTAACATGCAGTTGAAGACACAGGTTAACATTAGCTTAGCGGTAGCCTGCAGCCTGACGACTACAGACACCATAGCCACTGCCACAGTCAAAGATGACGGAGAAGCAACAGAACTGGAAAATCCTCCTGCTTCTCTCAAGTCACTGTGTGGCATACTTTGGTCTTCCCCGTGAGTTATGGAAACCAACAAAAAAAGTAAAGCATGGGCAAGTGTTTTAAGAAGAACAGAAGAACTCAAAACACACGGCTCACCAAAAATTAAAGGATTTATTTTAAAGAGGGAGAAGGGAAGTGGGAAGGCAGACGCCAGGGACCGGGACGCAGAGAACAGGAAGCCGGGGAAGTCTTGGGGAGTGAGGATACTCGGGAAAGCGTGGAGCCGAGGAGGAGACACGGGAACTGGGAGCGGACAAGGAGACAGGTGGAAGCAGGGTGCCGTGGGAGGGGGACCGAGAGGAGAAGCCAGCTGACCGGAGGCAAAAACAGGACTGGAGGTGACACAAAGACAAAAGGAGGTAAGTACATGAAAACACAGAGAAAGGTAGCTTGTAGCAAGTTTTACCAACGTGACTGGAGCAATGATCAAGCGACGATGGTTTGAAGAGCCGGGGTTGAAATACTGTTGATGATTGGAGATGGCAGGCAGTGTCAGTGGCCCGGAGCAAGTGAATGTGGATGAGACTCAGGTGTGCATGTTCAGCTGGCTTCAGCAGGAAGGAGAGTGAGGACAAAAGAAAACAGACGGAACAAACAGAACAGATAGAAAAAAATTGTAAACAAAACAAATACTCACGGCCAGCCGGACCCCAACCATAACAGGCAAGTGCTCTGACAGGACACCATGGTGCATTCAGGTACACTCTTTTTCGTGCTTTCAATTGTACCACTAAAAAAAGAACCCTCATTCACAGTTAGTGTGATGAAGATGGTTTCATATTTTTATAATAACTTTTATTTGTTTACCTGGCGCAAAAGAAAACAACAAACATCGGTATCAACACCGGCCAAATGAAAACTATTCACATCGGTACTGGCTGAGAAATTTGCATCGGTGCGTCAGTACTCACCTCTTTGCCACTGCAGTTGATTCTGTTACATCCATTCATATTTCTCGCTGAACTAAAATTGCACTGCAATTGTTCTTAAATCCTCTTTATATCTGTGTTTTTATGTAACCTTGTATTTAGTCTGCATGCCTTTCCATATCTTATATAAAGCAATTTGAATTTGTCAGACATTTGATTGACATGGGTAGCCAATAAGAGTGAAAGGATCAGAAGACATAAGCATATTAAAACTCTCAAATGTTGATTAAGAAAACATTATATTGACTACAGACTAAATCACTCTGTTCTACATCGCCCCCAATCTCTGACTGACTGAGGTTGAATCTGACGAAGTTTAACCATCACTACCAATCCTCAATAATCTACCCCCCCCCCCCCTTCTTTCTTTTTACCTCTCTATCTCTCTCTACCTCTGTCTTTCCGGTCATGTCTAATCAGATAAACTGAGCCGAGAGGTGCGATAAGAAAGGGACTCCCTAGGGTGCTATGTCGCTCCCTCTTTCCCTCTCCTCCCTCTCCTCCATCCCACACCCTCCGCCCCACCACCACCCGGACACCCTCCACCCCCCAGCTCTATCTTTGCTGCCGGTGGCGATGGTGGTTTTAGTATGCATAGAGCTGAGCTATCTGCTCCACTGCACCTTGACTCCCCCCAACACACACACAAAACCACATTCACACAACTCCCCACCACAATATTCACCCATGTAGACTCACCGCTACTTTACCACGGTACACACAGCACCACCACACATATACCATTACTGATGCTGGGGAAAGTATGTAGCTATAGCGATTCAAAAACACACACACACAATGCAGTAGGTGTACCTCAGAAACCTTGTGTATTAAGGCAGAGGCTGTAATCTGTTGCTTAAATTAATCTGAAAGGATGTGGCACATGTCACACTTTTAATGTGTGAACCAATGTTCACACATTAAAATGAACATTTTGTGTTTTGTGTGTATTTGTGCCAAATACACAAACACGCTGCAAATACACACAACACAACCAAATACACAAACGTGCTGCACACAACCCAAAAACAAATGCAAAAAAAAGGCTGCATCCAGATTACACAACGGAAGTTCTCCGGGCCACTAGGGGGAGCGCTAAGTGGAACAGCTTGTGTTCTGACCCCACTTAGAGAGTGCGCTCTGGCTTTTTATTACAGACACGTCTTTGCTGATTGAGTATCACCTGTGACCTGAGCCAATAAACTAGAAACACACCACCAAACAAGAGAAAACAGATCTCAAACATGGACTTAATATTTACAGTCTATGATCTCAAAGCAGTTGCACACCGTTTCACAACGGTGCACACCGATCTGAGATTCTGAGATTGAGATTGAACGTTCCCTGTTCTCTCTATCTCTCTCTCTCTCTCTCTCTCTCTCTTTCTCTCTCTCTCTCTCTCTCTCTCTCTCACAGTGGGGTCGTAAATCTCTGTATTCTGTTGGTTGTGAATTTGCAGCTCATTTGCTAAATTCTGCGCATGTGTTTTCACATTAATGAAGTTGTTTTCCTAATTTGCATGTATTTTGTCTATTTGCGTGAGTTTCATTAAGTTGCAGTGTGTTTGCCTCTGTTGGCCACTGTACTATCATCTGTCTCACTCTTTCAGACAGCACTGAAACTGTGCAGTCTTTAAAATTAAAAAAAAGTCAAACACTCTAACACCAACCTTAAGTCATCTAGAATTTCTTATCTTGTACGTGCTTTTGAATTTGCATTAATGCATATAAATATTTAAAAATTCACAGTTTGAATTAGAATATTCATCCAAAAAAATATCTGTCCTGGTCCTGTTACGTCTTAGTGCCTCTGACACAGTTGGCCACACTACTACTACTAGACCAAGTAGATCAACATAATGTATGGAGTTCATCAAGGCTCAATCCTTGGGCCTCTTTAATTGCATTGCTTATAAAAGCATGACATGCTGTACATGCAATGGTATATTTATTTACTTCATTACTGAATTATTTGCATACTTATGTTTTAATTTTCATATAGCCTGCAACAGGTAAGCAACCTCTTTTGTGGTAGCCTAAAGCAGGAGAGAGCAAAGAAATCAAGGAAGAAGAAAAAATGAAAAATGGACATACAAATCAAAATGAAATCAAACCAACATAGATTAATAAAGCAAGACGCCATTGCAGTTGTGAGTTGCAGCTCTCTGCTCTGATCTAAACTCATCAGCCACACAGGACTAACTTTCATCACATTGCGTTGTCCCAGCACCCGCATGCTACCACCTTGTCTTTTCGCCATAACAGCGGTGTTCAGCAGTCAGAGGTTCAGCAGTCAGTCTTGTAGTTTTCTGATTGAGGTGAAATGCCAGCAGCACACTGAAAGTAGCTTATTAGTAACCAGATTGCTGACTAACACAGAACATTATACTATAGACAGTAATCAGCAATCAACCAAGCGGACACAGGCCAGCTAGCTCAATGCAACAACATTTTTGATCAAATTATATTTACTCTTCCCTCTAAGCACATACAGTATGACTGACCATATAATGTTACTATGCATACACCTATGAAACAGTTTATAATCCTAATTATTTAGCATAGATAAAATAGTTTCATACATTAAAAGCCTGACAAGGATAACCATGAGGATATGGTTATCCTTGTCAGTGTTTTTTAATGTGTGAAGCTTTTTGTTTAGTTTATTCTGTGGATGAAGTGGGTCAAGCCTAAACTTTGTCACAGCAAAGTAAATTGGAATTGTAAGGTAGAGCGATGTGCTGTGTGTGTATGTGTGTGTGTGTGTGTGTGTGTGTGTGTGTGTGTGTGTGTGTGTGTGTGTGTGTGTGCGCGCGCACGTGTGCATGCGCGGGGGGGAGGGAGTTGCCTGGGCAGCTAGCTGCTGGTGATAAGACAAAGGCAGGTTGTTTGCTGTCTCTTTCTGTGCTGCCTGGCCATTAAAGGTAACCTGCTATCTGATGGAGGCCAGGCTGGACATGGCCTGTTTGACTGGCCAACTGTACACACTCGGGGTGTGTGTGTGTGTCTGTGTGTGTGTGTGTGTGCTCCCAGCTCCAGTCCTTGAACCTGTAAATCCGTATTATGTGTGTAAATTTATCACTGCCTTTATATGCTCAGCCAGCGGAGTGGAGCTCCAGCTATCCTCCCATAGAATGACTTTGTTGTGTTCCTGGTAAGTGTGTGTGTGTGTGTGTTGTTTTGGCACTGGCTGGTCAAGTAGCTTTTCCAATGTCTACTGCGTGTCTGTGCTCAGTGTTCAGCCCTTTAAATAATATGAACCAACACAAAACATCAACACCAGCTGGTAAATCCGTCATGATCAGACTTGGATATGTACTGTATGCATTGCAATTCTTTGGGGTTGGAAATTTTCACTTCTACATGCCAATCATTGCATGACATTTGGAAAGAACTGACTAATCAGTCATAAATTTGAATTTCACTTTGCACACTCTGTTGGTGACCAGGACTTCCACCCTGTAGATACTTGGGCTACATCCACGCTACTACGTCTGGGTTTAAAAACAAATTTCTGTCGCCATCTTTTCGCATCATGTCCACACTACTGCGGCGTTACGGAGCCCCTAAAACGGAGACCTTTGGAAGTGGTGACGCACGTCAGTCAGTCTTATCGGTTAGGTAGGCTTACATACATTTCAGTAACAGTTCCACCTTGTCCAAGCCATTAAATCCCTGCTCTTACTTTTCAACATTGTTCTTTCTCCAATGTATTTTTACTTATACATCCATGATTTTCAACCACAGAGTAACGTCAATCTGCTTTTTGTTTACACCGGCACGCATATGCCCAGTGTGTGTAAATGGTCACGTGATACGTGTTGTCAGACGTGTTAATATGGACGGAGATTAGTTCTGCTACTGGAGCTAAAACGTCTGTGTCAAAACGCAGCTTAGAAATTAAAACATAGTAATATCTATGTTGGATGAGCTCCATAGCCCTGGGATCATGAAGGTAAAATAATGTGTCAATCTATCTTTACTTAATGAGCACTTCAGTAATAATTGAGTTTCTCTTGACCCCTAGCATTTGATTGACACAATATCCAGAGTCATGAATCAGTCAGATCAGAATGTACACCTTACGCATATACTGCTGGAAAACAAAGTGTGTTGTCAGAAACACATGATCGATACATTTTTTGGGATGGGAAGACAGCAAACTATTCACACTTCGTTCATCGTGTTCTTGCAGGGCTGAGCAGACATTTGCATGAGAGAGAGGCCATCTGCAGTAGGCTGCACAATACATGACTGACACGTCTCTTCATGAACCCTGCTGACACCTGACAGGGGGAAAACAACAGCTTTCAGTTTCCAGACTAGAAAAACACACTTGTCAAATTTCCTCTAAAATCAATCAAAATCACTACCTAAAATAAAATTGTGGTGGGAAATATAGAGCTGCACAATGATGTTTAATATACAATCCACAGTTTAAAGACGTTTTCCAAGAAGTGGCTAGTCACATGCAACCTATCACCAAATAACTTTTCAGTCTGTTGCAGACAAATTCACAATATCTGAATGAAATCTTGAGAGGTTTGCTAGAGTTATGGCGCTCCCATCATCTCCATTGTTTGATGTGAGGTGGTCATAAATCTCAGTCGCAGTCATTAGTTTACCCATCTGGACGTTCAGCTCTAACGTGTCAAAATCTAATGTGTTTGATATTATCATAAGTTTCAAGTCTTAGTAGTGAAGTTAAATCATGTGAATGTTACGTCACCAAATAATTAGTAGCAAACGGGTAGAGCCAGTGGTGTTTATGGTTGCTATGGCGCCACGCTAAGCTGTTCGCTATTTTACCGGCGGATGAACGCAGACCTCCTGGTAGTGCCGCCATTCATCTGCATGTACGGCAGAAGAGAAAATCTGCAACCGTTCCCCCTAAATCACCAGCTAACGCTAGCTGTAGCTAGCTAGCTAGCTTGGTTAAATCTTTAAAACAAATCTAATTGTGGTCTTGCAATGTGTGACCCTGCAAGATCCCCAGTCTTTACATATTATGACAGATAGTCTTTAGATGTCAGACGGTATCAGTCTTTCAAAAGTCTTTCCATAGGCTTTTAGTGCATGGTAAAGACTATTGTCACTTGACCAATACAGAAAATAGACCTAAACACAGGAATGGAATTGTGATTTAACGTTATTGTTATTGTTGTGTTGTTTTTTTATATATTTTTTTTATTTTATTTTTTTGTTAACTTTTGATGAAAATTTAGTTTTGTCTTGCAACATTATTGATTGTTTGAGATAAATAAATAAATTAAATGAAATGGCTGTGGTGGCGCTGCGGCCGCTGGCAGCAATTGCCTTTGCGTATTATGTCTTGAACATTAGATTGAATATTAATCCAATAATAATAATTTAATATTATTATGTGAGATGGTGTTCTTCTAGTAGGCATTCTCTGCCACTGTTTGATCCATTCTCAATGAATGTTGTGTACTACGTATGTAAATTGTGTTGCGCACAAAGCTTGTCTTAAGTCATTGGGATGGTGAGATGAGGCATTTACTGTCACCTTTAAAGAACATACAGTACATATTAAAAAATTAAAATTAAAGTTGCGTGCATAACAGTCTACATCTAGATCAAAGGAGACTGGATTTCAGTTGGTAAAAAAGTATCACTCACCTCGGTGTGCAGCATTTCAAACATCACTTGAACCAAAGCTGAGCCTGCAGCGATGTGAGGGCATAAAGTTCCTGCAGACAGCAGAATCCAGGCTTCTACTGACCAGAACTAAATTCTAAACCACAAACACGCACACACACACACACACACACACACACACACACACACAGACATACACACACACACACACACACACACACACACACAGTAGAAAGCTCGGCCATTGGCAGCAGCCTCTTTGTAGCCTGAGCGACTGCGACTGCTACTGGCTGGGCCTAATGCAAAGCTGCTTAACAGGACTCATCTGGGATCAGTGACAGATGGACAACCTGTCCTGGAGGCCCGGGCACCCATGGAGCTCCAGGAGACAGGTAAACCTGGTCAGAGCCCCGTGGAGCCCCTAGGACGCTTACAGTGTGTAATCGCAAGATTTAACACCCGAGAGGTGCATTCGCACACACTCTGAAAATGAACACAAACACACATCTGTCTGACTGTTATTCACATACAGCTTGACAAATGAGTCTGGCTCTTTAAGTTGGGGCCACGAAGGATGCCCTGAGGGGACTTTGACGTGTGGTTGCAAAGGAAGTTAGTTTAATTTCAGCACAATTTAATTCCCTGGAATGAAAGAAAGTACATGAAGAAGTATATCTTGGTAGATCACTTTTATGACTTCTTCCTTATTGAAGACATCATCTAAAAAAAGGCAATATTTCTACACACAAGAAGCATGTGCAGCATGTTAGCTTTTCAGCAGCAGCTTCAGTCCTCTGTGTGTGTCTACATAGGATGCGTTCAGGTACAGTACTGAGAGTAGGTCAGGAAAGACAATTGACTAATGAGCTAGACAGTTGGATTGTTTTAAATAGCGACAGGTAGTTCAGACAGAAACACATTACTTGAAGCCAGACAAGATGGATTTCCGTGTGATATGTAATTTCGCTCGGGATATCATGAGAATCCAGCTGCTGTGCAAGCTAAAAACAAAAAGCAACAACACCACATTTCACCAAAAACAGCTTTATTTTACTCTATCAAAAAAAAACTGTAGATATTTTGTCAAATTGTTAAATGTGTTTGTTCATTTTCTAGCATTTTATTTATTTCCAGTGTTATTTCAAATAAATGCAAGGTATGTATTTTTTTATGTACTTGTGTGATATTTCTATCTTCTTTCAAACCAGCTAGTTTATTTTCCTGGGGAAGAAGTATACACAAATTCTGCATTACCAGAAAGAAGGACATGGGTGAACAGATTCTCAAACTTCATCTACAGCCAACCCAAAGAAAAAGATGCCACAGTAAGGGTTGTAATGTTGGAATGACAGGCGATGTTTTTGGAAGTGCAATGCAAAAATTCCCACAGTGAAAAGAATAATGCACAATGAAAGTCGCCAAAACAGAGGATGTCAGCCTACGTGTGTGACAGACACACACATGCAGGCTGTCCCTCAAAGCTGGCCCGTCTCCGACTGCGCAGCAAGGATGGCCTCCTCATGTCGCCATGCTGCCTCGCCCAGCACCGTATCCCACGCTGCATTTCACACCGCCAGTTGATTTGTCAGCAGCTAAAGGATGGCATTAACTCTGCTGTCATCCTTGGCCTCTCATCAACGGTTCTTAACTCACTGGTTCTTATTTTGCCGTTGTTTCACATCCAAAACGGCGTGTGTGGCAATATCAGGTTGGGTAGGTGAGTGTGTGTGTGTGTGTGGGGGGGCAATAATTAGCATTGGTATTGAAAAGTAATAACAGTATGGATTAATGTGGGAGAAGTGGAGTGGAGCGCATCATCGAGTGAGACAAATCCAATGCTGGGAATTGGCAGACAAAGCAAGAGGCAGTCAATAGGGATTATGTGGGGGCTAAGCCGCCCCACTTTGGCTGGGGACAGGGGAGAAAGGTGGGGGGGCGTGCCTTTATGGCGGTGGTGGCAGCTTTTGGACGGGCATCAATACACGCTCACGCAGGTCGCCACTGCCTCGGCAGACAGTGCACATGCTCGGTGGTGAAGAGCGTGGGGCAGAAGGGTGGAAGTGGTGCAGAGGGGCTGGCCAGGGGAAGGAGGAAGACTGGCATCTTGCTCCCTCTATTTAGCTCTCATAGCTCCTCCCACCTCAGTGCGAGGACCTAGATCCCCCCCCCAAGGGAAGGGGCTGCATTGGCGCTGCGAGAGCCGTAGTCTGTGCCAGCTGGGCAAACACCTTGCAAACAGAAGCAGAGATGACTGCGTCTCAGACACAGTTAACAGCACGACCACATCAGCAGGGCCAAACTTGCTTAGAGGCTACATATGTTTTTGTATAGAATACCAAGCTGTTAAATAATAATTGTTGGCATGATTTTATAAATCATATTTTATTGTTAAACATACATTACCAATTTTAATTTTAAGTGAAATTTTAAGGATGAACTGTATCAGTGGGTGGCTGGCTTAGTGACTACCTCACCTATAGGCCAGTAAGCAGTGGGGATTTATCTTTGCTAATAAAACTTTGGGTTTTTGTTAGGTATCAAAATTTAACAATAATTTGGTGCACTGCAGACCCCTTGATGAAGATCCATAACTTAGTGTACTGTATATAAACTAGCCGTGGAGAAAGCTCACAGGAAACGCTACCCTTGGCGTGGCGCACCATTTTTAATGGATCCTGTGGGGAAATTATTTCAACTTTGACCTCGTTGACGCTGACCTTTTAAGGCACAACCAAAGCCAGAAGCAACAATGACGTGTACCTGCCTCTCTCTGCCTGTGCCCTACATCTCCGTTTTATCTCTGATCATGCATAGTCTTGTGTTTTCTCTGCCTGATCTGCTTTTGAGTGCTAATCCAAATCAGAATCCATATTAATGGAGAGGTAAGTTAAACACATACAGGCAATTTGACTCTGGCTTTTTGTTGCTCTCAACGTACACAGAAATACACATACGACTAACGACTACATTGTTGAGAGGATTTTACACACTCACAGGGGCAAAGTACATCTGTGCATCTGTCCACTCCCACGTTGAGATGATAATTAAATACTTGACAAATTTTGTTATATTTTCGAGAGTTAAATAATGTGTGATTAATTGGCAATTAATTGCAATTATTTATGGACAATCATCCGATTAACTGTGATTCCATATTTTACTTGATTGACAGACCTTATACAAATTAAACAAATCCAAACTATCCAAAAAATTGTCTTGTATGACATAAAACAGGGGCCTTTTCGTGCTTTTATTTTGAAATTTGCTGTTGGTGCTCAAGGCCATGTGGCTGTGAAGGAAGTGTCTGTGCAGTATTAATGGTAAATTCCACATGGAGGTTACCATTTCTGAGACATTTAAGACTGATTTAAAAAACTAAACTACTAAATTGAACTTTGGAGTGTCTGGTCTTAATATTTTAAAGCATTGCATCAGATCCCTTCTCCCCCCAGCTGCTGTGAGAGCTTTGGAGTGGATCACATATTTGGACCCAACATGCAAATAAGCCACTGCGACACCTCGAGGCCACTCGGGCCAGCACCATCCGTGCTCCCTCCCATCCGGTACAAACCACTCCCGACTTGTGTCCATCTCTGTCTTCCTGTAAGTCATTTGTAAGCATGTGTTTAGTCTCAATTCTAAACAAATAATCCAACGAGATATGGACAGCGTCATTCTGTCACTTTTTTTCAGCAAAAGAGAAAAGAAAAACAGGAGATAGCTGGTTGGGGGGAGATTTATACATTTTTCATTTATTTATTCATTCATTAATTTATTCTATACCCATTTTCTCTGCATATAATTCTTTAATTTTTATGTTAATGGCTGCATGGGGTGGTGGCCGGGTTTTGATGACATATCTCCAGTGGAGATCCTTGGACGGCTTAGCCGGCCCATCCAAAAATAGCTGTGAAATCCGACAAAATAATAGAAGGGTGGTAGTGGTGGAGGGGGGCGGGGATTTGCAGCAGCTGAGGCTTTGCATTCGAATGGCAGGGTCTGTCTGGAGTGAAGGACCCCCCCCCCCCCCCCCAACACAACCCCAGAGAGAGAGGGAGAGAGGGAGGGAGAGAGAAGGTGTTATCGGGTCCTTGCAGCCACGGCCTCGACTTGTTCCTGAATACCAAATGTGGCAGAGGACCAGAAAAGTGAGTTGTCTTTGTTTTGTCAAGTGTGCCATGACAAAATGCTTTGAGCCCCTCCCCCCTCAATGACCCCTCCTCCTCCCCCGCCCCAATACGCATCCGCACATGCAGGTGAAGCTGTATGGTGGAGCGACCTGCTTGTTTGACCCGCTAATCATATTTGCATTAGTACAAAGACACACTGCATACACATGGTACATTTTTTTTGGGGGGGTGGGTGGTTGGGTGGTGATTCCTCACAGGTAGGTGTCCACAGTACCTGAAGTACGGTTGTTGCCATGGGAATAGCTGTCCCTTGGACCACTGCGCGCACACATGCATCCATACTAACAGGGCTGATCTACACATGCAGAAATGCACAAATACAATCTTGAGAAAGGTGTTTTTGCATGTATACACGCACAGACACAGACACACACAAACACACACACAAAGACAAAGCAGAGACATAAGCCACACACTCTTGGGAAATGTGTTTGAACATTTACACACATACATACACAGACACACAATCCTCTATCTTCACTCCAACAAGTCCTGCTAAATATTCATGAAGTCTGACAACAGCAGTGTCCTCTCTCTCCCCGCCTGCCTCGCGCTGTCCCTCGCCTTCTCTCTGGTGGTCTTTGTCTTAGCCTGTGTGTATGTGTGTGTGTGTGTGTGTGTGTGTGTGTCATCAGAAAACCTTTGAAGGGTTTATTATTAAGCAACTGGCTGTCGTCCTCCTCTGATAGTCGTCCAGCCGATGACTTGATGCATCCCTACATCACATACAGTATCTCACAGACACACACACATATATACACACATATGCCAGAAGAAATATGCCCATGAATGCTCACTTGAGTTGGAATTTACCAGTTAGTTCATGAAAACACCAATTAATGCACCCTGTGTGAGTGTGCACACTTGGCTAGATACTCGAGATAGATAAATGGTGAGATAGATAAATGATAATGGTCTTACGGAAAAGTGTTTATAGCTGCTCCGAATGGTCACATGCAGATTCATAGTGTTACAATATGAAATGAATAGGAAACCCTGCTTATTCTATCACCGCCACAGCGGCCAATCACAGCGCAAAATGGTTTGGGATGCATTGTCGGTTTTGGAAAGTTACAAAAAATTTTAGGGTACGTCTGAAAAATCTCCCAAAAATGCCGATATGACAGCTTGACTATAACTTTTCTCAATATGCAGATGCTACACATTGTTAGCTTGGTTAGAATGTGACCATTCCCTACCTGTGAGCTGGCCATAAACGCTGAATATGGGTCTCCGTAATTCATACCTTTGTCATCAGCTAGGGTCCGGTTTGGTCTGGATGACAACATTTATGGCATTAGGGCTAGGGTTAGGATTTGAAACGCTTCAAAACTGCATAACACATTTGTACAAGTCAAACCAACGTATCAGTGTTGTCTGCATGTGTTTGTGGCCATGGTGGCTGAGGTGTGAATGTGTGTCAGATGGTTTGGTGGGCAGTCTGGCAACCGGCAATGTGGCAGTGCCTACACCTACGGGGAGCAACGCATACACACACCCACACACACACACACAACCACACTCTCTCTCTATCCCCATCTCCAGTGCCCTTAAGCCTCAAATAAACACACACACACACACACACACACACACACACACACTCTGTATCCCCATTCCCACTGCCCTTAAGCCTCTAATAAACACACACACAAACACACACACACGCAAAGGTTAGAGTTATACACCTGTTTTCCTGATCCTGTTAAGTCAGTGTCATTTGGATTTGAGACAATGAAAATATTTCATTTTGTCAACCTGAATTGATGATCAATATTTTCTTCTAATTCCCTAACACAAATACGTCTCGTTAATAGCTTTGATGCCAAATGAAATGCTCTTCCATGATCAAAATATCTGCTATCCTTGGGTATATAAAACATATTTTATGTTACCGTATATGAGCACAAAATCAATTTCATCTTCTTGAGCCCAAAAGTATCCACATTATCCTTCTACAGTATTACACTGATGCTGTCCCTCCAGCTGTCTGCCTGTCCATGTGCCCAGAGCCTGAATATGCCCCATGTGGCTCTTTGTTAGATATTTACTTGCTGTTTAAATCTGGCCAATCATGTGCAGCCATGTCCCGCCCCCCTGTTTGTATGTAAAACATTGTGATGGTCACGTATGGACCAGCTGCATGTTGGTAACACACATTAGCCATGACAGGTAGCCTGTCAAGGATGGTCGCCTACTAGAGGACGGCAATGGGATTGATCTCTTGAAAGTGGGTGGTTTTAGTGGTGCAGTGTCCAAAGCGAGATCTTCCTAAAGAGTGCATTTAGGAAACAGGGAAATTTGTTTTGGCGTTCTGAACTCCGGTGGATGTCTGAGGACTATGGTTAACTGCTCCTCAGATCCCTGCAGGGTAAATCCAGATCGCTAGACTCTCTGTCCAATCAGAGTTTTCTCAAAACAAGTTCCTTCCTGAGGCTGTTTTGCAGAGGCACTGTTGCTCCGTACGAGGCTTAGTGCCGCACAAGACGATTGTGATTGGTTTAAAGATTTAAAGAAATGCCAATCAACCAGAGCACGTTTTTCTCCCATCCCAGAATGCTGTGTGGACTAGCCAGACTGGCCAAGCGAATCAACCATAGCCATAGCTGTTCATAGCCTGTACATACCTGTAGTACAACCCAGTCTCACAGCAGTTCGTGAAATTGTCACGTTATTTAATCTATTTAATCTAATCCACGCAAGGAGGTTGGTGGTTGGGTCAAACAACACATGACTTTCAGCCCGGGAGACCGAGGATTGTCATCTGCATGTGGCGTTTAATTTCCCCATTTTTCTTTTCCTAAACACAACCGTCCCGTTGTCACGTTGTCCTTTTGTTGTCGCACATAACCCTAGTCTCCTTTCCTCATTGTTCTTTTCCTAAACCCATGTTAACTACCACCAAAAAAAGAAATTTAAATACATTAGATTAAAATTCGTGCTCACACCACCATGGAATAAAACATTTAAACGTGTCTTTATACACAAATCAATAAATAAAAAATAACGTGAGCATTTCACGAATTGCTGTGAGACCGTGTTGTGTAGTAATAGACACTCATATAGACACATATAATTTCATACCTTGTACTCTGTACATACTGTAGCATTTGTTTAACTGCTTAAAAGCCCTTCTGGGTAGATGCTAACTACATTTTGTTGCTATGCACTTGTGACATGTGCAATAACAACAAGTTGAATGGAATCTAATTATTGCACAAGTATGAATGTAATCATGTACTAGAACCTTATTTGGGTATGTATTACTGACAGGTATGCATATATTTATTAATACTGCACACAAAATAACGTGTTTTCCCTGCAGGACGGGAGAAGACACTAAATCAATGGTCAATCTATTGAAAATCAATAGATTGACACACACACACACATTGTAGGAACATGCGGTTATGGTCTGAAATCTAGCAAGAGCAGTCAAGAGCGGGAATAAGAACAAAGTGCCGTGCAGGGCTCTATCGCCTACCTTGGGCCGTACCATGCTGGCTTTTTCAGGGGAAATTTCAAGTATTATGAGGACACTTCCTTTCCTTTAAATAAAACATGTTTCAACTGATTTGTTGGGTTTAGGGTTGTTTTATTATCAGTTAATATGAATATAATTTTGTTGAATCATTCTATATTTTTTAAGTCTATACAATTTAACAAATAAGTATAATATGCCCATCAAGCTTTCCAAAAGCCCAAGTTGACATATTCAAACATTTTGTATTGTCAGACCAACTGTTCAAAACCCAGTGATATTCCGTTTACACTCATGGGAAACCACATAGGATAAACTACATATCCACATTTACAACTAAAAGCTGTTTTTTTATTTTTACTTAAACAAATGTCGGTTATGGGATAATCACAATGGTTACCAATCACCCAATCAATTAATCGACTAAGCGTTTCAGCTCTGTAACCGATGCAAATCTCTAAGTGACACAAATTTTCTCTGACCAGTCAGTTAGGCTACATATACGTAGTAGTTCTATTTTGACCTGTTGTGCTGTCTCCACATAGTGTTTGTGCATGTTGCTCCACTCTTTCAGCCTCATTCTTCTCTAGCCCTCCCTCTCTCTGTCTATCTCTCTCTGCCCCCCTCCTCCCCTTGGTCTCTCTGCTCCCTCTCTCAGCAGTAAACCCTCTAATCTCTCCTGTTCAATCGGCTGGCAGACACATGCCCTCTGTCTGCAGAGCCAGCGGGGATGTTTCCTGTGCAGGTGTACCACAGGGCATGCACAATAGGTACGGCGAGCACTGAGAGCATGGCAGCTTTTGGTACGGCAATCGGGGCCGGTTGGATTTGGCACAAGGAGTATGCTGAGTATGCTGATGAGTATGGCGAGTGGAGTTAGCATGACAGGTAGAGTGGATACAGCAGGGATGGGGGACACTGGGTGGTTAGGAGTACGCTAGGCAGGGTGTGCATGGACACTGTGGAGGGTACGGCAGGCGCAGTGGGAACAGTGGGACTGGCAGATGGTGGGCACAGTGAGTATGATACATGGCAGACACTGAATACAGCGAGCATGGCGGGAATGGTAGCCATGTTAGTGGTCACAGTATGACCCCATGCAGGGTGGCGGGACCAGGGGCCAAGGTTGCCAGTCGTGCCTGGACTCGCAGCCACTCTCCCTGACATCTGACGTGACGTTTCCTCACTCCCCTCGTGCTGAGTCATTAGTAATTTTTGATAGTTGGTAGCTTTCCCCCCCTTGTTGCTGGCATCTCTTAATCAATGTTAATTGACTTGGAATTAGCATATGTTAATTAATGATATTTACTTCAAATTAAAGGTATGAGTGGTCCCAGAGGGTTTCCTGTTCATCTAATTAGAACCAATTAGCTGCAATTAACACGTGTAAATGAGACGCCACTGAGTCCAAAACAAACAGTGTGTATACGCAGGCTGCTGCCCAGCTTCCCTTGTATTGCCGAACATGCACTGGGCCTGTGTTTTCTTTGTAATGTGTGTGTATATGTGCAGTCACATTGCATTCACAATAGTCACGTGTGTTATAACAAGCCAGGTGAAACAAAAAGTTATTCCAGCTCAAACAAATAACTATTCGGGACCTCTCTGCTCCCAGTTTTCCCGCTCACATCCTCAGCGTTGATCCTATTTTTAGAGCGTGGTGCCAAACTAATTTGTTTTACAGACCTTCCTATCAAGTGAAGAAAATCCCGGAGGTGTATTAATTGAAATTCAGTCGACAGCACATCTTGTTTTGGTATAAGAAACCACCAGCCGTGGTAAGTGTGGAGAGTAATCTCACACAGGGAAAATTGCCAGGAAATGAGAAGATGTAAACAAGGGAGAAGGTAGAAAATAAACAGAAGTCATTCAAGCATCTACGGCATCTCACCTTACTCTATTAAAAAGTATACTGCCCATGGGCGATTTTAGACCCTTTTTAGGGGGATCTAGCCAGTTGTAGTAGTATGTTTCCTATGTAAAGCAGTAGCAGTAGTATGTTCCCTGTGTACAGCTGTAGTAGTAGTAGTAGTGGTAGTGTATGTTCCATGTGTATAGCTGTAGTAACTCAGTCAAAGAAAGGGTTAATGGAAATGTAGTTTTGGCCAATGGGAGGAGGTTGAGCCAGACTCCCGCCTTTGGCTGAGTCTCTATCTAATCTGTCAGAGGGCCATCAGGAGTGCGGTTGTGAAGTTTAACGTTAGTAGTCCCCAGAGAAGAAGATGGTCATTTCATGGCGCAGATTAGAACCCAAATTGAAATGTAGGCAACTCTGAACTGCAGAATGTTAGAACATTGTGTCAAATTGGTGTGTGTCAAATAATGTGACTTATAAAGTGTCAGGTTTAGTTCCGTGTTAATGTCAATAGTGTCAAAAATTGTTAGCTTGCGTTGTTGTTTAGTACACAACACTTTTGCAAGGCAAATATATCTGTTTCACATTCTCATAGTAGTTCTATTCTTAAAGGTCTGATCTTAGAATCGCTCCTGATCACTGCCTGTTTTAGTTTTGATTTTGGCAGATGTCTTATTTGGATACTAGAAATGGCCATATTTTAAGTAAAATCACAAAAGTCACAAATCAGGTGAGGTAAATTCAATTCAATTCAATTTGATTAAATTCATAACAAGAGTTATCTACCCAAGCGTCCCAACCCGACGCTTGGTCAGTTTTTTAGCATCAGATACGACGCAAACCCCCCCTCTAGCGTCTGCATGGAACGCACCGGGCAGAGTAGCAGCTCGACCGCGGCGCTATAAGATGACGTAGTGTTAAGACGATAGAGTATGTAAGACCAAAATGCCGCAGAAGGAGGTTGATGGTCTTACTCAGGAGATCGGGGTTCACGTCCGGTTCTTGTCCCGCATGTCACTGATTATTTTATAACCCCACCCACCATGTTTCCCTAAACCTTACTGTCGCGTTCTTGAGCCGCATGTCAGTTAAAATCACGTCCCGACTCAGAGCGTCAAAAAAGTGACGCCAAGAGTTCTGACCAAATGCGTTAAGATATGACGCTAAAGGAGACTTTTTGCGTCAATTACAAACACCAAAGGCCAAAGTAAGCGTCTGTATCTGATGTGACGGGAGGGAGAATATGTTTTTAAACCAGTGAGCAAGGAAGGAGTCCTGTGCCATCTGCCAACCTGCCAAATGTTGAATCTAAGTTTGTATCCATCCACAACACTACTGTATGTCAAAGAAAATTTCCAAATCACATTTAAAACATGAAAATTATTACACATATGTTTGCCTTTCTGATGTCTTTCTTTAAAAAAAAAAAAAAGTAAATAAAAGATGTTTAAGATTTCAGTTTCGGTGGTTACACTAAGAACTCCTTTGTCTTGTTTTGGGATTGCGGGTCTGTCTGGATGAGTGAAGTCTAGAAGAACTGGGAAACAGCATTGTCTGCTGCGTGTGCTCAACTCCTAAAGAGACCCAAAGCACTGGCTAGAGTGTTTCAGCAGACAAAACACACATCCTTTCATTCCACCTGGGTATTATAACTTCCCCCCTTATGCACATCCCTTTCTGAAAAACCCCACACTTCAATTATCCATCCAGCATTGGCAAGGTATCAATGATGAACCCAGCGGTGACATCCGCAACTTTCCACGCTGTTCTTTAACGATGAATAGATGCAGATTATATTTATTTCTGTGTTATTTCTTCTCCGCTGTCACCCTCACCTAAACCCCCCCACCAACGCCCATCAAGGTAAAAGAAGGTGTCTTGTTGAAATCCCTCCCAGCTCAGAGCAGTGCCTATAATCTTGAGTTAGTGGTTGTGGGAATGCAGCATTGACAGGCGTCTCTCTCTCTCTCTCTCTCTGTATGTAGCTTTTGGCAGCCTCCTCTCTTAGTCTCCAGGTTTAGCAGCAGGAAGCATACTTACCACTATAACAATCAGGGGTGGGGAGCGTGGGGGTAACGTTGCAGGAGGTTTTGCAGCTGAAAATACAGCATCCACCGCCTTTGTTGGGCGATAAGGGAAAGGTGGAGAAGGAGGGTTGGGGGGGGCTACATGCACACAAGGAGCGATCTGGGGAGCTGAACAAATCTGAGAATGGCATTATGGGTTGGTAAACACGGCTGCCATAAGAGGCTGCAGGATTTGCCGTTTTCCCATTTTCTTTTCTTTTTTTTTGGAGGGCTGAAGTGCGGGGCACAATAACGAGATGGAGGTGGCGTGACTGGAGAGATGGAACGACACAGACAAAACGAAAGCCAGGAAAAGAACGCAAGGGAGAAAGGAGACAAGAAAGTGAAGGGGGTGGACTAGGACAGTGAAAGTCAAGGGTGAAAGAAAACACATGAGAGAGAAAGGTATGAAGAGAGAGCATACAGGTATCCAGGCTCATAATGAAAGTTGAATTGAGCGCTCACCATTACCCTTTCACTCACCTCCAGACCGCTGTGGTGTCCCTCCGCTGTGGCTTGGACTCCCCAGCTCCAACATCTGGACTCTGGTTGCCGCTAGTTGTCACAGCACTATTTAATAATCCACAATTCACGTTGTAAGGAAAATGCCTGTGGCATGGTGTTATTACCCCTAATGCCATGTACAAGTACAAGTAATTCCACTGTCGCAGACAAATACACCAGTCCGATACCACGTAATAAAACCCTAAAGAAAATCTATGTTAAAGTAGTTTATTTGTGTCTTCTTTTTAAATTCTGTGGCATTCATTGTTTGTTTGTTCATTTTTCACAAAGAGTTTCACATGAAAGATTCAAAGAGTTTCTTCTTCGCATAGGCTAAATAAAGGTATTTCCAGCTTAAATTGGTGCATAAAAGTGAATCCGAATACAGCCAAAAGGCAGATTCTGGTCATTAAATACAATATATACAATGCAGTGTAACCACTACAATACATTAGACAACACCACAAAGCTCAGTGCATGCAGAAGTCTTTCATCTGCAGAGCTTGTGTGCGATCTGGATTTGTTCCTGGTCTCTGCCTTGACTTGGATCTAGGTCTTAGGACGGACTTGATGTTCTTCTCTACAGATATGCGTCTACAACAACGGTCTAGGTTTAAAGTGTGCATTTGGACTAGTAGGAAGAAGCACATACCAGCTGCATCTCTGGCCGTATTCTGTGTTTTGGCTAGAGGGAAAGGAGAGCTCTCACCCTGCCGTCGGCTGCTCGGTTGAGATAAAAGATTTCGAGTGTTTTTACCTGCGCTTGTCTCTGCTGCTCTGTATCTGGGACTTACACCAGGGAGCTGGTCGATAACGCCACTACAATCAGGCTCGCCACAGTGAGTAGCATGTTCTCCTTTCAGGGCTGTCACAGAGGAAAGACAATGCAGCACACCTGTAGGCTCCACTGAGAGCCTCCTCTGTTCCATTGTCAGCTGAGCACGCTGGGACTGAGGTGTGCGCTGCTGCTGGATACTCTCTGACATCGCACAGAAAAGACTATGGACAGTCTGTCTGTAGACATGTGCTGCATGCTTGCTCATGACTTCGATGCAATCATGCAAATTGGAAGTTCTACTACTACAGTTACGGCAAGGTCAGCCTCATGTTTCCACAGCACTATGTTCCCACATTTCTAAGATTTTTCCTAATATTAGGGTTAGGGTTAACCCAAATTGGGAGAAAGGGGGACAAATCTGATACAGGTTCATGAAAAAGGAAGTGTGGGAAAATAGAGCCTAATTTAGGGCTCAGGAAACATAGAGCTGTGGGAATATAGGCACACTCCCGTCACGGTATACCCAGCACAAACGTACTACTGTTGGTATGTCTAGGGCTTACAGAGCTTGGTTTTGCTTGTGCATTTGAAAACTGCGGAAGCTAAGACTGAAGGTAAGTATTAGAGGCCAACTTTTGTTGTAAGCATGTCGGTGTTACTTAGCCCCGATACTTCAGTTGTAGTTCATTTGTAGACATTAAACACAAGAACAAAACATTAAAATGCTCATATTATGCTCATTTTCAGGTTCATGATTGTATTTTGAGGTTGTACCAGAATAGGTTTATATGGTTTCATTTTCAGAAAACACCATATATGTGTTGTATTACACATTGATGCAGATTCTCTTTTCAACCTGTGTGTTGAGCTCTCTGTTTTAAGTACAGAGTGAGGCATCTCACTTTTGTTCCGTCTTTGTTGGGAGTCGCACATGTGCCATACCTTGGTAAGGACTACTAGCAAGTCAGAAGCAGGGTATGAGGGCGTGCCACACTAACAGCTAGGCCACATTTGTCACAGAAGTAAAGACTGGACTACAATAGAGCTGTTTGGAGTAGTTTGGGAAGTTTTCTGTTGGAGATGGTGAGTCCCTTTGGGGTGGACTTTGGGCTTTTTCACTTTGTAAACCTATAACATGCACAACAAGATATACAGTATAACACAATACAGGAAAGGAAAAAAAGCCAAAAAGCATAATATGAGCATGTTAATACAACTTGGTGGGGAAATGGTCAGTCGGTGCATTCCTTATTCTGTCTCACTTCTGCTTTGTAAGCTGTTTGATGCAGGTAAGCCAAATCCACCTCAGTTTGGCGCCCAATAGGATGTTTATGAGGTGACTACATACAGTGATATTCAGCTGGTCTTCCTCTGCAGACAGAAATTGTTTAGTTGTCATGTAAATAAATCAGTTGTCATCACATGATGTGATTATGCAACTGTGTTCACGTGGTAAAGTGGATCTGCTAAAGGAGGCCATGTTTAGTCACATAAATATGGATTTATTGCAGGACTGTAAAATATCAATTTTATGTACTGTAGGTCTGCCTTTGGCACCTGAGGGTGTATGCATGTATGCTCAACATTAATGCCCACAAGGGCTTTTACAAGTACTAACTTTTACTGGTCACCAGGGCCTAAATAGTCATTTTGATTTTCTGTTGTCTATATTCCTCCTTTCTTTGCAATTAAATCAATTTAATCTCTACAGTGTTTTGAAATTACTTTCTTTGAGAATCTGCCCACCCATGATATAAACATTATCTTACCAGAAGAAAAAATTTAAAGAGCAGACAATACAACAGGCTCCAGTCCAGACAGGACGGCAGAGGGCAAATAGTGGTCAGTAGTGATCAATAAGCCAATATTATGCACACAGAGGATTGTTGTGACACCTGGCCTGTTGTAAGTCTGTTGATGCTTGCTAAAGTCATATTGACCATAACTAGTCAACTACTGAAGTGTTGACTGAAGTGGTCAGTAGTGCCATGAGTTAAACATAAGGTTATCTTGATTTCTTCCTTTCTGTGTTGCATTGATGAGCTGGGTTGTGCCAAAATAAAACGTAAGCCCCATGCGCACGGGATTAGCACCATCTGGGGACCTCGCAGGATGTAATGGTTTGGTAATCGTTTTGGGTTGTCGGAGGTTACCAGATTGGGCAGTGGTCCAGATTAGCTTGGTCATGAAAGGAGGCGTCCGCAGCACACAGCAATCCCATATCCGTCTTGGCGTGAAGGATAAAAAAAGTACACGTTTAAAAAAAAAAAAAAAAAGATATACGACCCCGTCAAATCACAGACATGTCAACTGAATGGAAGAAATTCTGTTTTTACAAAACAGTAGACACCTCTAATAATGATTAATCCCGATACAGATCCTCAACTTTCTAAATCGGACACTTAGGCTATGCAGCTGATTACCAAGCGTCATTGAAATGAGTCTGCATGTATAAAGTGTAGAAAGCATCACTAATCCTTTTTATAAATATTTGGATAGCGCCATTCATACAAGAAATGCTTAATAAGCACAGCAGACATAGAACAAATATAAAAATGGGGATATGATTAATTAGCCTGGAAATCCAGACCCATATCTGAAAGATTAAATTCTGAAAATGGCCCAACTCAAGGGGCAGCAGCAAGCATGCATTTCAAAATATCACTGCACGCAATTGGATAACACTATGACCAATATTTACTGACTGATTCCGAACTTTGACGTTGCAGCACTGTCGTCAGCTGTTTAGCTGACGACAGTGACTGGCCTATACCCGATACACTGATATGATTGGTGCAGCTTGGCTCCAAGGGCATAGGTAATGAGCATTATTACTCAATGCCAGAGTGACTCCCCGAGCAATTCAAATTGTGCTCTCGTGAGAAGTCTGAATTTCAAGGGTAAAGATGAATGGAAAATAGACGGAAAACAAAACACACTTGAAGTAGTAGCGCTAAGCCTACAACTGGCGGTCGATCCATATATTGTAGCTTGGGCTGAAAGTGAACAAGGGTAGTCGATCCATTTTAGTTCCCCTGAGGGGAGTGTTGAACCACTATTGAAACGCAGCACTGGTGTCAAGAAGTTTTTCGGTTTTCTAGTGTTCGGTTTCCAACTGTTCCTGTTTTTCCGGTTTCCTGTTTTGTGGAGTTGAACTTGGATTGAAAGTAACTTCTTGTCATGAATAAAAATCATTGAAAGCCTTCTTCTCTCTTGTTATCTCTTCTTCTGCATTTTTGTCTTAGCCTGAAACTCTGGAAACCGTGACATAATCACCACTAATGAGGTGCCCTTGAGCAAGGCAGTTAGCTCCCAACTGGTCAGTGGAGCCTCTCATTGGCTAGCAGATCGATTTGAAGACGGAAAACGCTCCTGTGAGTCGTATTAGAGGGATGTTGTCATATGGTTTGGAGGACCTGTTGAGTATAAGCCAACCTGTAGCGTGCATTAGAATCCAACGAACAATGATCCAACGCTTGCATCAGGTGTTGTTCAATAAAAATGTATGATAGGATTAAATTGGATTTGAGAGACAACAGCTCTTTCAGTTTAAGTTTGATTCGCTTTCAAAATATATATTACTGTCAGAACTGTACTGCGACACTAGAGGAGTTGATGGAAAAGCAGATGTGCTCAGCTGCGTTTCCTTCAGGGGTTACTGTGCATTCCCAGCAGCCTGTGCTCTGTGGATTGTTATGTTCTGAGTTTCTCCTTTCATGCTTCAACCTACTAACTGGTACACTCTACTCAGGGCTAAAAACCAAACACTACTTGCATGCATGCAAATCTCTATTCCTCCCAAAAAAGACATCTTGGGCACCTGCTGTTCTTGTGGCACATCAGTTGGCTTCAGTATTTATTCCGTTCTTTGTTCTTCTCAACTGTAGTCTGCATTCGCTCTGATGGGATTAATAAAGGTGTGAAATGTCTCAGTGCAGTGGTTTTCAAAGGAGTCCTTGAGGGGGTTCCGGGGGGTCCCCAGCAAAAAGGGTAATCATTTATTTTCTCTATAATTCCATCCATAAGTAACTAGTAGGACTATTTTTGGTAATAGGTTTCATCAGGGATGTGCACAGGTTACTAATTACTGTTTATTGTTGATCCCCAGTGGGGAAATTATATATAGATAGATAGGTCAACTGGCAGTGTGTCAGTGTTTTTTTTTATTTAATTTTTTTTCATACACTTACACATCTAAAAGCAGGACTCCTATCAGATGGTGGTGGTGGTGGTGGGTGGGGTATCATCCAAGTGAATGAGCATTTCTCCAAAGAGCTGCTGGGCTTAAGAAAAAGCTTTATTGTCCTCAACAGACATGCAGAGTCCATACACTGTGCCTAAAAGATGGAACATGGACAGTGTGAAACAGTATGTATTGATGTATTGTGTAACACAGGTTTTTCTAGAGGTGAGAGTAATGCAACTTTTGACTTTGCCATTTTTACTCAGAAAAATAGTGTGACATACCAAACTAAATGAAAAATCACATTTCACTTCATTGTAGCTTCTAAAGTTGTTTTGGTGATTGTGATTTTGTCTTTGTGCGCTGTCTTCAGAACGTTCTTTTATTCCCTCCTGCTCTGCCGTTTTATTTGACTTTAAATGGATTTCATCTTTTCTTTCCGCCACTATAATCATCCCAAAAGGCTTGCAACTTGTGAACTTGAGGAACACTAAATCCCCCCCGATCCCTCCTCCATACACACACACACACACACACACACACACACAAACAGTGACTGGGATCTTAAGCATTCACAGGCTGATGATTCCGATAATCCGAGTTCAAATACAATTCCTGGATCACAGGATTTAAATGACATTATATCGAAATTAGAATTCACATCTAGAGCAACTGAACCTCCCTCGATCCCATCTCTTTCTAATTATGCTACTTTCCCCTGAATCTGCACCAGACTCTTTCTTCTGCTTTCCTTTTTGTTCATTCTGCTTGAATATGGGCTGGGATATTCTTTAGCGGCACAATGCATCTATTACAATACAAAGTAACCCAGGAGCTGCTATATATTCCCAGTGATGGCTCCCCTGTGAACTGGCTGTGTTTGATTCATGGTGGGCCGCTGTGGTACAGAAAGTAGGGGGGCCCTCTCCACTCATCTACCTGTAACTGACAGGAAATATGTACAGAGGGCCCAGTTAAACTGCATTCATCTGAAATCATAAAGGTGATATCAGGGATTTTTCTGCTGTTACTGCCCCAAACAATTAATCTAGCGATTATTTTTACGATTAGTCGACTAATCTAACAATTCATTTTTGATACATCTAACGATTCATTTTTCAATTAGCGATTGTTTTCCGAATAGCTCAATTATTAACAATTTACACCAAACTAACTTCAATAAGGTTCAAATCTCCAGATGTTGGCTATCAATCCAGCCACAAAATAAAGTCACTTTCAGGAGGAGTACAAAAAAGTAAAAAGTGCAATTTCACAAAATCCAACAATAACACAAATGAACATTTCAAGTCACTTTCAGGAGAAATACTCAAAAAACTTAAAAATAAAAAAGCAAGTAAAATAAAAGTAAAATTTTGTCTCTCTCTTTTCTAAGAGAAATATGAGCCCAAGCACGATTTAAACCCAACAATGTTTTTAATACGTGGGCCGTTAGAACTGACGTTATAAAGGACTCATGAGATATCTAAAACAATCTGGCCTGGTTGTGCATTTATCGAAGACAGTGCTGCAGACGGGGGGGACTCCAGTCAGTGCAGGACATACTGTATACACATACGCTATGTGGGGGAGCTACGGGAGAAGCTGGAGAGATATAGGTGAGCAGTACTTACGGGGTTATCCTGACTCAGGGATCATTTTACAAAGTCTACAGACTACTACATTGTTGTTGGCATTACTAGTAAAGTACTCCCACACTTTAGAAGGCCGTGTGTGAGACTTTTTCTCAATGCCTGGAATCCATAATTGCGCTGTTGCTGGATGCAGCCATTTTTAATTTTTTGGATAACAATGGAACTCCATGTCACAGAAGAAGACATACAGTATATCAGGTTTTGATACACACCCACACACACACACACACACACACACACACACACACACACACACACACACACTAATTGTTAGTAGATGCATTCACTGCTAGTTTGGGTCTGTCTGAACATGGGATTTGTTATTTATAAAAAACTGGTAACTTTAATTTCCTTGCGGGAGTCATCCCAAAGAGATTAATAAAGCTAAGTCTAAGTCTAAGTCTAAAAAAAAATATATATATAAACATAAATATAGAATATAGAGTTGTCGGCCGCTTGGTTCCCTCCTGACCATAGGAAAATCTGTAAAACCTAAAGTTTAAGTTATGTCTGAATCACACAACAGTGAAGAGACACAACATAGACCCCAATTTAAAGTGGAAGTTTTCTACAAACTTTAGTCACTTGGCCCATTTCAAGTGTTGTCACTTCAACCAATGGGCGTTATCAGTGGTTATCGGCCTCATAGATATGGGCTAGAAGGGGCCTGCTACACCTACAGAAGGCCGTTATCTATTCTCATGGTAACAGATCCCTTGGTGTTACATTTTAACACTCTGGGAATCCTGTTGTGAATTCAGACAGTTTAGGCAACAAAAGTACTTTGGTGACATTAGTTAAGAACATTAGGTAAGGAATATTATGTAAAACCCTGCACAATTTAAAAAAAATCAAGGTTGACTTTTGGTTTCACAAGGCCCACAAGCCCTGGTCTCCCAGGTGAAAGTTCTGTGTTGTTTCGACCCATCCATCAGACCAGCATTTGTCCTTACGCAGAGGTTCACTCTTTATACTATCATACTATTGTTGCTCTTCATACCACTTTACATTTTCCAGCGCCACTGTCGAGTAGTTGCTCTGAGTTGTTATATTGACGCAGATGGGTGATCCAGCTTACCGATGGTAGTAGGGCCATACCAGCTTTTATCTATGGTAGTGATGACAACTGACAATGTCTATTTAATTGGTTAATTATATTCATCTTGAAGCAGAAATGCATCCAAAGATTCCCTGACTTTTGGTTAAAGGTCAGTTCTAATATTCTGGGTTGCAGTGGAAGGATTACTGTCCAATGACACTGTCATTGGCAACTTATTTAGAATGGAAATGGTCAGATTTAAAGATGAATACCATCATCAAAACATTCATATTGGACTTGGAACCAAAACCTAGTCCCCATCCCTAGGTCCTATCCATCTGTGTCTATCAACCATTTCACACTTTGGTTTGTCATAAGAGGAGCGTGGGACTGTGTACTGTGTGTGACCAGGCAAAGATGGGCCCAGATAAAAGGATTCTGCCATGGCCTGATTAGATCTGCTCCCATGTTTGTCTTCCAGTATCAGGGATTACATGATTTATTAGAGAGTGTTGGGGATGTGTGTTGTAGGGTGCTAACTCTCTCACACTGCACCTACACCCCATAGGGGAGTGAATTCCAGCAAACCCCATGCAAATGAAGTTCCTATTCCTTCCTTGCGTGCCCCTGGTAGCTTGGTTAACTCTCTCCTCGCCAGCTGAAGCGCCTCGGGGGGGACTTAGATAATTTTCTCCATTATTGAGCTCCCTGATTGCAAATAAGCAAGAAAGAAACAGCAGGTCGATGAAGTGCCAAGCGTGAGATTGATTTGTTTAATATAGGCTGATTTAGTATATACAGTATATGGTGAGTGTTTGTGGAAGGGGGAGAGTGATGCATGCATTTGAACATAAACTGTTTAGTTCATGTTTGATACACACGCAAGCAGTGTGTAGAAAAATCAGTCAGTGTTGCATATTCCCAAACAAATGTACAAATGGTGGCAAGGTAAGAAAGCAGACATGTGGATTCAGAGTCTTTTTCATAATAACAAGATTTAAATTGTTAAATTTAAAGTTAATTTCATAAAGCTTGGCCCTTCTCGAATTTTGGGGGAACTGTTTAAAATAATGCACAGGACATTTACAATATTTCCTTTAGATGGCATCCATAACCCATGGGTTTGTATATTTTCAGTTAACATTATATAGCTTCGATATTGGAGAACATAATGGGAAACAAAAAGGGGGGAACTGTATGTCAAACGCCAGTTCAACAATTGGAAATTTAAAAATCTAATTCAAAGATCCACCTTTATTCACGTGAAGCTGCTTTATGTTGTATTCCCCTTTATTACTTTTTAATCTATTGCTGATTTAGTTCCATCCCCAAACTTCATTTGTCTCTACTTGACTTTGGCGTCCACATGTCAGAGGTTTTGCATCCCAGTTTTTATTGTTGTTTGTGATGTACTTTTCATCTATGTAACGTTGTCTATCGAGGCAGATTCCAAACCATCTGCCTCAGCGTTAAAGCGATTTACGTCTTGTTAAATGTAACTTGAACGAGAGATGACAAGATGAAGGTGAGCCTACATGGTCCCGTCTAAGGTCCAACATCATGGATTCCTCTTCATCTTCCTCCCCCGTCTTCTTCCTCCCCCTTGGGGCTCAGCTGGACGTCCTACGCTGGGGTCAAGGTGGGTGCAGTTGCTGCTGACCATCACTCTGCCACTGGCTAATTTACAGCCCAGCCTCCTCCACCTTGCCATGTCCAACCTCCAGCAAATACCTCCCACCTCCCCGCCATCACATCCCTCTCTCTCTCGCTCTCTCTCTCTCTCTCTCTCTCTCTCTCTCTCTCTGTTTCTTTCTCTCTTTCAAATTGCCTTAATGCCATGAATGTCAAAAAAACTATATTGCCAAAGGATAACACTATGCAATAATAATAAGATAAGAATACAATTCATTGAGTAATCTTAAATATATACATTTAAAAACATAAACAAACAAAAAACAAAAAAATCATTAAAAAACATTTTTTTGGCATGCCAAAATCCATACATCTGTGTTACCAAAGCATCCAAATAAACATTCATATAAACAATCTGTCGATAGATATCAATTTATTTCATCCAAAGGGGCTTTATTGGCATGAAAGTTTCAATATTATATGTATACCTGTATACTGTATTAGATTAGATTAGATTAGATTAGATTCAACTTTATTGTCATTACACATGTACAGGTACAATGCAACGAAATGCAGTTTAGAGAGTTCAGAGAGCCTCAGAGCCTGAATGACCTTTCATTTTGAAAGGTCATTCAGTTTCTTCATATCTGGGATAGGAGTCAGAATTATATTTGTTAGAATAAAGGTTCTTCGTTTGATTACATGCTTTACATTGTAGGAGCTAATAAATACAAACTTGTCTCTCTCTCTCTCTCTCTCTCTCTCTCTCTCTCTCTCTCTCAATCGAGCTGGGTGTGAGGACGCCAACATCACGCTCCACTGGAGACAAATCAGGCCTTTCTCGGCCGTGTCATCGTAAAACATCCCCCAGGAAGGTTGCGACCTCCTCACCCTATCAACTCATCTGCAGTCAGGAGAGGAGGAGGGAGTGGGGGGGGTCTCCATGCAGCAGCATAACTACCTCATCCACATTATCACCAGACAAGAATCAGGAAATAATATGAATGGAGAGAGAAAGAGAGCAGCATGAAAC
This sequence comes from Etheostoma perlongum, assembly GCA_026937815.1. Classification (NCBI taxonomy): domain Eukaryota; kingdom Metazoa; phylum Chordata; class Actinopteri; order Perciformes; family Percidae; genus Etheostoma; species Etheostoma perlongum. The sequence goes on from CM049373.1 coordinate 10,989,538, forward strand.
TGACGATTATTTTCATTGTCGATTGTTTTCTGGGTTTCTGTTAGTAAATGGTGGAAAATGCTGTTCAGAGTTTCCCAAAGCTCAAGATGACATCCTCACATGTCTTGTTTTGTCTTCAACTCAGAGATATTCAGTGTACTGTCACAGAGGAGAGAAGTACGGTGGTCGACAGGGGCAAACACACTGCAACTTAATGAAACACACGCAAATAGACAAAACACGAGGAAATAATGAAAACAACTTCATTAATGTGACAACACAAATGCGCTGCAAATACACACAACACAACCAAATATGCGAATTTAGAAACTATGCAAAAAGAAGAGCACACAATCCCAACAACAAATGCATGCATCCAGATTACACAACGGACGTTCTCCAGGCCTCTAGGGGGAGCGCCAAGTGGAACAGCGTGTGTTCTGACCCCACTTAAAGAGTGCGCTCTGGCTTTTTATTACAGACACGTCTCTGCTGATTGAGTATCACCTGTGACCTGAGCCAAAAAACTAGAGACACACCACCAAACAAGAGAAAACACATCTCAAATCTCTGGCTTACTGTTTACAGTAGCTTAGTCTGTAGTGAGTGGGGTGGAAAACTAGAGAGTTGCTGATTCAAGTCCCCATCCAGGCCGGGGTACAGGGGGGGGGGCAGCAACCCCCCCAACTGCTCTCCATTAGTGGATAGGTACTGAGCATGTGTGTCTAAAGTGTGTTCCAACAACAGAGTGAAAACATTGTGATTTCTCTTGCGGGACTAATAAAACATAAATTATTATAAATATTAAGTATTGTTGTGCTTTAGACAAAGCCAGCTAGCTGTCCCCCTGGCTCAAGATTTAGGATTGAACGCAAATAAGTAAATAAATAATTTCCCCAAATGTTGTCCTCAAACTATTTATTTAATGTTGTTATTATTGTTCATAATAACACACATGACCTTAAGGTTAGGGCAACATTGAACTCTTGGTTAAAACTTTAACTCAGGGTGCCTGGAGAGCTCAGTTGGTAGAGCGGGCGCTTATATGTACAGGTCTACTCCTCGAAGCAACGGGCCCCGGTTCCACTCCGACCTTCGGCCCTATGCTGCATGTTATTCCCCCCTCTCTGTCCCCTTTCATGTCTTCATCTATCCTGTCAATAAAGGCCTAATAATGCCCCCCAAATCACAATGGTCCAAAATAATAAAATGCAGTTAGTACAGTAGAATAACGTTAAAAAATGACGTCAAAAGGGTGCCAGCCCCCCCTAAAGCTCTGGCCCTTGAATCGCCCCTGGGTGCTCCCAGGAACCCCTGTATAGTGGGTGCAATGGACCAGCTGGCTCACTGTCGGGTACATTAAGAAAGAAACCTATGGAAGTCCTCATGATATTTACTGGGTGCTCAGGATTTCTTTGAAAGGTAGTGCCTGAGTTCTTTGTTTTGTAGTTTGTCACCATCTTTTATGCCTTTCGCACTTTTCTTATAAATGTTTCCATCGTCGGTGCTAACCATTCACTGATATTGCACTGTGCACTGTTCAAGCTCTCCTTTGATGGAACTGCTCTCATCGGTTGTACAGAGCATCGCTCTCGACTCCTGGAGATATCAGCCCACCTCTCCTCCAATGCATAGCACACACACACACACACACACACACATCCGACCTGATCGTCCAGCGTCTGACTCCCTGTTGCTCTGCACTGATGGAGCCATCAGCCAGGAGCCAGACGTGGAGCCGTTGTTCTCATGCTCTCATCCCCGCTGCACAGCCTCGACGCAGGGAGAGACAAACAATTTGGCCTACCTCCCACAGCCACAGCTCTGGGAGCCGGCAGGGGTTGGTGTGTGCGTGCATGAGTGCGTGCGAGCGAGCATGTTTGTGTGTGTGTGTGTGTGCATGTGCGTATGTTTGAAAACCACCAGTATGGGAAAAGCCTTCTATTCTGCCTAAAATGCTGGTACCGGTATCGTAAAGCACTGGAGTTTTTGCACCAATACAATACCACGTAATTTAGCCTAAGGAAAATCTACTTTACAGCCACAATGTGTGACTTTTCCCGCTTTTCCCCCTATAGGTTGTCTCTTTGGAACTAAAGCTGCAGCTAAAAGGTACATGGTGTTACTTTAAAGTAGTTCATTTATTTTCTTTTTCCGTTATGACTCACTGTCAAACTGGATGTTAAAAAGAAAGTTCTATGGTGTTCATCGTCTGTGTTTCACAAAGAGTTTAACCCGAGCCAGCCCGACAACAAAGATAGAAATCATATCACATCCATTAAGGGTTAGTAGTATACAGCTATTAGAACACAATAAAATATATGACACAATGGTATCGGATCAGTACTCCTATCGCCGATACTAAATCTATCAGAAAGAAAAAAATGATAGTGTGTGTGTGTGTGTGTGTGTGTGTGTGTGTGTGTGTGTGTGTGTGTGTGTGTGTGTGAGTATGTGTGTGTGTGTGTGTGTGTGTGTGTGTGTGTGTGTGTGTGTGTGTGTGTGTGCGTGTGTGACGGAGAGAGAGCGGTCACTTGGTGTAGGTGTCTTTCAGCCAGTGAAAAAGAAAAGACATATGCGTTTCAATTTGAAAAAACGTAGATAGGGGATCTATTTTGCAGCCAAATAGTTTGTTCCATGAATGGTAAGGGGGTTTGCTTTTTCAACAAGTGGGATATATTTCCTCTGTATTCTTTGCATATAGACAGGCTCTCTTCTGTCCTTCCCAGGAATAGAGGATTGTGCGCATGCAGGTTGTTTGGCCACCTTTGAATATTACCACAGGCACGGCGCTAACACTGCCAGGCTTTTTGACACAGGGGCGCCAGGACAAAGTGAAACGGGGGTCGTGTGGCGAAATGGTTAATGTGAATCTTAATAGAGGCGGCAATGTCATTATCTCCAAATCCGCTGAGCCCTCTCGACCGGGGGGTCGCGCCGTCGACGACCACTTTACATCCTGAGCGTGTCGGGCCGAGAGACCGGGGGCATGACTGCCAATCCCATCCGGAGGATTTGTGTCCTCTTCCACCAAATTCAGTAAGCGCATGCAGGCTCATAAAGGTGTTGAGAATTGAGGAATCTGTCTGGGAGACATGGCCAAAGTCAATGAGCTAGTTTTAGCTTTTTTTTAGATTTTTCAGCCTTTTTTTGCAGCCACATGATGAAGAAAGACGCTTGAGGCCTTGCCCGACTCTCCCGCCTCCGTCCACGGATACAGGCCTGAGCAGGGGCTGCCTGCCTTTCAAATGAGACGAAACACTGTCAGATTTACACACTGCCACGGTTTTTCAACACAGCCCCTGATAATCCCTTCCCAGAAATAAATTGTCCCATTAAAATGAAATGTTGCCCGTATAGGTTTAATAAATTGAAAACGCTTGTTTGAATCCTCGGTAATTTGGACGGAATCCCAGACATGTAGCACAGGCTCCAGCAGAATAAGACTATTTGCAGTGTATTATAATGTATGCAGCAGTTTTTATGCGACCAAACAGTGTCAGCGAACCCCCCGATGAAATGTGTGCTTATTTATATGCAGTTATTCAGGTATGCAGTAAATTCCAATTACTTCTTAAGATTTCTATTTAGCACAAGGGGGAAATATGACAGGGAAGCTCTGTGTTTTGAGCAGCATTGTAAATCTTGTTAACTCTTTGCAGCGTGTGGCGAGAAATCTGCATTCATGTCAGGGAGTGAGCAGTGCATACTGTTTGAACAACTAGCTACTAGTTGTTTACGGGGATGTGTTAGAGGGGTCTGAAGTAGATTCCGCTCATGTGAGCTCATTCTAGGCTGATTCCATGAATGTTTATCTGTTTCCATGACTCTGCGTCCTTTTTGTGAGGCTATTCAAAATCTTTAAATTTGACTTGCATTGATAAATGTCATGTAAATGTTGGCACAGAAAAGGCCTCTGACCTTTAAGACTGTCATGGGCCACAGGATCTCCCCACCAAAAACCATCAAAACCTGGCATGTGGAAAATGTAGCACAACATTCTGGGCCCTGTAGGAAGGCGTTTTCTATGGGCCCCTCCCCGCATCCACAGCTATTCCTTCTAGCATCTTTTTGGGTCCACCTCACTTGAGGGCCCTGGCCACTTGAGGTACCCCCAGTCCGACAACTCTGACACCACATGCATTTATCGAAAGGAAATTGTTGGATACATTTGGCCTTTTAATGATGTGAAAAATATATGTCTGCAAATATATTTCAACAATTGAAGTTATTTTCTAACAGTGGTCAGTAATGAATGGATGGACAAAAGTGTAAAACAAACTGCTCACATACTTAGATGACGGCTTTCTTAAAAGAACAAATTACAAATATGCTCTGGGTTTTTTTTCCCTCTCGCAATTTATTCATGTACTAAGCTTAATTTATGTAATTTGTGTTTCCTCAAATATGACCAGGTTTCATTTAGTAGAGTGTGGAAGCTTATTCTTGACTTTGAAAACAGTTGAAAATCATAATCGTAATGCCACTAATTTTACCTTCCAGCTGTAATTATATATATATAAAACTTTGGGGAGGGGTTTTGGGACTTTGCTGAGGGCCCTTATAAAGACTGCCCTGGATTTTCAACAATGGGCCAATTCCAGCAAATATATGTACTGGTTAGAACTGAAGATTTCTGTTTCTCCCTGAGCCTTCAGTCAGCGATGAGTTCTTTCTTCCAGTCTGACCGATAACAATATACAGAAACAATAGGGACAGGTGGGGGACAGGTGTGTGTGTGTGTGTGTGTGTGTGTGTGTGTGTGTGTGTGTGTGTGTGTGTGTGTGTGTGTGTGTGGGGGGTCTCTGTTGTAGGCCCAGTCCTGGTTTATTAGCAAAGCAAATACTGACAGATTCATACATTGGTTTAACTGAGCTGGAACTCAATGTGTTCAACGCTGCCAGAGTGGAGTCCGGATGCTTCTAACTACCCCCCCCCCACCCAGTGTTGGGCCCCCAGGGGCCCTAAATCCTCGCTGCTCTTCCCTGCCGACCCCCTCTGTGCATACCGAGGCGAGCAGCGCCTTGCCTATGCATTAGCCATCCATTTCCCGCGGCTGACACCTCTCCAACATAAAACCGTAAGGCAGAGGTAAAATATCTCTCTCCTGGCGAAAATAAAGCTTTGTCTGCCTGCTGATCTATTGGATATAAAAATAAAGCCGCGGCTTTGATGCGGGCTTTACCTTATGCGCGCCTTTGCTTTTTGCGCACACAAAGCTCCAATGAAGATGGATGGTGCGGGACACAGCGACATCACTCACTCCACTGCATCCTCCTCTCCTCATCTCCTTCCCTCTCTCACAGCCTTTCCTCTCCGATGTTGCTGAGGACTGCGCTGTGTTATTGATCAGTGAATGTCGATAATTATACAAACTAATCGGCTTTGGAAAAGTTGTGCGCGTTCACTTGTTCCAGGTTCTTAGACACCCGCGCGCCACAATATTTCCTGCCTGTGGCTCTTTGGGAACACAGAGCAGTGACTGCCCGTCGCTGTTGCTGTCATTGTCCAGTCCTGCAGCTGAATTTGGAAGAGGTTTCATTCTAATGATATCTACATAAATAAATAAATAAATAAATAATAAAATAAAGGTAGGCCACGAATGTTTTCTTCTCCAACACATTACACCTCATGCTGTATACGCGTAAAAATATAGTAGGCCTACTATACTGCAGCACAAGTGCTTTTAAAATAGGCTACGTGTTAGATTCAATTTGTTTCATAATAGCATATGTTATCATTCATGATACACTTGTTCTGCCTTTGTTTTTAAACAGAATTTGAGTAAATGAATCCACCAAAGAGCATAAAACACTCTAGGCCCAATTATATTTTAAAAATCACTTTGTAGGCCTATTATATTAAATTCCTCTTTTCCCACTTTATTTTCTTACAAATTTTTCCTTCATAATTCAGGTTTCTGCAGACCAAAACCTTTGAGACCTTTTTCTTTTTGGATGAACTAGAACCTGAAGGCGTCCCACAGGGCCTCTTCATGCTGTAAGAAACACTAAATGTTCCAGGTAGCAGAAATCAAATCTCCCTGTGGTTACTATTAAAACAGCCGGGCTTACCACTTTAAGGTGAAAAGTAGGCCTATAGGTGAAGGATGCTCCTTACATACCATAAACTTCCCTCTCTTTCTCTCTCTCTCTCCCTCTCCATCCCTCTCCCTACCACTCTCCTTCTTCCTCTCTCTCCATCTCCCTCGGTCCCTTCCTCCCTCTCCTTTTCCCTCTCCCCCCTTCCCTCCCTCTCTCTCTCCCTCAGTCTTTCGCCCCCCCTCCCTCCATGCTTGCGGGCTTGTTCTTCCAGAGCGGAGAAATGGGCTGCAGCAGGCAGCTATCTGCGGCTCTGCAGCCCGTCCCCAGAGCATTGGCCATCGGCCGATAATATCTCAAAGGGAGTGGTTATCGCCACACATTATATTATAATCATTAGTGATCCTAGCCCTTTCACCCCGGCTGCAGAATAAGCGCGGAGAAGCATTAATCTGAAGCAGGGAACTGCAGCGCCTTTCTGGGTGCTCAGTGACGCGGTTTGGCTTCCCAGTGCGGGTGAAGCCCACCTGGCCCCCTCAGTCAATGATCTCAGCCTGATGGGATGGAAATATGACGCCGCTGTGGGATTTAACAGCGCAATCTCCCGGTGTTTGGATACATTAATATGATATGAAATTACTTTTCTTGCATAAAAATAGTAGAACTGTGTAGAATTGTTCCTTTAGATTTAAAGATAGATGTTTATGTAAAAAGTGACCATAGGCTGCCTCAATTTAGCAAGATTACGCGTCAGACTAAATTTGAAAAACTCAAAATAAAATAACATAACTAAGCCTTTATCCAGTTTTAGATGTTTTACTAAATATGGCATGTGTAGAATGGGCTTCTAAAGCTTTATTAACTGGGAATGTAGGATATAATAATAAGATAGCCTGATAGTAATAATAATAGTACACTATACACTCCCTGAGCCTCTCTCTATCGGGATTGAATCCACCCCCTAGACGAGTGAGCGGGACGCTGGTGGTCTGGCTGACCTCGGAGTCTCATGCAGGGTTACTGTTCTGGACCCCAAAGCCTCACATTCAGCCAATCACGTGATCTCCTCCTGAGAACACGCACAGACATGGAAGACAGCGGTGGTTAGCTGTGTGTGTGTGTGTGTGTATGTGTATGTGTCTGTGTGTGTGTGTGTGTGTGTGTGTGTGTGAGCAGAGACAGCTGTAGGGAGATGATCTATAAATCCCATTGGATTTCTCTGCGCACAAAGTCTGGAAACTGTTTGCGTATAGAGTTGGTGTTGGCTCAATAATCATGTGAGTTCACATCGGCATATGTGTGGCTGCAAATGTACAAGGGGGGGGGGGGGTACAGCTTGGCTAGTCGATCGTGGAACTGCGTACACATCGCCACACTCAGCTCCACTGGATGGATGGATTGTATCTTTCTTATTAATGGTTATGTTTGTTTGTGTATGTATGCACCAATCACCGAGGCAGAATCCACGTAGGGTAACTGAGGCAATAAAGTCCTTTCTGATTTGGATGGATGGATGGATGGATGGATGGATGGATGGATGGATGGATGGATGGATGGATGGATGGATAGATGGATGGGAAAGTACACCCCGCCCTTGTCCATCCTCTCCTGCTCTACAAACCCATCCACAGTTAGGACATGATGGGAAACTTTGTGTCAACATGCGCGCGCTTTTCATGTCATTTGCGCAGATATAGAAGAGTTGACATAAGTTATCACTTGTTATGTAGAGATACTGCTTGTAAAAAGCACATATTCATTACTTTTTCCTTACTGGCAAAACGCGTATTTTTTATTCTGAGGAAAGGTGTGTTTTCACACGTTTTTTCGTTTCAAAGAATCTTCTGTGTTTGGAATTGCGTGTAATTGATGTCACATTCACGGGCATACTTTTGTCTAAAGCGACTTACAAACATGAAGTCATTCTGTCTTATTCCTCATGAGGTTTTCATTTTTCCTTCTTCCATTTAAAAAAAGAAAGCTGCACCTTCGAATAATTTCCCCTATTCCAACTTTGTATTTTTATAGGAATAGAGATGGAAAAAAAACATTATACAAATTGTATTAACTGGGGAAGTTTTAAAAGATATTTGGCTGTTTATTGCTAAAAAATAAACGCATTCATGAGGCATAATTAACATGAATTATGAATATCAGCGCATGTTTGCAAGATTCTTTTGTAAAGAGGGAAAGAGAGAGAGAGTGCGAGAGAGTAAGAGAGAGTGTGTGTGTGTGTGTGTGTGAGAGAGAGAGAGAGAGAGAGTTGATCAAAGCTCCAGTCCGGGGCCGATATTTCTCCCTGTGTTCCCCGAGTCACGCTCTGTCCCCACCGGCCCGGCTGTAACGTCACACAGGCCGGCTTTCACAGCCTGGCCACCCGGGGAAAACACACGCAGAAGAATAAGAAATAGCTGTTAGTATCTCTTTCATATTCCAATATAAATAAAATAAAATAAAATAGAAATTAGCCCCGGCCGTGCCCCCACACTCACTCACTCGCACTGGTGCGGCGGAGGCATTGCGTCTCTCTCCTGAGCCTGGAGGAGACAGAGGGGAGACAAATAAACGTGTCATGATTAGAATTAATGATTGCATGCATCTTCACAGCCTCATTCATTATCTCAGATTAATTATCTCGCGGTGTAGCAGTTGACTTCATAAAGCCCGTGCACATCTCCTGGGCTGCTTCACTTTACCACACCATGGCTCCCGTTTCTTACCTGTGCTGGCATGGCCTGTCCTGTCCAGAATCCGACTTAGGAGGAAGTCAAAGATATGCATAAAACATCAAAAGTCAATACAATTAAAGTGTTCTGAGTGGACACCAATAAACTATACATTTCAGATGCATTTGGGTATTTCGATTTACATTTCCAACTGCTGTTATCACTTGGATTTCCATGTTCTTCACTGGATGCTGGAAGGCATCTTGGCATCACATCCACCTCCGAGCATGCTGAGGTTTCAGCACGACAAAAAGAACAAGAATAAGTTTTGTTTTCGTCAACTCGAGCAAAGAGGCTGCGCCACAAATTCCAATTTACAACTCCTGCCTGCATCAGAATGAAAATGAGTGAGAATATAATCTATTGCTAGTAAGGGATTACAGGGGTAAAGTTAAAACCATTTTTTTGCATTTAATAGTGTCTTTGCCTGGAGGGGAGTTGAGATATTTTTAAGCCTATATTTTGATTTTCTTCTATTCGTGGATTAATCTTCCTCTGTGAGCCGCATGGTTGTTTTTCTTCTTCTCTCTCTGGCTTATTCTAAATCAGGCAGAGATTATCCCCACTGACAGACTATCATGGCATCTTCTACACATGGAAATAACAACAACTTGTGTTGTTTACATGCTGCATTTACAAGTTGGTGTGGTAGTGGAGAGAGGAAGGCCTGCCTGTGCACACTGCAGGCTTTCTAATAGCGCCTGTTTACAGATTCGTCTGCGGGTTTTAGCGCAGAAAAAGAACGAACGAAAGAAAGTTGAGTTTGTAGTCCAACAAAAAACGCGATATTTCCCTCGCTGATTGCCCCATGCGGCCCGCCCAGTTGTCATGGAGCCCAACGAGCCCCTCTCTCCCCGTCTCTCTGATGGAAACATAAGCAGATGCGCTCGGAAAAAAAACAGAAAAGTAAGGGAAAAGGGGGGGAGGAAAATAAGAAGAGGATGACTGGAGGAGAGGGAGAGGAGAATGCCGGGCTGAAGAGGTGCTGAAGCGAGAAAAAATAAATAAATACCAAAAAATAAAATAAAATATGAGACGCAGCCTGTGTGTTTTGAAGCCTTATCTCTCTTTTTTTCTTCCAGCCACTAACACATGTCCTGTTGGGCGCTCCCCAGACGCAGAGGCAGCTGCACGGGGACGGCCGGGCCGTTTTGCATGAGAAGCAGCCCATATGCAAGAGGCTGCTGGTGGACCCATGCTAGAGAATAAATCGGTGTTCCATCCTGGGTCGCTTTTTATGCTTCAAGTCACAAAGATTACGCTTGATTCTATGTAAGGGCGCGACAAATAAACTCGGCATTTTCTTTCGTTTTAAAATAAAGAGTAATTTTTTTTGAAGACATGTTCTACTGTAATTACATGCATTGTGTTACAGGCCACAATAGAAGTAGAATAGTTTGTGTCATTTTTAAAGATTCATTACTACCACTACTTTCCTGGCAACATACAAATCCTGTTTAGATAGCACGAAACGAATCTGTTCAACATAGGCTCAACTTAGACTTATAGACATGCTATGTTCATGGAGCAAAAATAAAAAAAGAATTCAGGAAGAGTTGGACACTGCAGGCCTGTAAATCATCAACACAAAGTAGCTTACTGATCTCTTTGAAGGGAAATGACTAATAATCCAGCAGGCTGTTAGGCTCGGGGTGTTATTTACTTAAGGTGGACTTGAATTGGATTGGACCTCCCTAATGAATGGTCCGAGGTGTCTGGGCCGCGAGCTCCTGACAGGCTGAGCCGCACGAGCTGTCAACTTTAGAGCCTTTCTGTCTTTCACTTCCACGCTTCCTCTCCCTCACACCAAAGAGAAAACGGCTTAAGTGTGCTGCGCGCAAAGAAACAGAATTAACGTAATGTTGCACGACGTTGGGAAAAAAAGAGGAACACGATAACATCATTTTTCCAGAACCCAGTCATCAACTAAATCAGAGATGTTCTGCAGCTTCCTGTTGTGGGTGATGCAAAGCAGCCAGTTCAGATTTTACATGTGAACGGACAGCTGGTGTATTGATGATAAAAGCCTCCAGTTATTCTCAAATAACAAAAACAAATATGCTCCGACTTGTGCGTCATTTTCTGACGCAAAGTCACTTTAGGTGAATAAACGGCGAGCACGCCATGCAACATGCGCCTCCAGCTTCTTTATCCCGAACACGCCACTTTATCTACCTGCTCAGATTCCTCCTCCATGCCCCCCTCATGCCCAGAAGACACTTTGCTCAGCAGCTGAAAGGTGCGCGCCTCTCCCCTCCGCGCTGCTCGCCCTCCGCCGCCGCGGCTGCTTCCTCCAAACACATTCACTAACATATGACAGTTTGCAGGGAAATTCTTGACAATTGGTGTCTTGAGTGTGTGGCATAAATAGCAGGCAGAGCCCTCGCTGGGTTATGATGGGGCGGCTTGATGGTTGCTGGCACGGCGCGTCGCTGATTGGTCTGGCCGTGGCCTGACGTCAGGAGGCTGGGAATAAGGCTGGGTTGGAGCTTTAGGAGCAAGACAGTTTTTTACTGGAGAGCCAGCGCATCCCAGCATACACACGGCAACTGGAGACTGAGGGCATCCCAGCATAAACATTGACTACTACCGGAGCCGCCAGCATCGCAGCGACCCCCCCCGCCACCGCCACACCAAGCTCCAGGATCAGCGGACTGAGCGAGAGGGGAAAACTCTTCAAAAGAAAATCTTTTGGCTGTGTGATTTTGTTTCTCGCCGACTTCTGAACACTGGATACGCTGCCATGTCAAAGTGCACTGAATTATTTATAGGCGTGCGTGTCTTGTTGTGTGACAGCTCTGCCCTTAAAGTATTTTATTAGACGCCTCTTCCAGCACTGACTGGCACGCGACGCTGCTCTCACCGATGCGTCACTTCCAAGAGCGCCGGGACAACCAAACTGCTCCGGTCTCCTCGGCTGAGCCCATCCGCAGCTTCCTGCGTTCAAATCTACATTTTGGTTAAATTGTGAGTTGTTTTTTTTTGCCCAGGATCCAATAAAGGACTCATTCTTTTCTTTTTGTTTTTCTTTTTTTCCCCTCCCTGTGGCTTTTCCACCTGAGAGAGAAAGAGGACGCGGTGGCCATCGCTTCCTTCCTGTCTGTTTTGGGGTTTTTTTGGACGCTGAGTGTTTTTTACACATGCAGGAAGAAAACTGTGGTGACACCTGATCGACCGCACATTGACCCGGGAGCTCCAGACGAATCACGGAGGGAGAGAGAGAGGGAGAGAGAGGGAGAGAGAAGATTTTCGGCCAATGTTCGGCCGGCGCCGCTGATTTTGTTTGTGTGCGCGCGTGTGTGCTTCGTTTTGTGGGGTTGTATAGCCCAGCCAAAAGCCATGGTCCACTGCGCCGGCTGCGAGAGGCCTATCCTGGACCGCTTTCTGCTCAACGTGCTGGACAGAGCCTGGCACGTCAAGTGCGTGCAGTGCTGCGAGTGCAAATGCAATTTGACAGAGAAATGTTTTTCTCGAGAGGGGAGACTGTACTGCAAAAATGATTTCTTTAGGTAAGAAGGGGGAAGAAAAAAACTCCCCAGCAGTGTTTTTTGGGTGTTGTGAATGTGTCTGGGTTCATGTCAGCAGCTGGACTGGAGAAGCAAAGCAGCAAATGATACAGCTTTTAAAAAAAAAAAACATTTAAATAGCGGCATAAAATAGGAGCAAAGATTGTGATGGTGCATCTAAAAAGAAAAACATGGAATACCCACACCTTTTTATATTCTAGGGCGAGGCATTTCACTGAAAACTTTTTGTAGTCAGATCCATCTTCTATAATGTTTCCAACTTTTAAACGGGTTGCATACTATTGCTACAGGCCTACTATCTGACTAAAAGTCATTTTAAAAATTAAAAACTGGCTCTCATGATTTTTCAGACCAATTGTTAAAATAGAATGAATAAATGAATAAATAAACTTAGCACATGTGTTGACTGCACACACAGGCTTACAATTACTTCCAGTTTCACTTCTAGTCTAAATGAATGGATAGAGCGACCTGTCCGTGCCTGCAGGCGTGAACGAGCACTTGGAGGCGATAAGCTTTGATTAGGAGCGACTAATTAAAAGCTTGTTCATTTGGATTCTTATGCTAAACAACAACAGAAGAGGGGCAGCGACATTAAACGCGTGTGTGTCTTCAGCAGAGAGAGGGGGTGGTTTGGTAGGAAATCGAGGAAATCACACTTAGGAAAAGGGGGTTGCGGGGGTGGGGGTGTGTTTGGGGGTTGCAGCGAGTAGGCAGCCGGGCGGGGGTCGAGGGTCGGCCGGCCAGAGGGCCCCCAGCCCACGGCCCCCGGCCCCCGGCCCCCGGCCCGGTGTGTTTGCTCAGTCCGGCTGAGAAGGACGTGATAAGTGGATTTGAATAGTAAACTAGTTGAAAAGATCAAGTCCGCAGACAATGCAATCACAGACGGGCAGTCAACAAGCAGTGCACACGGCACTCAATACACATTGTTTAACGGCCGAGTCAATGGCACGGCTTTACACAGCAGGTATTATTCCAAAGCAGATGCTGCTGGCTTACACTATTGACTGCACCTGTGGATTTAGATGCATCTTTTACATGTATTTATAGGCCTCATTTTATTCACACACACATATATATAGCCTATATATATATATATAGACGAGTCTTATATGGGACACAATGAAAAGTAGAGATAAAATAAAAGTACACACTTCAGGATGTCCTTGCATAGGAAGGAAACATTTTATAATTTAAAAAAAATACAAAAGAGCTTATTTGTGACATTTTAATAAAAATAATAATACTAAGTATTTATTATACGCATTTAAAGTGCGCCATTTTCCCAACGTGTGCTTATGTAGCTATGGGTTTAAACTGCACACAATAAAAAAAAATAGGACGTAAATTTAAACCTATTATTATTATTATTATTATTATTATTATTATTATTATTATTATCCAACATGCTAGTGCGGATTGAGCAAAAAGGTTTATTCTTAATTGTGGAAATAGCAAAAGGTCCAGAAAGCTGCTAGAGCGCGATTGGCAGGGCACACATGAAGCTGTCCTCTTCTCTTCATATTTTCTGGAGTTTATTCTTGTATTTCATGTAAAATGTTGTGTTTAAGGATAGATTACCGTTGGACTTTAGTCCCCCAAATTGTGTTTTCCAGATGGTGAATAGAGGCTTAAAAAATGAGTGATGTACTTCATGTCCACACTCGATTATGAATCCTTTATTTTTTTTCTTCTACAAAAATGTGACTTTCAGATAAACTGAGGAAAATGTGATTTAGCTCAATAGGCTCGGCCCTCTCCGTCCCCTCTGCTGACTGCCTGGGCGTTGATTTTATTAATGATTCAAAAATGGTTTTCTCTAAAGGTGTTTTTGATAATTAAATACCCCCCCTCTCCCGTGCAGACGGTTCGGCACCAAGTGTGGCGGCTGTTCGCAGGGCATCTCTCCCAACGACCTGGTCCGCAGGGCCCGCAGCAAAGTCTTCCACCTCAACTGCTTCACGTGCATGATGTGCAACAAACAGCTGTCCACCGGGGAGGAGCTCTACATCATAGACGAGAACAAATTCGTTTGCAAAGACGATTACCTAAACAACACCAGCGTAAAAGACACCAACCTCCTCTCAGGTGCGTATGCTTGTGTGTGTGTGTGTGTGTGTGTGTGTGTGTGTGTGTGTGTGTATTTCGGCATGAGAGTGTCAATAACAATGTTTTCCAAAGTACAAGTTGTCCAAATATTCGGAGAGAGCACACTAAATAATAATATGAACATTAACACCATATTAGAATTGATTCATATAAATTATACTTGTGTGTGTGTGTGTGTGTGTGTGTGTGTGTGTCTGTGCATGTGGGCGACACATTGTGATACAATGATATGGATGGGATGTCAGCCCCGCAGTGGCTTCATCATTTCCCATGCCCATGCCCAGGACTTAGACGGCACCCAGGGAGCACAAACTCGCAGCCCCCGTGCACTTTCATCAACGTCTGTTGATCTGTTGATCATTATTTCAGTTCAAGCCTTTTTTTAATTATTTTCTCCAGTTGAGCTTATTATGTGTAATTCGACCATCATATGCCATGTGGGATTTTCTTTTATTACGTATGTTTGCACTATTTTAGGCTCAATATTCAAGTCTCTTAGCAACGCAGTAAAGGAGAAAAACACATTATTTGTAATAGCAATGCTCCGTTACATGTTTAGGCCTAAATGAATGTTAAGCTATGACATTTACAACAGTCATGTGACAGATGGATACACACATTTATCTAAATGAACGCTCTCAGATAATATTTCTTTCTTTTTATTAATGTTGGTGGTCCACAGTGATAGTACATGGGTTTTGTTTTTCCACTGTAGGCTACTATGTCACTGCATTATCTCAATTCAATTTGATTTAATGTGTCAAATCATAAGAGGAGTTATCTCAGGACACTTTACAGATAGAGCAGGTCTAGACCACACTCTATAATTTACAAAGACCCAACAATTCTCACCAAGAGCGAGCATTTGGTGCGACAGTGGTGAGGAAAAACTTCCTTTAAACAGGCAGAAACCTCGGACAGTCCCTGACTCTTGGGGGTGGGGGGCTCCATCCGAGACACAGAGACACAGAAATACAGAGATACAGAAATACAGAGAGACAGAAATACAGAGAGACAAATACAAATTTGCACATACACAGGAATACAAAGACACAGATACAGATATACAGAAATACAGAGACACATATATAGAAATACAGAGAATATACAGATATACACATACACAGAAAGACACATACAGAGACACTACACATATTGAGAAATACAGAGACACATAAATACATAAACACATATACAGAAATACAGATACACAGATATACATTTACAGATATACACATCCACAGAAATATAAAGACATAGATACAGATAAAACACAGAGACACATACACACACACACACACACACATATATATATATATATATATATATATATATATAAACAGAGACACTATAGATATACAGATATACAGAGACTCATATATAGATATACCAAAATACAGAGACACAGATAGAAATACTGACACACACACATATAGAAATATATAGAGACACACATGCAACTCTACAGAAACACAGATATAGATACATAAAAACAGAGACACATACAGAGACAGCTACAGATATACATAAAAACAGAGACACATACAGAGACAGCTACAGATATACAGAAACACAGAGACACAGATATACAGAAACACAGAGACACATGCAGAGAAACAGATATAGATGTACAGATATTTCCCATGTTTCTTATTCTAATCTCCACATGGCATTTCTGTAGTGACGGCGTGCAGCGACCCCAGTTTATCCCCGGACTCCCAGGACCCGCTGCAGGACGACGTGGTCCTGAAGGACACGGAGATCGCCGCCCTGTCCGACAAAGAGACGGTGAACAACGAGAACGACGACCAGAACCTGGGGGGGAAGCGGCGCGGCCCGCGGACCACGATCAAGGCCAAACAGCTGGAGACTCTGAAGGCGGCGTTCGCTGCCACCCCGAAACCCACCAGACACATCCGGGAACAGCTGGCCCAGGAGACCGGTCTCAACATGAGGGTCATCCAGGTAAGGAAGCACCGAGCCCCGGGCACATATTGGGTCCATGGAAATATGGAAAATAGAAAAAAAGGTTTTATTGCCAGGAAAGTAGGCCCATTTATGAGGATTTTGCCTTGGGGGTGGATGCAAACAAACACGCTGAACATGATTATGAAATAAACCGGCTACAGAAACAAATATAGTCTACACAAAATAGCTGCTTAACATAATAGAAAAGAGGATGAAGGGGTGCAGAACAAAACAAACAAACATATAAATACACGTGTATACGCAATTACATACATTAATTGCGTATACACATTCAATATTAGCAAACCTGGGTCCACGTGGCCAGCAACAAAAAAATCACTCTAGTAATTATAGATCAGTCATATCTAGGCTATAGCCTATAGGCTACGGTTCAATGCGAGGATCTTGTGATTCTGTGTGAAATGTTGTGGAGATAATATCATAATATGGAGGGGGGGGCAGCCACAGGTGGAGGAGGAGGGCTCGCGCCTTTCCTCTGTTATTACGCAGCCATTAAAAAGGTGTGATATAACAGCTTCCGTTTTATGGAGGAAAAAAAAATGTGACTGCCAAGCTGCCACACTGCCATGACCGAGCAGGCCTCCTCTTCCCCATAAAAGAGGCTCCACCCCCCCACCCCTCCATCCTTCACCCCTCTTTAAAGGAGGCATGTTCCTTGATTCCATTAAGCCAGAGATTGGCCGGACGCTCGAGCTTGATTTGGAAACGGGGTCATATGGGTATTTTTGATTCTTGGCGCTGGCGACGGGGCCAAGTAGTCGCCAACTGGCGCTGGGGCTGCTGGGAGCGCTGGGAGTCCTGGCAACGTACTGCCAGCACGTTTTGCGGCCACGTTTAGCCATGCTGGGAGCTCCTCCAGCCAAGTGAAGACACCAATCTGTCTCAGGGTCTCAGACTCTCTGCGCGCAACTCAGGGCCACGTTCAGTTAAACAAAGAAAACACATCATTAGTATTATTATTAGCCTGTTAATCTTATTATTATTATTATTATTATTAGCCCAAGGGCCTAATTTGGGGTTCAACATTGGGGGGTTGACATCTCCACTTTTGAGCAAAATGGAAATTCTGAACGTGAAACACTTCATTTTCTGCATTCTGCTGAGTTTTTCTGTAACAATTCGGGCATCTTCTGCACCACAATATGATGTAAATGTCTTTAGTCATGTAAAGGAAATCATAATTGTTTTTTTTGGGGGTGGTTGCACTGGCCAGTTTTGATTATTGGGGGAGTGTAACACCCTTAGCCCCCCCACCCCCCATCCCAGCACCCTGCCGAATTATGCCTAAATATCTTATTATTATTTTAATATTGTTATTATTATTACCAGCATTATTATTATTATTATTGCTTTTATTTTATTGGTATTATTTTTATGTTTTTTAATATTATTCCTACTATTATTATTATTATTATTATCGATTTTGCATGTGGGTTATTTTTTTCTTTTGGTGATTTCCAAAAAAATGGTTAATAGGATTATTTAGTATGTGGTGCACTGCTAGGTATGCAGCTACTGTCATTGATAAATGCATGCGATAACATATGATTACTGAGACCAATGAGGCTCCCAGAAAAGAAGCGATTGTAAAGCTCTTTAGGTTTTACTAACAGGTGTTTTGTTTTTAAATAAAGGCTGCGGGGGGGGCTATACAGTGGAAGAGTCCGAGCGAGCAGGGCTATGTCCAATATGTATGAGCGCGAGGGAGAAAGGGGAAGCGCGTAATTACAGAAAGCCGGCCTATAGATTAGGAAATGATAACCTCCAGGAGCCGCTAATACACCGCTAACAGCCCTCCTATTAACTATTAATTGGAGATGTGAAGCCCCCGCTGCTGCAGCCTTCAGCCGGAGTAAATGGAGGGTTAAAAGATCATTAGGGAGGTTAGATGATGGGACTCTCGGTCCTCTAACGATAATTGGTCCGCAGTTCTCTCCGCCGCACAGCCGTGCGGATTTAACGCACCGGCTCATCATGATCACGCACGCCGCAAAACACACAGCCTAGCCCGGGTATTTACTCTCATAAGAAGCGGCCTAACCGGCGCACCTGCCAAGGTAAACATGGCAACTAATTACGCTTCCGTTTTGTATGGCGGTGAATTTACACACTGACGTGTAGGCTATTTGCACATTCCGAAACTAAATCCGCGCTGGGCATGATGTTGTGTTTTATTGACATATTTATACATAGCTATGTATTCATACAAGTGCCGCCTAACATCCCCCTCCATGTCTCCCTCACCTCCCGTCTCCCTCACACTATATTTACGTGCAATCAAAATGGCGTCAGAAGCCTTTTGCATGTTTGCTGAGTGACGCGAGGAAGAACTAAAATAATAAAAACTATATGGTGAACTTTGAGATGACTAATGTGTTGTGTTATGTCTATATATTGTATTATTTATCTTGTTTAATCTTATTTGTTTTTTATATTAACACTATTTAAAAAAAAAATTATTATATTATTGTTTCTCTGGATAATTATTTGGAGCATGTGTCTGAAATCGATATCTATATTGGAATGTATTTGTCAATAAAGTTGGAAAAAGAAAAAAACAATGAAAAAAAGTGACACGAGGTATTTATGTCCTTCTGTGTGTGTGTGTATGTGTGTTTAGGTGTGGTTCCAGAACCGGCGGTCCAAAGAGAGGCGCATGAAGCAGCTGAGCGCGCTGGGCGCCCGGAGGCACGCCTTCTTCCGGAGCCCGAGGCGGATGAGGACGCTGGTGGACCGGCTGGAGCCCGGGGAGCTCATCCCCAACGGGCCCTTCTCCTACTATGGAGGTATGGGGACAGTTTCATCTTGTTTCTTCTTTCCTTCAAAGAAACAATATAATATATCAATATATTCAATATATATCAATATATCTATATATATATATTATATATATATATATATATATATATATATATATATATATATATACATCTTATAGTCAGCCGCTTTTGATTAAGAAATAAAGCACTTTTATTTTTTTTTCACAAACATGTTCATGTTAATTAAGTACACATGATTCAAATAACATATATAAACACATACTGCAGTCATTTTCTGCTCTTTATTACCATTATGGCACTTTTGGATATGCAGCAATGAGGCTCTTGTTTTCTTAAAAACAAATGCAGATGTGAGATATTCTTCAGTTTGGGTAACCTCGCCTGTTAGCTGTCAGCCAGTGAGCAGTGAGTTAAATTCACATCAAGTCAGTTTACATCTCACTGATTTGATACCACACTGTTCCTTCAGATGCTTTGAAATATCTGATCATTTTCAGAGGATTTCCTTGGTGCTTGGGCCTTTGTCCTTTCTGCTGAAGCAAAAAAAAAAAAAAAAAATAGTCTTAATAATATTCTGCTGAATTGGAGGGAAAAAAAGTCGGTCTCAGTAGGTAGAATCGCTGATGAAACGGCCCCCATTTTAATTAATTTTGTGGCCACGTTGTTCTCCCCACCCAATTGCAGTTTTGATTTAAGTGTAGCGTGCTCTGTGACTAATGTGGTACGGCGAGGCTCTCTCTCCCTCTCTCATACAAATCAAGCTATGTATATTCAATGAATTCCTCAATGTCTCTGGAATTATTCCTGCACACCCATTGTTCTCACACCTAACGTTGATTCATTTTTTCTTCCTCTTCTCTTGGATCTGCAGATTATCAAAGTGAATACTACGGCCCGGGCCCGAATTATGACTTCTTCCCCCAGGGGCCCCCATCGTCGCAGGCCCAGACCCCTGTGGATCTCCCCTTCGTGCCCTCCTCGGGCCCCACGGGCACCCCCCTCGGAGGCATGGACCACCCCCTGCCGGGCCACCACCCTTCCAGCGAGGTACAGCGCTTCTCCGACATAATGTCCCACCACCCGGGGGACTCTCCCAGTCCGGAGCCCGGGATCCCGGGACCCCTGCACAGCATCTCCTCCGAAGTGTTCGGCCCGAGTCCGCCCTTTACCTCACTGTCTCTGAACGGCAGCGGATACAGCAACCACCTGTCCCACCCGCCCTCGGAAATGAACGAGGGCACCGTGTGGTAGCTCTCTGAGAGAGAGAGGACTCTGCTCGCCGGAGGTTTGGTATCGGAGGGTGGTGAGGTGGGGGTCTGGCTTGGGGGTTGAAGACAGGGAAAATGGATATTGACAGGGTTAGGGCAAAATGCCATGAAGTCATTATTTTTGTCAGTTAAATTTTTTTTTTTTTTACAATATTTATTTATTTATTTTCCCGGTTCGATTTGTTGGTCTTGTTGTGGGGGGGGCAGCGATCTGGCATCATGCTCAAAAAACATTGTCTTCAGTATTGTGTTTGCGTGTTTCTATTTGCTTCTCTCTCCCACCCACCTTGCATCCAAAACTGGACTCACAAAAAACAAAAATGGGCAAGACTGCTGAACTGGCCCCCGTTGCCCCCCCCTTTCTTTGGGCCCCTGGGGGTGGGCTGGGTTGGGGCTGCCACCCCTTTCTGACTCCTGTCAGGGTCCCGGCATAGCGACCAATCCCCCCTAACACCCACCGCTGGGGTAAAAAACAACCCTTTGGAAATCTCCTATAGTATGTTCCGAACACGAAAAACGTCATTAGCTACTGTCAAAGACTTGAATAGCTTTACAGAGAGAGAAGAAAGGGGGCTGACCTGGCGCTGTAAGGAAGGCTGAGCGGCGTTCAGACTCTGTTCCAGGCACTAGACTGGTCCCTTGTATTAATTCCCGAAGCTCCTCAGACCTCTTTGCCTCTCAAGGCTCTGCCATATTGACACTTAACCTTTTTTGACACTGTTTCTGAATGGGCCGCAGGAAAGGACAATTTCACCTTCGTCTGGACTATTTGTTTCTTTTTCCTTTTTTTGTGGTTTCACAATTTGCCACCAAATCTGAAGAAGGTCCACCTTCAAAAGGCAAACGGTTTAAAAAAAAAAAAACCTCTACGGATTGCTAACCCTTTATTTAAAAATGGAAGTGAACTTGAAATGTTGAAATGAAGTCTACCTTCTAAAAAAATCTTTTACCGGGGTTCTAAATGGTACTTTAGAACAGTCAACTGTTTACGTAATCTATTCAATTCAGGAGTCCAGAAGTCTCGAAAAACCTTGTTTTAGAACCTCTCGATCCATATAAAAATGTTCCAAGCAACCAACCAAACTTTTGTATTGATTTCATTTATATTGTATGGAGATAAAAACAAAAAAAACAAAAAAAACACACACACACACACACACATTTGCTGGGGTTGTGGTTCACTGTGCTAGTTTGTACGAGATGTTGTTTACAAAAAAAGCTTAAAAAATATTTGAAAAAAAAATACATTGAAAATATAAGTAAATTAGACATTTGCCAAATAAAAAAAATATAGCACAAATACTGTTAAAGTGCTTTGCACCATCATCTGCAGAACGTGTTGAGACAAAATGTAAGTGTTAAGGGGGAGTAATTGACTTCTTAATTTTTTAGTCATAAAAATTGTTAATATAACACACTTAGACAGGTTTTATTTTTGTGTCTTTGAAGGAGAAAAATCCAAACTATTAAAATTCTATGGTCAAATATACGGCTAGTCGCTGCGACATCTCTTTGAATATCAAGCCCTCATGGTATGTCTTTTATTGTCCCAATAAACCCAAGCTCATGTGACCTCCAGTGCATATTAGACCATTCACTGTATAAATACAACATGTTGACAAAATTGTGTTTCTAATAAAACTAGAAAATATACTTATGATTTTTTTTAACCTATTTTTCTGTGGAGAAGCTATCTCACAGTGTATTGTGTATCAGTGCAGCTCTCTGGCTCATCAGGCCTGTGTCACTCATTTCATAATGAACGCATTTTGTCTACACGTCGTAGAGTTGAAATAATTGGCTTTTTTGCAGACATGGTGACAGGTAGACCATTCTGATCAGTGTTATTTCTTCAAAAAAAAAACATTGAGTGGGATTTGAATAGCAAGTTTGTGGAAAGTGACGACAAGACACAAAGAAAGATGGGGTCCGAATGTAAGGGTTGTAGAGTTGTAGAACACAGCGCAGAGTCATGCTTTTGAAGTGGGACTTTTCGAACCTTTTTCTCTTTTCCCTGCGTGTCGCAGCGTTGCACCACATCCCCATGGCTGGAAGAACAATTCATAGACAAACTAGGACAAGGGTGTTTTGAACAACAACTAAAGTTTTCTGCTGATGTCACTATTTCACCCAGCAGTTGGGACCTTCAGTGGGCTGGCTCGCTGTAGCCGACAGAAGGGGGAGCGAATTCACAACCTACGCCAAATTTACAACTTATGCCGATGCCCAAGGGTGCAACTTTGGTTGAGAAGTGTGTGTGTGTGTGTGTGTGTGGGGGGGGGGGGGGGGGGTGTCTAGGTGTCCTCTGCCAGAAAATTGCTTTTTTGATTTAGATCCCATTGTATAAGAAAAAGATGTCTTACTTTCGCTATTGCTTAAAATAGGGGCTAATCACCGAAACTTATAAATTACATAAAATCAAACTAATTGGAAAGTGGCGGGGACACAAAAATATTATATTGATATATATTCATAGATATTGAAAGTGGCAGGGAAATGCGGGGGGACTGGTGCCACTTCGTTTAGGGGCGTACCACAAAAAGCAGCTATTTATTCTAGCATCTTTTTGGGCCCTCATGGGTATACTCAATCCCCATACCCCCCCCCCCCAAGTCCAGCACCCCTGACTTCCTTCCCCCACCGCTTTGACTCGGGCCTCACATTCTCCTGCTCAGTAACTCGAGGTCGTCGACTAATCACTAGCACTTAGCTGTGCGACTGTGAAGGACAATGATGAAATTGCCGTGACCGTGGCTCTCCTGCTTGTTATGCTTTTATTAGCCTGCTCCTACATTATTATTCCCCGCAGCTTAGTGTTCTGACGGTGCGGTCCGGCGCTGGGAGGGACTTTTCTTAAACTTATTCCCGATGAAAAAAGCCAAAATCATAATAATTACAATAATCAAGGAAGCCCAAACACTGAAGTGTGATCTTTTTCTTTGCAGGAAGGATGAAAAAATGGATTCCCAACTTAGTAGGGAAACAAGTCGGGCGGCGGGATTGTGGCGTGAAGGATCCTTTATCTCCCAAACCCTGCGTCTGCAGCTAGGACCATATAGCAATCCTAGTCCTGTCCCCTGCCTCCACACTGTAATCCACCATGAATTAATCATGGACTTTAGAGTTAACCAAGCTTGGGGATGTGGGGTGGAAGGTGGGGTGGGGGAGAGAGGAGGGGTGTGCAGGGTCTGTGGAAGGATATAGGTCTGTGTTGAGCCCCTGGGCTTAGCCCCTTCTATGGTAGCACCATGCACCGGCGACTGACCGCCCGCCCACCCCCTGCCAGGGGGGAGGGGGGGAGAGGGACATGGCTCTTTAAATTCAAATCTCCTATTGATCGCTCATCAGCTGTTGGTGTGAACTGACCTTGTATTCTAACGCTGGGAAAATAAAGCAAGCCATTGAATGGGTTTTAAATGACATTTTAAATCTCTGAGTCAGGATGTTTGAATAGCCCACACACCCACTGGGATCCCAAATAAGTGTACTATATGATGAGAGGGGGTGATGGGGGATAAATGCTTAGAGGGAGGGGGGTGGGGGGTACAACAGGGGCCAAAATATTGAACCAATAGGAAGATGATGCCCAGCAGGCGAACACTTAGATATTGCGTTCAAACCAAGAAGGGTTTTTTTTCTTTTTTTTTCTCGAGCGTCTCTCCATATGAGGAGCATTTAGCTGCTGGTTTTAAATGCAGAGTGGCTCAGCTGGAAGTGTAGCCCTCTCCTCGGAGCGATCGTAACATAAGCACACAAACACATGGCACCGGCTCCTCGTTTCTCTTCAAACAAACAACACATGTTTGGGGTAAGCCAATCTCTTGGCCGGGAATGAGAAAACCGCTGTTAATCAATGGAGCAGGTTGGTTGATCGCTGAGCCACATTTCCCTGGCTCAATACTCAGCGAGTGGCTGATACAGTCATGTAGCAGCCTGATAAGCAGGCCTCTGCTGACCAGCTGTTTGTTTTACTACCTCACTTTTCTTTACACTTCCTCCTCTGAAGACAGAAGGAGATGTTTACCTCATGGGACCGATCCTTTACCATTTAAGCAGGGGTCTTTTAGGCCAAGGACCCCTTAGCTGAAAGTCTGAAAGTGTGGGCGTAGGTTTTGCTTCAACATTGGAGGTGGACACATTGTAACTGGGGAGGGGGGGGGTCTGGGTTTCCTACAGCATTAAAACACCAAATTTCCTGCATACTGGTGAATTTGTGTGCATCAATTTATGGTGCAAATGTCTTTGTTTGTGTAAAGTAAATTATTATTCAGTATTATTGTAAATGTTCTGCATGTGATCCGGGATGTTTTTTTTTCTTAGCAATCATGTACATCACAACAACAAATCTGTTAAAGAATGAGACCTTGTTAAAACCAGAAGCTCCAAAGTTGGCTTTGACATAAATCTTTATTTTCACCCGATGCCTGTTTTTCTCCTAGATGTGTGATTCAACCTCTAGCCAGGATGAAGAATCCTTCTTTTCCTGCACTGAACATCCAGAAATGAACAGCTCCTTTTCAAGAAATAGCAGTAGCTGTGTCGACTATCGCTAAACAACACCTCGAGACAGTCAAACATAATCAACAGAAAAGACAAAAAAAAGAAAAGAGAATGGATGAAAACAAAAAAGAAACACCTAAAAGAAAAGAATGTTCTGGTGCAGTGTTTGTGATAAAAGTGATTCCTTCATAAATAGAATTTACGTCTCCAAACATCTAATGGTCCAGGTAATAAAAGGGAAATATGATATAATCCTGTGACTTTGGAAGGAAATATGTGATGTACAGTCTGACCAGACAACAAGGAGAATGTTCTTCCTCATTGTTCAGTGGGTCATATTTGATTATTCAGCCAACTGTTTCACTTTAGAAGAATACAAAAAAGAAAAAATTGCTGCCTTATCCAAACTGAAAAAAAACATCTTGTGTCCAAAAATTCTGCATTGAGCGTATAAAATACACAACATGTGTATGTTTTTTAATCGTAGAATGTTGAGCCAAAAAAAGGAAAATGACCCAAGGAATGTGTGAAGTATAAAAGTCAACCCAAAGCAAGAGCGAGCAGTGAAGTAATTTAGTTTGGAATGTCTCTCGGTCAGTCAAAGCTAGACTGACATTCTGCGGTTGTCATCAGTGAACAGAATCTGGAGTTGTTCCATTTCATCAGATTTACATGTAATATATTTGTGCGTTAGGGTTAGTTAAGGTGGGAAAGTGTCTAAGGTGATGCTCGCACACACTTTCTGGTTCTATTCCTCAAGCTTTGGGACGTTTAGTGAAATTATACAGTGAGAAGCAAACAAAGCTCATTATGTCAGCCACTGAAAGCTCTATTCCACAATACCTTCGCCAGTTTGTATTAGAAACGTATGGCTTAAACTAATGCAGTCTAACACAACAAGCCTGCAATACATCCTCCCTTCATGAAAGTTATAATGGGGAAAATATATGTTGATGCAACGCTCTGGTCCTTTGCTGGTCCGCTGCTATTAAATTGTATTGCGTTTTACTGACAGGTGTTGCTATTATTTTGTCCATCCCATTTATGTAAGTGAGTTTAGGCTAAGTAACACAAACACCTCTCTCGGCAATCCAACAAAGCCTGACCTGTGGGATGAGCAGTGTTGTAGTCAAGACCACCTAAACTGAGACCAAGACCAAACCAAGGCATGATGAGACAGAGTCAAGACCAAACCAAGGCAGGGTGAGACAGAGTCAAGACCATCCAAGGCAGGGTGAGACAGAGTCAAGACCATCCAAGGCAGGGTGAGACAGAGTCAAGACCAAACCAAGGCAGGGTGAGACAGAGTCAAGACCAAACCAAGGCATGATGAGACAGAGTCAAGACCAAACCAAGGCAGGGTGAGACAGAGTCAAGACCATCCAAGGCAGGGTGAGACAGAGTCAAGACCAAACCAAGCCAGGGTGAGACAGAGTCAAGACCAAACCAAGGCAGGGTGAGACAGAGTCAAGACCAAACCAAGGCAGGGTGAGACAGAGTCAAGACCAAACCAAGGCAGGGTGAGACAGAGTCAAGACTATCCAAGGCATGGTGAGACCGGGGTAATGAGGTTAACACATAAAATCAACCAATGTAGATGCAATTTAATGATATCCCTGCAGTTGTGATTGACCAGTTTTGAAATATAATCCAAAAAATCCAATCCTCTTTATCCAAGACCAAGTTAAAATGCGGTCCGAGAGGAGGCCTTCATGAAGTGGTCTTGAGACCGGTCTTAAGACCAAGACCGATCTCGAGAACACTGTCGAAAGCCAAAATCAAATCTCCACCTCCAACACAAACCAGACCCAAGAACAATGTTGGGAGTAACACGTTACAAAAGTAACGCAATTAGTATAAAGTGTTCCTTTCTCTGTAATGCAGTAATATAATGCTTTACTAATCAATTGTTGGTAATATTATACCAGTTACAATCTCAGTAATGCGAGTTAAAACGGAACAGAAAAATGTCTGTGCCAGAAGTTTATTCCTGTTGCTGGATTTGGTGGTTGAAATGACTGCAGAGATGGCTACGTATTTGCGACATAGACATTATTTCCGGGAGTTTTTTTTTCGAGCTACTCTCAAATGACAGTAACTAGTAATCAATAATGTATTACATGTTGGAAGTAACTTGCCCAACACTGTCGAACAATGACAAGGGACTTTCCCCAGTTTGGGATCAATGAAGTATTATCTTATCTTTTCTTATGTGATCTTATGTTTTCTTAGCTTATGTACAGTACCTGCTCATCAGTGTGCACGGTGTTACTTACTGAGGTGAAAACTATGATTTTAGAACTCATATTAGCCTTAATGGATGGTAAGCAAGTATCCAAATTAAAAAAAAAAATCTTCATACATTCTAATTGACTAATCAGTGAACTTTCACCCTGAGTCACGAGGTTCAGGATACTTTTGTACCCAGAGGTAGAGTGTCACCCATCTCTTAACCCTGATCTCGACCAAGTGTTTTTCCAATGTCAACCCTTGCCCAGGGTCATTTCAGTTGCAGTCATCAACCCACAATGCTCTGTGTTGGGTCAGTAGTTCAGATGAAAGCCCTGTTCAGAGTGTGCTACAGTGATACAGCAGTTTAACCTAACTGTCCATGTGCGGACACCGTTTGAGCTATATTGGACACATATCTGGGCACATCTGGTCTGGCGGTATACCTTTTCATTCAAAGTGGACATTAAGGAGCTTTTACTGCATAATTTGGATTTGTTGAAGCATCCCATTTTATTTTAAAGAATAGAAACCAGGAGCGCCTAGTTAGTTTTTACAGTGGGGAGATAGGAGTGTCCGAGTATGGCCAAGGTTAATGCACGGCTAATTTACCGGTATTAGCTTCCTTTCGCAGTCTTTTGACAAAGCTAAATTAAATGCTTAAAAGAAAGGTAAGAGGTTACACTTTAGTTTGACACCATTACATCAAGTGAAAACATTACAAGATTATTTATATCCGTATTTAAAGGGCCCATATTATGCTCACTTTCACATTCATAATAGTATTTTGAGGTTGTACCCTAATAGGTTTACATGGTTTCATTTCTAAAAACACCATATGTTTGTTGTACCACACATTTCTCCAGATTCTCTTTTCACCCTGTGTGTTTAGGTCTCTTTTTAGGTACAGAGTTAGACATTCACTTCTTCACCATCTTTGTTGGGAGGCGCACATGCACAGTAGCTAGGTAAGATTACATCATCAGGATTAGCCGGCAGACTTCTTTTAAACAAGGGCTCACTTCCAACTTTGCGTGGAATATCTGCAGAACAGGGAAATGTAAGTTTTCTTTTGTAGATTTTGGTGAACTAGTGTGTGTTGTAGCAGTGGTTTGCAATTTAGAATGAGCTAGTATACTAGCGTTAGCATGCTATGGTTAGCTACCTTGTCTCGGCTAGTGACGTAGAAAGCCGTGCAGATTTTGAACAGCTCACCCGGAGACTGAAGACAGAGGACATTCAGAAACATGTATCTCACTCAAAACAGCATGGATCGTAAATGTTGTTAAGAGCTGACATAATTACATTGACACTGACTCTTTGATATAAGATTCCCAGGTAGCTAACTTGCTCTCAGAAAAAAAATTGTTTTACCTTTAACTGATGAATAAATCATGGTACATATATTGATCTTATTTCTGCATTTAGTGTTCCTTGCCCCTGAGAAAATGTGCACAAATCTAATTCTCTAATTTGTTTTTCCGAATCAGTATAAAACTGAATGTTTACTTATAATTGGTATGTAACCCATTGTAGTGCAATTTACATAAAAAAATTCCCATGTAACAAACAATGTGTTCACCCAGGGAGGAAAGTATACTCGTTTAGCAAAGTGGAAAGTACTAATTTCCCCCTGGAGGATGTCCTGATGGTATATGAGGTCTGTAGGTTGGCCTGATTAGCACAAAGCAGGGAGTGTGTCTACACCATCTGACCCACTGAGTGATATTCATTTGTCATTCACATATTAGAGACCAACTGCTGTGTTTTTTGCTCCGGGCAAGGGGTTGCTCAATGAGTTGTTTGCGAATGATTGCACTGGCAATTCCCCATCATGATATTACATGGAATACACACTTAAGAGCAAAATCTGTTTAGATTGTACTTGGTTGGTGTATTTCCTTGCATGAATAGGTTGTTTTATTGTTGATTGGAAATGCATTTTATCTGAAATAGCTCTTTAAAAAGTGTGTCCATTATTGTGTATACTAGTCAGACGGTTTAAAACAATAGGAAACCTACCCCTTATATTGACATGCTGAGTTGAGTTTTTCTTTGGCTTTCTCGGTCAGTTTCCTTATTAGCTCCGTGTTACATATACCTGGCCTCAATAACTAGTCCTTTACCAGATTGTCTGTTGTGCAACCATATGCATAGGGTTGTTTGCCTACATGGTAGTTAATGATTCCTGCCATTTGGATTTGTTTGCCTTATCTGACGACTTGTCTGTTGCCAACTTCTGTTTTGAATTTCAAATAGCAAACTTCTAACACTAGGTTTTTATAGGCAGTGTTAACTATGGCAGAGTGGTATAATCCATTCCCTATGAGACAGTGAAGCCACTGACAGTGGCTATAGTGGCTTGCAAGTTCACCTCTCTGCCCGTTCTCCAAAGTTGACTCCAAGTAAGCGTTTGCAAAGCGGTAGCAGAGTTCACTTGAAAAAAGCTGCCTGTGAAATCCCAGCCTAACCGTTCTATTTCTACCTACTCTGTTTCTGGGCCTTGCTATTGAGTCCAAACGGAATCTTTACACTTATTGTATCGCATCTATTCCTAATTGTATCCCAAGTGTGTAAGGGTTAACATAACACAAACCACCTCAACATGGATCAAGAATTCCACTTTCAACAAAGGTCAGCAGGATCCTGCTACTGCTGTGATTGTGTGGTGAAGCGTAAAATGAGGGAATATGAAAAAATGACTGTAAACCATGAATATCTTGTTGCCGCTCACTAGAAGGCAACCTGTGATGATGCTTACCATGATGTGACAAACCATGCTGTGCTGACAGGTTTCTGATTGCAACTCCACCGGCAAGTTTTATTTTTAAAACCCAATATCCAAAATCATCAATTTGAATTCAAAAATCAAAAAACAATTCAAATCGAGTGTTGTAGTCAAGACAACCTAAACCGGGACCAAGTCATCACCAAGACCAGAGTGCAACAAGAACGAGACAAGGCAGAGATTTTGAGGGGTTGAGACTAAAGCCGCTTTCCGACCAGGTAGTTACAGGAACGTAATTATAGGAATAGTCCACTTCTAAATAGTTCTACTAACTACTCTCCCCCAAAACCAGTTTTTCCATTTGCATTCGCACTGGCCAAGTAGCCATAGGAACTGGTAGGAGGGGTAAGGTAGTGACGCAAGCACAGCAACGGTCTTCATAGCGTTAAAATCAGAAAACAAATAGGCTACACCAAAAAAGTATGCACTAAATACTAAATTTAACATATATAGCTTATGTCATAATTTAAACAAGTCTCCTGAAGAGAAACATGTATTTCTCTCTCCCCCGCCTCTGTGTGTGTGTGTGTGTGTGTGTGTGTGTGTGTGTGTGTGTGTGTGAGAGAGTTTAACTCTGAAAAGACAGTCAGGTTCTCGTTGATCTTATGATGGATATATGTTGTGATATTTAACTAAATGATCCGTCAGCGGCAAAATAAAAGCCTCTTATTTTTTAGAGCAATCTGAGAGACCTCCAGCTTACAGCGGGGTCTCCGAGCATAACCGGCCGAGCGGTGAGCTAGCGGCCCCGGCAGGCACTAGCTGGCTGTGGCATCCCTTTATGGAGCTTCTGCACTCCGAAAACTTTGAAGCACATTATTAATTTGGCAACAGTTTCCACAGTACTGCCTATATTCAAAATCTAAATCATTTCTCACCTAAAACATTCTCAGAAGTGAATTTAGTGATGAATAAAATGTCAAAATTTGTCTTGAAAAACTTGAAAATTGTCCCATTGTTGATCTGTCTGTACCGGAAACCCGAGTCTTGTTGACCTAGAGTCCTATAGGAAAAGGGAACAGCGAAAAGACCTTGCCCTGAAGTAGGAGCTGAAAGAGCTACAGGAACTGCAGTCAGAGGAACTTAAAAATCCCAAAATTGGTCCAGTCGGAGCACAAGAAAAAAAGCATTCTATGAATGTTATGTTCTAGGAACTGCAAATCATCCCTATGGTCGGAAAGCGGCTTAAGTAAGATCAAGGACAAGGTAGGGCGTGACTGAGAAACCAAGACCAGGCTAGTGCAGTCCCACAATGCTTGCTGATAAAAATTTACGGTGGTTATAATAATAATAATAATCTTTATTTGTAGAGCACTTTTCAAAAACAAGTTACAAAGTGCTTTAACAAGTGTAAAGACAATAATATCCAAGAGACAATAATACAAAAAGACAAAAGCATGAAAACATTGAAAGACTGAAATACAGCTAAAAACATTTGTAAAATACAATAAAAATAAAAGGGATAAAGTCAAATCAAATAAGATCGGGAAAGGCTCTCCTATAAAAGTATGTTTTAAGAAGCGACTTAAAAGAGTTCACTGACTCAGCTGACCTGATTTCCTCGGGCAGGGTGTTCCAGAGCCTCGGGGCCCTGACAGCAAACGCTCTGTCCCCTTTAGTTTTCAGTCGAGACTCTGGAACAGATAGCAGACCTCTGCCCGAGGATCTCAAGGTGCGTGCTGGTGTATATGGGACTAAAAGGTCAGAAATATAACAAGGCGAGAGGCCATGAAGAGCTTTAAAAGTGATCAATAGAATTTTAAAGTCAATTCTAAAACATACTGGGAGCCAGTGTAATGAAGCTAAAATAGGAGTGATGTGGTCATATTTCTTTGTTCTGGTTAAAAGCCTGGCAGCTGAGTTCTGGACAGTCTGGAGTCGATCAATAGATTTTTGAGTTAAACAGGTGAAAAGGCTGGTTCCAGCTGTCTCAATCAATGTCACATGTACACACTGCTGTGTGTTTTCTTTTAGATGTTGTTTGGCAAATTAACTCTTTTGGGAGTGTGTGTTAAGGGACCATGAATAGAGGGTTAACAGTAACACATTTATGAGTCAACTTATTGGTTGATTTTGAAGCAGGAAGTCTTACATCCAATCTCAGTAATGTAATTAAGTAATTAAGACATAAATCAGACAATGCACAGGCAATTTAGTGATATCCCTGCAGTTGTGGTCTTGACCAGTCTTGAAATGAAACCCAGAGTCGTCTTCATCCAAGACCGAGACAAGACAGAGTAAAAATGTGGTTGATTCCAAGACAAGTTCTGCCTTCTACCTCAGCCAACCTTTTCCATACATTTTATAGGTCTTTGTTTTGATAAAAACGTCCATCTGGTGATGTCTTGGTCGTTGCCCATTCCCAGTGCTGGGGAA
This sequence comes from Etheostoma perlongum, assembly GCA_026937815.1. NCBI lineage: Eukaryota > Metazoa > Chordata > Actinopteri > Perciformes > Percidae > Etheostoma > Etheostoma perlongum. Next base: position 11,021,850 of record CM049373.1, read on the forward strand.
GCCGGTGAGGGATTGTGTCCTTGTCAATGCAACTCCAACTGGTTAGTCTGGTAAACAGAATGGGATGGGCTTTTAGGGACAGGGCGTAAACCTCCCGAACATTACACCCACCTGATGAAGACAGACATGTGGTTGGGTTAGCAATGACAAGGGGTACAGTTCATTGGGAGGTGGGCACTCCCAAAGTATAGAAAAAGGTGGACAAATACAAAAACATTCCTATTAAAAAACAGTATTGTCACAATGTCAGCCTCACCTGCGTGTATTGCTGCTCATTCTGACTCTCTTCAGCCACATTTCCATTACTCCAAAGGCTCTTTCATTGCCTAATCCATCCATCCACCAGATGTCCTCTGACTGTACCTCCTTTTCCCATCCCCTGACTGATCTAATCAGCTGGCCCTTTTCTTCACACTCCTTGCCAGTTCGTCAAAATTGCCATATGCTTCTTACCTGTGCTTCGCAGCTGTCTTGAATCTGCTGTCTGTTACCTGAAAACCAGATTATGTGTTTTGTTACCCACCTGTTTGATTCTGGATTTCCTTTTCTGCCCCTCATCAGTTTTTTTTACATGCATTGGACTGACATCCCAGTCTTTTTGACCCTTGCCTGCCTCATAATTCCGCAACCTGCCAGTAAGTATACCATTATTAATTGTCTTTTTTCTCCAGTCTGTCTGCTTTGTCTGCGTTTGGGTCCAATCCTGCTATTCCTGAATGGTGACAGATTCATAATGACAGATTTGTGCACAGTACTCTCACATGATGTAGAATATTTTTTTATTTCTGCCAGCATTACATTTTTCAATGACCCTATGATTAAGAAAAGATGCATGACCCTCCCCATTAATGTATTCACGCCTTCTGTCCTTGTTTGCATTTTGGAAAAGATCTACAGGTAGCCATTGTGTTTTTACAACCATGATATACATTACTAACCAACTGACTTCTCATCTTACACATCGCACTCTACTATAATGGCGGCCATTTCAGTATATTTACCACTAACGTTGTGGAAACACAATAAGCATGGAAGCTAAATGCACACTCCCTGCATTACTTTAAATACTAAGTTACTTCTCTAGTAAACTAGTATTCACACAAGATGAAACAATAACACACTGAGACCATTCAACAAAGCACACAGGGTAATAACAAGTTCTGTCAATGTGACCCGTCAACATTGACAGCTGGCCTGCCCAATCAGAAATTCCAAGTTAAGTGTGTTGGTGTGCAAAGTAAAAATAACAGATTGCTATTGTGGCCACTGGAAAGTTTATACATTATTTGTCTGCTATTCCATTGCTAAATTCACTTCTGATACTTTTTTATGAGAGAAATTAACTAGAATCGACAAGAGGCGATTATTTCCCCGATTGCTTGTTTAAATAACTCAACACACATATCCACTATAAGATTAACTGGAACCTGTAGTTTTTCAAGGATATACAGCTCCACAAGAGATTGCGGGCCACTTCTCACGAATACAGATAGGATTGGAGATGAGAAGTTGAACTGACACGTAACAGCGATCAGCACTCACACGCTCCACTTAGTACCAACTGCAACGTTTAATTATTTTGTTTCTAGTTATTTTTTGGGCATTTTTGGCCTTTATTTTTGACAGGACTGCTGATGACATGAAAGGGGAGAGAGAGGGGAATGACATGCAGCAAAGAGCCGCAGGTCGGCGTTGAACCCAGGCCCTCTGCATCGAGGACTAAACCTCTATATATGGACAGCCGCTCTACCAACTGAGTGATCCGGGCGCACTGCAATGTGTAATTTTTAATGAACAAGCCACTTTGAAATTTTGCTGTTTTCATTAAATCAAATCTTGGATGACTTGCCTCAACCTAGACTAAAAAAGGTTGGGTGACCATCCCCTCAACAAAAAATAAAAAGACTTGACCTTTCCCTATTTTCATCCGGTGGTCCATTGCATAAATACTGAATGGTCCCTAACAAATATTCAAATTAGCTCAAATTTATATGTAAACCTCCGTAACCCAAACTTCTAAAGAACTTTGGCACTTCCTTGTGCTTTTCACTGTAGTTTTGAACCATACACCAGGCCACTTTGGTGTTTGTCAGTTTGCCCTTCTGCACCCATTGTGATCCTGTCTTCCTCATAACCTTGTTCCAATTTAATTGTTCCCTGCACTGTTTGGCTGTGTGCTGTGCTCCGACTTTAGCCAGTTTCTGAGAAAGATGATAGTGGTTAGCCTGGTTTTATAAATCCAGCTACCTGCAAAAGGCCTCCCCCTCTCAATCAGGGATGAGTCATCCATGTTTCTCCAACTAAATTTAACCATTTTTATTTTTCATAGTAATGGTTGTCTTGGTCGAGTTGCAGTAGTAAAATCTATTGTAGTTGTCCTTGTTGTTCCTTGACCATTCACAATCAACAACTCTGCCAGAAACCCCAGAAAGCACCTGGATGTTATAGTGGTGTTTGTTAGGGCTGCACCATATATGTAGTATTAATCTTATTTTAACTGAAAACTATACAAATTTAAAGAAATTCAAATGATTAAAGTGTGATTTTATGTGAGGATTTGTACCAAACAAAGATGTTTTCTTTAGTCTGTTGGATAGGATTTGTGGGCTGGGACGTCTCTGCAGCACCACACTTCACTCAGAACGGTTTGACATATTTTGCCTTTAAAAATTACTGTGCACCCCCCTGCAATTTTGATATTGGACTAGTTCATATGGCGATTTTGATAAAATTGTGATCGGTTGTGCAGCCCTAGGGTTTGTTTTTGTAATGGGTATTTTTTTTGTGTGTTTTGTTCCGTTGACTACTGTTGACTAACCACATGCACGGTCTCCAGTGTTCCAGTGTTCTCCGAATCTAAAGTGATTCTTCAGTAAAGACAACTTTCTTCATCTGCCATGCCAGCCAGCCTTCAACAAGTTTAGGAAGAAACTTCCAAGTTTCTTCCTAATATGGAGTTTTTCCTCAACACTAGTTGCTTGGGGGAATAACTAGAATTGTTGGGCCTTTGTAAATTAAAAAGTGTGGTCTAGACCTACTCTATCTGTAAAGTGTCTCGAGATAACTCTTGTTATGATTTGATACTATAAATAAAATGTAATTGAATTGAAACGGTCTCTGTCTTTGCAGTTTGGAATACAAACACAAAAACCTCAAACTTAACATGTAAGTTGCATTCAGTGTCACCTACTGAGCAGTGCAAGCTTCTTCTAAAAGTGGGCCAAAAACAAAGCAACACACATGTACAGACATGAATCCATAACTTTATTAAGCTTAGTGTTTGGGAATCTACAATTAAAAGCTGCATTTCTTACTTTTATAGACACAACAACGATATATATATATATTTTGAATCAGGAAACCCCAAAGCCAAAACACCAAAGCTGTAACACTGTTATTTTACGAATTGTTCACTGCCGTAAGTGCCTCCTAAAGGCAAATTTATTTTTGTTATTTTCTGCCAGCTTAGCACTTTCTTCTGTGGCATTATCTGAATGTGTTTGAGCAAGTGGCTAAATGCATCACAGTAGAAAGCCCTTATCACCTAAGCACATTGTAACTTCAGCTCCAGGTGTTCGCTGCAGTGTTACTGTACCAACACACATGGCCATGTTGCTAATTAAAGCAATCCCATGCTTATCCTGAGAGGGAAATACCTGGATTAGAGGGAGATTTGCAACTCAAACCTGAGACATGCCTAATCAATTTAAAGCCATTAGACAATTAATTCACTTTGGTGGAGGGTGGATATTGCACATGCACTAATCTGGCCCCTAAGTTGTCACTGTGTGTACTGATGAGTATTGAGTGCTCTGTGTACATATACAGTGCTGAGAGTGTGCAAGCAACCCCAGCAGAGGAGGAGTAAACAATGATGTTTTCTGTTTGAGTATCAGGTTTGATTGCTTCACTATTTTACGTCAGCTGTGGAAGTAACACCCTGCTTTGCTGTGATGTGAAGTTATAATAAATAATAATACATTTATTTACATGCCACTTTTCAAAACAGATGTTAGAAAACTTCAGCTCCATACAAGCATGCTCTGTACACAATATACTTCGCCACACATCTGTACATAAACATAATATACACATTCAGACGTATTTATATATAGACGTATACATTTGCAGGATAATCGCCTGACATGACCCATTTGATGTCTCGCTTCTGGCCTGAGGGTTGAAGTGTGACCAGTCCGTGCTGGGGATGGGTGGGGTCCTTGAGGATGGAGGGGGCTCTCCTGTGTACTCTGTGATGATAGATGCTCTGCAGAGAGGTCGGTGGAGTCCTGGTGATCTTCCCTGCAGGCTTCACCAGTCTGTGCAGGCGTTTGCGGTCCATAGCAGTAGTGCTGCCGAACCACATGGTGAAGCAGCTGGTCAAGATGGTCTCAACAATGTAGCGGTAGGAGTTGCTGAGGATCTTAGCCAAACTTCCTCACCTCCTCAGAAAATACAGCTGCTGCTGAGCCCCTCTTTACCAGCTGTGTGGTGTCCAGTGTCCAAGTGAGGTCCTCAGTAATGTGGACGCCCAGGTATTTAAAGCTGCTCACCCTCTCTACTTTGAGCTCCTGGTGGAGTCTCCTTTAACCCTTGTGTGGTGTTGATATTGTTGTTACACAGCCAATGTTCCCGGGTCTGGTGGACGCACCACATTATTAGGCTTTTAAATCAATACAGCAATAACAATTTATGTAAAAATACTGAATAAATGTTTACTTTGGCTCAATTACTAATAATATATACATCATTTATGGTTCATATATGCCATTTACCCATGTGAGATCACATTTATGATCATATGATAATTTTTTTATTTGGGAAAAAAAACAAGCAAATTCAATTATAAAAAAGGTTAAAAAAATAGAAACAAGATTTGTGATCATTATTGATGCTTCTTTCTTAGAACATAATCAGAACAGGTGAATGTGCTTGAAGGTGTACCGTGTTCAGTCATTGAAAAAAAGTTATTTTTTATCTTCTCCACAAAATCAGCCAAGGTCAATGAGTTTGAATAAATAGCATAATTTTTCTTTTAGAACATTTAATACGTTTCTCACAGACCCGAACACCATACAAGGGTTAAGATTTCCTATTATGACTCTGGCTAAAATCACACACTCTGGACTAAAGTGTGTGTGTGTGTGTATGTGTGGACAGAGACAGTGAGCGTTCAGCTCAGTCCACCCCTGAATAAACCTCAATTTTTCCTAAACTTTTCCCCAAACTCCACCCAATTTGATGATGAGGAGCGTATGTTTGTGCTAAATGATGAATCAGTTGATTTAGGAGCAACATTTGAGCATAATAGTGGACTGTTGCTAGTGAACAAAATATGAGGCTATTTTTAAAGATATCAATAACCATTGAAAATATTTTTTCAGGGGGAATTTATACAAGAAGAAACAAAATTGAGTAGAGAGCAAAGCAATGTTTTAGGGGGTTATTATTTATACTAAAAAACTAAACTGAACAGAGTTTACATGCAATATTATTTTAGTTTGTAACTCAATCTGTTTCAGAGAAGTAAAAGGTCTCTAAAGTCCCGAAGTATGCCGCATTTATTTATGATTTAAAATGTATTTTTGTTTTTAGTAGTGATCAGAAGCAAAGCCTCTAGACATCACCTGATCGTGTTGTATGTAGAAATAAAAAGTATTTGTGGGGAAGAGGGAATAATAATGAGAAGAAATGTATTGCGTATTTTCTGTTACAGGATATACAATCCTCTATTCCAGACCCAAACACACAAAAACAAAAATGGTGTTAACTAATTTAAAATCCCGTTATTTTCTTAAATCAAATACATTTCATTATTACAAAATGACTGACATTTCATAACATTCATGACATACCAGCTTAATAGTTGTACATGACATCTTCTCATCTACATGACGGACAAAATGTAAGAATATTAATACTGAACAAGGTAGTCTGTAGTCCGTAATCTGTTCAAGGACACGGTGCTGCAGGTTTCCAAGTAGTCTGCAACCTATGGAAGATAGGATTGTGTTTTATAGATATAATAATAAGTAACTGTTATGGCTTTGTGAAGAGGATATGATTCATCTGGCACAAATATTCCATTTAGGAGTAAAAATATAAAAAGGGGGTTAGAAATTTCAAAAAAACAACAACATGGATAGTAAAAGATTAACACCAAAACCTGTTTTGTAATTATATGGTTAGTTGGTTCTTGAATGTCTTTTTTTTTTATAAATATTTTTATTGAAAAATATGGCACAAAGGAATATACATTTCAGTGCAGTAATGAGAGACACAAATAATAAGGGAAAGAGTAATAGTAATTTTCTCAAGTATTGTTTTGTGTATCTCAAGAGGTTAACAAAAAAGAAAGACAGTTACACACACACAAACACACACAAACACACACACATACATACACACACACACACACATACATACATACATACATATGTGCATGCGTGCATACATACGTATGTATGAATACATACATACACACACACACCAAAAGCAAACACAATCATACAAATCATAAAAACTAATAAAACATCTATAAAAACATAAATGTGAATAAATAAATGAAAGGGGGGGGTTAAAAAATGGAAGAGATTTAAAGAAGGTTGGATTGGTTCTTGAATTGATTCTTTCCAGAGAAGTGAAGTAATCCCGTCATCTAGAACAAATCAAAATAATAATAATAAAATAAATGAATCTGCCGCAAAATCTCTAACCCATCAAGTCAAATACAAACAGAAACCTGATATCACGTACCATTTCTGATGGTCATCCAGTATGCATAGAAGCATAATTACACACGTAGCATAAATTAGACTGAATACATCACTTTAATTTGCATTCACAAAATGTCAGGGGACATTTGTCTATGTATGTATACTATCTATATTTGACATAGCTGCAGAGGGGGAATGTCTAGTAATACTTGAGCAACACATTGTCTTTAAGATGAGAAGAATTGGTCTGAATATTTCTGTTAAAAAAAAACAAAAAAACATTCATTCCAATTAAAGCAGGCCTGTGCAAGTGCAGCCAAGCAGCTCTGTTATTCAATTCCATTAGAATGAACGATGCAGCGGCATGCAACCATGCAGTTAACAGGAATTAAAACCATAGGCAAGATGACGGATTACACGAGAATGGAGGTGTGTGTCTCTGCTTGTGTGTGTGTGTGTGTGTGTGTGTGTGTGTGTAAGCGTCCATGCACACGCATACTTTTTTTCTTACTTTCTATTTTGCCAGAATTGTACATATTGAATATTTTTTTCCAAACACATGTGCTTGAATATTAAATCAAAATAGCTTGAACATTGAAACGTGCTGTTAGGTCTATGCTGTGGCATGGCTTCAGTGTACTTGTCAGTATTTGCCAGCTGTAGTTATTGCATGATGTATGGCTCTGTTCTTGATGCATGCATGACAGTTGGCAGTCATTAATCATAGTTAGACGATAGGACATGGTTTAGGGTCCCATTTCTCGCTCGCGATAAGTCTCATCTAAGTTTAGCGTGGGGTTCTCCAGGTCCAGCGCAGCTGCAGGGACGGGGACATGCACAAACACATTTTATCATTCAGCTGTATAAGAATGCTGCTTTGGAAAAAAAAAACATGGCTGACAGACACACACACACACACACACACACACACACAGACACACACAATCCGTCTACTGGCAAACGAAATTTCCACGCTTTCCATTCATTGTTTATGTAAGCAGCCGGGCAATTCATTCTGTATTGTCACGGTGACATGAAGTTGTTGTCTAGGGTACTTTATGCAAATCAGGGGGCGTCCAATTTGACACGCAGCCTCTCAAAAAACTCACAAATATCTTTTAAACTGTCCATTATTGATCTAAAAATGAAGACAGATTCAGCAGCAGCATAAAATGCTTTGAGAAACACATTTCGGTGAACTATTTTTGTAAAATAAGTGAAAGTTTCCAAATGAGTCCCCCACACACACACACACACACACACATACACTGTACACTGTATTAAACAACCACAGGGTGTGCTGATTTTTCTGTAGAATTACTTTCCTTTACTTTTACTTTTCCTTCCCCAACTTATCTTTGTGGTGCTGCTCAGCATCATGTTTCTTGCAGACGTATGGGTGTGACAGTGAGAACCAGGCTCAGCGAGTGGGTCTGCGCTGGTAAAACAGCATTGTTGCGACACACCCACCTTAACAGAGTAGACTAACCATGCATTTAATTAGAAACAAAAGCTGGAAATAATTAATTAGACGGCAATTCCCTTTTTTTACCCTTGCCAAAGTTTATAATGGAGTAGATAGGCGGCTGGAATTTCACAGAAAATAATTTATTAAAATAAAAAAGTGAGGGGAGGCCACAAAGACAAATGGTCACTGTTCCACTTCAGTGTCCCACTGTCTTGCTTGGACATGTTTTGATGTTCTTTTGGTGCAAAAGTCCCATAATGAGTAAGATTTTGAAGCACACCTCTATAACTAATTTATCCAAGCCATTGAAGTCAATACTACAACAGAGCAGATGAGGCATACTAGGTCACCAACCTGTTTAGACTGGGACATGAAAAAACATGAAAACACCTCACTGGAGTAGAGAATATATTTGATTGAAGGACAGTCTGTTCAACAGGAACGTGTTTGGTCATTGTTTATTTCACTTACAGCCATTATTCATGGAGCTTTTCTCTGCTTCATCTCCCCACCATTCTGTGGTGGAGGTGTGCAGGTCCCAGGACAGGTTGTTAGCCACGTGAACCCCTTTAGGAACTTTAAAAAAAGGCACACCAGCGTCAACACTTCCTGCGGCGGTTGAAGAGGGCCCACCTCAGTCCATCTATCCATCCATCCACAGGGGCATCGTTGAAAGTGTTCTGACCAGCAACATTTCTCTCTGGTTTGGGAACTGTAACGCCACAGAGAGAAAAGTTCTGAGCAGAGTGGTGAGGATGGCTGAGTCTGTCCACCATTCAGGAGCTGGCCCAGAAAAGATGCCTGTCAAAAAGCAAAGGGCATCATCAAAGACCCCACTCACCCTGGCCACAGACTGTTTTCCCACCTCCCCTCTGGCAGGAGGTACTGCAGTCTGAGAACAAGGTTCTTCCTCACTGCTGTCAGACTATTGAACAATAAAACCCACTAAAACAGACCAATCGATCTGAATACTTTTCATGTACATAATTATCTATTTGAATGCACCGTAGTATCTATTCTGACTGCACCTTATTCTCAACTGCACTATTTGAAATATGGATATTTATACTCCCATCTGTCCCATTTTTTTTTTGGCATTGTATATTTATATTTATCACTGTACATGCTCTGCACATCTATATTTATAGTTTTTATTTATTTTTATTTATATAGCTAATATCTCAATTTTCGACTGTGTTTTTAATTGTTTCTGTGCTATATTTTTTAAGCTGTGAACTTTGCAAGTAATTTTCTTACCACAATGAACTGTGGAATGACAATAAAAAAATCTTGAATCTTGAATGAAGTTCCATACCTGCGGGAAGTACAGGCCCTCACACAGCAAGGAGATTGTCGGCAAGGGCGTAACTTTGGGTCCAACATTGGGCGGGGGTTGAGATCTTCAACTACTTAGGGAGGTCCCGGGACATGTATGCATGTATTTAAAAAGCGTAAAAACATGAACAATTGTCAAAGAAAAGATAAAAATAGACACAAAAGTCAAAAAAACGACAAAAAAGTGTAAAAATTTAAAAATAAATCAACGGAAACCGTAAAAAAAAAATCCCAGTTTTGATTCCTTGATGGAAGAAAAACGTGCTCTGGTTTACTGGATTTTCTTTAAACCAATCACAATTGTCTTGGGCTGCGCTAAGTGCCAGATGGAGAAACGTTGCCACTGCAAAATTGCCTCGGGAAAGAACTTGTTTTGTTCGGACATATGTACGTACGTGTGAAAACACATCCATCCGGCAGAATTTCTGGTGGCACCGGAGCAATCCGGGAAGTGGTTGAGAATGTAGAGAATATGAAAACCCCTCCAATACAGTAAAACTGCACATTTTAAAGTGGCCTTTTATTGTGGCCAGCTTAAGGTACGTACACCTGTCTAATCAGCATCTTGATATGCCACACATGTGACATGGATGGATTATCTCGTCAAAGCAGAAGTGCTCACTAACACAGACAGCTTTGTGAACAATATTTGAGAGAAATAAGCATTTTGCTTACATGGAAAAGGTCTTAGATCTTTGAGTTCAGCTTGTGAAAAATTGGGGCAAAAACAAAAGTGTGTGTATAGTTTTGTTCAGTATGAGTCCTATCTGATCTGGGACTGTGTGGTAGAGTGAGTGAGAGAGTGATGGTGATTATCTTCAGAAACAAAGTGTCTCCCCTCTTCTTTCTAACCAAATCTTGGAAATCTGTAGCACTACTTTGTTTGAAGCATAATTTGGCCTTTGAGCATTGGACAATTTTTTAACTTTTTTTTTATTTTACTTTAACAATTACAATTTTTTTCTTCTTTTTCTTTTACAGTTTTGATCGGGGGTGTAGCGAAGTACAGTCTGGAGGACTGTAGAACCATGCTTTGGAATGGCATGTCTGAATGTCTTTTGAAATAGACATGTAAGGGTTATTTATAGTTTTTTATATTTGTCATCATCGCTTCAACCATTAATACAATATTAATACACCACCACAATCGCTGGTCTGATGAAATGTTTTTTTTTTTAACACTGAGTTTTGATTTTCTTGCTGTTGTCTCTTTGTTACAATGTAACGTATGTACAAACATTCAACTTCTGACTAAGGGAGATTAATGGCTGATCTGACACAAGCTCATTTCAGTAACAAGATAAGAACAAACAAAAACAGATGCAAGAGAAAGGACACATCTACACTCCAATTAGTGCTTTTTAAGGCCTGTGTTGTATCAAATGCAGAAAACACAGCCTGTAGCCTCCTCCATAATGAGTCATTGAACCATGGCTTCCAATGGACCTCCTTCGTCACTGTCAGGTCCACTGAGTGCCTCAGTCACATTCAAATTGGCCCCGGTGCCGCAGACATTGATAAAGGGTCTGTGTGGGGTGGGAAGCATGCAGGCTAATTCCTCCAGGCTGGTCCAGTCGCTATCCATAACTTCCCTGTTATTTGCATTGGCCCCAATCAGTCCAGAGTGTTGATCAATCCAGAGTCAAAGTGAGCTTTCTTTCAGCATGAAGAGCTGCTTCCATTACACTGTTAGCTACAGCACAGCAATGTTTTAGTGCTGAACAGATGTTGAGAGGACTGCCTGCATCAATGTGGTGAAGCTGTGTTGGTGGCACCATCAGGACAGTTGCCGCAGCTGTCATCTATAGCTGCATAGGTATTGTTTGATGAAATCAGTCACACAAAGAGCACAGAGAGATACAAAAATAAAAAATCTGAAACAAATTACCTGGCTTTTGCTACACAATGCAAAATTGATCTGCTAACACATTTTGATGATGTGAAAACACACAGTGAGAGGGTCAAAATCTAAGATGAAAACAAGGACAACACCCGGAACCAAGTTCATGTCTATGTTAATATCCACAGTGCTATGGATACGCATAGCTAAGCTTCTATTATGATTGGCAGATCCTAAAGCATCCCCTGCGTAAAATAAATGGGTTTATGATTAACAAAGCGAACATCATGCTGTATTGAAAAATACTTGAAACTAGTGATTGAGATCATAAACTCATCATGAAAGTGTTTGGTAACACTTTACTTGAAGGTATCTTACATAAGAGTGACATGACACTGTCATGAACACATGACACTGTCATCCCCCAGTCATGATACATGAACCCTAACCCTAACTTGTCATAAAAAAAACGAATGACACTTACTAAAAGCAGTGTTATGTCATGAACGTTTATAACTTGTTTATAATATGTCTGTATATATATATATATAATATGTCTTCTGTAGTGGAGTTTCCCCCTGATGGAAGTTAGAGATAATGTAGCTTTAAGGAGCCTCTATGTTGGCTTCACTTTTCAGACCCTGGAAGCCCCGCCCATTATTTTATCGTAGTATAGTCTATGGCAAACACTCTGAAAAGGCAAACAGACATTTCTGGTAAATCATGTATTTTACTTTTCTTTATTTCAAGATCCTCAACACATATGACCACCATAACTTCCCAGAGTCCTTATTGTATTATACACTGGTAGGCAGTGTTTTGGTGACTTATAAACATTCAAATCCATAGATGCTCAAACCAGCCTTTCATAGAGTCAGTTTCCAGAGGATGCTGCCTTCTCATTTTGAAGACTCCAGAAGCTTTCCTCTAGCACAACATTCAGACCAAAGTGATAACTGAGGACACAACATACTGTCTCACACACACTATCTGAGCATCACAACACGTCGGTGTGAAGACCTTTGAACACATTCATTTCTGTGTTTAATAGTTTAAATTCTCTGAATAGACAAGCATTGAAAATTATGTATATATTTATGTTTATGCTCATTTCCCCAATATACACATTGTTTTGCAAAGGTGGCGAGAACAAAGTTGGAATGACCCATAGTCAGAATGGCCACAATCATAAGAATACCCAGATCAGACTCAGGTCAAAAATATCTATAAGGAAATACATTTTCCATCAGGCTAGTTTAGTTTGTTAAGTAACATTAAATAGCAGTATTTGTCTTAGTTATACATTACCACATTAAATAAAATGATTGGGATTAAATACAAATGACCTGTAATAAATTATGTTCAGGATAAATGACATGTATATAGTTTATAAGATTTATTTCACAGTGTAATTATCCGTTATGTTTCGTGCCTGTATTTACTGATATGATAATTGATTTTAAAATGCCTTATGTGTTTAATATTGAACACTTCAGAATGATATATATATATATGCAGGGTTATGTTTACAATTTGGACGTACAAATTTGAAATTGGATTTGTAATGACATGGTAAATATTGTGTTTCTTATTTGTATTTATTTCTTCTCTTGTTTGTCCATTGCCTACCCCACTACCGTCTCTCTCTCTGTGTCTCTCTCTCCCTCATCACTCCACTTACCATGTTGTCCTACCTAAACAAACCAGTTCTGGTTGATGATTTACAGTAAAATTGCTTATAAATTGGAGTGGAAAATGTTTTGCAGACCTGGCAGCTTTCAAGTCCTGTGCCCATTTGTCACTCGACATTTCCTTTTGTGTAACAGCACGAGAATTAATTAGGCAGCGTGGCGGCAAAGTTTTACAGCTATAATTCATGGGGAGATGAGATTCCTTGGACACCATCTCGGACCTGTGTCGATTTATTATTTGTATTATTGTGGTATGTGTGTGCATGTATACTGTATGAGTTCAACTTGTGAGGTTGCCCTGCATTGATAGCAGTACAGCAAGATTCATTTTTACTACTTGGGGTTTGTGGCAGGGCAAACTTATTCACTGTACAGGCAGGCATAAACAAAAATTACATACTCCATAGTAATACATTCAAAAGCACATTATGCATAAATAAATGTGCACATACACATGCATATTGAATGCACTTTACACACACTGGAGATGGCTGGCAGGCCTTTTGTGTAGGTGGGGATATGTCACATTTCTTTCTATTTTTAATGTAACCTTTATATTTATTTTTTAGACCTTGTTTATTTACAGAATGTAAAGCTGCTTCTGAGTTTTTCACTCAAAGCTGTCCAGTGCAATCATAGACTTCTACTACATGTTATCCACAATCACATTTTATCCACAATATGGTTTAAGCAACCATCTGAGAAGCCGTCATTGGAAACTGTTTGGAAAAAGGCAGACACTTTCAAAAAAATACCTGGCAGATGATTGCATGAACCATCTGTCAATCACATCCACCATTGTGGTTTTGAACAAACTGCAGCAGCCATCACACACTTAACCACGCCCGTAGCTGGGTCTACTAGCTGAGCTGAGCCAAATAGATAGCTTTTTTTTTTAAATACAAAAATCACAGGAATGCAGTTCATCACGAGATGTCTAACATTGGTTTCGCACAAATAGGGCAAAGAAAACAATTTCATACAATACTAAAAAGAATATGACCAAAACAAAAAGCTGCAACATCATGTGGATATAAAAATAAGCCCTCACGGAATCACGGAGCGCTGATTGGTTCGGTCCGCTGCTGTTCAAACACAAACCGCATTACATAAAGCCTGACAAGATGGATTACCATGTGCAATGTAAATCCTGTGGTTCTTGCATGATCTCGTGATGTCACGAGAATCCAGCTGCCGTGCAAGGTAACAATCCTGCTGCTAAACATCAACAATGACAAAATACAGAAGAAAAAAAGTAATCGAAGAGGAAATGGCTTGCCCAATCTGAACCTCAATCATCAGATGGCGGAAGACACTGCCACACAGAGAAAAGCCTGGGTGTGGTAGAAGTTTGGCGAGGCTGTGGAGAAGGACTTTGGTTGACCTAAAAGAGGGGGAGGAGAACTGCTGACCCTGACAGGGGATGTTGTCACAGCCCGTCCTCTGTGGAGGAGGCAGACATTTAAGTTATGTTGCCTGAAGAAGACCCAGTACATTTTTTTTTCACTTTTGGGGAAGGCCTCACCCATATTCCTGGAAGAGGTCTCTGAGGTTATTGAGATGCTCCTCAGCAGCAAGCCAAGATCTGCCTTTAGATGCTAAAGGGTCTTGGCTGACACGCCTGTTCCATGTTGCATTGAGTTCAGGGACAGTGCCTGCGGAATGAAAGACCAGAGTGGTGAATCTCAATTTTGAAAAAGAGGGACCAGAGGGTGTGCTCCAATTTTCAAGGTATCACACTACTCAGCCTCCCTTGGAAAGCTTATGACCCGGTGTTAAGATATATCAGACCGATTGTCAAACCTTAGATCAGGGAGGAGCAATTCCATCTGGAAACAGTGGATAAGATCTTTTCCCTTGTAGGGTTACTTGGGTGGTCATTGGAGTTTACCCATCAGAAGGGGTACTGGGTGAGCATGGGGTACCAGGGCTGTTTCCACCAGCCATCCGGTCCTTATGTAACCAGAGCAATAGCTGTGTCTGTATTCTCGGCAGGAAGTCATACATTTCACCTGGTGCTGGGCTTCGCCAGGGTTGTCCCTATTCATGATTCTGTATTTGGCTTTCATGGACAGGATCTCAAGGCACAGGAGCAGGGAGGAGAGAGTCCAGTTAAGGTCCTTAACTGGACTCTCCTTAAGAATTGCTTCTTTGTGCTTTGAACGTTATTGGGTTCACTACACACTGGGAAAGTTTGCAATCGAAGCAGTCCAGATGAGATTCAGCTGGGTTGGGAGTGGGTTACCGCCCCAAATAAAGGAGTTCAAGTAAGTCAGGGTCTTGTTCACAATTGGTGATTGGTGTGCTACAACACCCCTGGCGTTGTACCTGAGCTGGAAAGCAATGCTTTGGATTTACCAGTCAACCTACATCCCCACCTCCACCTGTGGTTACAATCTTTGGGTATTGACCAAAAGAACGAGATTGTGGATATACCGTATACAAGCAACCAAAATGAGTTTCCTCTATAGGGTGGAAGATAGAGATTGAAGAGTCAGACATCCAGAGGAAGTTTGGTGTAGAGCCACTGCTCCTTTAAAAGGGACCAGTTGAGGTGGTTCAGGCATCTAATCAGGACGCCTCCTGGGTGCCTTCCTTTTAATATTTTCAGGCACATCCAACTGGTAAGAGATCCCAGGGTAGACATAGAACATGCCAGAGAGATTAAATCTCTCATTTGCCAATACGACCTGACTCCAGATAAGTGGCAGAAAACGAATGGATAGACTTTAAGTATTTCCATCATCTAGCCCCATGATCAATTCAAAATGTTTAGTTTGTCTAAAACTTTGCTTTACAGCCAAATGCCTGCAAATGTAACAACATGCTAATGTTAACATACTTACATGTTAAAGCTAACATGGTGAACGTAGTAAACATTGCATGCTAAACATTAGCATGTTAACATTAGCTGGGTCCCACACCCATGAAACGTACCAACTGTACTATATACTAATCTATTTTGTACTGTTTCTGTGGTAAGTTTACAAGAAATCAACTTACGTAACATTTGTCAGGAAATTAGAAAACAGTAGCAACATTTTACAATATCTTAACCGCAACTTTAAATTGGCACTGCCAGTTAACAGCAAGAAACAGCAGCATTTTCTTAACCAGAAAATGGAAATCTTCAACTGTTTTATCACCATTTACAATTAGTTTTAATTGTTTCAAGCCAAAACTAGCTCCTCCAATTCTTTTTGTGCATTTTATTGTTGGAGAATAGAGTCCATCCACACCACACTAAGAAATGTTGATTTTTTTAGTTTGCATACTGATTTGACTTTATTTTGTTAAAAATGAAATAAGTGTGTATTATGGACTTGGGACAAAGTCATTGTAACTGTGAAAATTTTAACATGTAGATGTAGGACTTTTTGGCCTTCATACATTACTATGGCTTTAGGTGTGTGTGTTTACGTATCAGAAAGCAGCACCAACCTGGATTTTTGTAAAGCTCTTCAAAGAAGTGGGGACATTTTCAACCCATTCAGTCGTTATGATGGTGGAATCTAAGAAAATAAGGACCAGCTTGAAAATAACTCAACTTATCCTTTAATCATGAGGGAAATGTCACCCCAGTGTCTTCCCACTGCCTTTTCAAGAATGTTCATGTGGGTTCTCCCTTATGAAGGTAAGTGATGTGCAACAACACACACACACACACACACACACACACACACACACACACACACACACACACACACACACACACACACACACACACACACACACACACACGGCTGCTCTCAGAGCTGTAGTAGGATGTGTTTGTGATCAATTGTGGATAATTGGGTCTCCACGCGACATAATCTTATATTAGCATAGCCAGCTGGGCAGCAGGCATGCATACTACCTGTTTACTGAGGGCAGGGGTGGTGTTTTGTGGTGTAAGTCTTGTGCATGTAATATGACTGTCCAATAGTCTGACTACAATCTAAAGATAAAAAAGTGTGTGTGTGTGTGAGAGAAAGAGAGAGAGAGAGAGAGAGAGAGAGAGAGAGAGAGAGAGAGAGAGAGAGAGAGAGAAAAAAGCTGACCGACACCACAATCTGTTGTATCTCTACCGATGATAAGCGCTAGGGTTACGTGCATGTGACATCGCCAACCCTATCTCTGTCATTCCCCATCTTACACTTCAAGAAACACATTCACACACCATACAACCAGGCGTAACTTTAAAAAAAGACGCTGCTCACATCAATTTTGTAATCAATGCCCAGAGAAAATGGGATTCCGCCGGCCGCCGGCAATTAATACATTTGTGTCCTTTTTTAACACTAGTGAACCGAGCTTGAAATTACCAATGACTGGCTCCTGCTCATTTCCATATTTATTGCAGCGGAGGACGAGGTGGCGGTGGCAGCGGTGATGGTGATGGTGGGGAGGGGGGCGAAAACTGGGGCGAATGATTGATGTGGAGCTCGCCTCACGCATTACAAACAGCCCATTATTGCGCAGACAGAGGAAGAGAGAGAAAGACAGAGGGAGAGAGAAGGACTGAGAGGGGCAGAGAGAGAGAGAGAGAGAGAAAGAGAGAGGGAGAGGATAAAGAGCGGTCTAGCATACAGTTGATTAAAGTTGAAGACAGTGGGATCAGTCTGCGCCGGAGGTTTTTGTCCTCCACCCCTCCTTCCCCCTGCCTGTTTCCCTTCTCCCTCTTTTTTTTTCTCCTCTGTCCTCTCACTCCATATTTTGCAGGGAAGATGGCCGGGGCGAGAGCATTAAAGGGCCTGTTTTAATGGATGTTGACAAGAAGTGGACCAACAAAGGCCCAAGCCTGAGGATTTGCTTGAAAAGATTCAATCAGACATGTTTTCACTGCGATTAATTGGCGGACTCTGAGGGGGTGGGAGGGATGTGGGGGATGAAGGGATTGGCGACGGAGGTGTGAATGAGTGTGATTGTTCCAAGCACCCCCCACCTCCCCGCCTCCCCTTGATCAACCCCCTCTCCCCTTTTTCTTGCACACCCCTATGCATCCCTCTGTCATTTTGAGCGATAGTTTGGAAATGTCCTTTGAATGATGCTAAAGAGCAAACTCCTCCACCCTCCTACTTCCCTCCTCCTCCTCCTCCTCCTCCTCCTCCTCCTCCCCGTGAATTATGAGTATTATTTCAGGGAGGTGGGATGTGGTGAGCCAGAGAACAGGACTAAACCGCTTTGATTGGATCTGACTTGACATTACTTGTGTCAGTGACACACGCCCAAGTGCATACACACTGATAGAATTGCTGGTTTGAGTGTGTGTGTGTGTGTGTGTGGTGTTATTAGCCCCGACAACCGTGTCCTAATCATGACACAACTCAAGAGCTTAAAGTACTATTGTCGACCTAACTCTGAACCTCATACATCTAGTCACCCCCCCCCCCCACACACACACACACACACACACACACACACACACACATATGCACACACACACTGACATTAAGTTAAACTGAGACCTTAGCCAAACCATCCTCACCTCTGGGGCTGGGTATCACTTAGACCAGAGGTCTTTAATGTTTTTCAAGCCAAGGCCAACTACAAATAATGCATAAAATTATGTTGCCTATTAAACTGGGCCTACCATAACGTGTAGACGGCCTAAAGCCTTTACACATACCTTTTTTATGTTGGATTCATGTTAACACTTTCAATTTTTAAAAAAAACTTTCAAATACTAACAATAATTTGGAGGCCACCCTGCATTGACTCTAAGGACTCCCTAGGGGTCCCAGACTCCTTGTTGGAGACCAACGTATTCTTATCAACTGGTTCGTATGATATCTTTCAAAAAACCTATGCACAGCAGTTTGTATGATATCTCATGAAATTACAAAAACGTATGCTAAACGGTGATTTCTTAGAAAAAAAAAGGTTTGGATGATGTCTTATGAAATATGGCATTCTAACGCTGCTCCATCAGTTGGAAGTCCTGTATTTTGGGACCCATCCACCATCCTGACCCCTCCATTTGGCACTCTAATGGTTTGGTTATACTCCTGTCTGACATTGTGTGCTGTTCTCTGTAGATTGGGCATGCTAAAAGCATGCACAGAGCACTTTTTCTGCTTAACTCATTGTTGGTTGCAGTATTCTCCAAAACAACAGATTGCGTACAGACATAATAATCAGTGAATAAGCATGAAGTAGTAGAGCAGATGAGAGCGGAAGCAAAAGAAAAGCAGGCTGCCTGGCCAGTATTAAACACATCCTTTATAAACACAGACGTACCACCAAACATCACAATTATCTACTTATCAATCAATAACGTGACCGTGGTTTAATCAGAATGACTTTCTGCCTGTAACACTGTTGAGAACACTCTTTCCATTAAGCTGTTTATTTAGTTTTGACAAAGCAATCTCATGTTTTTCCACACTGTAGAGTAAATGGGTTTTTCATAAGATATCGTGATATTCTGACCACATATTTAAGGCTGTTTGACTCTCTGTGATCTGTGACAAAGAATCACACATGTTTGGTGAGGTGGTACTTGGCCAGTCTTCCCAGCCAACCATATTGAACTAAAAGCCCAGTGTGCAGTGTGGTTCCAAAAATTCGAAAGAGGTACACGAACATGTGCCGCGACAACTTGCTAAGCCGTCACGCTGGAAACCACAGCTGTTGTAACGTCATTTGATGGCCCTCCCACGTTGCGCCAGGAACACCGCAGCTACCATAAACCTAGCTTTATGGTGCTCCAGTCATAATTACTACGGGTACAAGAGGTTGCTGCCCTACCGCAAACATCAATGTGGTGCTTATCGCAAAACATATCTGGAATACATACAGTGCATTACTTTTTGTAGGTATATTTGCGAACAGTTCACGAGGTGATTCCTCCTTTGCTTATTGATAGCTGAAGCTCTACTTTTCATATTTATGTAAAGGAAACCAAAAATGTTGAAAATAAAAGCCAACTTTTTTTCATTAGTTTTAAGGCCTGGTCACACCAGCATAAAAAAGGGTTGTGTGGGTACCTCATAATAAACCTTTTGGAACCACTGTCCTGGTAGTTAAGGCACCGACAAATAACTGCAATGTCCCATGATTACTTGCGACGGGAGATTTTGGTTGTATGTCATTCCCCATCTCTCTCCCCCCTCATTTCTTGTCATTTCTCTACTGTCTGTCAAAAAAGGATGGAGTGGCATTGAACAATAGCAAGCCGTCTTGACAGAGCATCATCCAACAAATCATTGTTGATTTGCCCATCCCATTTTCTGACTTGTTGACCGACATCAGCTTTGAAACAACATTTTTTTAAATCCAGTTTTAATCAAATTTGTAACAGTGCTACTCTAATCCTGTTTTCACCATGCTCATAATAGAGGGTCGGGCTACACTGTGTGTCTAAAGCACTGTAATCAGAGCCCTTTGGATTAAACAACTGTAGAGTAGGTGTATCTTTATCTGCCGTACTAATTTGACATTAAATGCCATAGGAATCAACACATTGATGTTTCTCCCCATGGTCACATTTGTCGCTGGTTGATTTTGAGACATTACATTAGCAGGGGAGTCTCAAATAAAGTCACTTAATCTACCAAAGTTGGCAACACAGTCCCAAACAGACTGAGCTATAAAACAGTTTGTGATGGTGGAAGAAGTAAACAACCACTGATAGAGTGAGACAAAAGGAAGATATGCAGTATTTGTCTTCAGCATGATTTGAAAAAACTTCCTAAGATTGGTATGTCAAATAGCTCTACTCAAAGAGAAGACCTTAGCTACAAAAGCAGAGTTCAAGCACACTCACAACACTTTGTCCCTCCAATCAGAAACAAAGCCTCATTACCAAATTGATCCACAATTGATCCACAATGTCAAAGCAAAATAATTTAAACTGTTGGATATCTAATGACTGAAGAGTAAATTAATAGTCAACCTCTAACATAATGGCAGGGCAACATGATTTTAAGCTCTCTAGCTGGATATATCCTATAGCAATGCTCACTGGTACTGATAGTTAACTTCTCCAAAACAGTTGTGCATAATACATTTGATTTTTTATGGAACTGAACTTTAATGTGACCCAATAACAGCCCACTTTCCACCAGGTTTCCGTTTCTGGATATGCACCTGTAGTACTCAGAGTATATTATGCAAATCCAGGCGTGACATAAATTCTGCAATGACATTAGCACTGTGATCTTAAGCTTGGGGGAGGTGGGAATCCCAGGCAGCATCTGAGGCTGTTCGTCCCTCCTCCCAACGCGTATCTACCCCTCTCCAAACTTCAGATCCTCCTCAGAAGTGTTGCAGCAAAGTCGGCTTTGGTTCGGGGGGAGGAGGAATAAGAAGTGGGGCAGAGAGAGTGCGCATACAGCAAATTGGCAGCTCCATCAAATTATACTGGCATTAAGGGGGTTTCGCAGGGCGTAATCCACACGCCAAAGCCAGAACGCCCCTCCTTCCCTACAACATTTAACTTTTGTCGACGTAAACGCCACATTTCATGCTCTGCCATTAATCTGTCGGATTACAGGATGCAAGCAGTTTGAGCAGGGTTTGGGTGGGGGCATAGGGAATGGGGTGAGGGGTTGATTTGTAATGAATTCTCTCCATCTTGGCTTAATATTGGGTAGCAGGGGGAGAGGCAGCTGAAAGAAGGTAATGTACAACTCTGGTTAACGCCATGTGGGATCTTTGTTGTTATCCTTTCTATGAAACCCACAACTGGTCAGAGTGGGTCCCAGTCTTTTCTCTGTGATGGGATCTTCTCCCTTCTGAAGGGGCGGTGGAGTGATGTTCCTGGGGTTTGCTTTCAGAGGATAGCCCACCTGGGGACAGCAATGGAGAACAAGTCTGTCACACTGAGGGAAGATTCTGCCCTCTCACTCCTGGGCATGGAGGAGCTCACAGTGGGGGTTAAGCATGATCCTGGGATGGTTTCTTATAGATGGAGTGCATCAGGAATAAGTTGACACATGCAGGGTTTGAAGACATCACTGCGGAGGATGGGGGTGGAGTGTTGGGGGAGGTGGCATGGGTGTGGCCCTTATTCCTGGGGTGAGGACGAGAGTAGAACAGCTGGTGTTGGACTTAATAAACAAAGCAGCCACTCAGTGTGATCTGTATAATGACCTGGAAAATTATTGTGAAATACAAATCTCATATGTGACTTTATGATCTGGTTTCTGTTCATATTAATACTAATAATTAACCTGTGAAACACTGTCCACAAAATGGTTAAATGTTTAACTTTTTTTAACTATTATCAACTCATAAACTTACTCCGCAACACTTGGGATTTGTGAAAGTGTGCAGAATAAGTCAACAAACCTTTGATTTTGAGGATATGTTTTCTTGAAGGAGCAGAGGACCATCTTCTGTAGAAGAGACCGTCTGAACTAGAGAAACAACGGCATCAGTCATTTATTCAAAAGGTCAGAATGAACTGCGTTTACATTGTGTTGAGAAATTAGCTCATGTAGCTATGCCAATATGGGGTATAGATTGAATAGCATATCAGAAGCAAATGTGAATGTAGAGCAATGATGTTAAGGTTCTGTAAATCCTGTTTGGGCAACATTTTGTCATGAATGGGTCTGTATGATATTGTACAAAGTGTATGCACACCAAAACAAACACAAATCATATCCTACGAAACTAGGAGACCACCAGCTGGTGACAACGAGGAGCAGTTTCCAGTTGTTTAAGCCGCTAACAGAATTTCGTAACACTGGCTACAGACCTCCGTTGTATAAGCTGTGGTTCAGTTACCGAAAATAGTTGACCTTACGGTTAAATTTAGTCCACAAAATATAAGCATTTTTCACCAAAACGACTAGTTAAGATTAGGAAAATTAGTGTTTTTGGGATTAAAACACTTCCAAGGAACACACATTTCCTGGGTGAAAGGCTTTCACCGGGAAGCGAACACCGCTCTCTGGCTTGAAAGTCCTGTATGTAACTCCGACCCATGTACCCCAACCTCCTCCCATCGCTGTTAGCTGCGTTCTTATACAGCGGCCGTCAATGAGGTGCATACAGCAAAATACTTAGGAATTACTGTGTTTAATTTTTCGGGAAGAGTTTGGGAAGAGGTCAGGTTAGACGGTAAGGCATACACAGTCCATGGCTTTGACACTGTAGACTGCAGCTCACAACGTACAGCTCACAACCTTTTCTGACTGAAAGAAGAAAAAGCCAAAAACCCATGTTATGTACTTCTTTAGAAATTAAATGAATGTCTGACTGACTGAAAAAGATTGACTGACTGACTGTGTATTATTTGTAGAAAATTATTTTTAGAAAATATATTACTTTCTAGAAATGCCTCATGATATATTGTCCTAGAAGAGTATTATTTTGAAATTATCTAATTTTGGACAAAAGCCTATCATCCCAGTGAAAATAGTTTTAGTATACATTTTAGAAGGTCAAAGTTTGATGGAGAAATAGATCTGTAGCGAGTAAGAAGGCCTGAGTACAGATTGGGCAGATCCATTTAATACCAGATCACAAGCAACCATGAGAGGCTGTACTCATGCACAACAGTGATTGAGCAAACGCCAACATCCCAGCAAATGCCAACATCCGCTTGCTAACACGCTCACAATGACAATGTTACATGCAGATATTTAGTAGGAATGGTGTTTGCCATGGTCACCATCTTACTTTGAAGTAATTAGCACTAAACACAAAGCACAGCTGGGTCAGTTGACTGTAATTGGTTGCGTAGGTATTTAAGTAAAAACCATGTATTATATATACAATTATAAATAAAGGCACTAGATGAAAAGTCTGGGGATCACTAAGTCATTAGAGTTTCCATCTGGGACCCATGAATGTCTGTGCAAAATGTTCCAATCCATCACGCAGATGTTGAAATTAATTTTGATGTATACATGAAGATGTTAACTTAATTTATATTGACGACGTTACATTTCCGGGATTGCTCCGTTGCTGCCGGAAATTCCAACGAATGTCTGTTACTTTCCTCTTCCTTTGTGTAATTCTAAACTCTGGTGAATTTATGAGGACTTTGGTTAACTGCTCCTCAAATCTCTGCAGGGTAAATCCACCAGAGTCCAATCGGAGTTCTCTGTTGCACAACTAAAACAACCTTGAAACCTTCCAAAGGCTATTTTGCAGCGGGACCGTTGCTCCATCTGGCGCTTAAAGAAATGCCAAATAACCAGAGCACATTTTTGTCCCATTCTGGAATGCTGTGTAGACTAGCCAGACCCTCCTCCACAGCGCTGTGGATGAAGGTCTAGCAATCCCAAACTATAACTCTGGACCAAAGTGGTGGCCAACAAACAGACACGCAATTCCTGAAACCACTAGCATGGTTTACACTGTAAATAATGGCTGTGAAATCTACAGTTATTTACTTTAGATTTCACAGTAACACTACTGTATATGATTTTTACAGTAGAATGCTGTAAAGTTACATTACAACCTTGTCGACATGACACAATCACAGTAGTCTAAGTATTATTATTGAAAGCACAGTAGTCAAAGCATTACTGTAAAAAAAATCACAAAATGGCCACTTATAGTACTTTAAATAGTAAAGTAAACTGTATTGTATTTTTACTTTTTTATCTTATGTGGTGTTTAATTGTTTTGTATTTTACAGTGAATACATAAAATACTGTAAATGGAAGTAAGGTACTGTAAAAATAATTCACAGTAACTTGCTGGTCAATTGTTGCCAGTAAGTTACTTTAATTTTACGTTAAATTTGTTACAGGGTATTGTCACACATGCCTGCACACTGCTGTCTTGTTTGAGAGTCTGATGGGAAGGATGATGCCTCCTCTGAGGGGTTTGCCTCACTCCTGGAGGCTTTTCCAGCAGAGGTGAAACTGGCATCTTTTCCCCTATTGGGCTGATGGCCACTCATACCCACAAACCACCACTGTCACTGCTCTACCCTCTCTCATGAATACATTGACTGATTGTCTGCAATTTCACCATAGATCAAGACAAATAATAAATCACCCACTTACTTCTCCCCCCATCTTTGCTTCTTCCTCTATGGATATGCATTCTGTTGGCTCCCCCTCGCCCAACATTACACTGTCTCTATCAGCCTTTTTAGCCGTCTCTGTTCACTATCTGTGTTTCTGTTGCTGCCTTAGCCCTCGTATTTAACTCTATCTCTGTGCTGTCCTGCCAGCTTGCACTGCACAGAACAGGCTGCTGTTAAAAGGGAGGCAGTGCAGATGTATAATCTTTTGCCACCGCTTGTTTCTAAAGCAGGCTTCTCACACATCTCTTTCTTATACTTGCAGATGTAAGGTCTCCACTAATCAAAGCCAGTATGGTACAGGGTAATGTGAAAGAAAGGAATGTCTCCGTTTTCTGCACTACGTGCACTTACAATGTCTCTATAACATTTAGTTAAAACACATTTTCTATCATTTCAACAGCAGGAAAACTACTGCTACTACTACTACTACTACTGCTACTACTACAACTTCTGGCTCTTTAAAAAACCCATTGTTGATTCATCTAACCCCTGGTGTGTTTAGTATTTTTTATTTCTCTTAGTCTTTCTTTCTCATTTTGTAGACAAGTTTAAACAAAGAAAAAGTTTTACATCATGGTTAACCTCACATGTTAACCATGTGTTTCCAGTAGACAGTTAGATAAATACAAAGTTTGCAAACCAGACATAAAGGTTTTTAATTTGGAAAAACGGCAGCCTATTAATTGTTGCCTTTCGGGCAATGCATTTGTGTCTTTTTCAGAACATCTGCTACAACATCTACTGAACTCGAATTGAATGAAATCACATGTAAATCTCACCAAAGTAAAAAGAGATTAGCCTAACATTTGGAACAGGCATTGCAATGTGGGAAGACTATGCAGTTGCAAAACCACAACAATTAAATCACAGTTTAGTTCAAATAGCTTTTGTGTACAATAAAAGATGATTTTAAAGAGATGACTCTTATTTGAAAGCTTCACGGCTCATACATGTTTTGTATGTATGGGCATGGGGGCCTAAGTAGTCTGGATCAACCAAAGTACATTTCAAGGATAAAGTCTGACATCCGGTACCAGCTTTTGCCCCTCACCTTCTGCTCTCTGTGTTGCCGTTCCACAGGAAGACAACCTCCAACGACAACCTCCAAGTTAGCAAGCTACACTCTAAAAATGACAAGTTTTGAAGAAAATTGGGAAGGTAGGCCTGCTTGGTTCTTTTGGGGAAAGATTGTAAAGATTCACAAAGAATGTGTTTATGGCATTTCCTCTCTGATTGGGAGTTTTTTTTGTGTACTGTATGTGGCGTTTTCTTTTGCGTGATGCAAATCTTCCATCAAAACAAGTTTGTTCCTGAGACTATTTTGCAGAGCCAGAGTGTTTTTCCCTCCAATACCAGAATGTACAGTATCTGTGGTGTAGCCAGACCAGAGGTGGGTAGTAAGTTACATTTACTCCGTTACATTTACTTGAGTACGTTTTTGAAAAAATTGTACTTCTAGGAGTAGTTTTAAATCACTATACTTTTACTTGTACTTGAGTAGATTAGTGAAGAAGAAACTGTACTCTTACTCCGCTACATCAGGCTACAATGAGCTTGTTACTTTTCTTTTTATCTCTGTGGTATTCTACGCGTCATTGTTTTTATTCCCCCCGCGTACGCCTCATTTTAATGTTTTATTTTGAAAGAGAGAGAGACTTCCACTAAAGGCTCTACCACGTGACTGTGTTTCACCAAACAAACGGCGTTGTGCAGTCTCGTCACGTGACCATACACAATCTCAGCGGTGGGACGTTTTAGCTTGACAGTCGTAGCAAAACAAATGTTAGAATCAACCGTCGGCAATGCAGACACAGACGAGGAGGAACACCCCCCCCTCATATTAAAAGCATGTTTACCTTTTAATAAAAGTGCGAAACAGCAGTTACATTATGCGGCGCCTTCTGTGTCGACCAAAACAAACGGACATTTCAGCTTTCAAAAAATCAACTAACAAACTAACTTGATTGTACTAAATTGAACTGACTTGTAGTTTTTTCATCAAGGACTTTTTTACTCTTACTCAAGTAATTATTTGGATGACTACTTTTACTTTTACTTGAGTCATATTATTGTGAAGTAACAGTACTTTTACTTGAGTACAATTTTTGGCTACTCTACCCACCTCTGAGCCAGACTTACTCCACAGCTCTGGCAATGCGAGACTAAAGCCTAAGTGATGACAGAAAAGAACACAGCACAGTGTTGTGTCTCAGTCAAACTCATTAAGACATATTTAACTAATGCCTTGATATTGTTTTCCAAACCACTGTAGGCCTTAAAAGTTAAAGACAGCTTGATATGCACATTATTAAAATGTATTTGCCAGCGCCTCAGAGTCATGACAAGCATTCTACACATGCCTGACAATGTTGGAGAGCCTTGCTGCTCCTCAGGAACACTGGGCCCTCTCCATCAAATTGTGCCGTGACTCAGTTCCGGAGCTTCGTCACCCTTTTGTAACTGATCTCAACACAGAGAGGAAAAGTATGGCTACAGGGTCGAGACTGCTGGTTGGAGGCGCACGGAACAAGTCTTGACTACTTAAATCCGCTTTGATCTGCGTTTCCTGGAGAGGGGGATTGTCTGCTCGGTCCTGTGGTAACACTTTTGTACCAGCCTGTGCTCTTTTGCATCACCACCCCCTGTGTGAAGGCTCGCTTTTCCTTTCCCGCCCTGCTTTCTCTTTTTTGCTCTATCTCACATGGGCATGTGCACAAATATGCATGCAAACACACGTTCGCAAATCCACATGCACACACATTTCTGTCAAACACATTCTTGTCCTGTCTCTCTCAGCCACCCCCCCCCTTACTTTTCCTCTCTCTTTCCATTTTTTCCTTTGACTTCCACAGACACTAATTCCTTTTCTTCAAGGACAAGTATCTCACTGCACATCATCTGAATAAGACTTTGAGTCGCCGTGGCCTCCCAGGGCTTAAGTCCGCAGAGCCCTTCTTCCCGATCCTCTTTTTAATGTTCTAACACCAGCCTAGTGCCGTCAATAAATATTAACATCCAGAGAGAGGGATGAGATATGCTCTGGCTAGGCAGTCTGTTCACCACATGGGTCTCAGGGTGCCTGTCTCTCAGCTGATACTGAAGGAGGATTGTTGAGCTAGTGACCCAGACTGAAAGACCAACAAAGCTTTGGGACTGAGCCGCTCTTGTAGATGCTATTCACAAAATGTATTTATCAATCCCCATTAAATCAGATGATGTCAAACTGTTGTTTCTGCATGGGTGGGGAAATAGGAATTATGAGTCTTTTAGGCCAAAGACTTGCTTTGGGCTTCAGTTCTGACATCTAGAGTTGATTAGCTTTGAGAAGAAGTTGTTCCTCACAATAACAGTGATAGTAGACTTTCAATAGCCTTGTCAATTGATATCCTAATACCACTGCCTATGAAAATGTGTAAGTAAGTTTGAATTGGACATCCCAGATGGTGATTTTTTTTAAATGATGAAGAGGAAAGAGGACAATACAATAGCTACATATTCTGCATGTGAATACAGCTAATCCAACCTCCTGATAATGGATGCTTCTTAACTGTGAATGTGCTAAACTGTCATGTTGTGATGTGGATTTCAGGATATTTTGGGGAGTGGGGGGGGAGAATGGTCATTGTGACTGTATAAACAACGTGACATCCATTGCATCATTTCAACATTTCTGACCTTTGGGAATTCTGTTTTTTGGTTAAATGTATATGTACTTTAATGTAGTTCACTCCAAGAAGTTTTTGCCCCTCCAAAGCCTGTATTAGTAATCGTCACATCACCAACAACTCTAGATGGGGACAAGACCTGGTTAGCCTAGGTTAACATGAAGACTGATAGCCAGCGCACAGTTAGCCTGACTGTTTCAAAAAATAAAGAAAATGATATATAGATATGGGTGTGTGTACATGCATACAGTGTGTGTGTGTGTGTGTGTGTATGTGTGTGTGTGTGTGTGTGTGTGTGTGTGCGTGTGTCTGTGTGTGTGTAATATGTATGTTAAGATCTACAAAATAACAAATTGTCTGGGATTTATAAACTCACAAGAATGGATTGATCAATCCAAAACCCAGATTATTTGACAAATGCTTTCATAAGTTCTTTCTTTGCTTCAAACCAATATCTGATGTGCATTAAGAAAAAGCTGAAAACAGTTTTCTCACCCATCCGGTACCAGAGCTTGGCTTGAAGACTAACTCCAGCATCCACCGCCACAGGATACCGTCTCACACTCAGTTCTCTTCCCTTGTCCCTGACTCCCGGCTCCCACCACTGAGCCCAGATTCATTACAAGCTGTGGCCAGGGTATTAAGATACGGCTGCATTAACAAAGTTGTCTCTGTATCTTAATTGAATCTACCCCCGCCAGAGCCGAATCTGGATTATGTTTACCTGAAATATAAGCGGCTCGGCAGACGGAACACGGCCACACTGATAAAACACTGGGTTGTCCCCCCTCCCCAATCCTAATCCCCAACTGTAATTTGTTCCTCGATGGATGTAGCTGCGGCGATGGGAACCTCTGATTGGGATTCTTTCCAAAAACAGGGAAAGCATCTGCAGGTAAGTTCATCTATTAAATAGTGAAGGTGTGTGTTTCTGTTTGTGTAGGGGGTTCACATAAACTGTGCATGGATCTGCCTCTACCAGCCCACTTCAAACAATACTCAACCCTCTGCACTCCTTGCATTGTGCACAGCTTTCTCACAGGTCCATTTGCGGAATTCATGGAGGTTTGTCATTCCCTTCCAAAATGATCCAAATTAATCACATCTCAGGCTACTTTTACATTGCTACGTCTTGGTATAAAAACGAATATCTTTTGCAATGTTTGCAATTCACATGCTCTGGCATTTCGGAGCCCCAAAATCAGAGAACTTCACTAACACTTCTGACCCGTTTGGTTTGGAATCTGCTGGGTTGTGTTTCAGCCTCAACGGCCACAAACTGAGACACTGACGCCAACGTTTCTCCGCCTTATTGGGTCATGACGTCTCTGTCTCTTAGACTAAGCTACTAATGTTACCATACCAACCACCAGCAATGGGTAAAGTATACATACTGCCTCCTGTGTATTTCCAGGATACCAGAATGTTGATGAGATATGCGGTTTGGGTGTGTTAGTTTAAATGGAGATCACTTTTGGCTCAGAACTTAAAAACCAATACGTACAATGTAAATGTAGCTTAAACAGAAAAATAGTGGTCAACACATTCCAAAACCAACCAGGTTAGAGAGAGATCATGGTTAAAAGAATCCAAGTTTTGGTGTCCCTGTTCCCTTGTGGTTTGAGGCCATGAAATTGCAACATTACACTGGTGGGGACATGGTGCTTCAGGTAACTGTGAGAGAGAAATTCTTGAGAAAAATTATCCAGGATTTTACTGCTCCGGCTTCTAGAAGCCTGCACCTCTCCAGTAGCGTCTCCATCAGCTCTGCAAAATGTATGCTGAATTGTCTATTTTACAAATATTAGTTCTGCTTTATGTGGTTGACGTTGGACGCTGAAGACGTGGCTTTGAGTCTCTCATCAGGATCAGGAAGTCAATATGCCAGACTCTGCTAAACCCCTGCTTACGCTGCTAGCATGGGCTAGCTAGCCAGCTGGCTGGTCAAGTTTTCAAATATAAACAACACTGCGGAAAAGGTGGAGATGAGCATCTCTGCGACCATCTCATGAAGGGGAATCAACTAACCGGTCTCCTGCTGACTCTGCCAGCCTGGCCGGTCAAAGTTTCCCAATGTAAGCGTCAGAGGAAACATAAACTTTTCTTCTGGACGTCCTGCCAGCCAGTGTGCAGGCATTGGATGGACAGCTGGGTTTCCTCCGGGCATGCGTTGGTTTCCAGCGGTATGCCGGGTGCCGTGGTGTCCTTTCCCCATGCCATACAACCAAGTGACTCTTTTTCAACACATTCTGCTTCATGATGAATCATACACAGGTTTAAGGAGATGATGGGATAACATTTCACTGGAAATGTACCTTGTAAGATTCCATGTGATTGATTGATTGAAATGTATCACTGCATCAAAACAGTTGGCAGCATCTTGCCAGATGACGTTGCATTGCATTGCGGTAAAAGCTTGTGTAATAATGCAACAACCTTTGCATGATAATATAATATTAGGTTGATCACTTTATCAGTCATAACAAAAAGTTGGTTGCCAAATAAGGTCAGATATTCAGAATACAGGTCATTTTGAGTGTTTGGTCAACATGACTGATTAAAAAGTGAATATATTGTTTTATATTTTGATATTAAAATACAGCATAACAATTGCTCTCATGTATGATGTTAATGGAAAAACTGATAATTAGCTATGTCAAGGAGATAGCCAAAGTGTAACAACACCTGCTCAAGGGTATACTGCGCCCTTGGACTGAGACTCCACATCCCACAGCCTGACACACACACACACACACACACACACACACACACACACACAAAACACACACACACACACACACACACACACACACACATCAGACCATCTCATACACGGAATCTGGCTAGAGACCAGACACCTACAGTGGTGCTGCTTGTGGCTGTGTGTGTGTGTGTGGGGGGGTGTACAAGCCAACGTTGTGGGGTCCTACATGAGGGATGAGGGATGGCTCTGGATGGTGACAGTAGACAGGAGCCAAGTCCTTCGCCTCTTTGTCCCTCACAAGGCACCATCCCCACACAAACCCCTTTCCTTAACCCCACCCATCCCCCCTCCCCTAACCACCATCTCCACCTTCACCAGCCCCCGCCCTCTCCCCTTGTTTCTTCCTGTTTCAGGTGAAGGGTAGGGCACTGGTGGTCTTTTTCATCAGCACAGCTGGCATCATCCCCAACAACATCCCCATGGTGTACATCAGCAGGAGCTGCGTGCTCTATTGTTTGCATGGATGTTTCAGTCAGTGAGTTCCTGATGACGGATGGACCTGGATTAAAGTCACCTTACTGTTTTAGGGCATTTTCACACCTATAGTTTGTTTGCTTTGGTGCAAATCAGTTGATGAGTTTGTAAATTTGGAGCGATATCGCCTAGGTTAGGTATGGTTTCTACCAAAATGCTTCCTTTTGTTGTCATGGTCCTTCATACTCACAAAAAGAACCCTTCCTACTGGTCTTCAATGTAAGTTATCCTCAGTCTTCATTCTGTGCAGTTTATCTAAAACAAGTGTGGCACTTCTGCAGTCTGAGTTCTAAATATGTAAAACCAGTTAAAGGCCTAAGTTACTTAACTCATCACTGCTGTTTCTAATGTTATGATGGTAGCATTTACCTGTTTGCTGTGTCAGTCAGTATGATTGGTAGTTATACGGTATGGTCAGGATTAATCTTGTGTTTAGATCTGAAAAACTGTCATTTCATTTCTTGTTTGTGTCGTGTGTAGTCAATGTGTGTAGTCCGAACACGTCTAACACTAGTCTTGCAGGAAACAACCAGTCTCAGTGCTTTCCATATTTGGTCTGCTTTTTCTTATTATGATTCGTAGGCTCAAGTACTGTCTGTTTGTTGATAACATGCCGTGTTAAAACCTGCTGTAAAATGTCTTAGACAATATAGCATAATACAGTTTTGTATTTGCTCCTTTATGTTTTGTCTGCATCTTTTTATGCTGCTGTCTCGGCCATGTGGCCAAAAAGGGTTAAAAAAAGCCAATGCAATGTATATGGATGACTAACGCTGCTATTATAATAAATAAGTCACCCAATAAATAAATGAAATAATAAAGAAAGAAATGCAGAAAAAAATGTGCATGTTCATTTTGAAATAAATAAATAGAATGTGGATATTTATTAGACAAATTACTTCTAATGAATTATTTTTGCATTCATTTATATATTCATAGTTGATTATTTCCCAATGTATTCCTTCCTTTAGATTTGTTTCTTTTTCATTCATTCCCCTATTTATTTTATATTAATTTCATTTCATTCATGTATTTTATTCTGTATTATTCTAGCAGTGCTAGCCGCCACCATCCCGATTTAGCCAGCTCCATGTTTGCTTGTCACATCAGAGGCAAAACACGTGCAGCCATACCTGGCCCAGCCTCTGACTGTCAGTCAAACTCTGGTGTAACTACTGTTAACTGAAACAAACTGACTAAAAATCCACTCTTCAAGCCTACAGTGTGTGTGTGTGTGTGTGTTTGACACTCGCAATACAGCTGCTGCCCCAGTAGCGCTCCATACAGTGCAGTAGTTTTACTGTCACACTGATTGTGCTTGTAGATTCAGTCACTTTAAAACACTAATTGTACAAATAACCCTCAGGCATGGGGAAAAGCTAAACAAAGATACTCCAGCACGTGTACACACTCAACAGTCTCAGCTCGGAGCTGGAGGGGCCACTTTGACAGCTTCCTTACGCTAGACCTTCCACAGGCAAGGAAACAGGTGCTAGGGGCTACACACACACACACACACGCGCACACACACTTCACACTTCTCTATCTACACACTCTTATCTCCAGCAGGAGGGCTTAAGATAGAAAGCACGCTGTACAGTAATTACCACCTCCCTCTCTCCCTCGCCCTCCCGTCCTGCTCCACCCCCTCCCCCATCCTGTACTACTTTTCCACTCTCTCATCTTTCCAACTTTCCCCTCTTTCCTCTCTGTGACTCCCCCCCTGTGGGATATCTTCATCCTCCTCTCCCATGCTTGGGCTCATCCCTCTACCTACTCTCCCCCCACCCCACCCCCCACCCCCCACCTCCTGCTGGCCAAGACTAAGCCATGTGTAGCCTCGCTGCCGGAATGTTGTAGACAGAGAGACATAGGGCCCCCCCGGGGCTTCATGGCGAGCCAGGCGCAGTTGGTGTGCACTCAACGTGATGCTGCCTCTCCTCGGGTGACAACACCGTATCCTCGGCATGCCGTGCAAACCCTGCCTCCCCTCCGGTCCCCCCCCTTCCCCTCCCGTGCTCTGACTCCCATTCTCCCCGGTCGAAACAGATGCTCGGGACGAGGGCGGGCGCCAGTCAGGGGGGACGTGGGTTAATTGGGGTAGTAGTGGGGGTTAATTTCAATTAAAACTTCAACTAATGGAGGTCAGGGAAACGTCTGCAAACACCTGATTAAAACAAATGGTCCTGCCAGTCAAAACTTTATCTTGGTCAGCCTCCGGCAGAGTGTCCTAGAGTGAGGAAGAAAAAGGGGGGGGCAGGCAGAGGGAATGAGAATGACTAATTGGGGGACACTTGTTAGCGCAACATCTGCAGGGAGATCAGTGAGTTAAGGGTGGGTGTGTGTGTGTGTTAGGGTATTAGTGTACAGGTGATAGGGATTTATGAAATCTAATGATGTTGTTTTTGCAATTAAAGCAACTGATAGCTGATATAGCTGATTGTCTTGGTCATTTATACTCTTTTGTATTGTTTCCTTGCTGAAACATTTCGGAGCAAAGTTAAGACCACTAAAACTAAACACAAGACTCAAAGTCATGATTTATTGCACTCCATCAAAACCATGATCTTTCCATAAAACTAACCAAGTAGTTTTGCTAAACATAAACATAACTTGAAAAAACGTATTGCTAAAAATGATGCTAAAGGTTATGCTCATCCAGACAATAAATGTTAGGTGCTTGACAGAATATCAAGTCTGCATACAAATGTGCTTAGGAAAATATATTTAATTACCGTCAAGTGACACTTCAAGAGTCAAGCTAATACATATCAACCGATTTAATCTAATGTAAAGGATGAATGTGCTAGGAAAATTTCATGACAGTTTGTCCGTCTACTTTTAAAGTTGACCTTTTGGCTTGAGGCCATGGAGTGTCGGACATGCTGGAAAAGTCAGAAAGTGGACATTTTGGCCTATCCGTGGTGCTGAAATAAAGACCAATATCGGGATTTATCCATTGGGGATTATGAAAATGAATACCAATTGTTAAAGGCAATCTAGCCAGTGGTTGGCAAAATGTCTTGCTCTACACCATAGTCCTGGAAAGCGGCCAGGCACAAGGAGGGGAACCGTCGACCATTTTGTAACATTGAATATTAAATGTAGTAAATTCTTGGTGCATCTAAGGGAATTTAGGAAATTATTGTATGCAGGAAACTTAGAATAAATCTGTCAGTAGGATAAGCAATTCCCCAAATCACTATATATGAGCCAGTTGAGGTGGTTTGGACATCTGGTAAGGATGCCTCCTGGGCACCTCCCTATGGAGAAGTTTCAGGCACATCCAGCTGGGAGGAGGCCTCAGGGAAGACCCGGGGCTAGTTGCAGAGATTATATATCCACCCTGGCCTGGAGTTGGTTAATGTGGCTCGGGTAAGGGAATTTTTGGGAATGGATGGATGGACTATTCAGTAGATAGCGAGCTTGGCAAAGTCTCATTGGAATGAATTCAGTCATCCTGCAAGAAGCATACATACATGTGCTCAGCAAATACCATGGCAATATGATATTTCGTCTGTACAAATGGAAGCAATGGGGGTCATCACCAGATATGTTGAAGCTCATTTTCACCTCATTTTATTTGTGCAGATCTGACCGCTGGACTGTGTGTGCAGTGCCTGTTTGTTCACCACATACTGCCACAATGCTAACTGTAAAGACGAACAAATACGCCAAGGGCGACTCCGTGTGAAGGCTTAGACTCAAATTCTCCTCTCATCATGTGTCAGAGTTTTTGCTCAAATTGATGCACTTCTAGCTCAGAGCTAAGACAAACAGACATACATGAGCATCCTGAGGAAAACCAATTGCAAGAATCAGCTTTCTACATACAATCAGAATAGTGTTTATCACTGAGTCTATTCATGCACACTCATTTTTCAATATTATTCAGAATTTGACAATATTCCAAATTAGATTCAGGTCATATAAACAGTATTCTGTTTGGAGATTCTGAATAAGGCCTTTTTGCCAAACATAGCATTTTGCGATTAAGACGTGGAATATTACAGTATTATTCAGGTTTTAGACGCATTCTTTGGACATGTATACAGCGCTTTCAGAATATGCGTCTCAATCAGGGTTTTTATTGCAGTTTGTGACATTTGATGGCCTATTGCCTGTTTCTTTCTATGGTTGTTGTACATAAGCCAACTGGCCAACAGTTTGTAAGCCTGGAGTAGAGATGCATTACTTTCCAGCATTATGAAAATATTGGATATCAACAGCTTTTTGGATATGCACAAACATCGCAATGGCGACCTTTTTCAAGAAGGTGGTAGAAGGAATGAAAGAGGGAGGCTGTGTTCACACAATCCAACAGTCCGCCACCACTGGAACACTTTGAAAGAGATCTTATTTTGCATGTGATGCATGTAAATAGTAATATTAATGGACTATTCATTTTCTTTAACCATATAAACAGCTAGGTCAGAATACTGTCTTTTTCCAGAAAAGGGCAAAAAACAGAACATTATGTGCATGTAAACAGAGTCAGTGTAATTAGTCAAGCCTCAGTTAAATATGGACCACACCACAACTTTTTTAAATACTGATGACTGCACACATGATGTTAAAACTGCCTTTTTAAAGCACTCCATACAGCCAACTTGTGGTGCAGCTATACTAAGGCAACAATTTGAAAGTTTCAGGTGGCATTTAATGATGCATTCAGAATCTTTCTGAAACTGCCAAGATGGACAAGTGCGAGTCATAAGTTTGTGACTAGTAATGTTCCCACCTTTCATGCTATTTTGAGCAATTGCATGTACAATGTGTTCTTAACTTATTGACATTTTTAATTATAACAGCTTTAACTGAGCCCACACAGAATGACACAAGGTACACTTCTTGCTTTTGGAAACATAGAACAAATGTGTGTATGCGTTTTAATCACTTTGATCTTATGAAATCTAATTCATATAACTTTTCTGTTCTGTCTGTGTTGTTGGGTTTTACATATTTTTATAATAATATGGACCTGTTTGTCTGAAATAAAGTTGAATTGTACTGAGCCAAACTGCGGTGTGTATTCCTGCCTATGAGTGAATGAAAGTCAGCTGGCGGGTGGTTGGTGTTACCCTCACTGTACTCAGGCCTGCTGCGCCACCCTGCTGCCAGCCTGCTCTGCCAGGCGTGTCGCAGCAGCTTTCCACATCTGGCGCTGGGCCTCGGGGAGATGGCAGGGTACGGGGCGCCCCGCCGCGGCTAAATATGGCGCAGGGTTACGCCACACGTCCCTAATCACTTAGCTGCTGTCTGGCAGCTCACACCACCACTTTCCCAGATCGCTCATACATCACCACTGCTAGACATCTGTGCAGCAGTTAGGCGTCTCTTTTTACTGCCCCCCTCCCACCACCTTCTCTTCCTCTTTACTATCCAATGACAGGTGGGTTTACATTAACTTCTCATCCCATTTGTTTAACAATTAGAAAAATCGCTGTGTCTGTGTCACGCAACATGGGGTATAAAACCATATGATACCAGGTGTTTGCTTTGCCGACAGTCTTGTTAAAAAAGTACTTGAAATCAATACAAGTACAAGCAGAATACCAGAAAATGACTTTGGTAGAAGTTAAAAGAAATCTTATTGAATATCACTTCCTGATATTGCATGAACTTAAGTATCAAAAGTAATTATCTGATATTAAATGTACGAAATTATTCAAAGTAAGAGTAAAAAAACTTTGATCATAAGATTACTTTTATGGCCAAAAGTGTGCAACGTTATCTTCATCACCACCATCATCTGTTACCTTGGTGACAGAGCCGACAGCAGGTGCTTACATGACGCTATCAATTATTATGCTTCCTCCTTCGCTTCTTTAGTTCAGGCTTGGCAACAAACAGGCATTATGTCACTAACTGGAATGGAGCGTGCATTAACTTGCAATCTACGAGCTATATTTACTTTTTCCAGTGTAACAAATTTCTTCTGATTTCATTTTCTAGTAACGAGTGACTAAGATGCTGGAGTAAAAATAAACATTCTAATTAGGAAATGTAGTGAAGCAATAGTTCCCCGAAATATAAATTACGTAGTAAAGTACAAATATGTGAAAATTCTACTTAAGTACATGAACAAAGTATTTGTACACTGTAAGCATGCATTTGAGAGTGAAGACCTTTTTCACCACATGTGGTCCAAGCTGAAACTAAGACATGTCACTATCAAACTTCACCATGATGTTGTGTAAACCAGTATGTCTGAGATGGACTTCATTAAAGGGTAACTATCGTGTTTTTTTTTTTTTTTCTATTTTCCTGTTTTTGTGTCTAAGTGACTGATGGGAACAACAATCTTTGAAATTTGGGCCAGTATTTAGCATAAATGCTGTCACTGGCAGCTACAGACCCGGCTGTAATATAACCCTATGTTGCAAATGTGCATTGTCAATTTGGTCCTCTAAAAGTTCTGTTTTTGCTGCTGACAGGCTCAGATTAATATTCTAAGTGTCTGACAACATTATAGAAAGGATCCCTACAGAGACAGACCATAAAAACCTCTTTGAGACCTTTCTGTTTAACCAGAAACAGCTCTGAGGTCGCTATCACTAAACCCACCAGACTCCATTTAAAAAAGCAACACTTTTAGCGTGTATATTGCCAACATATTTTCACATCTAAATCTGTAAAATATGTTTATTTCAACCAAAAACAGAGCTGTGATGACTGGAAAAGTGGAACAACGACCAAAAACGGGGTTTTCATAGTTTTATTTTGTTTCTGTTTACTTAGATGAAGTGTATTTTACAATACAAAAATTACTGTTTGTTTACATGGAGTCTGGTGGCAATTTCGCGGATGTTTTTATGTTTTAAAAAAGGATCTTATCTTTAACTGAAAAGTCAACCTCTTTTCCAAAATATCACTTTGAGTATTAATCTGAGCCGATCAGTGGCAAAACTAGCTCTTTAGTGAAGGTAAATACAAGCTGGACAGCTGCCCTATTAACTTACATTTTAGCTAGTTTTGCCGCTGCCGACTGCAGTGACTTGCTAAATGCTGGACCAATGTCAACGATTTTATTTCCCATCAGTCACTTAGAAAAAAAACATAGGAAAATACGGTCCAGGTTGAAAAAAAACAGTAGATACACTTTAAGGAGTGCCTTATTAACACAGTGCCATTGTTGTATACAAAAGTTGTTACTGTATATATACCATTTTAAGTGATATGGTTACAGATATAGGATGTGAGGAACTTTATATGCATTAAGTTGCATTACTATCTTTTCTTTGTTTGAAACGGGTGAATATGAGCAGTCCTTACACTTTTCTGATTTTCCTCCTCTTCATTTATTTTGTCTTCCATCATCCTAATCTATTCTCTCTGCCCTTCACCTCCTGCTCTGTCTCCTTGTTCTGTTTCACATTGGCTTCCCATGTAGCTTTCATTTTTTGGGTTGGTGTAACTCATTAACTTCTTTTCATCTTCAGCTTCTTGTTCTTGTGTGTGAATATTCAAGTTCTGTTTTTTTCCCCTCTTTTTTCTGGAGATCAATGTAATGAATCATTTAACTCATCTACTAATTGCTCAGTGGCTTCCTGTTGAGGTCAAGCGGCTCAAAAAATGTCCTTTAAATGTCAGCTATTGTCTCACCCTTTCTAAAGTTTGGTGTTCATTTTCATACTTTCATTTCATTTCCAGCTGCTGTTCAGTTTGGTTTTACTTGTCCACATCTTCACTGTTCTGCCCTTTTCCCCACCTTCTCACCTTTCAACTCCTTCATTTCATACACTGTCATATTGGTTTACTTCACTAGAGTACCCATTGTTACTTGTACCCGTGTACTTGTATACCCAGATTACTAGGAATTTTGATTAGAACATTCAAGCTAACCTGTTCTCAATCCCAACTCATGAAATTCTGACGCTTGGTTGGTGGCTCTCAGCATCAGATACCAACGTAAAAAGCACCCTTTAGCGTCTGTTTGGAACGCACCGGGAAGCACAACAGGGCACTGTAAGATGACGCAGTATTAAGAGGGATAATGGTAGAGAGCGTAAGAATGCTGCTTGGGGTGGTGGATGGATCAAACAACACAGGGACTTTCACTCTGGAGCCCGGGGTTCATGTCCTGTTCTTGTCACGTGTGTCACTGAAAACGTACATTTCATAACCCCACCCACCATCTTCCCCCAAACCTAATAGTCCGGTTCTTGTGCAGCATGTCAGTTAAACCCAGGGTGTCAAAAAGTGATGGAAAAGTCCTGATCAAGCACGTCTACATATGATGCTGAAGAAGACTGTTTGCGTCAATAACACATGCCAAAGGCACCTGACCAAGCATTGCTTTTTGACCTGCTGGGATTAAGAATGTTTTGTTCAAGCTCAGCCCAGAAGAGCTGAAAATTCGAGCAAACAATTTCTCTGTATGCATTGCCCTGTAGAAAAGGCAATACAATCTCTAAATCTTAAATTAGCCATTTATAATTTGGTAACTATGGGCTTTCCTCCAGCACCACCCTGACTGTGCACAGGATATCTCAACATCTTAAAGGCAGCTGTCACTGTATTCCTATGATGGCAATTTTGAGTAAAGAGAAGCACAAAGAACCCCTGCATATGTCCTACATGCCCCCCCCACACTCATATGAGTCCTTTGAGAATCTGTAACTCAGCAGTACAACGCATCGATCAGTAAAATCGATCCATTGTGTGTGAATGCATGAGTGCATTTCCTGTTGTGCCTCCTACCACACGTCCGATTCTGAAGCATCCGCCTGCCAAGCATGGCGTTTGGAGGAGCTTCTTTAATCTAAAAAGATAATGTGTCGCTTTGAGGCTGGTTGGTCTGTTATTCCCTTATTTCCTTCTTCCAAAACAGTGGTGAATGCCAGGAGTTGAGTTTTCATTTAAAAAAAAAAGATTATTTATGACTGGTGTTTTAACTGCATGCCAAATTAATGGGAGCTCACAAGGCCAAATTGTCTCCTAAATTACTGTAATCCCGGTTGCTGGCACAAAATGTAGCGTTTAAAGGCTATCTTCAAAACGTATTCCGGCCCAGTGCTCACTCCACATGAAATGCGACAATACATCACTTCCAGCTAACTCCACAGAGAACAATGAGGGCAAAACATCATCACTGATCCATTTCTAAATATTCTCAGGTCCAGCTCAGCTAAAAACAAATACACACCAAATCTGTGAGCACGTTAGTGTGTCGTCCAATACCGAACCTGTTTGTAACCATAGGTTACCGACAACATGATCTTCATTTCACTTCAACTGACTTTAGCATAGTTTAGATAACAGACACTTGACTTTCCTGCGGTTTTTACAGACATATGAACTAACAACCCGTTCTCACTCCAAACGAGTAAAATACAGACGTTTGGACAGTGGCAAAAAAAGTGTGATGTGACAAAAAAAGCAGCCTTCAGCGTGTGGGTAGAACGTACTGAGGAGAGCAGCATCTAGACGGGGTTTACCGAGTAGTATGGGAGGTTGGTCGGGTCAAACACAGGACTTTCACCCAGGAGAGAGGGGTTTGTGACGCCAATAGTCCCAACCCAGCGTGTGTTATACAATAACAGCAGAAAAGGCACAAACTGTAACAGAAAATGAAGTATTTGATATACAAAATTTTAAAGTGGAGACCTCTAAACCCCCGCCAGTACCCCCCCTCTCCCCAAGCCCAAATGTTGAATCCAAAGTAACGCGCTTGCAACTCACAGCGGTGTAGAATGAATATAGGGGAAACAAACACTGAATATTTGCCGTTGTTTTTGGCATTAAAATAAGGGTGGGGTCCTGTTAGGCATAGGTTAAACACGGATGTCTGAAACTGCAGATATGATTAATTTAGATTAAAAAGGTGGCTGAACCCACTTCAAGATATTTCCTGCCCACTGGAAAGGATCTTTGTGATTTGTAGAGTCTACCCCTAAAGGTCTATCTTTAAAGTGGTGGCTCAGCTGGTAGCAGCATTTTAGGGGGGCTGGGGAGGAGGGGGTTGACATGGAGGGTTAGACAAAACACAGCTATGCAGAGGGTTGGCTGGTGTTCTGATAATGAACTTGTAGTTGTCTCTTGCTAGTATTAAACTCCAGTGACGGGGAAATGCTGGGAGACAGGAACAAGGAGAGAGATGGGGAATGGGAGAAAACAAGAGGGGCACAGGTGACAGAAGAGAAAAGGTGCGAAGGGAAGTGAAGAGAAAGAAGGGGGGCTATCAGATTGTAAGAAGGGGTGGGGGTGAGAGAGAGAGAGGAGGAGAATAGCAGCTCTTTCCTGTGTGTTGCTGTTGTAGAAGAGCTGTCACTGTGAGTAGTTTTAACTGATGGGATCCCAGATCTGTGGCTCACAAATCATTATCCCTTGTCACAACTGGAAAAGCGTTAGCACAAACATACAGGGGCAAAGAGATGGAGAGACAAGGCACTCGTCTGATGTCAGCATAATATACTGTGCCGAGGCAGCGCTGAAGGCTGTGTGTTGGTCAGTGGGAAGATTATGACCCTGCAGACGCATACAAGGAGCTATTTATCATCTTTTCAGCTCAGATGCTGTTGCACAGATAAAGAAATACTTTGTGTTTTCATGTCGAGTCAGTAAAAGCTTTCTGTCAGTTGGCTGAGGCGGTTAGACACAAACAGGATTGTTATCACGCACACAGAAGGATGGACCCACAATACACAACGTAAAAAGCTAAAGTTTATTTAGCTAGCTTAATAAACTTAGAGCAACAGTGTCCAAATCGGCAACACAAAGGGCGGGGACAGGTA
The DNA here is from genome assembly GCA_026937815.1 of Etheostoma perlongum. Taxonomy (NCBI): domain Eukaryota; kingdom Metazoa; phylum Chordata; class Actinopteri; order Perciformes; family Percidae; genus Etheostoma; species Etheostoma perlongum. The sequence goes on from CM049373.1 coordinate 11,064,513, forward strand.
ATTACAAAGGCGGTAAAATAAACAGGAAGAAAAACAAGACAACACTAGGGGAACAAAAACCCTCCAAAGTAAAACAGGAAATAGAAAAACAACCAAGAGATGTGAATCTAACTAAAAACAATAACTGGCAATAGTAGGGGCAGGGTATTACCCCCCACTGCAAGGTTTAGGTGCCGCACCCAGGCCGTTTTGTGCAGCCTCTAAGTCGAATGAATGTAACTGAAAGACTTTATCAGATCTAATGGTCATAGTTGGACTTCTTTAGCTCTAAGTTTAGTCTTTAAGCTTTGAGTGTCATTTATTTGTTATTTGCTCTAGTTAAGTCTAACGTTTTAGACAGATATGGTGATAATATCGGCCCAAAATGATGTGAAAAAACAACAACAAAAGGGACACAACACGCCTACAGAGATACACTAAAGCCCACAGAGACAAAATCCTCCATAGAGACACAAAATGTTTGAGGAAATTGCATTTTCTGAACTGAAAAAACTTAACATTTTCTTGAGGAAGGATGCCTAAAGCACAACCCCAAGAATTCTGTATGTGTTCAACAGGATTACATTAGTGATTGCTGAGTCATGTAAGTATGACACCAGATCTGCAACCAAAACTGATCATTTGTTGGTTATCACACAAACATTTTCTGATGTGCTAATGGTTGTGTTTTTGGTCGAGTTTAGGCAAGTGCTGCTCTCTGTGCTCTATGCACCCCTCTCTGTACTCTATGCACCCCTCTCTGTGCTCTATGCACCGCTCTCTGTGCTCTATGCACCCCTCTCTGTGCTCTATGCACCCCTCTCTGTGCTCTATGCACCCCTCTCTGTACTCTATGCACCGCTCTCTGTGCTCTATGCACCCCTCTCTGTGCTCTATGCACCCCTCTCTGTACTCTATGCACCTCTCTCTGTGCTCTATGCACCGCTCTCTGTGCTCTATGCACCCCTCTCTGTGCTCTATGCACCCCTCTCTGTGCTCTATGCACCCCTCTCTGTGCTCTATGCACCCCTCTCTGTACTCTATGCACCGCTCTCTGTGCTCTATGCACCCCTCTCTGTACTCTATGCACCCCTCTCTGTACTCTATGCACCCCTCTCTGTACTCTATGCACCCCTCTCTGTGCTCTATGCACCGCTCTCTGTGCTCTATGCACCGCTCTCTGTGCTCTATGCACCGCTCTCTGTGCTCTATGCACCCCTCTCTGTGCTCTATGCACCGCTCTCTGTGCTCTATGCACCCCTCTCTGTGCTCTATGCACCGCTCTCTGTGCTCTATGCACTGCTCTCTGTGCTCTATGCACTGCTCTCTGTACTCTATGCACCTCTCTCTGTACTCTATGCACCTCTCTCTGTGCTCTATGCACCGCTCTCTGTACTCTATGCACCGCTCTCTGTGCTCTATGCACCGCTCTCTGTGCTCTATGCACCTCTCTCTGTACTCTATGCACCCCTCTCTGTACTCTATGCACCCCTCTCTGTACTCTATGCACTGCTCTCTGTGCTCTATGCACCCCTCTCTGTGCTCTATGCACCGCTCTCTGTACTCTATGCACCTCTCTCTGTACTCTATGCACTGCTCTCTGTGCTCTATGCACCCCTCTCTGTGCTCTATGCACCGCTCTCTGTACTCTATGAACTGCTCTCTGTGCTCTATGCACTGCTCTCTGTACTCTATGCACCTCTCTCTGTACTCTATGCACTGCTCTCTGTGCTCTATGCACCGCTCTCTGTACTCTATGCACCGCTCTCTGTGCTCTATGCACCGCTCTCTGTACTCTATGCACCGCTCTCTGTGCTCTATGCACCCCTCTCTGTACTCTATGCACCTCTCTCTGTGCTCTATGCACCGCTCTCTGTGCTCTATGCACCGCTCTCTGTGCTCTATGCACCGCTCTCTGTGCTCTATGCACCTCTCTCTGTACTCTATGCACCCCTCTCTGTACTCTATGCACCCCTCTCTGTGCTCTATGCACCCCTCTCTGTGCTCTATGCACCGCTCTCTGTACTCTATGCACCGCTCTCTGTGCTCTATGCACCCCTCTCTGTACTCTATGCACCTCTCTCTGTGCTCTATGCACCGCTCTCTGTACTCTATGCACCGCTCTCTGTGCTCTATGCACCGCTCTCTGTACTCTATGCACCTCTCTCTGTGCTCTATGCACCGCTCTCTGTACTCTATGCACCGCTCTCTGTGCTCTATGCACCCCTCTCTGTGCTCTATGCACCCCTCTCTGTGCTCTATGCACCCCTCTCTGTACTCTATGCACCGCTCTCTGTGCTCTATGCACCCCTCTCTGTACTCTATGCACCCCTCTCTGTACTCTATGCACCCCTCTCTGTACTCTATGCACCCCTCTCTGTGCTCTATGCACCGCTCTCTGTGCTCTATGCACCGCTCTCTGTGCTCTATGCACCGCTCTCTGTGCTCTATGCACCCCTCTCTGTGCTCTATGCACCGCTCTCTGTGCTCTATGCACCCCTCTCTGTGCTCTATGCACCGCTCTCTGTGCTCTATGCACTGCTCTCTGTGCTCTATGCACTGCTCTCTGTACTCTATGCACCTCTCTCTGTACTCTATGCACCTCTCTCTGTGCTCTATGCACCGCTCTCTGTACTCTATGCACCGCTCTCTGTGCTCTATGCACCGCTCTCTGTGCTCTATGCACCTCTCTCTGTACTCTATGCACCCCTCTCTGTACTCTATGCACCCCTCTCTGTACTCTATGCACTGCTCTCTGTGCTCTATGCACCCCTCTCTGTACTCTATGCACCTCTCTCTGTGCTCTATGCACCGCTCTCTGTACTCTATGCACCGCTCTCTGTGCTCTATGCACCGCTCTCTGTACTCTATGCACCTCTCTCTGTGCTCTATGCACCGCTCTCTGTACTCTATGCACCGCTCTCTGTGCTCTATGCACCCCTCTCTGTGCTCTATGCACCCCTCTCTGTGCTCTATGCACCCCTCTCTGTACTCTATGCACCGCTCTCTGTGCTCTATGCACTGCTCTCTGTGCTCTATGCACCCCTCTCTGTGCTCTATGCACCCCTCTCTGTGCTCTATGCACCCCTCTCTGTACTCTATGCACCGCTCTCTGTGCTCTATGAACTGCTCTCTGTGCTCTATGCACTGCTCTCTTTACTCTATGCACCTCTCTCTGTACTCTATGCACTGCTCTCTGTGCTCTATGCACCGCTCTCTGTACTCTATGCACCGCTCTCTGTGCTCTATGCACCGCTCTCTGTACTCTATGCACCGCTCTCTGTGCTCTATGCACCGCTCTCTGTGCTCTATGCACCGCTCTCTGTACTCTATGCACCGCTCTTTGTGCTCTATGCACCCCTCTCTGTACTCTATGCACCTCTCTCTGTGCTCTATGCACCGCTCTCTGTACTCTATGCACCGCTCTCTGTGCTCTATGCACCGCTCTCTGTGCTCTATGCACCTCTCTCTGTACTCTATGCACCCCTCTCTGTACTCTATGCACCCCTCTCTGTACTCTATGCACTGCTCTCTGTACTCTATGCACCCCTCTCTGTGCTCTATGCACCGCTCTCTGTACTCTATGAACTGCTCTCTGTGCTCTATGCACCGCTCTCTGTACTCTATGCACCGCTCTCTGTGCTTTTTCACTGTCCTAAACTTCAGTGTTTGATTTGTTTCAACATCACATTAAAGCCACCATGTCTAGATTTAAACACAATTCAAACCTAGATGCCCCCTAGTGGTAGTTTCAGAAAGATACTGTGGCAGAAAAAAAAACACCCCCCCATCTGACCCAAGCACACAGAAATCAATGAAATCAAAACCCCCACATAACTAATGTTCATTCAGATTATGTCATGTTATGATATTCTTCTACAAAAACATATGAGAATAATTTAAAATATGCCATAATCGCATAAAATACCTACACAGTGAATTGAAGGTGTTAAAAAAGGTGGGAGAAAGAAAATAGGATATTAAGGGTCCAGCTTTCTCTTAGGCTCTTTCTTCTTAGGTTTCAATTGGTTTATATGAGTAAACACACTGACTCTGCCTAAGTGAGGATGCTATTCTTTTTTGTTGTACTGTAGACCATTGAATTTTAGACTGGTGAAATTGCTGAAAGTGTACATTAAAATTATATTTTGAGCAGAAATATGTCATATATTTAGGCAAGGCAAGGCAGCTTTATTTGTATAACACATTTCAGCCACAGGGCAATTCAAAGTGCTTTAAATAAAAAAATATTAAAGCTACATTGTGCAATAATTTCTCCCATCTAGAGGTGACATTGTATATGACAATCAACTGAATATTACGTTGTAGCCCCTCCCGTACCGAGTGGATTTATACTCCTACAGTGGCCGAACGCAACATTAGCGTCTATGAGTTCCTTCCAGTACCATGTCATTGCTAACATCAATAATCAGGTTCACAAACATATGCAAGCTAATGTTAGTAAAGTATCAGTGCTATTGTTATTCTGTATAGAGGCAGTGTTTACAGCTTAGGAAAGAATTTGTGTTTTTAATATGTTTCTCTGAGTAGTATGAACAATGTCAATGAAACCGAAATTAGCTCTTAGTATCTCCATCATTCACACACAGCTTTTCTAGCTGTAGCTAGTCTGTGTTACAACTGCACATGGCTTGAGTTGTCTAAAATAAATAAGACATGAATAACTAAAAACTACACTATAAATACAAAGAATACGGATAGTTATATGCAAATTAAATTAGAACCCAGTCTAAAATACATATTTGTTTTTTTAATTTATGTTATAGAGGAAGTCCACGCCACATACAGTTTGGCACTACAAATCCAACTGTTCAAAAGAACATATGCCAAATGCATGTGTTTTTGAGGCCTCAGTTAAGAAAAAAAATGCTCATTAAACTTATATCAAGCTGCAGACAAAATCATATTACGTCAAAAATGTATATAAATCCTAATTAAACATACTAATCATTGATGTCAATGTGATGTCTATATGACATCAATTTCTTGAGTAAAATCACACATTGATTTGACGTAAAGTGAACGTCAAAGACATTGGCCTACACATACATTAAACCAATTTCACTGTGGGATTAGCTTCCTATTTCACCCAATTACCACTGGAAGAAATTTGCATCTAAACTGAATCTGTGTGTTGTGGTCCAATGCTTATTTGACACCCTGGCCAGGTTGCCAGACATGCAACACAAACAATATACTGCAGCTATGGAAGCAGCACCCAAACAAACTGGAGCAACAGAAATATATTACATCAAATCTAAGAAACCTGCCAACTGTCGCATGACCTGAAACAGTTTTAAAACACTGGAAATATTTTAGATACATTTAAAGATAGACAGCAATGAAGCCCAAAAGGACTTTGCAGAGTAGGCTAATTTCTTTCTGCACAGGTAAGAACTGAGCTTCACTTATTTAGCATGGCTACAAGGGAGGGGCATTTTCTGTCATGTCAACATTTAGGTAATTGCATTAAATTATTATGAAGCACTCAAGTACATTACTTTAAGTGATTCCAACTGTTGCTGGCTAACATCGCTATGCTAACACACGCAAACTGCTTACATCATTGGAGGAGTGGGTGGGCGAGGCAGCTGTTTACTATCTCGACAACAACCACCCTGACAGCTTGGTACACAGCACCACAAAGTTGCTGTATTTTTATTCTTGTTGTATTGTTTAGCCGCTATGCCAGACCTTCCTCCACAGCGCTGCAGAGGATCTGGTTAGTCCACACAGCATTCCTGGATGAGAGAAAAACGTGCTCTGGTTTACTGACATTTCTTTAAACCAATCACAATCTGTTTGGGGGGTGCTAAGTGCCGGACGGCGCCAAGGGGCCTCTGCAAAATAGACTTGGCAAGGAACTTGTTTTGGTGGAACATGTGTATGTTTAAAGATTGTTTTAGTCGTGCAACAGAAAACTCAGATTGGACAGATAGTCTAGCTAGCTAGTCTGGATTTACCCTGCAGAGATCTGAGGAGCAGTTAACTATAAAACCATAGTCCTCATAAAGTTTAAAATTATAACACAAAAAAGGGCGGAAGGTAACAGACATCCGGCCGAATAGAGGGACCTCCAACGGAAGTTCGGAAATGGAACATCATGGATATAGACTAAAAGGTGGCTGCCAGCTGGGATAAGGGGCATAGAGGGGTCACAGTATTTTTTAGCAGTTTGTTCAGTAACTTCTTGACTACAAATTGTGTCTGTCAACTGGTACAGAGCTTAGTGAGGTCAGGGTCTTTTCAATGGTTGTTACAGTTACATTCAGCTGACAAAAGATGACAGTCAGCCGTACAGAGCACTGGGACGTCATGGTCTATTATGATCATTAACATAGACAGCATCTAGCTAACATTGACACTGTGGGACATCCCACAATGTCTGGCTACCCCAGTGGATTTCAAGTCTGGGGAAGAGGGGCCGGCGTAGACGACTCGCTCCAGTATTAGATTTTGGACTGTCGCAACTTTAATGAATCCTAGCTTCACCAGCACAACCAATTTCGTAAACAGTAATCATATTTGTTTGCTTTAAAGAAAGAGACATTCTTCAGCTTGTACTTATGTTGTGAGTCTATAACTTACATAACACCTCATGTCATGACCAATTAATTTGATGTCATCCCCTTCAATTTTGTTTTTGTCAGCTAACACATTTTAATTGTCCAATTGTCTGGTCCACAACCTGCTCCCTCATCACTTTCCTGTCCACCTTCACTGCCCGACTCCACCTCACCAGCACTGCTCAGATTCCCATCCTCCTCGGACTCCCACCCATGATAGTGTTGCTAATCCTGGCTGGGATCGCTCCGGTACACCCACCATCACTTCCCGTCTCCACCCTGACAGAATGGAGACGATGAGCCTGAAATCTGCTCTCTATGGGGGAGGATTTAGCTGTGTGCGTGTGTGTGTGTGTGGTAGGCGGGGGTGGATGGGAGCATGTGTTAACAAGCCTATCTGCCCATCCAAGTGTTAATCTGTGAGATGCCAGCTGATGCAGTAGGACAGGGTGGCCTTGGCTCCCTTCATGCCTACCTGTGCACCGTGCCAGTCTGCCCTCCCTGTAGAGACACAGGACTTTGCCCTTCGATTGCTCCGTGCCCGGGCACAGGTGGCACTCAGTGTGCGTCGACACCCCAGCCTCCCTGTGTCTGTTAGCGCTCAGACTGTGTGTGGCTGTATCTGCGCCTGAGTGTACTGTATGTGGTAGCCTCAACGTTGTGACAAGGAGGATAATCTTCCACCCCCCCACTGCAGGTGGCTGTTTGTTTTGAGGATGTATCATGCCAGGATGTTCTCATGAACCATTCCTACATACAGCTACAAAAAGAATAGCACTGTAATGTGTGTGTATTCCACATTTGTAGTGAGTAAGCACCACAATGACTGCTGCTGTATACGCTGTGGACCTCGTAGGAAGCAGGTTGGGGTGGATGGGTAGGTCATTAAATACATAATCTCACATTGCCAGACCTTCTTCAAAGCGCTGTGGAAGAAGGTCTGGCTAGTCCACACAGCATTACGAGATGGGAGAAAAATGTACTCTGGTTTATTGGCATTTCTTTGAACCAATCAAAATCGTCTCAGTTGGCGGTAAGTGCCAGAGAGAGCAATGGTGCCTCTGCAAAATAGCTTTGGGAAGGAACTTGTTTTGGTGGAACATGTGTACGTTCAAAAGTTGTTTTAAAACGTGCAACAGAAAACTCAGATTGGACAGATAGTCTAGCTAGCTGTCTGGATTTACCCTGCAGAGATCTGAGGAGCAGTTAACCATAGTCCTCATAAAACAGGGGTTTCAAGTTTATGTCCCGGAAGAAGAGAAAAACATGATTACTTCTTGTCGCTTAAACACAATATCAAAGGAATTATTGTGCACACATGTGCATTTCTAACGTGCATTTTCACCCCACTCTGCAGTTTCCCTCAGCTCTACGAAGCACGTAACCTCAGAAGATCAAAACAGAGCTAAAAGCAGAGTGACTGTTTGACTTAAATTATTTGCAGGACACAAACATGACTGCATATTAACGCAAATGGTTCTCTTTTTCTGCTGTATTTTTTATGCCTGGCCACACTAGAAAAGTGGCACAGCAAAATTGTCACAGTGGTGGCTAGGTTTACTGTAAGATGAATATCCGATATTGTAAAATTATAGATATGACAGAAAATAATAAAAAAAGCATTATAGGTCCCCTTTAAAGATTAGTGGAAAGTATTAGCTGTCAATTTTAGTCCAAAGGTATCCCATATTGGTCAAAATCTGCTGCGAAAAAGGTCTGAGGGGGTCATAACCTTTTCTGACACACTCTGAATACAAGTCAATACAAGTCAACTTAAAATAAAGTTAGTGTCAGCTATTTTGCAACTTTAATCTGACAGTATCGGTGTCACTGGCTAAACTTCTGCAAGAACACAGGTGTGTGTGTGTATGTGTTTGTGTGTGTGTGTGTGTGTGTGTGTGGGTGTGTGTGTGTGTGTGTGTGTGTGTGTGCGTGCGTGCATACATTTGTGAGTTCAGCTCAGCATCCCGTGGCTTCTCTCCATACCCACAGTGCTTTGCTCAGTGCAGCCTGTCCTGGCCATCTGCCACTACGGGCCCCAGGCAGGAGGGCTGCTGGCTGGGTGTTGGGGCCCCTGCAGACCACTGGTGGTGGGGTGGTACACAGAGAACAATAGGACCAGAAATCTCACTGAGCTGACTGAGGAATTTACTAAATTATGTATTTGTATTTTACTCACTGGAACTACAGAGTGCTACTTCAGCTTTGGTAGCTGGGGGCGCTATACCATTCACAAACTTCCCTGTTCTCTTTCTTTGTACTGCAAACTAGCTATGTTTCCATCAGCGAGAGGATGTTATGGACAAGTTGTTTTTACAGTGTTTTGACTGACTTGTATATTCAGCTGTATTCAGCCAGAGAGAGGTTGAGGAGGATATGGCTGGTGGCAGGGAGCCTCCAGAACCTGTGCTGCCGAGAGAAAACAGCGACCGATGGTGCGTTTGCTAAAATTGTCCTTTGATGGCAACAGAAACTGAACCATTTTTCTGCAATGCACTTGTTTACACTGTTGCAGATGACCCGTTGGGCTATATGTGCATTACTGCATGTTTACTTGGACAAAGGGGTTCTGGAGAACTTCTGCAGCATGCCGGATATAAACTGGTAGAGACTACCATGGCCATCAGGGCGATTTTGGCATCTGAAGAAGTAGTGAGAGCGGCCAACGAGCCACTGTTTACAGGCCAGCTGCTTAACGAGTAGCCAGGACAGCAGAGAGAGAGCACGGGGAAAATGTGAAGCCCCACTCCACATGCCAGAGTATTTCCACTAGTGAACTGGCAATAGTAAACAATATAGAACAGAAAATTAGGTACTCTTTAAATTTCGATAAACTGTTAGGTATAAATCCAATACTGATATTTTATGCAAATTAACATATTCAGATAGCTACAGGTAGTTTTGCATTACACCATGTTTGTGTTACAAACCATTTAAATGTGGCCTATAAATTATAAATGGGTGTCAAGTGGATAAAGTTTAACCCCTACCCCTAAGGAAGTGTTTTCCCAGATAAATATCCTCGCTTTGAAGGCTGTTTATAATACACATGTTTAATGTCAACGTGCCCACATTTAACAGTAAATTTAAAACTCTTCTCTTTGTTAAAGCATATAGTTAGGGAGTGACATTGCAGGAGTTGCAGCATTCACCTTGGAGGGTGTATAGCTACAGACACATTGTGCCTACTCCCTATCTCTGCTTCTCTGCAGCTCTTAGCTATGCTGTTATAGTTTTAGACTGTCGAGGGACTTCCTTTGACACACTGAGATCCTCTCTCTTTTCATCTGTGTACAAAGGCTTGTTACTAACTTGTCTCTGGGGAGCTTGTTCTCCAGAGCCCTTATGTTTTCTTGCTCCACAGTGTTCCCTTGATTAGGGTGGCACCTAAATCATGGTTGCAGCAGTCGCTGTTGTTCTGCTAGGTGCCCTGCTATGGCCTGCTACACCCTGCTATGCCCTGCAGTTGCCTGATATGCTCTGCTACGTTCTACAGTACCCTGCTACACCATTAACTACTAAAACAAGTACTATTTCTAGTCATAGTTCCATTATCTTTATTATAAATATAATTGCCACTCTTCATCACACTCCCAGCCAGCACCGTCAGACACCACCTACCAAGAGCTTGGGTCTGTCTGAGGTTTTTACTCGAGACTGTTGCACTGTGCTCGCTCTTGCGGCAATTACTTGAATTGTTGGGTCTTTGTAAATTATAGAGTGTGGTCCAGACCTACTCTATCTGTAAAGTGTCTTGAGATAACTCTTGTTAGGATTTGGTACTATAAATAATATTTAATTGAATTAATGAATGTAAGCAATTCAGTTATGGAAAAAAGTAACACAGACATAATTAATGTGTTTATCCAGATGTTGTAATGTTACTCTGAACACACTTACCAAGACAGGAGTGTCAAACTCAAGATACCACTGGGGAGGCCACACTGGAAAATGAGAATCACATCAAGGGCCAGACTTGTATAATTTACTGACATGCTTTTATTGAATCAGAAAATTAACATATGTTTTAGTGTATTATTGCCTGTCTTCTATAGTTTTCTGACTTACAGTTTTGGACAAAAAAGTTTATTAGCCATCATAGAGTTTAGCAAATGAAGCAAAACAATGATACATTTTTAGAAGACACAACTGAGTCACATCAACAATCTGCTTTGTGTGTCGCACAATTACAGTTAGAAAAACAGTTTCCCGTCTTTTTGGTTTGGTACACAACTATGCGGGCCAAAACATAATGTGAACCTAAATTGATATACACGCCGGATCAAAATTTGCAAGTTGCTGGACTTGGCCCGTAGGCCTCAAGTTTGACGCATGTGCTCTAAGATAACTGTCAAAGAAACTGTACTTAATATTGATGGCTCGACCCACAGACATTAGTCTAGCCGTGCTCAGTGACGCACACTTCAGGAGTGACCCATATTAATACTGTGGGCTTCACTTAATTTTCCAGCCGATACAGTAGAGCGACTGAACCATGAACTGCTTTTGCACGACCAGCTCTGTAAATGTCACCCATATGGCCCGCTCATTCATTTCCCACAAAACAAATTCCCATAAAAGACTGACTCTAAGTGTATTTAAAAGGCAAAAAGCAGCCAGAAAGAACCCTCTTATCCGCTGCTCATTTTTCCCACGAGCTAGAGGTGCTCTTTTAATTTCCCTCTCTGAAAGGTCAGTCACAATGTTCTCCATCTCCACCTTAATTGATTCTTTAAATGCAGCTCGTGCAGGGGGAGCTGGGGAGGAAAACTAGAGAGGTGTTTGCCTACCTTTAGTCACGGTTAAAATGGTTACCCATCTCGTCCTAATTGTATTGGCTGTGTGTAAATGTATGTTACTGGAGCTTGAAGCCTGGATATGTACTCCTCTGGCATATCAAAACCTGGACATAACAATTTGCAAATGGAAAGAAAATTGCTTTTTTGCTCAAATGGGCCAGGTGAGCTTGTTTTCTGATAAATACACAGAAAGTGGGCTGAGCCTTGGTTGTACTAAATGTCAACATTTATTAGAATAACTCCCTGATATTTTCCATTGGAGACATTGTTATTTACTAAACAACAGACACCCTGTGGTTTCTACAGACAAATACAGCAGCTGCAACTAGAGGACGTAGTTTGTGTGCAGGGAACCTTTTTTTAATAAGAGCTTTATTACTCGCTGATTCTCTCCAATATATAGTCAGATGTGTTAGTTTCAAGGCTGTTTTCAGGCATAAGTGATCTTGGTGTTTGCCTATGGTGCCACCAGCTGGGACACCAAAGAATAGGAAGACATTTTTTGTAACTTCTGACACTTCACATTTCACTTAACACTGTGACAGATTTAATAATCCAACAATACATTTATTGCTATATTACGATACATATCCTTGATCGGAAAGGTGCTGGATGAAGACAAAATATTTTCAAAAGATTGTGTCGTCCTGTGACTTTCTTGTGCAGAAACTTGAGTGTAGATTATAACCTCTTCATGTTTTTTTAATCCTCCGTGTCCTCCTTGGCTACTAGCAACTGCGTGGAGGAGGGGGGGGGGGGTGCGCAGTCACATAAGGCTTGTATCATGCAGACGTGCCGGCCGTGTTGTTGTCATTACTTTTAATTCTTCATAGGGGAGACAGAAACTACGCACTATAACTTTAACACAATTGAGTTTCATAATCAGTGATAATAATCAGGGAAAATCCTGCTATGGGGGGGCACTCTATTATGGGCTGTCACTCATTGTCACATTGTTATTGAAATTACTGGCTCGTCACTTTTTTTGCAACCCATTGAATAATTGGCCCGCATAACTGCATGAGAATCAAGTCAATTTCATTCACATAGGCTAACATCACAAGGCCAAAAATAATTTAATCACCCTTCTCTTCTTCACCCTCGGAGGTTTGTTTTCTTCCGCTTTCACATGAGCCGTGATACAAACGCCATGCTCCATTCACACATGGGCTCCATCGGAGATTACGGAGAGTTTTTACCAGGAATCTGGCAGGGTAAAGACTGTTCTTGGTGTCCAATCCAACTGATTCAGATATTTGCGTTCTCACATAAAGCCCTGCCGGGAAATGTTTTGATGATTTCACGTTTGCCTTGCATGTGTGAAAGGGGCTAGAGTCAGCATGATGAGTCCGATTCACCCCTTTCACCACAGCAGTAGATCTTGGCTTTCCTCATTCATTTCCTCCGTGCTCTTTGGATTCCAGTGGCTTGTTGGTGAGGGAGGCACCTATTGACCAATATATGAGTGATGATTCATGCCAGTTAGCAGATTAATGATGTTCATCAGATCCTCTCCACACAGCTGCACTGCAACCCTTCCCTGTGCCATGTCCTCCATCTCTGCTTATCAGATCAACATTTATAATAGTGTTGCTCCAACTGCTGCAGTCCTTTCTGCAGCAACGCTGGGTCAAGTTTCATCCCAGGACAAATGTACACATACACACACTTAAACATGTTTTTATTTAAATATTGACCCTGGTTAGATGAGGTGTTTTCTTTAAAATCGTCAGAGATTTGAAATCATATTACTGTTAGATATTGATATTGAAATATTCAACATGACATATAAGCGCTAAGTTTTTCTTTTTTGTTTCTTTAGTCTTCATTCTAATTAGAGATACAAAGAATAATTGATTAGTTGTAAACTATTAAATTAATTGGCAACTATTTTGATAATCGATTAATCTGTTTGAGTCCTTTATTATGACAAAAGTACCAAGGGGATGGGGTACTTCTGCAGTTGCCAGGGATCGTAGAGTAAATCAACTTTTTTGAAAAAAAAAATAGAAATTATAATTTGATTAAAAGAATTTATCCGGCCGAAATGGGTTTCATCAGGAGGGTGGCTGGCGTCTCCCTTAGAGATAGGGTGAGAAGCTCAGTCATCCGAGAGGAACTCGGAGTAGAGCCGCTGCTCCTTCGCGTTGAAAGGAGCCAGTTGAGGTGGTTTGGGCATCTGGTAAGGATGCCTCCTGGGCACCTCCCTAGGGAGGTGTTCCAGGCACGTCCAGCAGGGAGGAGGCCTCGGGGAAGACCCAGGACTAGGTGGAGAGATTATATCTCCAACCTGGCCTGGGAACGCCTCGGGATCCCCCAGTCGGAGCTGGTTGATGTGGCTCGGGAAAGGGAAGTTTGGGTTCCACTGCTGGAGCTGCTGCCCCGTGACCCGATACCGGATAAGCGGACGAAGATGGATGGATGGAGAATTTATCCACATATTAACATAATGTCAACTGTAACACCTGGACACTACATTTTTTTATTTAACCTTTGTTTAACCAGGACGTCCCTTGAGATTGAAATCTCTTTTTGAGGTAGACCTGGTTACATACAGCATAGACAAAATCACACATAGAGGAAAGGAACAGGTCACATGTTGCAGTTATGTAAAGAACTGTGTAAAAAAAGAGCTGCAAAGATGAATGCATTAGTTCAAAAATCGGTTTCAGTAATTTTTTATGAAAAAAAGTATAACTTCTTTGATTCCATCTGGTAAAATGTGAATATCTTCTAGTTTATTCACTCCTCTGTGACAGTACACTGAATATCTTTGAGTTGTGGATGAAACAAGACATTTGAAGACGTCATCCTGGACTTGAAACACTGATCCACATTTCTCACAATTTTCTGACATTTTACAGACCTACAGACCTACACCTGACCCACGCTACCAGACCTGGGAAGCGAGGGTGCCCAGAGACTCAGCTGCCCAACACCTCAGAGAGTCAGCTGCCCAGCGATTCCAAGTCTACACCGCCCAGCGATCTCGAGTCTCTCAGTATTTAGGGTTAGTGAAGCCAGCTAATGAAAATACATGCTGGGTATGTTGAACATGCTTCGTAGAACATTCCAAAAGGCAGCAGAGACTCTGGATCACTGTGCAGCTGAGTAAAGGGGGAGGGCTAAAAGGCTTCACATACTGTCGGCAGCTCTGTGCATGGCATTCACGTGAACAGACAGTGTCAAGATTCCATCCGCCTTTTGCATCATAAGTCTCAGCACAATTCAGAGTTACATAAGTTAGTTAAAAAAAGTCAACGTTTGGGACTTTTGGTTTCACATGGGACACAACTGGTAGTCCTGTTTGTTTGACCCATCCATCCAGCACCGCCCTCCTACCTACGCAGACTTTGAGACCGAGCTGTGTTGAAGCAGGGAGCATGTGTCCACCTCAAAAAGGATGCTAATTTACTTTCCATTGGCATTCTGTGATGCAAGCATGTCATTTTTACACATTACATGCCTCCACCACCACGTAGTGTTTAGAGGGTGTGGTCATTTCACGTATTTCTGAGTTGTTAGAGTTGTTTTAGGACCATCTGAAGACATTTTTAGGTGACAACAAACTGAAAACAGACTGTGAAAAAGTCAAAGTTCTAAGACAAAAACACAGATACAGTAATACCCAAAAACCAGTAAGTGGATATTTACCAAGGTAATATACATTGCAGGAAAAAGCAGAATTTCTCTTAGACTTCTATAGAATCATAGAATAGAATTTTCAACCAGTGCAATCGCCCGCTGCTGGCCATTATAAAGAAGGTAGGTTGAAGATGAAGCAAATCAGACTGAAGTTTTACTGCACAACTACCAGAAGAAAAACTTTGTTACTGTATCCATGCTCACTTTGCTTCACCTTTTTAAAGAAAGCCTTTGGTATAAGGTTTAAAATGTTTAACCTTAACCCTTAACCTTATAGTGTATAAAAGCGAACAGAATTGAGCTTCACAATAGAGAACAAATTAGACGTGTGTACCACAGATTATATGAGCAGCCTATTTCTTTTAGATAACATGGACAGATTGAACTCTCAAATCCCCCCCCCCAGTAGAGATACTGTAGCGGTGATCTCTAAGCAGTACTTCGGAGAAACCCCAATCCTGCTCTGCGGGGGAGCATGCCCAACAAATATGATCTATGGCATACAAATGAGCTCAGTAATTTATTCATAAATCATCATGGCTGCCTTTGCTGGCAGGGCCCTTTTTAATTGTCTTTGATTAACAGTGGCGTGTGCTGGAGATAGGCGCTCGACTGCTTTCAGGTCCCCTTTTGTTCTCGGGTGGTATCTCAGGCTTCCCAGGGAAATCATGTGTCAGAGTGGAAAGAAATCAGGGGTTCAGCTTGAAATCCATACACTGAAGAATGTGTATGTATGTGTGTGTGTGTGTGTTAACACACTTCTAATGCACAGTGACATTTGGACCCCTTCAATGTGAAAGCAGGCGGGGTATACGTGTATGTTTGAGAGACACTAACATACTATTTACCCATTTACATGAAACATTACAGACATATGCAAAAGCATACTTACATGCAGCCGACATGTGCATATTTGCATGCAAGTGGTAAAACTTCAGACATAAGCTATAAAGTTATCTACTTCTAAGGAGATTCCTCGATGTCTAAAAGCTAAAATGAACGTTGATTTTCTAAACAGACTTTATAAGTTTTAATTAGGGGTAAGATAGTTAGGGTTATCTCACACGTTCCCTCTGGCACTGTCTAATGTCCACTGTATTCACGTATTAACCCTACAGTAGCCTACTTTCGGGATAGAAGCTGGGTCAGTTAAGAGTTAGGGCTGGGCAGTGTACTGTATATGGAAATTATATCAACAGTGACAGTATATCTAGACTTTCTATGTGCATGTGCACAGTGAGAGCTGAAAAGTAGGATGCATGTACTGGAAACTGTTACAGAATGGATGACCTTCTGAACAATGGCGTCATGGTCATTTCATGTATTTCCTGATTAGACAATATCTAGCCAATGAGGCTATCCATATTGTCTTAAATTTTGGATCATCATGTAATGACACATGTGTTGTCTTTTCCTGGTTTTAAGGGCTGCGTTACAATAAAGTGATGCCATTTTCTGAGCTTACCAGACTGTTCTAGCGGTTTTATTATTTGAGACCATGTAAGTAACTACGTCTTTTTTGTAACTATGTTTTTTTTAACCTGGACCCTATATTTTCGTGTCTAATGGAACTTACCCACTGCTAGTACCAGCTCTGCTCGGCTCGACCACGGTGCTACGTCTTCCATTTCCATTGCAGATTTAGTACCGCCTCATGTTTGAGGCGAGAGTGGCTGGTCGTCATAGCGCCACCGCAGGATACTTCCATGACCTAAGACGACCCTGTGTGGGTCGAATGTGAAGGTGTGTTGTTTGCTAGAAGACAAATTTTGTTTAAAAAAAAAACTCTGCTGGCTAAACTACTTAAACACAGTGGGTTTGTTCAGGACACAGTCTGTCGCTACTAACAATGATGATGCAGTGATTATGATGTCTCTCTCCGACCAATCAGTAGTCTATAGGTTTTCACATCACCTTTGCTCGCTTGAAACCTCGACGGAGGTGGTACTAAAAGAAGTACTTGTTGGCAGGTAGGGACTTGTTTTCTTAATGGAAAACCAAACAAGGCGAGTAGAGCAGGTACCATGTAGTGGAAAAAATGTCATGATAGGAACATCAATATTTGACATTCTAGTATTAAGCAAGATCACTGCAGTTACTGTACACCTTCACAAAAGTGCTGATTTGTCACTGACAGGATTAGATTAATTAATACTAAGCGTCTGACAACATTATGGAAAGGATTTCTAAGGAGGTCGACCTGACCTTTCTGTTAAAGAGTAAGATCTGTTTCGATTAAAGAGGAGGACTCAAATGCTCGGCTACGAAACAAGGATTTATTGGGAAGAAGGTGATCGGAAGGTGGGGAGGACGCAGGTATGGACGGGACAGGAGGCTGACGAAGAGACGCGGACTGGGCAGGTGGGGGGACCAGGGTTGGAGCCGAGAGGGAGGCACTGGCGCTAGGAACAGGGTTGAAGGCTGGAAGTAGTGGGGCGCCGGAGGAGGAGGACCGGTGGGTGGGGGGTGGGGGGGGGGGGGGGGAGACAGCTGACCGGAGGCAGGAGCAGGAGTGGAGATGGCACTGTGAAGGAAGGAGACAAAAGGGACAAAAAGATTCAGAGTAGCTTGCTTAGCGATTTTCACCAATGTGAATGTAGCAACGATCAAGCGAAGAGTGGATGGCGAGTCGGGGTAGATATACTGGTGGTGATGACTGATGAGAAGCAGGTGTGAGGAGCGGGAGCGGTTGATTGTAGATGATCGTCTGGTGTGTGTGGTCAGCTGGCTTTGGCAGGGGGAGGGAGAACCAAACAGCAGAAACAGTGCAAGGCGACAGAAAGGGTGAAAAAAAAGAAAACAGATTACTCACCGCCAGCCGGGCCCCGATCGTGACAAAGATCCTTTTTTAAACATAAAAACACACGCAAAATTGCGTTTGCTAATCCCAGCAGACTAAAAAGAAAGTAATTTTAGCATTGTAAAATACACTTTATTTAAAGTCAATAATAAACAAAATGAAACTTTAAAAAGTAGTTTTGGTCCAGGTTGAAAAAAACAGTAGTTACCCTTTAACCGTCGAACAAACGATACATTTAAAGTTAACCTGTAATTTCCTCATAACACAGAGATGAAGACTGAAGGCTCACTATGTCAGCTCACAATCATGTCTCCTAAATGGATACTATTGTCAGGGGAGTTTTTTTATTAGATTGAACCCGGGACATTGCATTTGTGGTTGGGTATTTTAATCCCTAAACCACAGGGGCGCTCCTTTTTTACACTACTGTGAGAAGGCTGCCTTTCTCCCTCCTCGCTAGGCGCTGGTCCCAAAATAAACAGTGTTTTTTGTCCTTAATTTA
Organism: Etheostoma perlongum; assembly: GCA_026937815.1. Classification (NCBI taxonomy): domain Eukaryota; kingdom Metazoa; phylum Chordata; class Actinopteri; order Perciformes; family Percidae; genus Etheostoma; species Etheostoma perlongum. Next base: position 11,082,825 of record CM049373.1, read on the forward strand.
AGTATAATGTTTCAATTTATGTGAAAATGACTCTGTTTAGTTGGTTTATGGGAGATCTGGGCCACTTTCAGCTCAGACAAAACACAGAAAACTCTTTCTTTAAACTAAAAACAGGCGCATTAAAAACCCTGCTGTGTGCACAAGCTTTTTTTATGTATAAGTTTACATACACGTCGCTATTTATTGGGAATCACCTGTTACAGCCTCCAAACAAGAGTAACGTATGCCGTATCACACCGTTCCAAGGAAACAGGTCGATCAAGGAGAGTGCACACAGGTGTGTCTGATTAGGTCCTCTCAGCATGGAGGGGGAGGGGATGGGGCTGGCCACTACTAAGGTGGAGGAGAATGGGTAAGACAGTTCTGCAGTAAATTACATTTTTTAAATATCCTTGCTCATTGTTATGGGTGCCTATGTATATTTAAATAGAAACGGATCGGTAACGGATCTATTTAAATGTGATGGTATTTTCCCGATCCAGAGTGTTATATGTTACTATATTTAGTTAACCTCACCCTATACTTAACTGTACAGGTGGTAGGTTTTTTAATGCTGGGATGTTAAAGTAGGCATGTTCGAAAGAGCCAGACCTGAATCGATCACCAGCAATCGCCGCCTGCTGCATGCCGGTTAGATTTATGTCTGACTTGGTCCCGACTTGCTCTGATGTTATGCACAAGTGGGCAAATTTTTTATTGTTTTTGAATCTGAGGGGTTTTAACTGCGATGTGTCTGATTTAAAGTTTTTTTTCATGTACAGGAACACATGTTGTGTCGCTGATAGTTTGCATGTTTAGAAGTCCGAGAGACTAAACTAACGGATCATCTACAGTCTGTTGTTAGTTAAAGTCAGCAGCAGATCACATGTAGAGAATTTTGAGAGCTACTCTGTTTTATTCAAACAACTGGATAAGCTGATATCAGATATACAAGCTGATATATGGGTCTGATAACATTTTATTAAATCAGGACCACAGTGTTTCTGTCACTTCCTGTTCTGCCTGAAGGCGGCTGGAAATGGCTGGAAACTGTCCAACTTGTGAGCGGGTTTTTGTCACCGCCCCCTGGCTGTGGCCGCATGCTCTTGTCCACTGTACAGGTGAAGCACAGTTCTTCTCGAACAAGTCTATTGCCTTCAGGAGCAGAAGAGATAGGAAGGTTTTAGGATAGGACATAAAATAAATAAAGACTAAATAAGACGCTCCAAATAATAGGGGAGCGCCAAACTGGTGCGTGTATACATTGTGATCAGCATGAGTCCGTGCAGCATGTGTTGCTGGAGTGTAGGGGCTATGAAAAGAAAGAATCTGAGACTAGCATTAAAAGAAACTTCTGCATTACTTGGGGATGCAGCATGGGGAATGCATATTCACATTTTTGAATATTTGAAGGCTACAGGGTTGTAAGAGAATTTAGTTTGAATTTAGTCTGTTTTTATTTTGTTTGGTTGATTTTGCTAGTTTGATATTTATTTATTTTTTTCCTGCTAATCTACTGTCCCCCAATCCAGTCTGGTAGGTGGCGGTAATAAACTGTTAGCTGGTTGCCAACCACCAATGCAAAAAAAAAGAAAAAGGGGAAGGAGTTGGCAGCTTGCTATATATTCCTGTGTTGTTTGAGATGATTTTTTTTGTTATAAACCCCACTGTATTTCCAGGGCCCCACCCTTTCATCGGCCGTTGCATGAAATGGTGACGTGACAACTTTCTGATTTTGACAGCTATGTTTTAGGGGAAATGTTTTTACTATCATTAAAAAATGATTCAATGCAGAGTGCTGGAAAGACAAACTGGTGGGGGCCAACATGGTATTGCTCTTCTCCTCAGTTCTATTGCAATGTATACATAATGTCTCTCTCAAACCAAACTCAAAGGGTAATTTATAGTATGCTTTCATGTATACAAAACAACCATCACTCCCACTTATGGACAGCACAGACGACAACAACAACAACATATCAACCTTATTTCCAGCCCACTGGACTCATTCAAAACAAGCTGCTGCACAAATCTAGATTTGTTCTTTATAGTACCCCACTGTCCCTCAAGCACCATATTCTTTAGCTCTATTCAACATGCAGCACACACTGTCTTTGTCACTCCATCACATCAAAGCCAATGAACAAGAGTGCTGAAATTGAGTAGCCAGATACAATGTGCAATATTGATCGAGTGTGTTTCTGTTTGCTGTGTGGTGATGTTCATTAACAAAGGGAATGTCATCCTGACTGCAGCTTCAGTCTGAAAACTGGCAAGGTGTATTTCCTTGTGCTGCCAGAAGACCTCAAAGCAAATATTGCATTGATCTACCAAGCAAATGTTCATGTGAAATGTCAATGGATGTACAAAGGCACATATTTAGTCTTTCTTTTTCTTCTTTTAATTGCTGTACTCTTAAGTGTAAGAAAAGTAGCCTACATGCTGAGCAGCATTATAGCAGACAGGGCCGTCCCATTTTATGTGTTCATAATACTCAAAAACATAAGGCTGTATAGGCTCACTGCCAGGGTTTTACAACTTCTTATGGATTATCATTAGGTTTAATAGGCAGACATTATGACATTGTCTTACTAGTATGTATCTGAATGCACTCCTACATTTTCATAAATTAAAGCCAGCATAGTGCTGCTTTTCATAACCATTTATTTGTCACTGTTGATTAAAGCCCATTGAACAACTTAGGATAACATTAGACTGCTTGTATTCCTCTCTTTTCAGTAACTGGCTTTGTATGCTTACAATGGTGGGAACATTTACTGGCACACAGGAATTAACACATACATTACAAGCTACAGCTAGCTCTGCTGCAGCTATGTACATCTGAAGGCCAAGATGTGAAAAAAGTAGCCTATAGGAGATGAGTGTTGGGGTGTAGGGAAGAAAGGAAACTAGCTTAATTGCAAAGACTAACACAGTATGGGGGGGCTAGGGAAGGAAGGAAACTAGCTACACTGCAAAGGGTGGCACAGTAGGGGTAGGGTTGGGGTGGAGGGAGTGTTGTGGCTACAAGAGAGAAAGACCTTGCTCTCCGGACAATACTGGCGCCTCTCTTCTACCCAGGATTTATGCAGGGTCTTAAAAAGTCTTTCTCTTTTGTTGTTGTAGTTATTTCGTTCCCTAATCCAAATATAATTTGCTGCATTACGACTACAAATAACACCAGTATGCAACTTATATTGCAGTTGAGTGCAAGTCTATGCAAGTCTCTTTTGGAATGGATTTTATTCTTTAGCTATGGGGAAGTGCCCGTTTAGCAATGTTTCCGGACTCTGACATTGACTTTTTTTAATGTCCTAATATCTACGTCATACATTTCATTCATAATGGTCTTAAAAATGTCTTAAAAGGTCTGAAATTTGACTTGGTGAAACCTGCAGGAACGCTGTCTACAGAAAGTTGCTGGATTTGTCGCTATTCATGTAGGTGGCAGGTATACTATGCATAATGTCGCCATCCTTTTGTGTGTGTATTCTGCCTGTTCTTCCCTTTCAATCTGCCATAAAAAGACAAAGAAGGCACTTCAAAGAAAAGTACAGGCCACCTGAGTGTCCGTGCAACACCCACCTGCACAAGGTTATCTTGTTGAGGGGAGGTTGAGGGTTATTCAGAGCAGCTTGGCTCTGGCTACAAATGAGGAAGGAGCATTAGTAAAGGTGGGAAAGGTTGCCATCTTAGAGTGAGCATGATTGATGTGAGCACAGCAGCATGCAGCAGTGCTCATGCCGAGCCCTCGCCGACTGTTGCCACTGCGACAGGCAGAAAGAGGAAGTGAGTTGACCTCAGGGTCATCGTGACAAAATGCTTAACAACAGTAGCAAAGCACTCTGGGTTTTGGTCAGGGTCATGTGCGTGAACATAGAGGAGGCTTGCTGCTGCCATGAATTATTTTGATTCAGGAGCTGAATGCTTTAATGTTGCCACATTGCAATGATTTAGCAAGATGCTCATGTCTCTGAGAAACCTTGCAGCAGTGGAGGTTCTAGACCAAATGGAAGGGCCAGGCTGGGGCCACGTGCAACTTTAGGGGTAAAAAAATACATAAGGACAAGTGTTACATACCACCAACTCTCCATAGATTTGGTTCTACAATAGACTAATGATACCCATATAACAATAATACTTATCCAGTGTTAATCTACATTTGATGTGTCACTGCACATGAATAATATCCCCTCTTTGGGGATAAAAGTGGGGTTAAAAATGTCTGAAAATGTTTGCCACAGTTAAGGCCGCCAGAGGGCGGGACAGAGCTTAATATTACGGGGGCACTATCCACTCTTGCCCCCCCCACCCCCTAGATCCGCCACTGCCTTGCAGAGTTGGAAAGTCTTCTATTTAATATGATGGGTATGTTTATTATTTGTGCTCAGCCTTTGCCTAAGACATTAGCACTTTCAGAAAAAAATGCAGCCCCTCATTCAGTTCAATGAGGCCGCTGGATTGAGGCAGAGAGGGTGTCAACGCAGATGGCGCCAGCAAAATAAAAGTAATGCTGCAAAATTTTGCAGTTGATAAGCATCTTCATCCTCTCATTAAAAACCAGGCTGTCTGGATCCATGCTCTGTGAGGCTGTACTGGGACACTGCAGTACTTTGAGGTAAATGCTAATGTTCTCCATCTTAGGTTAGCATTTTAGCATGCTAACAGTTGCAAATTAGTACTGAAGGTGTACCAAATATATTAAGCACATACCACCAGCCCTCCAAAGGTTTGCTTCTACAAAATACTAACAATACCCATATAAGAATAATCACAATAATATTATAATATTAATTGTAATTGTAATATATACAATTTATTTATCACTGCGCATGAATAAGATCTCCTCTTACCCCCTAGAACCTGCACTGTTTGAAAGTGTGCATCTTCTATTTCATATGCTGGGTATGATTATATGTATTGGTATTCTTTGTTGTCATGGGGAATTTAATGTCTCATATCAATCTGTCTTAGGTGCTTTACCTCTAGAATGGCATTACTGAGATCCTTTGGGTTAAACACCAAGAATGCACCAAGAATTCTTGTTATTCTTGCAGTAAGAAATTGTTGTTTAAACAACACAACAAAACAGCACAAAATGGCTTTGAGCAGCTTCAAATCTAATACATATTGGCATCAGCCTACAAAACCCCACAGTGCAAGAGCCCTAGCTACAGTGCATGTGTAATCTGTTTGATGTGGATGTGCACTCCTGCCTCTTGTGTATGTTTGTGTGTGTCCTTCAGACCAAACTCAGCATGCTGAGCAATAGGTAGCAGTTAGCTGGATTTTATATTCTGAAGCGAAGCCAGGGGAGGCAGACCCTGACCTCCGCCTCAGTCACCCAGAACTGCGGCTGCAGGCCTCATCTCCATAGGAATCAATAGACTACAGTAATAATGGTGATCTATGGGGCCAACATCAAAGAAGGCACTGACCTTTCTGTGTTGGGGGTTGGGGGATGACCAACAAGCTCCAAGAGCGCGCATGTGTGCGCAGAATAAATGTTTTGTCAGAGAACAAAGCTTGTAGCAGTGTGCGCAAGATACACACTTGTATGTACACACAGTCAGTGGCCTACATGAATATGAAGCAAAAAGCATGCATATATAGAAGCCACTGCAGACAGGCTTTCATTTACACATGAAATGGGGACATGTAAGCTTTTCTCACTTTATGGCTGCCACCAGCTGCGTTGATCAAATATGTCATTTGTTGGATTTTTCCATTTGGAATTATTTATTATATGTTCCTGGCTTAATTTCGTGGAAAGTCACATTTCAAATACTTTTCTATACCTTTTCCATATAAGAAAATAGTCTAACAAAATATCTTTTAATGGTAAGATCATAGATAATAAAATGTACACACGTAAAAATGTTTAATTCAATCTTGATAATATTCTATATTATTATTATATTCCCTCCCCCCATTTGCTTACTGAACCCTTAACAGAACCCTCTCCACTGAGCCTTCATACAACTTGAAAATAGCGACCCTTACACCAGAATGTTGTTTGTTGATTTCAGCTCAGCATTCAATGCAATTTTAAATCATTAAACTGATTGGCAAATCAGTTCAAGTACAACACTCTGAAACTGGATATTGGACCTCCTCACAAACAGACCACAATCAGTTTGGGTGGTGATCACACCTCATCCACTCTACTGCTGAACATCGGCGGAGTACCCCAGGGCTGTGTGCTGAGTCCCCTCCTCTTTACGGCGTACACCCAGGAATGCAACCCCCTAACACAAAGAGAACTCTGTTGTGAATCTTGTGTAAGACACTAACATCATCGGTGGGATTACCAACAAATATTGAGAAATTAATATCCAGGGGAAAAATTACCAAATTGCAGAGCGGTGTTCAAAACCTATTGCTCCAGGTCAGTAGAACGAAGGAGCTGATTGTTGATTTTAGGAAGGAGGAGGTAGAGGAGGCAGTGTGTGATGAAAACTGCCCACAAAGTGACACACTTTTAGAGTGGAAGCAGGGTTAGGCATCTCTACAACCACATGGAATTTATGAGTCTGTATTCTCACAGAGCTGGGCCATACATTAATATCCTTGTGTGACTTATATCAAAATCATTGCAATAGGATTTTATGATGGGTTTTTTTTCTACAAAGGGTACTTTTACTTTTGTACCTCCACTATGCCACATGAAAATGTACGTTTTACTACATTTGTACATTTGACTTTGATTATTATAGATATATTTACTTATGTTATATATGAAGTATTAGCTCCACTTAAACCAGCTACAACAATACATCACTGTTACTTTGTTTTGCTGAGAATACTTTAGAACTTGTTCTGATATTTAATTTTGTAATTAGTATTTTGGATTACTGTATGGTCATTTGACACAAGTGAAGTATCTCAATGTTTATCCCCACCCATTAAAAAAACAACAGTGGAACAAGGTTCACTGCTTTTAAAATCTATTTTTCATACAAAGGTTATATGGTCATATCAATGTCTTAAAATATATTTTATAAGAATACTATAATGATCATAATTATCAACCAGACATAATAGTCTCAATTCTATCATTTCAAAGGTGCAAGCTGGCTGATTGAAATGAGATAATTATTAATTGATCAGTATTGGCCCTATCAGTCTGACCATAATATCTAAGCAACAGCGTTTTGGAGTGCCTTAGATCTGCACTTTTATCTGCAGCTTGGTTCTGCTTTGATGCTTGATTAACACTCTAAAGAAATTTTATTTTCATGGATGAATTCATTTCCAGGACAATAATATGTAAAAAGGGTTCTAAATGTGTTGATTAAGTGGATTAATTAGTCAACAAAAAGCTTTTGGCAATATTCTTTTTTTATATGTACACACAGAAACACACACAGACCTTGTCAGACAACTCGGCACAGTGGTTCCTTGCCTCTCGCCTCCAGGCTTCCATCAACACCCAAACCCCCAGGCTCCATGTCGGCCCTCCCCCAGCCCAGGGCCTCTCTCTGGGGTCATTATGGGCTCTGACATGCCCCGCTGGCTCCATGAATGTTAATGCCCAGTGGAGGGAGCGAAGGGTCCAAACACACACACACACACACACACACACACACACACTCATGCAAATACATACACATGCTTCGTGTTTTTATGGAGTGTGTTCACAATCTGAGGAAACTGCATACACAAACACACACACACACACGCGCACACACACACACACATACACACACAAAGGCAATTCCAGTGGACCACCGCAGTCACACACATAGTCAGTCATGCTATCTGATCAGAGATCACACAAATGGCAGATAGCTTGTCTGTGTCGCGCACGCAGCCGCGGGCTCAGCAACGCTCCACGTTAGAAACAGGATGCAGCAAAGGGATGGATGGAGAGAGAGAAAGAGAGAGAGAGAGAGAGGCCACAAATTCAGGAGGACTCCCTCTGTCTTCCTAAGAACTCTCCACGCCTCCACCTTCCTCCTCATCAGCTCCTCTTCGTCTGTCACTCTTCCTCTCAAGCCCAGCTTTGAAAACCACTGCTCCACTTTCACGTCCCCACCGTTTCCACTCTCTTTCCTGCTGATATTGTCACATGATTGTCAAAATGCTTTTACCACCCCAAGCAACCAAGTATATTTGTTTTAGTTATCTCAATTTGTCATTTATTTCATTTCCCAACACAAAGGTTCAAATGCCTTTTCAAAACTTTCTCTAATAACAAAATGACTATAACATTGATTGGATAAATGCTATTTTGTTTCACTAGTATTTAGATTTAAACCTATATAATGTAAAACTGCAGTCATCCAGTTAACACCCAGTTTTATTTGTAGAATGCATTTACATTGCTAAATTCCCATAAATAATATAGTGTCCTTCATTGCTATGACCCTGATCGTTCCTCCTTGTAGCGATACCTGTGATCAGCATGGCAGCAGTGAAGCTCCTGTGCAATGAAGCTCAAATCATACTCTGAATCCACGTCGACACATCCAGAATGTACGAGCGCGTGTATTTTATACATAGAACGTGAGTGCAGACTGCACACTGAACAATGTCCGTTATATCAGGGCCTGAAATGATTACTAGCAAGATCATTTTAAACTTGGCTTGTATAAGCACAATGTCATCATTCTCACAGGAATCATGCACAAAACTAAAACAAATTACCCATATTGTACAAAAGCATAATCTTCACTTGAGAACCCAAACAGAACACAGAAATGTATTAATGTGTTTTCATCAACACATTCATTTCATGATTAAAATTTTCTAACGATTCATAAATAAGTTACATAAATTACAAGCTTTACAATTAAACATGACACCTTTTCACAAGCAAAATGCATCCAAGCTATTCTTAAAAGAATGAATTGAAGGGGAATGCCCAACTTCTTCTGGAAGCTCGTCCAATAAATTAACCGCAGGTGTGTGGAAGAATTCTTTCTCTTTTCAGACAGGTGTTCTGGGCTAAAGTTTTAAATAATTCCCTCGTGTCTCATACCTATTGCTCCAAAACTGAAAGGTAGGCTCATCTGTCATCATATATTCCCTGTATCTCCTAAATATGAGAGTCGGTAAACTTAATTTCCTCAGTCTATCTTCATAAGACATTTTTTCATTCTTTGAAGTAACTGATTAGCTCTTCTCTGGACCTTTTTTTTCTACATATTTTAATTTATATGGCCACCAGACTTAGCTAGCACATTCAAGATGGGATTGTACCAGAGATACAGTATGCAATGGTAAAAATATATCCTTGCATACATTTTGAACATTTTTTTTTTTTTTTGCAATCATAGATGTTGCTAATTTCACTTTTTTTCATAAACTGTGTGCATGTTTTTCCCAAATAAACAGATTAGCAGCTGGCTTCTAAATGCTTCAGGTAACCTCTACAGGGGGATCAGCTAATAATCATTAACAAATAAATAAAATAAACAGCCTACAGTACAATGTTTGCTTTCTTTGTAATAAAAATATCCCGTTTCCACGGCGAATAGGTCAAAGAGGACTGCTGTCATTTAGAAGCAGCAGAAGAACATAACATCACATGCCAATATATTTAATTTGTCAATATGTGCTCACTTTTCTGAGAATCTGTTTTACTATTAGAGTGAACTCTTCCCACTAAATACTCATTAACTTTCTATTCCCTCCTACCCATCTTTGCTCCTCCTCTTTCCCCTGCTCCCTCTTGCTCAATGCTTGCTGCTCATTTCTCCTCTCCTCTTTCCACCTCTGGCTGACCTCCTCCTCTTCCTCCTTTTCATTATTTTCCTCCCTCTCTGCTCCTATCTCATCTCCTCCTTCCGTGTCCTCTTCCTTATTTTGCTCCTCTTCCTCCATTTCCTTGTTCCCCGTTAAGTATCCACTAGCATCACCTCCTCCCTCCATCCCTCCCTCCCTTCCTCCCTCTTGCCTCCTCATCCTTCTCGTTGAATATTCTGGAGTAGGGACGATGAGGCGCTCCACTAGAATAAGAATTCCTGCATTATTTGATCATCAGAGTTTATTGTAATCCTTGACCCTGGCCCTGCATTTCAAACACAGATTGTGGATTAGGGTGCTCTGTGTGTGTTTGTGTGTGTGTGTGTGTGTGTGTGTGTGTGTGTATGTGTGAGCGTGCGTGCATGCATGCGTGTGTACGTGCGTGTGTTGGTGTACAGGGACATTTATGTAAATGAACAAGGCTTACAGTAATCTGCCCTCTGACCCACGTACCATAAAAGAGAAGTTGTGTTATACTGCATACCCAATCCAACAAACAAACACACACACACACACACACACACACACACACAACTCCACTCATTTTCCTGCATTTTACATTTTGTAGTAGTAGTAATAGTAGTAGTGAATGTACAAAATGTACAATGCAGGAACATGTGAGTGGAGCTGTTTGTGTGTGTATGTGTGTGTGTTTGTGTGTGTGTGTGTGTGTGTGTGTGTGTGTGTGTGTGTGTGTGTGTGAATAAGGGATGGCCGTCCTCTGGTTGACCCTGGTGTTGATGATGGTGATGGACTCTACTGGTAATAGCAGAGGAGAATAGATACACACACACACACACACACACACACACACACACACACACACACACACAAAACACACACACACCAGTCTTTGGCTTTACTACCTGCTGTATTCTCAAATGTAATGCTGTTTTACATGATGAACTACCCATTAACTGGTTTGGCTTGTAAACCAGTACATTTAGAAAAATGTTGTAGCCAACAGTCATGTCAATAAAGTAAAAGAATAAAAGTATACAATCCTGATAGATATTCTTCCTCTGTGCCAAAGAGCTCCATTGTTGTCCAAAATCTATTAAAAACAAACCGCCACACTGTTGGGTAACATCTGCCTATATTTCTGTATCACAACTTGTTTTTGCAAATCAAAGTCATGTTCAAAAGTGGAAACAAACTAAACATTTAATCTTTAATGATCTCAGTGTTTAACAGAGAGGGCCTTATGATCCAGAGGGGTCTATCCGAGAGGGCAGTGTCTGTCTGACCGCAGCATGTTGTCCAGTCTGTAAACTATAGGCCATTGTTGTTCTCTTTGCAAAATGGAGGAAACTAGCAAGCCATGTAAGGCTTTGTGATGTATAATACAATTGTACAAGTAATATAATATAATGTTATCACACAAGGTAGGCGGCACAGCGAATAAACAACAACGCAATTTAGTATTAGGCCATGTGGGCTCTTAGGCTTTATTTTATTGACAGTGAATCACACATATAAACTAAGGTGACCAGATTTCTCAGCCAAAATCCGGGGACATTTTCAGCTCAGAAGTGTATATACCTCCAAAACACGTCATGTTTTTATTTTTGTAAAACTTAAAACAGGGACACTAGACCTAGAGCTGTTCTCATTAGGGACTGAGCCCCCCTCCCCCTCCCCAAAGGTCTGATCCTAGGCTCACCCCTGCTGCTACTTCATACTCCACTCCACTACACCTCAGAGGGTAATGTTTCAAGATAAAATGTACTCATATTTCAAGATAAAGAGTCTTAATTTTTCAAGATAAAAAGTCTTAATATTTCAAAATAGAAAGTCCTAATATTTCAAGATAGAAAGTCCTAATATTTCAAAATTAAAAGTCTTAATATTTCAAGATAAAAAGTCCCAATATTTCAAGATAAAAAGTCTCAATATTTCATAATGTTGTCATGTTTACTACGTTTATTTCACAGCTTTTGCTTCATTACTTTAGGCTCGTTTCTGCAACAGCTCATTGAGTTTCCTTTGACATTGATGCAGTATTAAATGAGATCGCTGCAGTCGGCAGCAGAGAAACAAGCTACAGTGTAAATTAATAGGACAATTGTTCAGCTTGTATATATGTTCATAAAAGTACTCGTTTTGCCGCTGACAGACTCAGATTAATATTCTAAGTGTCTGACAATATTATGGAAAGGATTTCTAAGGAGGTCGACCTTTCTGTTTAAGATTAAGATCCTTTTTTAAAACATAAAAGTCCGCGAAATTGCGTTCGCTAAACCCACCAGACTCCATGTAAATAATCAGTGATTTTAGCATGGTAAAATACGGCTTTCTAAAACCTCTCTGAGCTCTGAGCAGCGCTGGCTCTGGCTGTCTTGAGCTTGCGTGTGTAGGGTGTGCGACTATCGGCTACGTTTGGTAAATGTTTTCTTTCTTTCATTCCAATTTCGGGTGGGTCAGTCACAGTGAAAACCGGGGACATTTCTGGGGACAGATCCAGCCGGGGACAGGTCACCAAAACCGGGGACGTCTGGTCACCCTAATATAAACAGCCCTGCTTACGTTAAAAATCACTAACACATTAATCCAAGGTAAACTCCCTATTAACTTATTACTGTTTAAGTAACGTTTGTTGAAAACTACAATGACCAGCTGTTCTAGGAAATTACTGAGCCTTTATGTCTTAAATTAATGAAGCTGAGTGACACGTAGAGAGAGAGAGAGAGAGAAAGAGAGAGAGAAAGAGAGTTAAAGTATTGCGTAAAGTGTGATATATTCAGCTTTAAATCGACGCCGTGGCTACGTACGTAGGTATGTGGAGAGACTGACCCTAGCTGTAGCCTGTAGGCACCTCTCATTTCCTGGTTCTCCTTCTCATAAACAACATTAAATCAAGGAGACGGTTAATTTTGTGTTCAGAAAGCACAGGGGAGACACAGTTTCTCTTACTAGTTCTCTAGCTGCTCTAGGAGAGCTGCGTACCTAGCTGTAGGCACCCCTCTCATTTCCTGGTTCTCCTTCTCATAAACAACATTAAATCAAGTTCATTTTGTGTTCAGAAAGCACAAGACACAGTTTCTCTTACTAGTTCTCTAGAGTTGCTAATCACCATCACTCTCTCACTCGCTCTACCACACACCCACACACACAAACACACACTGGCCCTGCTGTTCTAAGATTCACAACAGCGCACAAGTATAAATTTCAGGCCAGTTACGTAGGCTAAGGAGAAAGCGCTGCGTGGAGCCTCCACAGATAAATCACGCTTAAAACCAGGTCAAACTGCACAGCCAGGTTCATGTTTTTACAAAATAGTAAGTACAGTAAAGACCCTTGGTGACATAATGTATAGTCGCAGGTTCTATAGCAAGCTAACTGCTAACAGCTTAGCCACTTGATAACAAGCTAGCACTTGTCAGTCACCATAGCCCAAGTAAGCTTGCTAACTACCTGAATAACTAGACAGCTCTGTCGCTGCTGTTTAAGACTCTGTGGCACTCTGTCTCTAATAGTCAGAGGCACAAATGTGCTTGTCAAAAGGCAACCCAAGAGGTTTGTACGGATGAACTTTGAAGACGAGAATCCACTGGATTGCTAAATGTAGCTAATGTAACTCCTGGTGTGACCGGGTCATAATGCATTGTTGTTTTTTGTCTTTTTATGTGACCCATTGGCAGCAAGACAGATGAGTAATGGCAAACATGTTCTTAAACTTAGAGGATTGAACATACAGTAGGGAAGAATGACAACTTAAGGGGGAAATGTGAAAACAAAGGAACAGTCTTAAGGGCTTTTCACACGCGGAGCGACACTTTGCCAGCGTAGTCGTGTGGATCCACGAGGTCTCACTGCACTCGTCATGTGTAGACAACGCGAGTGAACGCCCGCAGCAATCAATGCTTGGTAACCATGGGGATTTTTTGCACTACTTTTTCTTGACGGTAGGCTATAACTGAATGACATTTGTTGACGGTGTTATCCTTTATCCCTAATCACAGGTCAATAAAATACCAAATTGTGGCAATACTAGTCTTTGCTAACCGCAGACTGTTGTTGTTGATAGCTAAAGTTAGCTTAATTAGCATAGTCATAATTACAGATGCTACCAAAAGAATCCAATCTTAGGCTGATGCTCTGACAAGCAGAAGCTATATATGTATATGTCCTGATAACTGTTTGTAAAACTTTTTATTTTTTATTTTAGTGAACCCAACATCAAAAAACTGGCTCTTGTTCATTGACTTGCATTGACTTGTTGGGAAAAGTTCAAGACAATTTAACTCTTGCAATGTGACACTTTCCCAAGATTGCGCCTGCTTATTGCGTCGCCTGTCAGATTGCCCCCCTACCTGCCCGCTTGCCTCTCATTACAATTGAATTATGAGGCACGGAATTCACTCCCCGTGTGGAAACAGCCTTTATATCAAACGGCATTCATTTTGTGTTATAAACACATTTTTCGCATTGTGTGTGTAATTTCGTGCCATTTATTCTACTACTAAATGACTAAATGGCACAAACACATTGTGACGTAAAGAGTGATAAAGTCAGGGGTACCAAGTCCTGGCCAAAGGCTGTTTGTGTCCCATGTGAGACTAAATGTTGATTGGCTGAATGTTAGTAAAAAAACATACTTCATCCCAAACCTGTTTCTTTACCAAACCGAAACAAGTACAGTAGTGGTGTTTGAACTAACATGCTATTTATACGGCTTCCCATGAGATCACGTAGAAAGGAAATATATCCCTACCATCTGACTTCTTCAACCCATAAAACACCATAAACGAGCTAGCAGAGAGAAAATCCAGCTCGATACACACACACACACACACACACACACACACACACACACACTGTATTGACAGGTCTGACAACCAATAGCAGGACATTTTTATCAGCTTGTACACCAGTCTTACTTTCCCGATGACGTTGACAGCTTTCCATTGAAGTGTGCATGCCAGAGAGAAGGAGGGAGAAACAAAAGAGAGAGGGTTTTGCTTAAAAAAACACACACATTCAGAGCAAATAGTGCAACGGTAAGCCAATTGACTGAAAGAAAAATCACTCCTACATGCATAGTGGCAGGCAACGGAAATATCCCTGCAACCCCAATGACTGGCTATTAATAAATGGAGTAAGAGCCTAATGAGAACAGAATCCTCTGGAGGCAACTCTTCTTTTCTCTTTGCTGCATGGCCTCTCTTTCTCTCTCGCTCTCTCTCTCATCATTCCGTCTTTCCCAAGCATAGGTGTTAATAAAGTGAACTCCATTTAGACTTAATTCCAACGCTAGTTCAGTTTTGTTGTTGTCCATTTCAACCAATAAGTTGGATCCACATATCAGACGGACAGAATATTGTCATTTCAAAACAAATCATTTTGCACATCCCTCTACATATTTGTACATCCAGCACTAACCATCCAGTCTCTTTTTTCCTTTTTAATGTTAAATAGTTATATGTTATTTGTTTCTGTATTTATTGTTAGTTTACTTTGGATCGTTGTTTTAATGTACGCACCATCAACCAAGGAAAATTCATAGTTACTTGCGAATAAATCTATTTCGGATTTTCATTTAGAACAAAAAATACACCAAAGTTTTAATCGGAATACGTTACTTCAATTACCAATTTGCCAAGGCCCTGGGGCCCCTGGAGTTCTGGGGCCAGTAAAGCTCCAGGAGCTCTTTGTGTCACCTGTCTTGTGCTTTTTTATACACATGAGGACACTTATTTTACTATTATTATTACTCATATTGAATTAGTAGTATTACATATGTGTATGCAACATTTGAGTACTTTATTCTACAACAATGTATGTTATGAGACATGGGTAGTATTTATTATTTAGCAATAACACACTGTAAAAAATACTACCAATCCTACGTTCAGCATTTTACAGAAATACAAGAGTATTAGCAAAAAATGGTAATGAAGCTTTAAAGGAAAAGTTTTTTGAAGAAGGGCCAAGTGATTATAACTAATTGTGTGTGTGTGTGTGTGTGTGTGTGTGTGTGTGTGTGTTAATGATAAGTTAAGCAGCATTTTAATGTTGGCGCTAATGTTAAATTTCTCTGTTCTGTAATTGGTTCTAAAACAATATAGGTCATAAACTGTTCATAATACTGTCATGTAAAACTTTATTTGTAACTTGAATTGTCACAAATAAAGTGGAGTGAAAGTACAACATGTAGAAATACAATATTGGAGAAGAACTATAACATAACATCAAATGGAAATACTCATTGCACGCAAGTACATGACTTGAGTTTTTGCTCTTTTTTCCTACCAATATCTTTGTCAAAATGATCAGGTTGTGAGACCTTCGGTACTTTCATGTTGTGCTGTAATGTTGCATATTCCCATATCAATGTTTTAAATTACCACACAGAAAATGGGGGGCCAAGTGTTCAAGGAAACACCACACATTCCACAGGGAGTTTAGCAATAGGGTGGTAATCCGGCCATAAAAACATATTACGGTAGTATTTTAACGTGTTTTAGCGTCAGAGACTCTTGGTCTGTATTATTGTCAGCAGAGATGAATGCTCAGAATAGCAGAGCGACTGATGAAGCTAGCCGAACCTGAGGGCTAAATGACTTTAACTCTCTGTCGACAGATTCACTGCTTGCATTACTCTGTTATTTATTGGGTGTATTTTCCATTTCTTCCTTCTTATTTACTCACATCACCAATGTCAAAGCATTGGCATTCACTCCATACTCCTGTCTTCTGAGGAAACAGCATTCACGTGGCAAATCTTTTTGCTTGGAACCACAAAACAAAACAAAAAATTGGGGGATTTGGTTCTTCAATTTTTTTTACAATGGTTCTTGTTTAAAGTCACAGATCATTTAAAGAAAGTGCAAAAAAGTGCAGTTATTCATCTTCATATAAGGAAATGTGCGTGTAATCATGCTTCTTTTGTCTGTTCCTTTGGCTTCAGTTTGTGTAATATAACAGTGCTGATACCTGAACCCTACACCAGGACTCCGACTAAAAGCTTTTTATTAATGTATTTTTTTTTTTAGGGACAATTACATATCTAGCATTAACCAACTGCACATAGCACATTTATTTTAGTTTGCAATGTCTGTATCTAGGTAGGCCTTTATACAAAAACACACAACCCATCAAGAAAATAGATCCAAAACAACACACACACACACACAGATACATAAACGTATACACACACAGACATATATACACACACACAGTTACAATAACAATAGAAAACACTTGTTTATCTGTGTCTGATCCCTCTTTATATTGTTTCAACGTGAGTTTAAAATGATCCCAGTCGTGACGTCAACGATGAAATGATTGTAACACATTTAGTTAGTTGAAAACACTGTAGTGATCAATGTAGTTTTCAATCCCAAACTTTACAATTTGTATACAATCTTAGTAGGCTAGTCCGGAGCTGCCATTGATACTATGACTCAATGAGTCATTTCTGATCATCAATTAATCATTTGCCTCATGTATGCTTTCTGATTTATCTGTTTTATGTAATCATTCAATGAATATCTTTGGACTGTCTGACAAAACAATTTGAAGTTGTCACCTTGAGCTTCAGGAAATTGTGTGGTGTTTAATTTTTCTCAATGTTCTTACAGTTAATACCGGGCAATTATTTTCTTTCTTCTTTGGGTGCATGACTAGACCTGATGCAATTGCTGGGCTGGACTCAGGATTCAAATCCATCTATGTTCAGCTCATTATTATATCATATGCATAGAAAACAGATTTCTTTTTTTAAATTGTGACTATCTCAACTATGGACCATATGGATAATTATTTGTAAGTTGTGCACATACTTGGCTTTAGGTGTGCAGGACACACTGCTGTGCAGGCCTGCTAGATGTCATTGTGTTCATGCAGCCAAGCTCTGTGCTGCTCTAACACACAACACTGCCATCTAGTGGAGCCTCACAGTCTCTCTCTCTCTCACACACACACACACACACACACACACACACACACACACACACTGGTGACAGTATAATCGTCCTTTTCATGAGATTTTGTCCCTGGGAGCCATACAGCCGGCTAATGTTAGGACAATGGTTCTCAAAGTGGGGTCTGGGGACAGGGCTGGGGTCCTTGAGGAGGAGTCCACTGGGTCCCCTGCAAAATGGCAAAATAGGTAATTTCATGATAATTTAATTCATCATAGTAGTGTTACAAAAACCTTGTTACAATAGTCAGGCGTTTACATTCTCTAATTGCCATCATTTCTGAAGTTTAAATTCAGTGCTCAATCAAAAATGATTCCCGTATGAGTCTGTGGGGCAAAATATTACAAACGGGAGGTCCAGGGATCTAATGTGTCTGTGTGTTTGCAAAATACTGAAGAGCGTCAGTATTACTGTGCTATAGAACAGAAATGGCATGCAAATATGCAAGGCTGCATTTATAAGTGTCCTGTGTGTGTGTGTGCGTGTGTGTGTGTGTGTGTGAATGCTTTCTGAACTCTATGCTTTCTGAATTGTGACTAACAGGGAGTGTGTAGGGGCTTGAGTTAATGAGGTTGGGTGAGCGATGGGGGGACGGCGCAGGTCTTCAGGGGCCGATAGGGCCCATTGGTTCTTCTCCTCTCTCACAGCACGAAAGAGAGAGGGAAGAGAGACAGAGAGAAACAAAGAGGCAGAGAGAGAGAGGAGAGAGAGAGAGAGAGAGAGAGAGAGAGAGAGAACGAGAGAAACAGCAAGATCATTTAATTTGAATCTGTTTTATTTGCATGACAGGAAAGGAAGATGTGAACCGAAGCGACGTTGTATCATTGGAGACATCAATATATTTCCAGTAAGTAAACCACAGTCAGTTACTGTAATACATGAGATGGTCCAATATCATTTTTTGCTTCCCAATACAGATTCCGATACCTTAACTTCTGAATCGGCCGATACCAGTGTGTAATGTATTTTATTATGTTCTAACTGCTGTATACTACTATCCATGTATGGATGTGATAGAATTTTCTATCTTTGTGAAACATGAACAAACACAAACAATGAACACCATAGAACTTTCTTTTATTATCCAGTTTGACAGTCAGTTATAAACAAAATAGAACATAAATGAACTACTTTTAAGTAGTAGTAGTGGTACTGGATCGGTGCATGAACTCCAGTGCTTCAAAAAAACAGTACCCGCATTTAAGGAAGTACGCATTTTTACTATACTGGTATCGGCATCGGAAGAGATCTAGCTAATGCATTATCGAGGAGCGAAGCACAAGAAAGGAATGACAGAACGAGATTAAAAGAATATAAGAGTGGAAAAAAAGACAAAAAATGGCAGAAAAAAACTGTAAGGTAGAAGAGGAGACAGAGGAAGTGCTAACACATAGGGATCCGTCTGTCTGAAATCTCAACATTCCTCCATCAGCTGCAGCCTAATATATCTCACCGGGCGAGAGAGTTATGCGGGGACTCATGCACGGCTGTAGATTTACTGCCTAACTTCTGCAGCTCCTTGAGAGACTAACTAAAGCATGGTACTGTATATCATTTTCACATCAAGTTCAACCCTAATTTCAACCTTCATTTTCAATGATATCAATGGTGTACATATAAATAAAAGTGTGTGCAATATTTACATATATATATATATTCCGTGTTTCTCTGAAATGTCAGTGTTTAACAAAGCCTTTTAAACACTGATCACTACGGGAGGCTATAAAGGCAGAAATTACATTTCATATTCTGCTAATTAAGTGCAAACACATTTAGTCAGAAACACATGCTGCATACTGTTGAGTTAGAGAAAGATCATGTTCTGTGCTTTGTACGCCACCCCCCCCCCCTCCCCAACCACCTCGGTGACTTGCATGTGCAAATGCTGCGTTTATCTCAAACAGACACATGTACATTTTTACTTTTCTTTTACCAGGATTTCATGTGGATAAGGCGGCTTACTAGTCTGGCTAATGTATGTTTACAAAGAATATGTTCAGCGTTTCCTCTTAAACTGGGATGTGTTGGGACTGATTGGTGGGATTGCTAAGGGCGAAGTACACATGGAGATACACTGGTGAGAGCCAATGAGGTTTAACTATGAATCAGCTAATTGAAATAGCTCATGTTACTGTACTGTATCAACAGTTATCTTCTATTAATATTGTATGTGGCGTTTTCTTTAGCGGGTTGCAAATCTTCCACCAAAACGAGTTCCTTCACGAGTCTATCTAGTCGCTGAGTCCTGAACTTAGTGCCGTCCAAGAAGAATGTGATTGGTTCAAAAAATGCAAACAACCCAGAGCGTTTTTTTCTGATGCGATGAAAAAAAGCACCTTTCGGCGTGTGTGTAGAACATACCGGGGAGAGCAGCATCTAGACGGGGTTTAGCGAGTAAGGGGACATTTCCGCGTAGGGAGGGTGGTGGATGGGTCAAACACAAGACTTTCACTCAGGAGGAGCATGTCAGGGAAGCCGTTTTCTTCTTTAACCAGCCCGTTATTCCTGCGTGTCACAGAACCGTAAGCCCACCCAAGGATGCATCAGAGTAATATAATATGTTAGGGAATTGTATTTTTCACGATGAGGGCTTTTTCTCTCTTGAGTAAGACTTGCCAGTTAATATGAACCAGGCAGCAGTTGCATTGCATGCAAAATGTATTGACAATACAAGTTAATGAAGACACCTCCTCTTCCACTGTAGGAACTCTTTCTATCAGGGTTAAGCTGGGTTCATCAACCTTGACGATGGGCCCCCTACTGAAGCTGCAGTTAAAAACACTCATATTTGATTATGCTGTACTGTATATGTATTTGAAGTTAACCCATACTCCAATACTGCTATCCAGAAATCATCCTCTGTCTGATGTGAAAATATAAAAGAGACATGACGTCTGGACTCCATTTAACTGCTTCTGAAACACAATGCAATTGCTCATTTAGCATTTCTTTCATCAGTTTTTGTGAAAAGAAATCCTGTTCCTGTGTACTACAGGTTCACATTCCATATTATAAGTCAAGTCACATTTGTGGCAGCCATGTATAATATGACCTGGGCCATGTTCAGCCCCAACAGAATGTAGTAACATGCTTTTAAAACTGAAACAGTGGTGCATTGAACTCCCTGCTGTGTGCGTAAGTGCTCATACACAACCCCAATACAGATGTGATGTCCCATAGTTCTGTGGGTTCTGTGGGATGCTGGGCCTTTGGAGTGTAAATGTGTGTTAGTGTTTATCTGATGAGTGTGAATGGTGAATGGTTTCTGTACTATGTAAAAGTGCTTTGAGAAGTATTTAAGACTAGAAAAGTGCTATATAAGAACAGTCCATTTACATTGTGAGCTGCTCAAAATTACACTCTGAATATGTTGTTTCTCACACAGACTTTAGTGTAAATGACACCCCTCTCACTTCCTACTCTTACTATCGCCCCTCTTTCTTCCCTATACCTCATCTCTCTGTCTGTCTGTCTCTCTCTCTCTCTCTCTCTCTCTCTCGTGCTGTGATATTTCTCTTCTATTTAAAGGCCACTAAAGATCAAGCTTTAGAAAGACATTTCAATTTACTTACTGGCCTTTGGAAAGCACCCCCGGTTAGATTTGGATGCTTTGGTACAGTTAATGGTGTATATCTGTTAAATGGCAAGCGTGAGCCGCTGCATCGATCACATCTGAGTGAGAAGATGGCAGTAGATAGATATAACAGCAGGTACAGAGCATTATCCCTCTGTCAAGAAGAATGGAGACTTCTATTGGATGTGGATTACCTTTTACGGCAAGCATATCGCCCCACGCCCCCCTTAAAACAAAAGGGTTTCCTATACTCCCAGCTCTCCGACACAGGGACC
The DNA here is from genome assembly GCA_026937815.1 of Etheostoma perlongum. Lineage (NCBI taxonomy): Eukaryota > Metazoa > Chordata > Actinopteri > Perciformes > Percidae > Etheostoma > Etheostoma perlongum. The sequence goes on from CM049373.1 coordinate 11,104,328, forward strand.
CAGGTACAGAACAGCCAACTGGGACTTTTTCACTCGATTAATCATCAGAGACAGCCTGCAGGCTACAAGCATCAATTGTTTTAAAGGAAAGGGCTTTACAGTAAAGATTATAACCATTGGAATACCTTAGCATATTAGAAATCAGCATTTTTCTCTTTTTGCTTAAATGCTTTTGCTACCTTCAGGTGTACTGACCCCTCAGATGACAAGCAACATGTCACTGGATACACAGCAGTGCAGGCAGCAGTTCCTGAATCACATTCACTTTCTGTATTTATGGAGGCTGGCTGTGGCCACAGGGAAGAAAGCACAAGGCCACAGAGGCCAGATACTGCAGCTATACCAGAACCACATATTTCCCTGTTTGCAGTCATTCATATCTTCTTATACAGGGCTGTAAATTGACATCCGCCAACCTTCCAAATGCCGATAAAAATTAACTTTGGCTGGTATAACGTAAAGTTACGAGCCTATTTGGAGCATGATGAATGAAGCAAAGCGTCTGTTTAAGCCATCCGGCTGCAGAAAGGATCTGAAAAGTCTGTGTTTTTTTTTTTTTTTGATTGGTCTTTTTTCGGTTTCAAGAAATTTGAACAGTTTGGCTCGTAAATAAATGGAACTACGCAAAACAAACCAGATGAGCTGAAATAAAGCAGTAAAATTTGTTAGAAAGAAAACATGTGGATATATTTTTTGGGGGAGAGAAACATAATGTCAATGTGTATTTTATCTGCCAACCATCAAACCAAACATGTGTTTAAAGAAACATGGATGCTTAAATGTATTCAGTGACACTCAAAATCTGGTTTATTTTTTCTGGAAAAAAGTGGCTGATGGATTGGATTGGCTTCTAACTTTAAAAACTGGCCATGTTGGCTGATGTTTGAATGAAAAAGTTGATTTAAAGCTGATTGTGAGTGCCACTGAATACATTTAAGCACCTGTGCTTCTTTAAAAAGAAACAATAAAACAATATTACAGTAAGTTTCAGAGAACTGAAACAGTGAAACCAGGCTTAGTTTTAGAAAATTAAAACAAAAAATAACCGGTACATAAAAGAATATACAGCATTTACTCTTTTTTCAAATGCAGTTTTCTTAAGACTTGTGCAGCCAACTTCAAAATAATTTCCCCTATTCATGATGAATAGATGAATTTCACTCATATGGTATTAAATCCTGTCTGTTTATTTTTCAGTTGGAAAAGAGCCAATCAGAGTTTTAGAGTACTTAATAACAGCAACTCTTAAACCTTGTGTTGTAAAGCATAAAGTATAAATTATCATTGTCATTACAATTTTGTGTTACATCTTCTAAGCCAACTTCATTCCAAGTTATTTACACTAGTTTAACACTTATTTGTCAATGTCATGGTCAATAAATCTCACTCATACTAAATTAGACCTAATTCTTGAGTTAAAAAACATACATTTTTAATTATTTAGACTAAAAGTTAAGATGAGAGGAACGTATGTTGATGGATAATCACAGCCTGTGTCGTGCATGGAACCATCCATGATATATTTTTGGGCAATTTTTTTGTTGTTGTTATATATACTTAGATATAGATACGGGTCAAATTTGACCCAAAGACAACAGGCAAGGTAAATCTACATATTTATTTGAGCAGTGTGAAAAAAGTTAACTGCTCCTTATGAACCCTCACCCCCTACAAACAGAATACAGACTCAGGAGGAGCTTTTGTCAAGTCTCATAACTCATATGTACTGTAATTCATGAAGTTACATTGACCAAAGTGCTGTATGGACCAAAAAATCTGATCACAAAATGAAACACTGACAAATACAAAAATGCACACAGCTCATACCCACAAATAAACAGCTCATAGGCAAAACAAATGAAAACCACTTAGTTAAACCTAAAAGGTTTGGACCTACTTGGAGAAGGTCGCTCTCTGGCGCAGCTCGGTGAGCTAAAACTAACAAAAAAGTACCTGTCAGGAGCATGGCTGGGCATTCTGGACCAGTTGCAGGAGGGACAGGGACGACTGACTGAGCCCTGTACAGGAAGTTACACTAGTCCAAGTGAAAGGGTAAATGGGGTGGATGATAACATCTGTTGTGATTTGACACTACATTATAATTAGAATTTTAATTTTAATATCACCAAGGTTTTTGACATGGGGTTTAACAGGGGTGTTGGTAAACTCTTTGATCACATGTATAAATTTACTTTAAATCATCACTTTAAGAGTGTAAGCCATATGGTTGCACTATTGTATTTATTATATGTTCTTTTGTAATTGTGGCAGTGTGTTTTTGTGTTTACTATGTGATTATATGTTTTGCTGTTGTTGAGCACAATGAGACAAATTCCACATCAACTGTGGTAATATGGCAAAAAATGATCAGTTCTGGAATTGTTGATGTAATCAGCGGGGCCAAAAAGGATGACCCAAGACTTGCTTTCACTTTGTTGTAGGATTTCTTTATCAGCAAGGCAGTTCATGAAACTGATTAGATTGGTCCGATCTTTTGGTTTGGAGATAGAGCTGTGTGTTATCATCATAACAGTGGAAGGAAATGTATTTTTCATTGAGGGGAAGCATTTACTGTACATGAAGAAAACAATGGAGCCTAGGATGGAACCTTGTGGGACCCCACAGGATCGGCTAGCAGGGAAACATTGCCTATGTTGACGGAGAGGTAGAATGTGAACCAGTTCAAGGCAGTGCCATCGACACAATCAGTACTGGAGATGCACTATAAACATACTAAAATGTCATGTACCAGATGTATCAATTGCCATGCGGAGATCAAGAAGAAGCAGGATGCCGTCTGCAGTCATCGAAATTGGTAGAGGAGCAGGTCATTGTTCACTCTATCTGTAGTATGGTGACCCCTACAACATTTACTGGGTGAAAGTACAATTAAATTGCCAAAGTACCCCTTTAACTTACTTCAAATTTGAAATTAAATATGTTCCATGTCAGCCTTTGTGAAGGATATGCAGTTTTACGGGTTACATTCTTATTGTAAAATTACTTTTATAGGAGAATAAAAGTATTTATGACAAGTGTCTGCTGGGAAATGTTCTCTGGATTGATTCCATATTTTTAATCTCTAAAACTCTGCATTAACACCATCACTCACAGTTCAGAAACACCACGGCCCCCTGGAGGTGTGTCAGTGTTCACCCACTCATATCCGCTATGCACCCATGGGTCTCTGGGCAGCACTGACCTTCACCCTTCTAAAACCAGGGTAGGGTCGGTGTCAGACAGGAAATATTAAAAAAAAAAGAACAAGGTCACCAAAAAGAGCTGGTGCATCTATATTAAGAGGAAACACATCTGTTTTCTTTGATCTCTGTATCTTCCTCTCTCTGTGTCTCAGACACACACACACAAGTGAGCGAGAGGATCCAATCAAGGGCGCTCCAGCTAAAGAGGGGAAGGTGGTGGTGTGGTGGGTACGAGGGGTGTGAGGGGTGTAATTTCTGTTTCATATGCTCTCCCCCCCACACACCCCCAACTTGACAATACTTGAAAAACAATGAGAGTGGCCCAGTTGCAGGATTCCAATTAGTATTAGATATGCAACAGTTGAGATTAGAATATGCCTCTTCCCTCAGTGGAAGGGGGAGAGGAGGGGGAAGGGAGGGTGGGAGGGAGAGGGGGAGAAGGGGCGCTTGCTGCTCTGATTACCAGCCCGAGCCCAAGTGTCGGGTCGTGATAAAGACTCACGCCTGTATGTGTATGTTGAAAGAAGGGAGGGAGGGTGGGGGTAGAGAGATAAGGCATCAGGGGGACACAGCTGAGCATCAGCACACTAGGTTACCTACACACACACACACGCACACACACAAACATCCACACACACACACACACACACACACACAGATCTCAGTCTGTCCCGTCTGCCCTCCGAGGGAATATTCATTTCTAAAATAGCTTGACTCCTCCCTGACGGGAGTGGAGGTTATTTTAATCAGTGGAGAGGGAATAGAAGATAGGGTGCTTCTGGTGTGTGTGTGTGTGTGTGTGTGTGTGTGTGTGTGTGTGTGTGTGAGAGGACCTTCTGAATTAGGTTGAGCGAATGTTTTTTTTTTTTTTTTTTTTTTAGCTGGGACATTCTTAGAAATGAGACCCAGACACACAGCCAGTGTGACCTTGTTGTGTGTTTGGTTCATGCAATCAGAGGTTGCATGAACAGTCCAAATTAACTGAGTCGGACTCTAAAAGTCATCATAGTTGTTAATGGATTGGCATATGGGAAGTGGTCATTGTTTCAAACATACAACTGTAAAATTTAGACCTTGAAGTCCTTGTACTACGACCAGCTGAAGAGACTAGGATAGCATAGAATAGAATAGAATGCCTTTATTGTCATTATACACAAGTGCAGTACCTGTGCAATGAGATTGAAGCAACCCCTTTACAGTGTCGACACAAGAGAGAGGGGGGGAGACCTGGTGGACAGTCCTGAGTCTTGAAAGCAACTACATACATATATAAAATAGGTTTGTATACACATTGTGTGAAAAGTAGTTAAGTATTAACAACAAATAAATAAATAGTGCACAGTAATGAAATGGTTAAATATTAAATATTGCACTGTATAAAATTGAACAGAATTCCAGTGTCCTTTTAGGTATTGTATAACAGTATTGCACAGTAGGAGGGAAGAAGAAAGTCTGTGGAGTGAAGTCAGTGCAAATGTGAGTTCAGGGTGGTTATGGCTTTTGGGAAGAAACTGTTCTTGGGTCTTTTAGTCCGTGCTGTGATGCACCTGTAGCGCCTTCCTGAGGGCAACAAGTCAAACAGATCAGAGCTGGGGGGGGGGGGGGTCTGTCCTTGGTGATGTGTTCTGCTCTACTGAGGTAGCAGGAGGTGTAGATGTCCATCAGGGAGGGGAGAGAGCTGCCTATGATCTTTTGTGCTGACCTTACAACCCTCTGCAGCCTCTCCCTGCCTGCCACGGTGCAGCTGCCGTACCATACTGTGATACAGTACGTCAGCAGGCTCTCGATGGAAGAGCCGTAGAAGGTCAGCAGCAGGTTGGGGTCCAGGTGTCGTGGGTGTAGAGACAGTACAGGAAGGGGGCTCAGCACAGAGCCATGTGGGGAGCCGGTACTCCACGTGCGAGTGGAAGAGAGGTAGGGGCCCAGTATCATCGTCTGGGGCCGATTTGTGAGAAGGTCCTTTATCCAGGCACATGTGAGAGGGAGGAGGCCGAGAGTGATCAATTTGGTGATGAGAATGTCCGGGATGATTGTATTGAAAGCGGAGCTGTAATCCACAAAGAGCATCCGGGTGTAGCTTTGCTGCTGCTCCAGGTGGCTCAGCGCAGAGTGGAGAGCTACGTCGATGGCATCTTCTGTGGATCTGTTTGCGCGGTATGCAAACTGATAGGGGTTCAGGTCTGGGGGGAGGTAATCTGACATCTATAGTTACTGGTTACTTTTCTATTTGACATGCAAAACTATGATCAGCTTATTAAATACTAGAGACCATATTGCAAGGGGATTGCCCCAGCCGCAACGTGAAACCGGCGTAAAGTGTGGGGGTGTGGGGCCCCTTCCCTACTTCCTACCCCCTTATTTACGGCGGCCTTGCTCGGACCACACCTGTCTTCTAAACTCAAACTCTAGTCAGATCTTAATTACACACCTGTAAGATGTCATGTCTGGATCTTGCACAACAGACAGACAGACAGACTGACAGACAGACTGACAAGATGAAAACAAAGTTTCTGTTTTGGCTGATCCCTGAGCTCCATCTCAACCAGCTAAGCCATTAAAATGCTGCTTACATTTGAAGACATCAGTATAATAATTCAACTTACAATATTACTAAGATTAGAAACCATTACAAGAGAAATTCTGCTCCACTTTTGATAAAGCATATGTTGCTGACCATAGTCATACTTTTACATAAGTAACATTTTCAGTGCAGGACCTTTACTTGTAGTGGAGTGTTGTTGCTTTACATTAAAAGGTAAACCATCTGAATAATTCTTTGCAAGCACCTTGTCCCATTACAGGTAAGCGTGAGAGCACCTCTGAGATCCCTTTTGGACCAAGAGCTAAACAAAAAGAAATAAAGGGACTCTGTCAAGTTGAGTAGTAGAGAAAATGGTACCTTGGGCATCAAGAGTGTTTCATTGATGCAGTAAGCCAACAGAACATTAAGTTGAGATTCGTGGATATGACTTAAGACCCATAGACACATAATTTTGGCTCACAACTCAATCACAGTAAAACACTGCATATTCATTGGCAAGGACCACACCATTCACCAGAAATGTGTAAACAGGTTATTGATGAAAGATGAATAAAAGATGATCGGTGTGCGAGGCATGAAGTCACTTGTAGTTATCAATTTGCTGACTGTGTAGCTTGGGACCTTCGTTAGGGAAACTGCCATAGCACCTGGGCACAACAAACCCTCTTAGGACCTAAAGGAGAAGAAAGAGGAGAGGAAGAAGGAAACATGGTGGGAGGGAGGTGCCCGAATGCAAGAGGTGGGTATCCATAGGAATGCTGGAAGAGGAGTGGTTAAGGCCAGCTAGGTCTCTTCAGTGAAAACCAAAATTTAAGACAATGAATTATAATTGTTGCAATTTTACCAACTATGAGTTATTGTATCAATGGCTGCCTTTGTTTATTTTCACTTCTAACATCTCTTTCTCAGTTTCTGCATTTGGGTTTACCTAATGACTCTTTTATGTGTAACTAAGCAAAACTCTGTACCTTACATATGTATAGTTGGAATGGTATGATGTAAAACATGGGAATGTGGAGGGCTGTGGCTCAGGAGTTTGTAGTGTGGTCATTGGCTAATCAGAAGGTTGGCGGTTCGATCCCTGGTCCCTGCATCTCTAGGTTTACATGTCATCTTTGGCAAGATACTGAACTGAAATGTGTGTGTGGTCACTAAGACAAAAGCTGAGGGTGCCCTGGTAGCTCACCTTGTTGAGGTGTGCCCAATGTACCAAGGCTCCTAACCACTGTGGCCTGGGGTCACTGTCTACAAAGCTCAAAAAAAATTAACAAAGCTAAATGTAAATGCTGTCCATTTTTTGCCATCTGACATGATTGAAACCTACAGAAAAAGCAAGTAACTGGGTTTTTGGATAAGATATGTCAACTGCTGTATCAAAGATCACGAATGAACTGCCAGGATCAATTTTAACTAGAGATCCTACAGGTGCTCAGAATCACACAGGGGTTTAAACATCAACATCTCCTTTTCGACTCGGCCAAGTCGTTCTGCTGATGAGGACCATGTGATAATGCCATCAGTTACTTGAGATTGTTCAGTGAAATAGGATTTGTAAGAATTAGGATGGAATCTGCCAAAGAGACAAAGATCAGGGTGAAAAAACTCATCAGAAATGGAAAATAAAGACAGAATTATCCCTTGTTTTGTACTCTTAAAGCTTTTATGGTGACATCATACACACCTTTTGGGCAATGAAGCATGAGTGTACTTCATCTGCATCATCCCCTATACAAAAACTGTATTGAGAAACATGAGGTCCTCAGTAGTAAATATGCTAATTTTACATATCATTTCAATCATAAATTTGTAGCCAATCAAACTGCATCACATTCAGCACAAGGACCTAAACTGAACTGAAGTCATTGGCCTCATTTATATGTCTAATCTAAGTTCTGAGGGTAGAACTTTTAGCAGACTTTCTGTAATTGCAAAGAAAGTCTGCAATTGGTCCACAACAATTTTTTACAGAGCAAAGTATTGGGTCCTGTCTTCATCAACTTTTTCACTCATTAAGCTCAGTGCAGTGAGCTGCAGCTCAGGCCTGGATCATGCTACTCACTGAATCTCATGACAGCACATCTAGCCCAACAATGACAGTTTAGGGTCACAGTGTTTGTCTACTCTCCTCTTGTATAAATCCATAACTTGGCCTGAACCCCTCCAGCCCTGAAGCAATCAGATTAGGCTATCAAGCCATCCTTAGACCCTCCAACTCTGAAACAAATCTATACGTTCAATTGGACGTGTCACCGGCCGGTCTTAGCTGTAGCTAAGCTCTCCACACGCGAGCCGAGCGACATCTCAAAAGGGAGCCCTTCAGATAGCTCCAGCTGTTAATATATGCCTGCTTCCCCCCGATGAGATTCTGAGAGGATAAATAGAGATGGGGAGGATTAGTTAGCAGGGCTACGAGGACAGGATCCAAATTAGCGGCAGCCTCAATCACCCGGCCCACAGCCTCCTTGTCTGTTCACGCGGCTCTCTCGTACGCTTTCGTTTTTCTTGCACTGTCGTTTATGTTCAAGGCTGATTGGCAACAAAATTCTGATGCGGCGACATGGTCAATTTGGCTGATAATTTGCGGCTGGAAACACCAATGACAAGCCAACAAGCCTACTCCTCATCTGAACTCCTCATTTACATCTAAAGTAATCATTTTGTCTAGTCTATAGTCTCTGCAAGTCATTTAAGGGTGGCGTGCATGCGTTTACAGTAATGTAAACATGCAGATTTGTGCTTTTGTGCAGCTCCCCATGTGAATAATGTAATGTATGTATGCTTTATGTTTCGTTAGAATTGTGATGCCTATTATAGAGAACTGATGTATAGTTTAAATGTTATTCAGCAGTTTTTCATTGGAATTATATTATGGCAGGGCTCTAAATCACCATAATAAGTAGTTTCAATACAGGAGGAAGTGGTCCACAGTAAGTGTGTGACTTTGTCCAGCATTTTGATTGAATGCTATTCAGGATTTTTGTATGTTTTCCATCAGTCACAAAGAAGGCTTGATGCCTTAAGGCCCCGGTATGTGTCGAACAAACTAGGTTGTATGATGTGCGGTCCAAACACGTCTAAAAACAGTGTTTTGACCTTATTCAAAAGAAAAACTCTTGTCTTTTAAATCTTTGTAATCTAAATGTGATGAATCATACAAGTGGGAATAACAAAGAAGGATGTTGGACAGTCTCTCCTCTAAGGCAGGGTTCTTCAACGTTTTTTAAGCCAAGGAGGCGGAGTAGGGACCCCCTACTAGATGGATTGTATATAATGAATTTTGATATTATACTAGGCCTACAATAAAGTGTAGGGCAGCCTAAAGCCTTTATAGATGCCTTTTTTTGTGTGTTGCCTGATGGCAAACATGAGGAGGTTAACTTATTCCGAAAATAAAAATAGTGACGATATTGCAAGACTGTACATAAAGTGAGTGAAATATGTTCATAAAACAGCCAAGGGTTTAAAGGGTTAAATGCGGAGCTTCTTATTGTTTGCGCCTCTCGCTTGCATTACGTACAGGCAAACACAAAACTGCTCTGTTTTACTTGATCACTTCTCAACCCTCTGTGGGCATTTTAATATATCTTCTTAAATTCTCCTTTTTAGGGTATTTGCATTTAACCTGGTGCCAATCTGTTTCATATGAAAATGTTCAGAATAAACTCTGCTTTCTGTCTAGTGACACCCACATTTGCTTAAATGCAATGTGTAAAGACATAATTTGGCTCTAAAGCGGAAGAAATTCACAAATCTCTTGTGAAAACATACCTACACTCAAATGTTTTGGTGCTTGAAAGGAGTATACAAAAGAATTGGGTTCCCCAAGGTAGCACAATATATGAATAAAATAGAAATACAAAATTTCTAAAATAAAATTTGGAGTAGGAGTGTTGTCAAACATCGCTTGGACGCACCGGTCATTTTTTTTGTCGTAGTACTGAATTTTTTTCCAAACAGCCTTACCTGCATTCAAATGTGCCTTCATCAGACGTTTTTCCAGCAACTCACCCAGATGTTCATCATCAGGAAATAAAGTGAAACTCATGCACCCAGACAAATGAACAGCAAATGAATGAGGCGACAAGAACAAACAAAAAAGAAGCATGACCACACTCTTGTGTCTCACTTCTTTGTTGTTTTTGTCTATCTCAGCACGGTCCCGCGCTCCTCGCTGTAAACTGAAAATGGTATTTGGGAGACAAACAACTTCATTCCGCCGTGCATCAGTAATTAGCTGTGGAATTAGCGGGCTTGACGTGCCTCCACAGATCAGCCGGCCCTCCAGGGAGGCCTGCGGGTCCAGGCGAGCCGCATTTCCAATTATTGTGTTGAATTGCTAATTTAGTTATTGTGCCTGGCGTAATTGTGATGGGTATTGGGTGTGCGATTCAATTTGTTTTAAATATTTGTGGGCCGGTGGATTGGTAATGGAGCTGACCTATCTACAGGCCCAGTGTGAGAGTTAGGAAGAAAGAAATATACATGAATAAGGGACTACAAAGATGTTTTAAGTCCCCAATCACACATACACAGTGACACGCACACACACACACACACACACACACTCTTTCAATCTCTCCCTCTCTCATCATCGTAGTGTGATCTGCCTCATCCCTTCTAAGACTGTTGAAGTTACAAAGCCTGAATTTAGAAAAATAGCACTTTGATCATGTTCAGGGTGCGAGGTGCAGAGCATTAGACAGGGAGAACACAGAGGGCTTTGGTTTGATGAGGAGTGTCGTGGGAGGCGTCGCATTTCTCTGCTGAAATATTAGAGCAGGAGAAGGTGAAGGTAGCAATACTCCTGGCCCGATTAGGAGACATATTGGGTCGGATGCTGAAGAAAGCCCGGAAGAAAGAGTCTGTTCTTGTATTTTCGCATTGGCATCTTGTATTTTCGCATTGCTATACATGGCATTCCACATGGCATTCCTGGATGGGAGAAACACGTGCTCTGGTTTGTTGACATTACTTTAAACCAATCACAATCGTCTACTGATGCCCACAGCATCACTATCGTTGCCTTATATAGACATTGATGGCGGAAGTTTAGGAACTGTTGACTGGAATTATATTCAAGGTGTCCTGATGAACTGCACTGTATGTCAACCAATCAGAAACAAGTACATTTTGTCGCAATGGTAATACTGCCCTTATTATAAATCAGTGGCCGACATGACAGATGTAAAAAGGTATCAAATGCTAAGGAGTGATTGCATTAAAAATACCTTTTTCACTAGCAAACTTTAAAGGACCAGCAGTGTTTTAACAGACTTGCTTGAGTTAAGTGGAAGAAATGCAGGGTGGCATGCACAAGAAAGAATGATCATCAGAATAAGGGTAAATATAAGAATATGACAAACACATATAAAGTAATAAGAATTCTGAAATGTAAAGTGTATCATGTGCTGGTGTGTAAGTGTATAAACATGTAAAATGTATATATGACAGTTGTAGAGCAAAGTAAACAACATCATGTGATCACCCAAGTTTCAATTTGACAACTTTTCATAGTGTAGTGAAATGAATGGAATGAACCAACTGCTGCCACAGAACAAAGCAAGACAATGCTGAATGTCAGATGCAAGACATATGTAGGGTCTGCTTTGCAAAGTGTAACAGAGATAGAGGTTAGTAAAGGATAAATAAAGATGTGCCCCAAGTGGGCAGAAATAAGCAGAATAAGTGCATATGAGTTCTCTTGCAGACTTTGTGAATCTACAGACTTTATACGGACCGGCCAGTCTGAAAGTCTGGAGAAGTCCAAAGTCTGGTTGTGACTGGGAATCTGCCAGTTTAACCCCTTCAGCCTCTTGTTTGATTTACATCACTATCTGTGGGACTACATGCCCATTTTAACAAATAAAAAGACATTTTCTAAAGAGCAATATTTACAATCCTTTATAATTTCACATGTGAGTAAGACTGCGGAATTCACAGTGTGATTTCTTCCCACTTATTTCATGGACTTCACAAATTATTTTGATGAACGAGCCCACACCTGCCCGCGACAAGCAAACAGAATTGTGGCTAACATTAAAATCAGCAGGACTCTTTGTGCGCCGTATACGAGGCTGTTAATCACATTATGAGTCAGCTTCGGCAGCATTACATTTCATTGCGATGTTGATTTTCTTTTTCCTTCTTTCATTTCACACACTCTTATAGTCATTTTCAACTATTAACTGTTATGAAGAGAATATTACGCAGTACTCACTGTTCATTGAAAGAGGTGTTTTTATGTGGAAGTGTTTGCTGAGGGTGAATTTGAATTTCACAACAGTTTTGAGAGCCCATTGTGGAAGGTGATTTTGTGTGTGTGTGTGTGTGTGTGTGTGTATGTGTGTGGTGTCCCTGCTTTCATCTTGATGGTACAGAGCATGTGTTTTTCTGTCCTCCTGTCACCTTGAGGTCAATATGAAAGACGTAGGGCTGAATGGAACGTCTACAGGTCTTTGAAATCTCTTGTCCGGCCTCTATGAAAACACTGGAAGTACACACACACACACACACACACACACACACACACACACACACACACACACACACACACACACACACATATGAACTGCCATGCATGCAGACACTCACTTATTCTGAGTGCACAAAGTACAAAAGATTCATGTGGAGAATTTTGCACACACACACACGCACACACACACACACTCTCACACACACTCACACACGCACACACACGCTCACACAGTCACTTACACACAGATGAAGCGAAAACAGCCATTTACACCTGGTGGGTGTTTGATCATCAATTAAGCTTTATCCCTCTTTCAGGCTGTTTAGTCTCCAAGGTGTTCAGCTCAGCCCGCTCGATCAATCCACATCACCATCAACAGACAAATCTGCCCATTGTCACCTCTTCTGTGTGTGTGTGTGTGTGTGTGTGTGTGTGTGTGTGTTTGTGTGTGTTTGTGTGTGTGTGTACAAATTCATACCCTGATTTTTCTGTATATGATGTCTAAATAAATGGCACCGTTTTAGAAAATCAATGTGAACAACATGAATTTATAAAAATCCAGCCGCCCCTGTGTTCAATTGATGGTGATTTTCATGTTTTACAGGCCCGTAGCCAGCCAAGTGGAAGGGGCAGCTGTTCTTATAATATTTAATATGCATGAGAGTGTGCTCCTAGCTTGCTTTTATTACACCATTATGACCAGATCATGAGAATATTTGATTGAAGTGTTTTGTAAGAGAGAGAGAGAGCGAGAGAGAGAGCGAAAGAGAAAAAGAGAGAGAATGCGCTGAAATCAGAGATCTGTCAGCAAGCCCGTGTTGAGATATGAATAAACTGATTTCTCTGTGTGCCATGCAAACATCATATCCCAAATATGATCAGCAAGATGAGCCTCATAAACAATATTCATGTCCATGTTAACACACATGATTCCAACAACATGCTACTCAGTCCGTGGGTTTGGCGATGCTCAGCGTCCAGCATTCAGTTTATCTACAGATCGAGTCATAAACATTAACATTGTGAATAATAGTGGATGGGTTGTTGGTAAAATACCGTATAATTAATGAGAAAAGTATTACTGTAAACAAAGCAGAGAGCAGAACAGAGCCGCTGTTGCTCCTGTGCACATTTACACATTCTTATCATTAGATGCATTGTACGCACATGTACGCATAGTGAGTAGAGGATTACGGCTGCCGGCTCCACTGTACACAACATAACCAACATAAATGTGTCCTCATACTGTTCACCAGGGGTTACGCATACAGACATGCATATACCCCAGCATCAGCACCTGTGTCTTATCGTAACCAACCAATGGCTTTATCTATAGGATTTGAAAATGTTATTATTCTGAGGCTTGCATCCTGCCTAAGACAAACACGAAGCTGATAATAATCAGGCCTGATTTCTCGGAAAAGAGGAAACATAAGAAGAAAGAATGGGGAAAAACCACTACACCAAAACGCAGAAAGGAATAGGGTGAGATGGGTAGGAAAAGACAGATATAAAGATGAAGAGGAGAGGTGTGAGGAGTTTGAAATGTTAAAGAGACAGAGGTGGAGAAAAAGACAGAGCCTTGCAGAGGAGGCAAAATGAAATCAATCTGAGGAAGCGTCAAAGTAAATGGTTTCTATGCAGAATAGTGTCCTAGATGCCGGCTCTGTCCTCCTATTGGGCCTGAGCTGCAGAACGAGTCCACCTGGCTTGAATGACAACGCCAACACAGTGTTTCTCATTCTCTGCGTGAGTGTGAAAGGCGTGTCTGGTTGCGCAAAAGAAAAACTCCTCTTAAATACCATAATCAAGACGTCTGGATAGCTAAGTTGGTAGATCAGGCACCCACATGTAGAGGTTTACTCCTCCCGGGTTCAACATCCGACCTGCAGGCCTTTCCTGCATGTCATTTACCTCTCTCTCTTCCCTTTCATGTCTTCAGCTGTCCTGTCAAAATAAAGGCCTAAAATGCCCTCAAAATTATCTTTAAAAAAAAGAGGGGCCGTTTGGGGATTTATGGAATAGACCACCAAAGGAAAACATAGCGGACAAGAAGCAAGCTTTTATTTTGAAAAGTCAAAGCTTGCGGACACAGCCAGGAGCGCATGAGACGGGAGGTCTCCAGGCTGCAGACTCAAATATCCTTTCGGTCCCGGTGATTATTTGTGAAACTGTGCATACGACAGCCTTTTCAAGTCATTTGAGAAGGAAGGAGTGGTAGCATGCAAGCTCCCAAATTGACGCACATCTGAGAAATGGAGTTCTGGATAATGTTCAGCTTCTGCAGCTTTACCTATGCTAATATACAATGACTGAGGAAGCCTATTGACGAGTGCAAAGCAACCAGTTCATGTGTTATATTTGCTAATGCCCAGTGTCTTTTGTTAAATGGTTTCAAAGTTTTATTGTTTTATTTCATGAGAATACTAGTTTACTAGAGGAGTAACGTGAATTTAGGTTCCATGCTTATTGTGTTTCCACAACAATGTTAGTGAGTAAATCAACTGAAATGGCCGCCATAACAGTGGAGTGTGATAATATACGCGAGCTGCCTGTCCCCAGAACACACTGGAAAAAAAACGCAGTCTCTGTAGACAGCCCAAGGTCAACAAACGGCAACAAAACTGTCCCCACCTGCACCACAAAGCATACACAAACAGTGTTCCAGTGTTCCAGCCAATAACCGACAAGAAGGATTTGGGGGTGGGGGTTGGGTGGGGTTAGTGCACGGAAGCACGAAAGGGAGGGGATGGGATGAGGAGGTGGGAGTGGCAAGCCAGTCTCGTTTTGTTTGAAAATACAAAAATACAAAACATCACCAAGAAGTAATGTCACCCAAGATCGCTTAGAGCACCTTTAAGTCTTTTGTTTGTCATGGTTGTATAAAAGCAATGGTTACCTGTCCTTTTTTTTGCCAGAACAGAAGGTGTTAAAAAATGTTGGGGAGGGTCATGCCTTTTTTCCCAATCATTTTGGAGGGTCATAGAAAATTATATTACTGACGAAGAGAGGGTCATGTCTTTTTTGAATGAAGACCCCAAAACTCCTTTGGTAGTCGCTTACATAAAAAACTAATAGTCTCTAAGCAAAGAGAAGCCGTATCAACAATTGCAGCATGTTTGATTGAATAACATTCAGAATCAACCAGCGTGCCCTTTTAGCTGGCGCTGTGTAAAACTGGAGCAGAAAAGGCCTTTTATATGCAATATTAGGGGCAGAAATGTAAACAAACACATGTGATTGCCCTGTGATTCATGCCAAAATGCATCTAATCACACGTTAAGATACATTAATCTGCTTTATAATTGACATTTTAAAAATAGCACTGATGAAATTAGCAGAGAAAAGGGGAGGAAAAGGCTTGTATGGTCAATTACAACTAACACTTGGACTTGGCACAGGAGCCATTGGACACCAGCCATAAGTATTTACATTACACAGAACCAGAGGGCCTGATTACAGCAATGCTGAATTTAGTAGCAGTAATTGTAGTCAAAGGCTCACATTCACTGCCTCTTGATGGAGGAGAAGAGGGCTTTCCTGATTTGTGTAAAGGGCTGGGATTTAAATTATAGAAATGATGTTCAGGTGCCATTCAGATTAAAGTGGCACAGGACATGTATCACTCCCATGCTGAAAAGAAGCCCATTCATTAACATGTATTTGACGAATATTAGTTTTTGAAGGCTCTCTATTAGGCCCTGGTTCTTTTTTTCATTTCTAAAAATTCAGAAAATATGTCATTTTTTTGACACGTACAAACAGCAGTAACTGGACTCTGTTTAAAGTAAGTGAATGAATTATGAAAATGTTAAATGAACCCTAACCAAAATGATTGGTTACACAATAGAATAAATGAAACAAGATGAATATTGAAGCTGAATCATCATTGTCAGTGACTGAAAAAGTAGCTATTAGCAGTGGAGCTCCTCACTCGGGACTGAAAGTGCTCAGCCGTGATTGTCATGGAAAAACACACTGATGTTCACATATGTGAAGAAGGTTCGGGAAATTTTGATGCCTTACACAGGAGCATTTAATGGAATCTCGACCGAGGAGAATCAGGCAAACAGAACAGTTTAACCATGGTGTGTTACCGTGCAGTGCCGTCCCAACTCCTTTAAGTTCCTGTCTTCCTGAAGGAGTATTTCAACTTATGCTAGATGCGGTTACTCTAGCTGAACCTTCATTGTTAACAGAGACATTGCGGGCGCCGTATACGTGTGCTTACCTAAATCCTAGCTGAGTCTATACGCTGTGTGTGTAAGTCCCCTTACTGACCTCCAACAGGAGACAGTCCTGGAACAAAACATGTGTGTCATGTCACAATCCAACCGTTTTTGTTCAAATTTCTCAAAACCCAAAAATTAGTAATGTCCGAGCTTATCAATACTGCTATAGAGACTAGTGGATCATATAATGTTATGTTGGAAGTGCACAAACTGGAATTTTTTTTACTAGCACAGTGTTTCAATCAAGTTGCACTGGCTATGGAGAGCAATGCTCTGTGGGCCGCTTCATCAGCTCGTTAAAACTAAAACAGTGACAGAAACAGAAGAAATCAAACAGACTCACAGTTGTTGCAATAAAAGCAATAATAGTTCTGTTAAAGGTCCAATGTGTAGGAATTTCTCCCATCTAGCATTGAAATCATATATTGCAATCAACTCTTTCACACCACGCAGTTCAAAGTACGTATTACAGCTACCGAAGCCTTCACGCTATACTGTACAAAGCCGGTCTTTTGCTTTTTTTAATATCCTTATATTTTTTTTGGCTGAAGAAGAGGACTCCTGTTGCTGAAACTTGAAATTTGAATATGTGCATGAGGCGGAGTGGCAATTGTGAACCGGGAATTATCCTGGTGGGCCGGTAGTATTTTGAGGCCGCTCCGGCCACTGGTCAAACTAACCTGCAGCCTCTTATTTCTGAACATCTCTCCCCCCCCCCCCGAGGGTTAGTGGTCTACAAAATTTCCCGGTAGATTTTTTGCCGCAGAATGTCTTAAGATAACATGTGGTCCTCCATGTTTCCTTCTTCAAAGTGGTTAGGGCCGGGAAGCTACAATACCCATTAGCAGATTAACAGCAAATGTGAGTTTATCAAGTGACAGCCAAAACGTGAAAGGCGGAGCAGTACGTCCTGTATGTCCCTTACCGGCTAACGTACTTCAAGATGGCGCATGACTATGGAGAGTCTACCCCAGTTCATGCAAGTGCAAATGTAAAATTTCAAGCTAATAGAAATACTTTTTGTATTCCTTTTGGTATTACTTAATTGATGGTGGTGGTCAATATTCATAGTAAAGGGCAATACAGATTTTGCTAATGAACAACTACAAAAGTTACACACTGGACCTTTGAGATTAAGTTGTCTCGTCTTTCCACCAAATAGTAGAAAAGTATCGTTAATGATATACAGACTCGAATCGTTAAGCTGTCTCGAAAATGGATAAATGAAAATAAATGACCCCTGGGGCGACCTCTAGCTCACCCAGTGAGAGCGTGCACCCCATGTAGGCAGAGTCATTTGCAGTGGCCCAGGTTTAAATCCCCCATCTCTGTCCCATATTTCCTGTCTATCCACTGTCACTCTGAAATAAAGGGGAAGCCCCCAAAAAATTGTCTTTAAAAAAAACCTTAGTCATACTCTAGTTGCCCTATGCTCTTTTTAGATTTTTTTACTTTTTTATTTACAAAATTGGCATTAAACGTCATATGTAAAATAAATTTCTCTCCAATCTAATCCAGGAAAGGGCGGGGCAAAAGGTGGGGCATGCCCCCCCAAGCTAGAGTGCTGTGACAACTGTGATTTTCATTGGATCTTCCCAGCCCTTGTCACATAACCAATTTATGTACCGATGCCGACTATCCAAAATTATGATACCATGGAACCAGCACTGGAATTATTTATTAAGAAAAAAGTGGCATACTAAGCCTATAGAAGATGTGTTTTGTATTTGGATATACAATTTCTTTAAAATGAAAACAAGGTAAACTAAAAAGTGTGATGTTTTTTTTAGCAGCATTACATTATGTTGGTCTATCCAATTCAATATTTCCTACATTTCTATGCAGATTTTCTATGCTGTATATTGGTAAAATGTCTACCCCTAACTGATTATTGCCCTCCCCCCCCCCGTGCCACCCCACTAGAATCGCCCCTAAATCCAGGACATAAAATCATCTAATATCAACAGCAACATAAGCAAGTGGCCAATACACCTATTAAAGACAGAGACCTTGGTACATATATACCTCACTGCTGTAAAATGTTCATCTGCTGTTTCTTCATGCTGCTGAACTCAGGGAGGAACCTTTGAAACACACAGGCAAAAACACTCAACAGGAACTCTAACATGGCGCAGAAAGAATCACTGACATTTGTTGTCAGAGCCGGGCAGCCTGTGGCCAGGAATCAGTTAACACAGAGGCCTCAGCTACAAAGGCAGACCACGAAATGTCACAAATCAAAAAAACTCAGCGTTTCACAGCCACTGAGGGAAAAAAATACCACACCACAGCCATATACGATATTGCCTTTTGGTCTCGACTTGATAGGGGCAAAATGCATATTCATGAAGTAAGCAACTTGTGATCCCAAACAAAGTAAAGCCCTGGCTTGGGGAGATTGGGCCCGCCGTTAATGACTTCTTCGTTTTAAGCCCGCATAAGAAAGCCCCCGATTTCCCCTCGCTTGTAGTCCATGAGAATATTTAATACCGTTATTAATCATTTTTAATCCGTTTGCTTTTAATTAAGAAACAGCATGTTGCTGTCCTATCAGCCTGTGCCAGCGCACAGATTAATTGTAGCTTAAGATAGCCGGCCGTGATTGGTGTAATGTATTAGCTAACAAGACGCCCGGCTTCTAAAGATACTTGTACACTACCTTGGGAACTTGGCACCACTCCAGGGCCTCTCTCTCCCTTCCTCCCTCCCTCCTTCTCTCTCTTCCTCCTCTATCTCTTGTCCCGTGTGTCTTTTCCTGTTTGATGCTGCAGTCAGGCGTCTTTGGGAAACCTTCTCTCTCATCTCAGCACGCCGCAGTGTTTGTAGCACCGTTACTCTGATGGCAGGCCAGGCTATCCCTGATGAGGGGATGTGGGGGGATAGGAGTCTTTCATTCTGTCCCTGGCCAGGGGCGATACACTGTAACCTATAGCCCCTGGTGCCAGGCCTTTTTTTCAGACTGGTTGAATTTGACTCACTCGGCCCCGGGTCTGGATTAAGATGTCAGGGAATTGTGGCTCCATGGTTACATCCTCATTAGGTTATTGTTTTGCTCTCCTGTACTTTACTTTAGTATGATTGGAATGGCAAGACAGAAACAAGAGAGAATGATGGTACTTAAGGAGATATGCAATGTCACATTGTTTCACTGTCTTGCTGCTCCGTTTCTCCTGTCTTGGCAGGGATGTATAAAGAGTGAGGCGGACCCAGTCACACGTGAATGGACAGCAGGGGGTCCTTAGCTCTGATGCCATGCTGGGTCAGAGGTTTACATGCACTGTAAGCTTTATATGCTGATAATCGCTCTATTACCGCGGGTGAATAGGGGGTTTAAATTCACAGACACAAGGAGCATGCACATGATCCCATGCACACATGTACTGCACTCACTGGATCTGGTGGATCTATCTGATATCCTTTGATAGAAGAAGAAGAATCTAAACATGCCTTCAGATTGAATACAGAGCTAATTAGTATCTCCATTTCTACCCTTTTTCACTTTTATTCTCACAAATGTGAACACCAGTTGGTCCAGTTGCTGTGTTGATTCGCCATATTGTGTGCGCGCGTGTGTGTGTGTGTGTGTGTGTGTGTGTGTGTGTGTGTGTGTGTGTTAACAGAAAATTACTTTGGTAGAAGTTAAAGCTATAACTTGAGTAAACATTAGTAAATGTCTTTAGTCTAGTATTAGAAATAAGAGTAAAATCTTTGATTATCAACTTTATTGTGGCTTCCTTAAAGCAAATTATAATATTCAGCATGTACACACCTTCTTAAACATCAAATTCAAAGAGAAAAACTGAATTTTTTCCGAGGAAGAATCTTTTACTCCAATGCGCAAAAGCATTTTCTGCAATGAACAAGTAACAAAGATGCTTTGGAGAAATTTAATGGAGTAAAGTAAAGGTTTCCAGAAATATAAATAATACAGTAAAGTATATGCACGGAGAATTCTACTTAAGTACAGTACATTACAATAAATGACAACACTTCAGTTTATAATAGGAAAGTTTGACCTTTCTTACTGGATTATTTATATGTAATATATATACACTACCTGTCAAAAGTTTGGGGTCACTAACACATTTCCATTCCACTCCATTACAGACAGAATACCAGCTGATCTGAGTGGGGGGGCTGCTCTTTAATGCAATATCTACATTGCCCATTATCAGCAACTATTCCACCAATGTTCCAAAGGCACATTCTGTTTACTAATCTGATATAATTTTAAAAAACTAAGTAGAAAAACATTGGATAACCCTTTTGCAATGTAAGCACATAATGTAATCTGAAATACCAATTTGCCCTGGTTAGAAAAAACAATGCAACTGATCTCAGCTGGTCTTCTGTCTATAATGGAGTGCAATGGGAATCCTAAGTGACCCCAAACTTTTGACCGGTAGTGTACGTATACCAGTGTTTGTTGAAGGTAGATAGAACTTTTTTGATGTTTTTGTTAACTTATTATCAATATTTAATAGTTTTGTTGTTGTTGCAATTGACAGTTGTTGATTCCCTCTCAAACAAGTTGAAGTTTTATTATGGCACAAGCACAGGGTTCTGGTTCTGGGAGACTGTTCAGGTACCCCTAAATCAAAACATCCAAAGTGGACACAAGTTAGTTTTTTACCAGTTTATAGTCCATTCATGGCCCTCCTGTCAGCTACATACCTATTGAAATAATACAGTTTCTAATTAGAAGAAGTGTCCACATAAGGTAACATTAACATTATTTATTCCTACCGTACATTAAATTAGTGCTGGCCCAAACTTAATGAATGATTAATTTTACTGATAGCTTCGGCTAGTTTGATTGGTACCTCGAGGAAATAGACATGTGTTGACGCTGACAAGGTCTGCTGCCTTCTCGGCTATTATATTATCTCATAGTCTCGCATTGCCAAACCTTCTTCCACAGCGCTGCTCAGGAGGGTCTGGCTTGTCCTCCCAGCATTCTGGGATGGGAGAAAAATGTGCTCTGGTTTATTAGCATTTGTTTAAACCAATCACAATCGTCTTGGACTGAGCTGAGCACCAGAGGAGCCACTGCAAAATAGCTTTGGGAAGGAACTTGTTTTGGTGGACGTACACGTACGTTCAAAAGTTGTTTTAGTTGTGCAACAGAAAACTCAGATTGGACAGATAGAACATAATGAAAGAGGAAGGTGATGGACATCTGGCTGAAAAGAGGGAATAAGGAGGAGGAATTTCTGACGGCATCGGAGCGACCCTAAAAGTGGAAGGTCGTGGATAGACTGTTGCCAAAACTCACTGCCAGTCATATTAAAGAAAGCACAGTCTTAAACAGTGTTATAAACTAAAGCAACACTGTGTGACTCAAGGTTCTCCTCAAGTCACTTAAATTGCCTCCTTGACTCCTCCACTTGCCTCCCTTCCTGGCATCTGACTGGAGGTGCTGACTAACTGAGACATGTTTTCCCCTCTAGGCTGCTGCTGATACCTGATCCTGTCCATGCCGAACTGTAGTCCGCAGCCAAGAATCATGAAGAGACCGCTTGACCGATTGGGGCATCGGGGCTCACCAGATCCAAAAAATGTTCCACGGACAGTAGTCTCAGTGCCTGTCAGCGTGCGGATACTGTTGCTGGGAAACTTACGTGTGATTTTAAACTCTGGTGGATTTCTGAGGACTATGATTAACTGCTCTTCATATGTCTGCTGGGTAAATCTGTCCAATCTGTTGCACTTTTTAAATTTTGAACGTACACATGGTTCACCAAAACAAATTCCTTCCCGAGGCTATTTGGCAGAGGCACCGTGGCT
Organism: Etheostoma perlongum; assembly: GCA_026937815.1. Lineage (NCBI taxonomy): Eukaryota > Metazoa > Chordata > Actinopteri > Perciformes > Percidae > Etheostoma > Etheostoma perlongum. The sequence goes on from CM049373.1 coordinate 11,126,564, forward strand.
CCGTCCGTCACTTTGTACCGCCCATGATGATTGTGATTGGTTTAAAGAAATGTCAATAAACCAGAACACGTTTTTTCCCGTCCGTGAATTCTGTGTGGACTAGCCAAACCCACCTCAACCCTCCTCAACAGCACTGTGAAGGAAGGTAAAGCGAGACTAGGTACAAAACAAGACCTCTATAATGCTGTTTGTAGGGTTAGTGTTTTCTGTCTTTCAGTGTTTGTCACAGACAGTCAGTCCACGTTGTGTCTTCTGTCCTTTTTCCAGTAAAGACAGCTTCTTCCAAGAACCCTTGCTGAAGAAGATCTAAACCATGTCCCGTTCCTCTGCTGCCTGTATGAATATGAGCAGTACTTTTGTTCTACGTTTCATCCTATCGATTGCGCTCGATTGGATTTTGTTGTCTGGTTTTGTTGTTCTGCTCTGCAAAGACACCTTTTATTTCTTAACATGCAGATTTTGGGAAGCTGTTCTAAATTGTGCTGCTGTTGCCAAGCATTTTGGCATTTCATACACTGGGCTAGAGCATTTCAATACACAGTTATAAAGCACGTACCAAAAAACAAACGCACAGCAAATGAAAAGCGAAAGCAATAAGAGCAGAGAGATGAATTCAGTAGTTCTGTGCTGCATGGAGGAAGGTTGTGGAATAATCTGTGATGATCTGTGCTCTGATGGAAATGGAAGCATGCCACAAAAATCTGAATTGTGTCCTACTGTGCGTGTGTGTGTGTGCGTGCGTGCGTGCGTGTGTGAGTGCGTGTGTGACTGTGTGTGTGTGCATGTGTGATTTAGTGTTTGAAAGAATAAATAGACGGCTATTTTCAGTATTAATTTCAGCATCTGCCTCAAAGGGACTATCTCTCTCTTTTTCTATCGCTCTCTCTTTTTCACAAAGACATACATCCACTACACTCTTCACACACACACACACACACACACACACACACACACACACTACTCTCTCCAGTGAAGAGGAGCCCATTGTGTGTGATGAGAGTTAGATTGGATGGGCTCCCCGGGGAGCTGCTCTCCATTAGCTAAGGTGATCTAACAGGTAATCAGCAGATAATTAAAAGGCTTCACTTCTCTGATGGGAGGGGCTGCGGGAGTCGCAGTTGAGCGAGTGTGTGCGGGGTGTGCACACACACATGCAAACTTTTGCATGTGTACCTGTGTCTATGCAGTCATTTCTGAATGTCATCAGGGCAGGAGGCTTGTGGTCGTTTTATGTTATGGTGGGACATGCATCACTTTTATAGACGCTCAATCCTTCCTTCCTGGAAAAGTATCTTTGAATGGATATTGAAAGGCAAAGTCCAGGTCAAATGAGCCGGGATGTGCGCTGTAAACAGATATGGATGAATGCTACAGTCTGGAACAGTTTATGGACTAAGTGTATCTGTGCGACAGTTAATGAAACACTGTTTTCACTTTCTGCTTTTCACTGTAGTCAACCTTGCCACACACAAACCATGTGAGGATACATGTGAGATTGGTCATGTTCTAGCCATAGGTACAGTGAGTGGTTAACATCTCAGAATGCTTCAAATTGACTAGGTTGTACGATGTTTTAGCGCTCACCATCTAGGCAAAAGTCTTCATACCCGTGTCCAATGACCACACCCGAGGGTGCAAGGTTCAATCCATGCCTACATTCATACAATGCAGCCAGGGACAGGGGTGGGTGTTCAGCCAATGGAAATGATAAAATACAGTACTGTTACTATGTTCTGATTAGTCTGGCATTGCCAGACCTTCCTTCACACCGTTGCAGAGGAGGGTCTAGGCCACACAGCATTCCTGAATGGGAGAAAGGCGTGCTCTCGTTTATTGGCATTTCTTTAAACCCTAACCCCCTTTAGAATTAGGGAAGACTAAAGACTCGGGCAAGTTAGTCTCATCACGTTAAGCATGACATATAGTTAAAAGGAGACGGGGGGTTAGTGTTACCGGCTGAGCTAACTGTTTAGCATCAGTCTTTTGTTGTTAACGAGCCCGGTAAGCTTAGCCGCCGGTAACAATGCTGAAAAAACTACACTGTATGCTGAATTTCAGCATATTAGCATTGTCATTGGGAGCATGTTAGCATGCTGATGTTTGCATTTAGTTTCAGAGCACCACTGTGCTAAGTGTTAAGCAGCTATGGAAGAAGTATTCAGATCCTTTACTTAAATAAAAATACTAATACCACACTGTAAAATACTCTGTACGTCCTGCATTGAAAATGTTACTTATGTAAAGTTTAGCTTTGTTAGTTTGTGAAAAATGTACTTAAGGTACTGGATGAAGATAAATCCTCCCATTTTAGAAAGGAAAAGTAAAAGGATCCAAACAGTTGTGTGTTTAATGGTCTAATCATCTTAGCTGGACTTACTGTATATTGTTTGCTAGTTTTGTTTTAAACATCAGAGGTTATAAATTACATGTGTTTTGTAGGCAGAAATATAAATGTGTAAAGTAACCAGTAACTAAAGCTGTCAGGTATGTGGTGGAGTAAAAAGTAAAATTTTTTTGCTCTGAAATGTATGTATATGAGTAGAAAGTGGTATGAAAAGAAAATACTCATGTAAAGTACAGGTACCTCAAAATGTGTACTTTAGTACAGTCCTTGAGTATATATACCTAGTTATACATTCCACCACTGGTTTTGAGTACAGAATTACCGAGCCAGTGTATACTTGGATACTTATTCTTTTCACACTGTGCCATTTTGTCACTCCCTTTCACACTATAGTAGGTTTTAGGGTTGTACAAATAAACCACCAACAGAACCTCCAGAATATTTACTGCAACTGTTCTTTTTTTATCTCCTTGGAAAATAAAGATGATTGTGCCTTCACGTTTGAAGTAATAGACCAATCAAGATCAACAGTTGGAACATGGCTTCTGAGTATTAATCAGAGTTTCTTTGTAACAAAAACAACAAATGTCTCAATATTTCTGTATTATTAGTGTGCCCTCCACAGACAGTAAAGACGTCCCAAGAATAAACGTGTAAACCACAGCAAAAAGAACACAAAGAAAAGCGGGGAGAGAGTCAAATTTGAGTAAAACAGTCACTACTAAAAATGGTTGAATGCTGGGTTTGATTTGTTTTATGAACATGTACCATGTGCACAAACACTCAACCATACACAGAGCGTGTTCTTCTGGTTGTCCTCACACATTCTGGGGCTCCTGACAGAGAGAGCTGCCATTAAGCTGATATTAACAGATAGGTCAATGTCTATTTTCTGCTCCACTTAAAGCTGCACTGCTGTAAGAAATTGCCCCCTCTTCCTGAGAGGAAGCACAATACAAACCGAGAGCGAAAAGACAGGTAAGTGTGTGTGTGTGTGTGTGTGTGTGTGTGTGTGTGTGTGTGTGTGTGACATCTACATGTGCCCGAAACAAGTTGAGGCAAATCAATACTTGCCAACAATGGATTTGATTTGAGGTAAGGGTTGTGATGTTAGATGGCTGTCTAGACAGTCTTTCTTTCCTTTACATATTTAAAAAAATACTTATGTTAATTTGTTAATTTATGGCAAGCATGTACAGCTGACTTTAATTTCAATGCTATGAGGTTTCCTTTTGCAAGGCCTTAGGGTTTTTTTTCATCCCACCTGAGTATTTTATTATGCTATTGTATATTTCAAACAAAGAAAGTACTCACTTCCCGTACTTAAGTAGAAGTACAGATACTTGTGTAATACTATTACTATGTGTAATAATACTCTGGTAAAAGTAGAAGTATTGATTTAACTTCTTTACTCAAGTAAAGGTAATAAAGTACAGGATTGAAAATGTACTTAAAGTATAAAAGTAAAAGTAGCCTTGCAAATGACAAATATTTTTTTGCAAAGCTACCTGGACCACACAAAGTGCCAGCTGAGAAACTGCCAATAGGCCTAAAACATCCCGCATATGATTATTGTGACAGAGACTGGGACTCCAGGTTAATAGGATTCTGACTGAGTAGCAAGATGTGAATTCAATTGTGATTCTGTGAGAATGCACAAATCCAGTTTCTCTTTTTTAATCTTCCCCTTAACATTTATGTATGTATGTTTCACTGTAATGTAATTCCATCTATAAGTAACATAATGACGGCATGTATGACTATTTTGGTCATGGGTTTCATACACATTCTGTGAAAAAACATCTCAAATTGATAGATGTCCTATAGGATGGGGAACCCTGGAACAAAATCTTATCAAATACGGGTCTAATTTGTGTCCGTTTAGGGGTCCTTCACAGGAAAAAGTTTAGGAACCACTGGCATGGGCAGTGCATTCTGTGACTGCTTGTGTCAGAACTTCACTGAAGTATAGTGTACCCTTCAAGTCATTCCCAAGGAAACTTGGATTGCAGGCAGCCGTTAAGCAACATATAACATGCATATAACATCTATGTAAGCCCAAACACCAGCAATGTCTTAAGGCCAAATTACACCAGGCGGACGCAGCCAGTACTCACGCATTTCAAGACGATGCTTGTTTATTTCACCAGAAGCAACGCAGGGCGTCCTAGAAGCGTAGGTAAAGCAGCCCTCTGCTTCAAAACACGGTTACAAAAGAGCAGTCATTTTATCAAATCTACTCCTTTCATCAGCACATCCTGGCTACTGTGGCTTAGTTCTTCTGTCTGTCTCTATGGCTCGTCCTGCATGTGCCATGGGTGTCAAACGTCTGGTGGCTGGCGTGTGTTGTGTGTGTATCGGCTCCTACTGAATAGAGAAACAACAAAGTGGAGCTTGGAAAGGAGCAAGTACATGTTTTGAGCAGGACTGATCTCTGCGAGCATGCTGATTGACACATTTCTCCCATGGGTGGATGGTTGGGTCATCAACATTAACCTAGATTTTCCACTGGGCGCGTCTGTGCTGTGTTCCAGCTGTGCCGCGGTTTTGTTCCACAAGCTATTCCTCACCGGGAGCATCTCAGAGGCAAAGAATCTTGCATGACCGAGTCGCAGATTTTATCATCCCAACAAGTGTTTTACAGAACAATCCCATGTTTATTAAGCTAGTATATACCTTCCGTTCCAAGCACTCCTGTAATTAAACTCCGTTCCTTCTCTTTTCTGGTGTTGTCCTTTATAAAAAAAAGGATCTGCGGTGTTTATAATGTCCAACTTCAAGATGAATCTCTTATCGTCCATGGTGTTGTAGAGGAGGCATATATGACATTGGGAAGGTGTCTTTTGGTAAATTGACTGGATTCTTGAATGGTCGGGATTGCTTGCATGGGTTGCGCCGCCTACAGAACACGGCGCTGGCCAACACACAAATGTGTAGGGTAAGTTAGCAAACCTTCTTGAACAAAAGGCACAGGAAACCTTAACGCTGGAACACCCAGCCTCTTAGCGTGAAAAAGAAACACTTTGTGAGAGAATTTAGAGCCAGTTTGGAGGTGAAAAGATGAACCATTTAACCTCAAATACAAAATATACAGAGATGGGGAAATGACAGCATTTACATGTGCCGTCATTTGTGTTGGGGGGTGGGGGAGGGGGGGCATTGAGAGCATGAGCAAGGATCCCAGAATGTGTGTGTTTGAATATGCAAGCATGTGTCTGCATGCTCCTACCCATGTGTCCATGGGGTATGAATGTGTTTGCTGATATGCATTTGCTTATGCTTATGCATACACATACACATACACACACACACACACACACACACACACACACACACACACACACACACACACACACCAACACCCAACCACACACACACCATTGGGCTGTTTTTGAGTGTGTTTGCATGCGCGCAGTCGGCAGAGAGGTGGGGGTTAAGCTGGTGCCGAGGCTCCTGTAATGAGTAAGCATTGGGTGGCCAGGGCTAAGATAAATGGCGGGGGCCTGCCACTAGTGCAGCAGTCAGCAGGATGCACCAGGGCCGCAGGCTTGTTTGTGCCAAATGGAGCTCGCAAAATATCAAAGGCCAGCCATCCAGAAGACGCAAGCGTCTGACAAATTTTAAATTAGCCAGAAAGAGAGAAGAGGGTGGGGGGAGAGAGGTTACAGGGTGGGGTGGGGGTGGGGGTGGGGGTGGGAAGTAAGACGGAGAGGTGGAGGGAGACGAACGGTACATAACGTGGGGAGATGGGAAAAAGAGAAGAAATGGAGGGATGGGATGTAGAAAGTGTGAGAGCGTGGATGAACGAGATTGACAGGAAGAAAGAAAGAGACTAAATTATGCAATCTTTTGTCGTCCAGTGAAATCTGCACTCCCACCTCTGTCCCCATCGTTCTTTTCTTGTGCCCTGGTAATCGCCAGTGCCATTTTCATCATCACTATTATTATTCCAACTGCATGGTTAAGAGAATTTTGCAGTTGGGGTGGGGAGTGCAACACAAACACAGACACACATATGTGTGTGTGTGTGCGTGTTTGTTGGGTCAGTCTGAGTGTCTTGTTGATGGCGGTCACAAACATGGAAGCACATAGACATATCAATTTATTTGTTACACAAACAAACATCTGACAAATATAAAAAGGATTTTGGGTCTTAGCTGATGGTGTCACACTGTACATAAGCTGTAATGAGTATAACAAGCACAATGTCAATGCATTAACATTAGGAGTGAAATATAAAATAAGAGAGAAACAACATGATGGTGATTAATATACCAATTAAAATGTATTTAAAAAATAGGAATTACTATTAAGATTTTAAACCCACAACAGTTTGTTTCCATCCAGAGGAGCAGAGAGGAAACAACTCTGTGTTGTGTTTTCAAGGTGAGGTGCAGGGAAACATGATCCGCCGTGAGCATGCTCTATTTTATTTTGAAAATTAACCGGATGTTTTATTTTTTTCCTGTGCTCGACTTTCTGTCCCTCACTATCTGCCGTGTGCTGCTGATGTCTCCGGCATCCGGTAAAAATTAAAGCTCTGCATATCTTCTCCGGAGGGCTGCGGGTCGCCGGAGCAGCCGTTCTACAGTCCGTGGAAATACACATATCAACTTTAATGGAAACCTATTGACTCCGCCGCCGTTCCTGTTGGTTGGAAATTAGGAATTACCCTTGCCCATGCCTTAAAGAACACCAGCTTTGCACTAATTTGCAAAAGCTGCTTCTTTTTACAGTTGTTCCTTGTGTGTCTAGTGCAGTGATTTCCAAACATTTTACATCAAGTATCCCTGAACTGACAAAGTAGACCATGCAACCCCAATTGAATAAGATTTTTGCTTTTCAAATGTGTTATTACATAAAGTGGAAAAACCTAAAACCCATGACCAAAGTACTCATACATTATGTCATTGTGCTCTGTCTAAATGTTAATCTAGTGATACAATATTCATTGAGGGGATGATATCTCTAATTCCCGCAGAGCTAGACTTTTTGTGCTTCGGAGGTAGAGTGGTCACCATTCAAACAAAAGATTGTCGGTTTGATGTCAGGCTCCTCCGGCCACATGTCAAAGTGTCCCTGAGCAAAACACTGAACCCAATGTATGCTCCTAATACTTAGCATGGTTTAAAATGCAGTAATTTAATTTCACTACATTGCACTGTGTGTATGTGACGAATAACAATGTTTCATTTAACAATTTTTTCCTTCCACTTGGAGGCAGAGGAACAAGCTGATAACAACATTGTAATATTATGACTCTATAAAGTAGTATATATAAAGATGGCAAAATGTTACGAAACCGTTGCCCATTTACACATCCAGAGGATGATTAGTATTTATTTGGAGTCCTGTTTGTGTCCACCTGACGGGTCAAATATTCACTCTCTTTTAGCTCTGTTTTGGGCTCTACCTACCTCTAAGAATGTGTCTCTTTAGCTGCTAAATGCCCCACTGTGTTGAGCAGCTGGTCACTAATGTTATCTGTCTGCTGTTCGGTGCTGGGCAGATGGTGTACAATGACTAGCCGGGTTCTTCCCTTCAGCAGCTGGAAACAAGTTGATTATAGCAGTGAGACTGAAACAAGGCAGTAAAGTTGAGGACAAAACCAAAACAGAGACCATTTCATATTACACCTCAACATTTGATCTTTTGTTAAAGGTGCCATGACATGGTGCTCTTTGGATGTTTTTTATACAGACCTTCGTGGTCCCCTTAAACTGTATCTGAAGTTTCTTCCCCAAAATTCAGCCTTGGTGGAGAATTACAGCCACTAGAGCCAGTCCCACAATGAGCTTTCCTTAGGACGTGACATTTCTGAGTCTTTAGCTTTTAAGGAAACAAAAGGGGGGAAGCAAGGTGGAGGCTGGGCGTGTGGCCTTGACCAACGTTGCTCATTTGAAAGCCATAATGTCTCTTTCTCATGGGTGGGCAAAATTCTCTGGGCGGGCAAAGCAGAGAAAGAACTAACCTTGCTTCGTATGACCTCATAAGGGGCAAGATTCCAGATCGGCCCATCTGAGCTTTCATTTTCTCAAAGGCAGAGCAGGATACCCAGGGTATAGGTTTACACTGATCACCATTTCTTGCCACTGGGGGGCCATAGGAAACGCATATTAATGTTAAAAAACCTCATCAAGAGAAATGTTCATGCCATGGGACCTTTAATGTATAAATATTGAGTAAGCATTGAAGTTCAGCTCTCAAATAGTGTAACTAGTACATGGCATGATTTAATGAAAACAACAAAGGTATTCCTAAATTGTCAGTCAAACAACCATATCTGAAATGTGATTGTTAATGTGATAAAGTATATGTTGACCTCCTCCTTCATTCCACTGACACTACCATGTAAATAGTTTGTATAAAAAGTGAAAATAGTATTCACTTGAAATTCAGCACACAACAGCTGGGCTGCACTCCAGCTAGCATCTTCCCACAAACCCCCTCCCCCCTGTTGTTAAAATGAGACTGCTGGGCCCGCCTAGTAAAAGAGTTTTCTTTTACTAATGTCAATTTACAGCCTAGCAAGAGCTCCCTCTAATCTTTTCCTACTCATTACACACAATTTCCAGGGCGTTGAGCCAGGGTGCTGATTGGTTCCTTGCCGTGTGTGCAGTGAGGGGTGCACTGATTGTTTATTATTTATTTGTTTATTTATTTACACCGATGCCCGTTCCCTCCCCCTCTTTGCCTGTTTCTTCACCCACCCACATTTCACTTCTATAGTCCCCAGTGTGCATTTTCTATGAATAATCAAAGTGGCGCTAGTGTGTGTAGATCTGCTTCCCTGCATCTGTTTCTCCAGAGTGGTCTGACCGCTTTCTGAAGGACTGGTGTCATACTATTGTGTGTGGAGACCTCTGTGCAGGGTGCTTCTAGACTAGTTCAAATGGAAGGGCCCGGCTGGGTCCACATCAGATTTTAGGGGTACCAAATATATTAAGCACGATTGGGTACCTCCAAAAAGTTTAGTTCTACAACAGACTAATAAACAGGAATACTCATTAAGTGTTAACCTACATTTTATTTATAACTGCACATTAATAATATCTCTTTTTCAGAGCTAAAGTTGGAGTTGAAAATGTATGAAAATATTTGCCACAGTTAGGAGGGCAAGAGGGGGGTCAAGGTTTAATATTATCACAATTAGTACCGGCACTGCCTCCATGGTAACACTTATTTTTCACCACCTTATTTAGCTAGTATTATCTTAACGCTTAATACTTGGTCTATAACACAATGTAGTTGAATGCAAATAAAGAAAGATTTGTCAGGTTTTAAAAAATGGAGTGTCATAGCATTCTATATGTTAATTATTGAAATCATTGTTGCATTTTAATATAAAAATGGCTAGTATCAAGTAGTGCTCTCGGGCAGTGATTGATTCTCATCCAAAATCTTCAATTCCTCAGGATTATACAAAAAACAATGAGATAAAAAATGAAATAAAAGATCAGAAAAGAATATTAGAAAAAAAGATGTAGTTGTAGAATGTAGTTTGAATCCTTTCATTAAAACTGCCCATATTATGAAAACATTATTTTTTTCTGGGATTATGGGGTGTTATTTTGTGTCTCTGGTGTTTCCACATGCACAGAAACTTGGAAAACTATCCATGCTGTTTTGAGTGAGATACAGGTTTCTGAATGTCCTCTGTCTTCAGTCTCCGGGTGAGCTGAACATCTGCACGGCTTTCTACGTCACTAGCCGAGACAAGGTGGCTAACCGTAGCATGCTTGTGCTAGCATGCTGGCTCATTCACAATGACAAAACACTGCTACAACACACACTAGTTCACCATAATCTCCAAGAACTACACGTCCCTGTTCTCGTCTAGTAGAAGTCCCGCAGCTAATCCTGCCTTGGACTGACCAAAGTTGGAGAAAGAGTTATCTAGCTGATGTGATCTTACATAGCTACTGAGCATGTGCTACTGCCAACAAAGATAGTATAGAAGTGATATGTCTCACTCTGTAGCTAAAACAGAGACCTAAACACACAGGGTGAAAACAAAATCTGGAGCAATGTGAGATACAACAAAAATATGGTAGCCTATTGTTAGAAAATGAAACCATGTAAAGTTATTCTGGTACAACCTAAAAAAATACAGTTATGAACCTGAAAATGAGCATAATATTGGCGCTTTAATACATTGAATATATTGTATTTCTTTAAATATAGATAGTGAAGATTGGGGTCTGACTTTACAATAGATCCTTCATTCATACGAGACAAAATGTAATTGCTCTTTACTGCATCAGTTTACTGTTTCAGTTATGTTGTCGACAACAAAGCAAACAGTACTTTCGTCACTTGTGGTTTACAGTAATCATTTAAAGTACTGTTCTGATGGAACCATATTAAACCACAATTTATGCTAAATACTGTAACAGATACTCATTCCATTGCAGCATTTTGTCGCAATCAAGAGGAAATAAATCGCATTTCTTTTTCTCTTTATCTTTCCACCTCTACCATACATTTGAAATGAATGGCAGTGGTGGCGACGTAATTAACAATTATGTTGCATTGACACTCACCAGGGAAATGCTAAGAAAGGGAGGAATATTTGCAAACATATGTTGCATTGGTTCTGTAATCCATTTGCTTAGCAATAAGCATAGAAAATGACAACTCACCGTGTCATTATTGTTTTGCACTTTGTGCAAGAGTTACACAACAGTTAGGAGCATTTAGGGCCCTAGTTTAACATGAAGCGCATGGCACAGGTGTGCTTAGGATGTGTCCAAATCCACTTTTGTTAGTTTGACGGCAGTAAAAACGGTCCATGTGCCAGGTGCATTGTTCAAAATGGTTGTACTTTATGTCTTCATTAATTCATAAGTATGTTTTGCGCGTAACATGCAATAAACCAATCAGAGTGTTTCCATTATGATGGAGGATTTGCACCGTCATATTTTTACTTTTAATCTTTTGTTTGTGTGCTGCTGTGTTTTCTTGTGTGTGTGTGTGTGTGTGTGTGTGTGTGTGTGTGTGTGTGTGTGTGTGTGTGTGCGTGCGTGTGTGTGTGTGTGTGTGTGTGTGTGTGTGTGTGTATGTGTGTGTGTGTAACAAGCATTGTGTGTAAGCGTAGGCACATTTTACTTATTTGTTGTTAAAATAACAATGAAAGGTTGTGCTTTTAACTTTAGACCAGGTTGGTCAATGGCGCGATCACTTCACGCTGCCTCAAGATGGCAATACTCCAAGAATCACCCTGAACACGCCTCCCTGGAAGACCAGCACAGCCATGGGCACAAAGATGAATGCAGGTGCATTTGCTGTTTAAACGACATGGGCACTGGAAGGGAACTTGATTGTTGAAACTGCGTCGGCCTTAAACTAGCAACGACACTTGTGTTGGGCTTTGTGCTGCGATACAACCCTAAGAGTCACCGTTAACACAACAAATTATAAGTGATTATTTCATTTATAAAAGTAATTACAAAAGATATAACATATATCAAGGTATTTCATCTATTTTAATAATCTAACAAACATGTATACAGCCTTGTATAAAGTAACTGAAAGCAATACTTAAATAAAGAAATAAAAAAGTATCTTACCAAAAGTTACTTTGGTAAAAGTTAAAGTCCCTTGTTAGAATATTACTTCAGTAAAAGTATCTGATATTGACTTTACTTAAGTATCAAAAGTAATTTTATGATATTAAATGTACTTTACTTGTAAATAAAGTAGTGGCTTCCTTATAGTGAAACATAATATTCAGGGTTTCTACACCTGCTTAAACATCCAATTCAAAGTCTGACATCAACAAAGAGAAAAACAGAAATGAAACAGAACATTTTATTTTTTTGTGAGAAAGAATCTTTCACTTCAACATAGTGCAAGTTATGGAGATGCTAAGTGGAAATGTATCACAGTAAAAGTTAAAATTGTATTCAAGAAATGTCGTGGAGTAAAAGCAAAAGCTTCCAGAACTTTAAATAATGAAGTAAAGTACAAAAATGTGACAATTCTAATTAAGTACAGTACTTGGTTACATTACAGCACAGCATGTATAAGACACAGATGTGTATGCAATAAAACACTTTTGCCATCACCCCACTGAAATGAGTGCTTGGAATTTTTAAATCTCAGGCTTCTCTGTAAATGGTGTTGGATAAGCCATAGCGTTGGTGCAATCACTGTACTCGCAGCCGGTTCACCTATTAAGCTGTATTGAGTAATTTTTTCTGTATTAAGTGTAATATTTCGTCATAGAATGATAAAGACTTCCTGTTCCTCCGGTTTGGGAACTCTGAGGGTAAAATGTCCTCAAAGTGAAATCAAAATTGGCCTGTTTACACAGGTAAAATGCTCAGTTTGAAACTAACAGCAGGTGCTGAATTGGCTTTTATAACTGCAGTGTGTGCTGGCATACTGGCTGAACTTCACCCAGTACAATATTTACTGCAAATGGTCAACAGTGTCACATGGTTGTGTTTTGGACATGTCCTGTTTGGCAATGCGCTTCTGGTTTGTTTCAACTTGTTTCAAATGATATCTAACGCAAATGTATGCACATTTAAACGTATAATGGTATGATATCCTTTGAAACCGCCGGCTAGTCACGTGACACCGGTCACCTGACGCCGGCTGGCTATGAGCTCCATGACGCCAAGCGGCAGTTGCTAGTTGTTTAAGCCGCTATAGAGCTTTGTGACGCGGGCTACAGACCACCGTTGTATCAGCGGTAGTTGGTGGTTCAGTTACCCTAAAATAGGTGACTTTAAGCCGTCTACAGAGCACCGTAAGCTGCCAGCCATTTCGCCGGATATTCCAGTTAAATTTACCCGATTCAAGTCATATGAAATGTACTTAATTCCTACCTCTTATTCCATACCTGTAATTCAGAGTTGAAGATCTCCCATAACTGGGATATCTTCCCACAAACCAGCGGCAAAATGCAGTCTTGGCTACTACTAGCCACAGTTACATGTAGAAACAATTTATTATAAGCACTGACACAACAATTTATACTGTTTATAAAGGAGCTAACGTTGTTCACTGTTACCTTGTATTTGGTTTTTCTTCTTCTAACAAAACTACAAATATGGCTGGGGAATCAAACTCCACAATTTTTAGTTTACAGATCAAAATGTGTAAACCTTAATATTCACAAAATAGGCTACTTGCAAATATCCTTAAGAAGAACATAGAGTCAACTGAACAAAGAGTCAAAGAATTACAAGACTACCCTGTGCAACGCGCGCACACACACACACACACACAAAGACAATCCACTCCGCATCAGTCCCAACAGCCAGAACATGGATACCCAGCGGCCCATGACTATCAGTGAACAGGACAAACAAAATTAATTAAAGTGCCATCATAACCGACACCTTGCTGTCACTTGGTGCAGAGAGGTAGAAAAGATGATACACTGTAATATGGACTGCACGGCAGCGAATTGCCTCATCACATATGCATACATGTAATCATGCACGCAGCACAGAAACACTGTACGTTATTAATTAAAATTCTGCATTTTAAAGTTATCTCGTTGTGTACACTGACAGACAATAGGGGTTTCCTCATTTTCACTTAAAAGGCCTTTAATTTGAAAATCATCAATTGCTTCATTTATTGGAAACAGTGATAACCTGAGAATAGAGAATATTTTAATCCCATCTGATAGTGGACTAGGGCTGAGGTTTTAGATTACAGAGAGCACATACACACATGCACAGACTCAAGTAACAATATGAAGTCTTCATGATGCTCCCGTGGTACCAAATGATAATCCTTGGTGCTTCATTATTCACCGTTAATCTACCGTTCATTACCGTCAACAGCCTTTGTCAGTCCCCAATGGTCCATGTAAGTAATGCTATATCATATCTCCAATTTCAATCACATTCTTACAACCATCCAGCGGCAGTCATCATTGTCTCTGAACACTCCCAGTGGCCAGCTTCCCTCTAAATAGTCAGGAGAAACAGGATGGATGGATGGATGGATGGAGGATGGGAAAGAGGAAGGGACAGTGGAGGCAAAACGACAAGCTGACTTCATATCAGCGCCAAGATTACTACTGCTGAAGGCTGAGGTGCAAAGAGTTGTGGGTAATTGTCGTGTTTTTCATTAGCGGTTAGATGAGGATCTGGAGATGAGGGAGGAAATGGCCTCATCATCATCGTTTGTGTGTGTGTGTGTGTGTGTGTGTGTGTGTGTGTGTGTGTGTGTATGCGTGTGTGTGTGTGTGTGTGTGTGTGTGTGTGTGTGTGGGTGGGTGTGTTGCAGATCACACCCTTGATCACAACCCCTACTCGCTGCAAAAGGAACAAATTGTTCCCTCTTTCTCTACAACGGCAGGCCGGCAATATTCAACCCATTACCTCGGAACATTGAAAGAAACAAGCTGTCCTTAAATGACAAGCCGAAAAGATTGCAAGAAAAGAGAGAGACAGAGGATAGGCTACAAGAGAAAGAAATGGTGACGGGTTGGGTGGGTGGGTGGCTGTAGGGTTTAGGGACTGTGAAGCCAAAAATAAGACAGGAGATGAGGAACGAAAATGAAAAGAAATGTCTGCCAAAATTGGGATGAGATGCTACAATCGCACAGGCTGGGATGAGAAGGGAAAATTAGAGCAGAGGAGAATTTAAAAGAGACACAGAGAGGAAGAGAAGGGTGGGAAGACGGAGAGAGAAATTGAGAACACAGAGCAAAGTAGTTGCAGTTTCTCTCTAACTTTTCAGGACATAAGAAAAAGAAAGAAAAAGAAAGTGATACTTTATTGATCCCCAGAGGGAAATTACCTTTTTACACTCTGTTGATATATATTACACATTACACACATGCTCGAAATACACACACATACACACCTTAAAGGGATACTTCACCGATTAGCATAAAGCCTTGTATCAGTAGAAACCAGTAGTATTTTTGAATGACCGTGCTTCCCTCCATCATGTCCCACTGAGATGAGAGATCTCTGTATTGAGTGTTTGGTGGGGGTGGGACCCAAAGTGAGCCGAAACAAGCACCATCTTGGAGCTAAGCTACAGCTCTCTCTTTTTAGCAACAAACTTTTACAACAAATATGTGCATTCAAACTACCACACATGTGTACCACCAGGATACATAGGTACAGATTGGAGAATATATAGGAAACTTTATTACAGACGGAATACTCAACACAATACGCAAGCTTCTCCTGCTACGGAGACCAGCACCTCAGCCAGCGGTGTCGCCCGATGCCGACAACCGGGTAAGGGGACATCAACGGCGGTGTGTGCGGGCAGGAGTTCTAGCTAGGTGGAAAGCTGACACTAGGCGGCCACCTGTCTGGTTCATCTTGCTTGCAAGTGTCCGATCATTAGACAACAAACTGGACTACATTGGTGTTCACATCATTCCAAGCGCTATTGCCATTGCGTTAGCTGCACTTTACGGAGCCTATAATGCATGTGCACTAAATGCAGCCAGTTTCATGTTTTGTTGTAATGTTGTTTTTATATATTTTAAATGTGTAACACCACTTGAGCCACGGTGAAACGTTTTGTGTATATGGTTGAAATGGCAATAAAAAACTCTAGCATTCAGTTGAATACCTCACTGTCTGTCTGTCAGTAAACAGTAGGCGTGGCTTGGGAGTCGACTCTTTGAGCAGCGAATCAAGTGCATTCTGGGATTTGGTGTATTTTATCCACATGAGCCAAAAACACATTTTCTGGCTTTTCTTGGCCTAGAAGGCAACAATTTCGAAAACATTTCACATTTGTACTACATAAGTGACCCAATTTAAAGATGTATTCATCTTTCCAATGGTGAAATATCCTTTTGACCACATTCATAAAGGATTCATATAACTAAATTACTAGAGGAAGTAGTCCATACAGATAGATATTCCTTACCTGTTAAAATAAGCTACCCTATTTTTAACTACATTTGTAGAGGACGTAGTCCATTCTGATAGATTCTTTGCACCTGATAAGATGAGCTACCCTACTTTTAACTACATTCATTTTTTTATTTTTATTTAACCTTTATTTAACCAGAAAAGTCCCGTTGAGGTTTAAAAACCTCTTTTCAAGGGAGTCCTGGCCAAGAGGCAGGCAAAATCTGGCAAAATCTGGACTTAAAAGCATTTAAGGAAATAAGTTCAGATAATTTCAAGTCTTTTTGCAAAGAGTTCCATGCAGAAGGAGCAGAGTAGACAAAAGCCCTTTTTTCACAGATTTGTACGGGCAAATGGAACAAAGAGCAGCATGTGATCATCTGATCGCAATGAATGGGAACCAACACTTCTCCAAGTGATTAAACTACTGATGTAGGATGACAACAGACCTAGCATGGCCTTATAGATAAAAATATGTCAATGCCTTGATCTCCTGTTTGACAGCGATGGCCATCCTACTCTGGAATACAATTCACATTGATAGGTTAGATTTTTACAATTTGTAATAAATCTCAGAGACGCATGGTACACAGTGTCAATCTTTTGCAGACATTGTTCTGAGGCGGTCCTATACACCATGTCACCATAATCTAAGACAGATAAAAATGTTGACTAGCTGCTTTTTTGCTTTAAAAGAAAAACAAAATGTATTTAGAAAAAAAAGGACAATTTGAGTTTACGTTTCTTCACAAGGTTGTCTATATGAGGCTTAAAAGAGAGGGCATCATCTAGCCAAATGCCAAGGTACTTATAAGAATGAACCACCTCTATGACATTTCCAGTCAAAGTGAATACAGGAGGAACTTGAGAAACCTTCTTAGTGTTACTAAACAACATCAATTTAGTCTTATCCGAATTGAGAACCAGTTTAAGCTGCATAATCGTGTGTTGAACCACATCAAAAGCTTTCTGCAGAAACTCAACCGCTTTAGCTGGGGACGATCCAAAGCAATAAATAATTGTGTCATCAGCATATAAATGCATATAAGCATCTGAGACATTTAGGCCCAGGTCATTTATATACATAATAAACAAGAGAGGACCCAATAATGAACCTTGTGGCACAAAAAGGACCTCTTACCAAAGTTGTTTTTGTATGGGGGAACTGGGATAAGTGCCTGTGAAACCGACCTAGTGAGGCGACCTGGTCTCACGTGTGTCGGAAAAAGTGCAACAAGTTCTGGTAAAGCGGTATTTTGAATCTGAAAATAAAATGCAATTGCGTGGCTGTTTATAAAGTTTTCATAAGTCAAAGCCTTAGAGCGTTCGAGTGCAATACAATGGTGAGACCACTTTGGAAGGTTACTGTGAATCTTGAGAGCTCAATGGTATAGTCGTGCTATTGGTTCAGTGATTTCCTTTGTGGTAAGTGACCAAATAGGAAGTCAGTAGGACATGGTTGAAAACACAATTGCATGTAAATAGGTTTCAGAAACAGAAGAAGAAAGATATGATCTGATCTTATTATAAACATAAAGTTTCTGATTTAACTTTTTTGTTAAATTAGACAAATGTTCCTGGTATGTAAGATGAGAATCAAGTAGCACACCTAGATATTTGTAAGTTTTTGTGACGACAAGTTCTTGGTTAGCAAAAGTAAAAAATCAATCAAATTCCTCTTTCTAATAATTTGCGATTTACATTTGGGTATTTTACTGCCTCTCAAAGTAGCAATAACACAATGATCACTCAGATCGTTACAAAAGACACCCATAGATAAAAATTTATGAGGGACATTTGTTAGAATCAAATTGATTAAAGTAGATTTGTCAGAATTTTTTAGATTAGGCCTTTAGGTACATATACCAACTGGCTAAGACCGATAGAATCACAAAAAGATTTAAATTCATCAGAAACAACATTTAGCCAGTCCCAATTTAAGTCCCCGGCCAGTAAAAGTTCACTGTAGTTTAATCTGGACAAAAGAAGCTTTAAAGATGATAAAGCCTCCCTGGAGGCCGATGGAGGTCTATAACACCCACAACAGTTATTGAAAGGGACTTGAATATTTCAACATTTAAAGCCAAAAACTCCATTTGCCTACAGAGAGACTCAGACAAAACAACTGATGACCAAATCTTGACTTAACATAGATAGCTACGCCACCACCTTTCTTTGGCCTATCACTGCAAAAAACATTATACCCAAGTACATTTATATCTTCATTAGTAATTGATTTCTTCAACCATGTTTCCGAAATTGTCGCTATGTCTGCATCTGTAGATTCAATCCAAATTCTAACCATGTCCATTTTAGGTAGTACAATTGATTGATCAGGCATTGATTTAAATTCAGCAGGGGTCAAGACACATTGCAAACAAGGGCCAGGGTTGGGCTGCACATTTACAGATAGAAGTAGAAGTAGTGCAATAATCAATCTACACCTCACAGCCAGGCCCGCTCACAGGCCTAGGCTGGTTAGCCCAGGCTCCAAAAGAATCTAACAAGCTCAGGCTGGTTAGCCCAAGCTCCACAAAGGTGTAGCAAGCTCAGGCTAATTAGCCCAAGCTCCAAGAGGATGTAGCAGGCTCAAACTGGTTAGCCCCAGCTCCACGAGGATGTAGCAAGCTCAGGCTGGTTAGCCCAAACTCCAAGAGGATGTAGCAGGCTCAGGCTGGTTAGCCCAAGCTCCAGGAGAATGTAGCAGGCTCAGGCCCGTTTGCCTAGCTCTGTTTAGCCTGAGCTAGTAGGATCCGTTGGATCAGGCTCAGGTTAGCAAAATTGGCTCAGAGCAGAGGTATAGTGTAATGTTTAAACTCATAGAAGTCCACAATCTTCTTAAGAGTTCTAAAATTTCCATGTAAATAACTATATGACTTAAAACTACAACTTAGAAGAAATAAATACTATAAAATACATTTAAATGAAATCAATCCAGAGAGAGACACTGAGCAGACCTTAGACTAGCCGCCATCTTGGAACTTTACCTGATCAATGATGATGATCTATATTCCTTTATAGAGGAAGTGAGGAAGTTGTTTGAAATATTTTGAAATATTTTGAAATATATTTATTATCCTCCTTATGACCTCATAAGGAGCAATATTCCAGATTGGCCCATCTGAGCTTTAATTTTCAAGGCAAAGCAGGATACCCAGGGCCCTATCGCCATTTCTAGCCACTGGGCGACCATAGGCAGCCTGAGGGAATGCATATTAATGTTGAAAAACCTCACAAAGTGAAATTTTCATGCCCTGGGACCATATTTTCTCAAAATATTTACTTAGAATCTCAAAATAATGAGAAACTTTAAAATCACCTCTCAAGTGTCCAGGAAGTGAACTGGAACCTCTCTAGCTACCAGTCCACAGTCTGAACCTAGTCCATACAGGGACTTGAAATGGCTACCATCCGGTTCCCAAGCCAAGTCCCTACGGACTGGACTACCAATAAGTTACCCTTGTAGCAGAGAAGCCCTGCTTCTGTACAAATTGTGCACTCTCCTACATAAAGAATCATACTGTAGCTGGATGTATCTCCTGCTCAAATGAGCTCTGAACTATCACAGACTTTGTCACCAAAAATAAACGTAACCCATGACATTACAAGTGATGCCTATGCATGCTATATATATCTTTATGTTCAGGATAAGTTGTGATCCCCAGAGATGCCATCATGACACCAGTCGGCTACTAAATGACCACACACACCTCTCCATACATCACACTGGTCCATTATAACTCTGTATTATGCCTGTTAATGCACAAAGCTTGGATTACCAGGGCTGATTTACCTCCTTACCAATTTTCTTTGCATATTTACAAAGTTTCATGTATTGCTTTTGAAATACATTATGGATCAAATGCTGCTATTTTTACATTTACATTGTCTGGTAAACATTAATGCCTGAACCAAATTTTGTTCCAGTCCATCCAGTAGGTGATATATTTGTTGGTATATTTCACTAGATGAGTGAAGATTTTTATCACCAGTCATTATAATTCATCCTCTTCTCTTCATGAGCTATGGTTACCTCATCCACCATGGTAACCAAATCGCATAGCTATCCTCTGTTATTGAGATTGCATTAGAGTTTAGTGGGCTTACTAAGTGAATCTTATGCTAAAGTCTTTTATTATTTATAGGCTATAACACTTTCAAAAAAATTTATTTCTTTTTGCATAGAAATGTTGCCTTGTAGCCTGAGACGCTTGCTTTCAGTAGTGTTAGCGTGGGGAAGGATAAGGCACCAAACTTACCGACACAAAAGACCTTATCAGCACTTCTCTCCTCTTTTTCTACCCCTCTCTCCCTCCATCTCCTCGTCTCTCTCTGCAGTGTTAGCACAACAGCTTCAGAGGTTACCACTCAATTAAGCCTGGCTGTTCATTTACGGCCATGACAAAGACTACTGTCTCTCTTCTTCCCCTCTCTCTGCCTCCCTCCTCTAACCAAACTTGTAATTACAGTGTTGGACAGCGCGCTCCACGCTGACCCACTGTAAAATATGACCATCAATTTGGCCCTTATCCCTTCATCGCCGTTCCTCCTCCTCCAATGGGGCCGCTAGATGTTGCTCACCCCCCCTTCACCTCACCCCTTTCAACTGCCACACGGCAAAGCGTCAAGATGAGGAATATCGCCAAGCACTATCTCCATGTAATGAATTACTTTCACTTTTAACCCCAGACATATATCCACTTGAACTTCCCTCCGCAAATTATCTTTTTTTTTTCTTTTCTTTTGCTTCATACCCCACCCCCCTGACCAACCATCCCACTTTAAAACCACATACACTAGATTAAAATATGAAGTCAGTACATTTAGAAGTTGCACGTGCAAGCGTTTGTGTGATAGGGTGACTGATAGATAGCTGAGGTGGTTATGACTGGCTATATGTGTGTAGGGGTAGATACTGTATGTGTACATCAATTCAATAAAACTGTAAAGACTGCCTTGGTGTAATTTTAAAAGCATAAGTACACACAGTACCTATGCCCTGCTGTGCCACGTTACATACTGTAACGTCCTGCAGCGCCCTGCTATGACATGAACTACTACTACCATTTTTTAGTCACTGTTCCATTATCTTTATTGGAACTGTTATTGCCACTGTTCATCACATCCCCAACCGACACCGTCAGACACCGCCTATCAAGAGCCTGGGTCTGGCCGAGGTGTCTTCCTAAAAGGGAGTTTTTCCTCACCACTGTAGCACTATGCTTGCTTTTAGGGGAATTAGGGGAAATTTGTAGCTGGGTGAATAGAGCAAGGATGGTAAAAGGAATGTGTCTGGCATGTGCAACCCTATCACCAGAAAAGCATTATGTTCAATGACATTTTTTGTGTCCAACACCAACAATTTAAAAATTCTCAAAATATGCACATGACAACTTTGGTGAACTACAGGGTAGGAAATATCATTGTTTTGGCAAATGTGCTATAGTTACAGTAAGATATAGATAAGGTTAGATGGCTAAAACACTTAGTTAAAGCTATAGTGCGCAACTATTTTATATTAATGAACGTTCGTTAGCAAAATGAGTTAATACAAAGCAAATTAAGCCTATCAACTCCACAAAACTCTCTCTGTATTTTTCAGTATGGCTATGTTTACAGAATGGTGTAGTCTGGCGACATTTGCGCACAGAAGCTCATCGAAGAATGATGCGTTTTACATCACCGCAGAAAGGAGAAGAGCAGCGCTCAGCTTTGGAGACAAGGAGATTCATTTCAACCCCAACCGGCTGTCAGACACCGCCTACCAAGAGCCTGGGTCTGACCAAAGTTTCTTCCCAAAAGGGAGTTTTTCCTCGCCACTGTTGCACTGTCGCTTGCTCTGGAGGGAACTACTAGAACTGTTGGGTCTTTGTACATTATGGAGTGTGGTCTACACCTACTCTAACTGTAAAGTCTCTCTAACTATTGTTATGAATTGATACAATAAAAAAAAATTGAAATGAATTGAATTGAATCACATGACTCACATGATTGCCACGCCAGTGCCGTGGCGGCAGTCATTTACTAGCCAGCGGCAGCTGCAGTAGCTGCACTGCACACTAACAAGCACCAGGAGGCACATGGGAGCAGTCCAGGTGCACTTTTTCTGTCAACAGGATTCAATCCAGGTTCAAGCATTCTGCTGCCACCTACCGCCTACAGTTATCAAGTGCAGCCCACATTTAATACCCGCCTACCGCCACTGCGTTGCAGCATTTAGGTGGCAGGAGACGTGTAAAAATAAACCAGTAACATAGTTTACACCATCCCTTCTTTGTGTTTACTAGTATCTTGGCTGCAGGGATTTGCTTACATTCAACCAAGCAATAAGGCCTGGCACACAGTCATAGTTCCAAACGATTCCAAAGGTGTTTGACGGGGTTGGGAAAGCCATTTCTTTTTGGATTTGGCTAATTCATGGGGGCATTGTCATGTTGAAACATGGGGGGCACAAACAAACATCTAGAAGAGACCACCATGCAATGGGATCACATAAGCAGCGACGCCAAAACTGGACAGGGGCATAAAGCGGGGGGGGCAAGGCCCCTTCTTTACTTCCTAACCCCTACTTCCGGCAAGTGTTGCTGATGCGACTGGTGAATCTCATTGGAAGGCTGTAGAACTGTCTGGCCAGTTATGTGGATGGAACTCTCCACACACTGCTCTACTTCCTGTATTTAGGAACTGTTTATTAGCAACCTTCTGAACCTTAATTAAATTAAATGTGCTGAAACCTTGAATATTTGCCAGTTTTAGATTGGGTGTCTGTGTTCTCTGCTAAGCAATGGATTTCAGTACATGAGTACCAACGCTTTTTCTGTGTGTGTGTTTATGACACATTCAGTCAGCCAAATTAAAAGTCTTGATTTTAGTTTTAGCACACACAACAATGAAGCAGCAGCACAGCAGGATACAGATGCTACGGGACAACATGCCACTGAGAAGACGAATACAGAATAACAAGGCTCGGCTCTCTTACACACACACACACACACACACACACACACACAGACAACACACACATACAGTGTTGCCGACACAGATGTCCATAGGACATGCAGCTCCATATGCCCTAGCCAGTGGGGGAGTGGTGGTCCTCCCAGGCCAGCTAATCAATCACTGGGCCCCCCGTCCTGCAGAGGTCATCCTGGCTCCACAGGGCAGGGTGCAGAGCCCCGAGTAGTGTGCCAATAATCGCCATTTCAGCTGAGCCACAGTGAATTCTAGCTCATCATCTCAACGTATGGGAGGTCAAAAGGAAGAGGGACAAACGCGGGGAGTGAGTTTGAAGCAATCCAGAATGTAAGACGACTTGTGATTTGTTAAGGATCTGCAGGAACAAGGATGTTTGATAATAATGCTCCATCGGAAATCTTTAAGTTAACTTTAGGAACTTCTAATCCTTACAATCTGTTTTAGAAACCTTTAAAACTAATCCTGCAGCACAATTCACTACCGCAATGTTCATACTGTATGTATATCATGATGTTCCAAAATAGTGTCACACTATCACCTTTTCATGCCTCTCCACCAGCATTTGAATACTTACTGATACCAAGGATCATCGAACATTTATTTTGTCTCCAACATCAGCAATCCTTATGTGTTTGAACCATATCATCAGCCAAGAGTGTCATTATTTCGCAAAACTTTAAAACCTAAAATATTCAGTGACATGTTATTTTACATTCAATGCAGTTTATCTTTCTACAGTATCCAAATGGCAACTACAGTGTGATTAAGATAAAGGAAATGTGGCAAATAAACTGACTGGATATACATTTTGAGGTGTGTAATTATCCAATAAGTATATTCTCCCTGGTGGTGACCAAGCACTCACACACGCACTGACCTGATGTTTTGGCATCCTTCCAGGTGGAAGTCTTTTTAGTGAAATATTGCATCCTTTGGTGTTGACATGTAGACACGTGATAACGCTGTCCACATTGACAGAACAGTAGAGGCCAGGCAGTTACCATATTGAAATGGTCTAAGGAGCCATATTCTGGATCAACGGAAGTACATTTCAAGGATAAAGCCTGCGCCAGATGTCAGCCCCTTTCTGCTCTCTGTGTGGTACCATTCTCTAAATCCCAATTGCTGGGGGAAACGACAACAACAACGAACAACAACAACCTTCGTGCTAGCAAGCCACATGTTAAAAAGATATGAAGAAAACGTGGATTATGCAACACGGCAGGCCTAGTTGATTCCTTCTATGAATGATTGTAAAGATTTACAAAGAATATGTTCACAGCGTGTCCTCTCTAACTGGGACGTGTTGGGACCAATTGGTGGGATTGCAGTGGATAAAGTACACACAACGATACGCTGGTAATAGAAAAATTAGGTTTAACCATGTATCCACCTACCTTAATTTGTATTGTGTTTATAACAGTTCACTTCATTTTGCGGGGTGCAGAATATTTAGCAGAGTCACTGCATCTGGAGCTTATTGTGCCCAAGATAATTGTGACTGGTTAAAAGAAATGCAAACAACCCAAAAAAAATTTTCTCCTATCCCAGAATGTATCTGCAGTGTGGCCGGACCTTACTCCACCGCACAGTGGTCTGCCATTGCGAGACTAATGGCGGTTTTCCACTGCGTGGTATCTACTCGACTCGCCTCGACTCTACTTGCCTTTTTTGGTTTTCCATTACGAAACAAAGTCCCTGGGACCTGCTACCAGGTACTTTTTTTAGTACCACCTCAGTCGAGGTTCTAAGCGAGCTGAGGCGATACAAAAAGGTGACGTGGAAACCTGCAGGCTGCTGGTTGGTCGGATCACTGCGTTTTTAGCAGACAAGAGTGCGGAGTGTGTGTCCGGAACAAACGGGACATTAAAAAAAAAAAATTCTAGCCAGACACCGACAGATTATCTACTCTCTGCACTATTCTCACTTTAACTGTTCAATATTAAGGGCTATATATTAGGGGATTTATGTTGTTTCCAATATTGCACACTGTTACTTTAAAAAAACAATATATCAAAGAAAAGTTTTTATTTAGCTTTTCAAGTAGCGCATCAAACCCTCCCGTCCATCCCGGTCTTCTTCCCCTACACCCTGTGACGGTGTCCCCCCCGGCTCTGCTGTCCCAGATGCATCCCAGTCGTTGTCATAAGCCATGACTCTCATAAAGATTATACAAAGCCCAGCAGGTCAGAACCAGAACCAGAGATTTCACCCGTCGTACATCGAACGCCCACCAGACGGTCTGCGGCGGCGGTTTTGCAAAGCGTTAATGCTCTGAAACACAAACGGTACACAGCATACATATTTTGGTGTGTATTCATGGTTGCTAAAGTTTATGTACTTTATACAGCGTATAGTAAATACTGACTGTGACCCCTAACACATGCAAATGTTAGCTAACGTTACCAGGAAACTTACCTTACCCTTTCGTGTCGGCGAACAACAGTCATGTCGACGTCTGAACACCGTCGGAATTCCCAAACTCCTGTTTTTTTTAGCGGTGATTTTTGTTGCTTCCTTTAGCTTCTTTTGAAACAAAACATTGGCGAGTAGCCGACGTGCTGTTGTGAATCACGTTGAAAATTACGTCATCACGCGTAGCTATGGTGACCAGCCACGCTGAGGCGTTACTCAATCTGCAATGGAAAACGGACGGAGAATCCGTCGAGCCGAGTAGAGGCGAGTCAAGGCGAGTCGAGTCGAGTTGTTACCATCAATGGAAAAACGCCATAATAGAGCCAGGACAATAGGACTCTGCTCTTCCCATTCTGCTGACATGGCTTGAATGCAGCATGAGCCCTCTTTGTCTCATTCATCTGATGCTCACTGTTTGCTCTGATTATTAATTATTATGCAATTCTGGTTAGAGATTGTGAACAAACCAAGAGTTGGTTGAAATCCTTGACAGCAGCTAATTTTCCTTCAAGAAGTTCACATAGAGGGTCATCTGGCTGCCAATCCTCCCGGTGTCACGTCCAACTGGCCTGGGAGGTGTAATAGCCCTACTAATCTCCCAATTATGGCAGCGGGACTGAGGACCCATGGTCCCCCGGAAATCAATACCTTGTCCCTTAGGGGGACCCCGCTACCCAAGGGGATGTCAATACTGTCGATTGAGTATTAAAGAACATTTCATCAGTGCGTGTGACAGCAAAAGAGAGCGAAAAAGAGAGAGGGAGTGTGTGTTGGGGGTCATGGAGGGCGTCTATGGATGTCCAAGGTGGCCTGTGTGTATTAAGCCCCCCCAGGGAGGTCCCAAGGTGATGTGCCATCCCTCCTGACTATCGACAGGCGCCATGACAAACTGTGTCGTTTTGTTTCACTGCGCTGTATTGTGTTGAGCTTAAATAGGAAGTGAGGATGGATGAAGGCAGGTTTGTAGGTATTTTTCACTTCTGCTCCCTCTTATGCACTCTGTAATTATACAGCTGTCTGCTTTAATGAAGGGAAGGATTGCATGTATTTTAATATCTCATTAATGTGGCAGCTGCTTGTTAGTTAGATTGACCTATTTAAAATGCATGCAAGAGATAGATGACTATGACTATTCCTACACAATAGTCCAGTTTTACTCCAGTTTTTGTGCTTCAGGTGACACATTCTGTTTGGCATCGCTTCTCCCTCCGGGGAAAAATAAAGTTCTACTTGATTACATGAATAGATGCTGTGGCGCAAAGCTACCGCTGTTTGTGTCACAAGATTGATTATTGTTCATGTAGTAAATTAACTTGTTTGTATTTGAGTAATAAATAAGCACAAAAACAACAATAGTAGAAAGTTTGTACTTTCTTCTAGTGTTTAAAGGAACACATTTAGAGAAATACACTAATTTGCTGTCTTACAAAGAGTCAAATACAACTGATATTAATGTGGCCTGGTTAGATAATAGTCTTGCATTGCCAGACCTCCCTCCACAGTGCTGCAGAGGAAGGTCTGGCTAGTCCAAACAGCATTCCTGAATAGGAGAAAAAGGTGAGAAAAAGGTGCTCTGGTGTATTGGCATTTCCTTAAACTGAATCTCAATCGTATTGGGTGGTGGTAAGCACCGGACGGAGCAACAGTGCCTCAGCACACTGTGACATCAATGTTACTCCTTAACAGGGGTAAACGTACAACTATGATTAAGTTAATTCATCTAATTGGCAGATTCAGACATCAGTGTTTCCTGTTCATTTAAAATAACGCCAAATATCCATTCCAGTGTTTCCCCTATTCATTCTGCAGCGGGGCACAGCCGTGAGTCCATGGACAAAACAAGTGTCTGTGGTTAGTTCACATGTCTGTAATAAAAGCAGGACAGGTGTGTACTATCTTGTGAAGTCAGTTGAACAAGTGAAGATTAAGTTGTCGGCAGCCTGGGCTGGGTAGTGAAGTGCTGCAGAGCCAGTCTTGTTTTAGCTTGGTCTCAGACCTTCCTTCACCAAGGCGCGGAGGAGGAAGGTCCGGCAATACCCCAAAGTATTCCAGGAGCAGTTAACCATGGTCCTCATATATTCCCTGGAGTTTAGAATTACAACACAAAGGAAGCCTAAAGCCATGGCTATCCGGCCTAAATAGGAGAAATCCGGTGGAATTTTTGTCGGCAATGGAGCAATCCCGGAAGTGGAACGTCATGGATATAGACTAGTTTTAACTGACCAGTCTCAGATTTTTTCAGATAGTTTGTCAGTCAGTCTACAGTACCAACTAACAGTCATTCAGCCATGACCGAAATATATCCACGCAGAGACAGCATGTTTGCAGTTCACTTGAGTACTTGAACAACAACCCCGCAACTTGGCTGCCATCCATTTTCCAACCATCATTGTGCTGTGGGTGCAACTTTCCCTACCAGAAGAGTAATGCAGTGTTTGTTCCAGAGAAGAAGAAAAAAGCCTGCATCAGGATTTTGCTTGTTCTCACCTAGCCGAGGCCACAGGATGGGCAGCGTTCCTGCTGTGCCCCCTGCCTCTGTGCCCTGCCGCCTTCCCACCCAACCACCACCATCTGTTCCCTGGCCCAGCCCTCTGCCCCCCCTTCATCCCAATGCAGGGCAGACCCAGAGTGCTGACTCCCTCACACCACACACACACGAGGGAAGGATATACAGTATATGTGTATGTGTGGTCATGCACACATGTGGCAGTACAGTCAGATCCAGGATGTAAGGATGGAAAGAACATCAACATATCATTTTCATCAGATGTGTTACTAGTTGTGCTGAAAAGGAGGCAAACACTGAAGTAATTGCTCATTATTAAAAACTATTTGTTATAAGTGTACACACACTTTTACAATGCAATAGATGATTATAACAGGAATGTTCATGCTCAATTTCTCTTCCAAAGAGTGGGTTTAGATAGTGGGATATAGTGGAAACTTGTTTATATCTTGATGAGATCCGTCCAGAAATGGTGAAAGCTCTGGGTGTGGAGGGGATGTCTTGGTTGATACGCCTCTTCAACATTGCATGGAAGTCTGGGACGGTGCCTAAGGAGTGGCAGATCGGGGTGGTATTTTGCCTCTTCAAAAAGGGGGACCAGAGGGTGTGTGCCAATTACAGGGGTATCACACTTCTCAGCCTCCCTGGTAAAGTCTACTCCAAGGTGCTGGAAAGGAGGGTTCGGCCGATAGTCGAACCTCGGATTGAAGAGGAACAATGCGGATTCCGTCCTGGCCGTGGAACAACGGATCAGATCTTCACTCTCGCAAGGATCTTGGAGGGGGCCTGGGAGTATGCCCAACCAGTCTACATGTGTTTTGTGGATCTGGAGAAGGCGTATGACCCGTTGGAAGGCGTATGTTGTTGTTGGTTGGGAGGTGCTGCGGGAGTATGGGGTGAGGGGGTCCCTTCTCAGGGCCATCCAATCTCAGTATGACCAAAGCGAGAGCTGTGTCCGGGTTCTCGGCAGTAAGTCGGACTCGTTCCAGGTGAGGGTTGGCCTCCGCCAGGGCTGCGCTTTGTCACCAATCCTGTTTGTAATATTTATGGACAGGATATCGAGGCGTAGTCGGGGCGGGGAGGGGTTGCAGTTCGGTGGGCTCGGGATCTCGTCGCTGCTTTTTGCAGATGATGTGGTCCTGATGGCATCATCAGTCTGTGACCTTCAGCACTCACTGGATCGGTTCGCAGCCAAGGGTGAAGCGGCTGGGATGAGGATCAGCACCTCTAAATCTGAGGCCATGGTTCTCAGCAGGAAACCGATGGAGTGCTTTCTTCAGGTAGGGAGTGAGTCCTTACCCCAAGTGAAGGAGTTTAAGTACCTTGGGGTCTTGTTCGCGAGTGAGGGGACCATGGAGCGTGAGATTGGTCGGAGAATCGGAGCAGCCGGTGTGGTATTACATTCCGTTTATCGCACCGTTGTGACGAAAAGAGAGCTGAGCCAGAAGGCAAAGCTCTCGAATTACCGGGTGGATTGATGGATGGATGGATGGATGGATGGAT
Source organism: Etheostoma perlongum (assembly GCA_026937815.1). Lineage (NCBI taxonomy): Eukaryota > Metazoa > Chordata > Actinopteri > Perciformes > Percidae > Etheostoma > Etheostoma perlongum. Next base: position 11,156,157 of record CM049373.1, read on the forward strand.
TGGATGGATGGATGGATGGATGGATGGATGGATGGATGGATGGATGGATGGATGGATGGATGGATTGTTTATATTTTTATTCTATGTCGGTCATGGTGTTTGCCCTTTAGGACTTTGGTCCATCATCATATCTCATCAATGAAGTTAGTAAATGTTATCCAAACTAAAACCTATGATGGACAAAATGATGCTACTTGTTTGGCATTGCGTGTTAATCGTGAACATTAAAGTACTAGGCTGTCATCACATTGCCATGTTATGTCCAGCATTACTCATTTACTCTATATTGTGCTGCAAATATGTTAAATATCATATATAACAAATAATAAATAAATATATGCACAAAATGACACAGCCGGTGTGTGTTGCCTTTTACCGTTTTTCTCTATTTTATCAGCACACTGAGAAAGACAGACAACACTGTGTACTACTTAAATGTAGTAACTTAAAGTGTAAGTTAATGAGCAAAAATACTGAAAGCACATATACTAAAAAAAATTTAAAAACACACATCACATCTACACACACACATATGTACAGACCTAAGTGCATGCAAACAACTTCCCACGCCAGAAGCTGTGCTGCATGGAGCTCAGTCTTAGCATGGTACCTTAGTGGGAAACAAGAAGATCAACAAGGGCAATTGCCAATCGGAAGGTTGGTGGTTCGATCCCTGGCCCTGCAGTCCCATGTCAAAGTGTCCTTAGGCAACACACTGAACCCAGAGTTGCCCCTGATTCTGCGTCATCGGAGTTTAAATGTGTGTTTATGTGATGGCACCTTGTACGGCATCCTCTCCCACTATGAATGGTTCTTGTACTATGTAAAAGCACTAAAGTAGTTGTTAAGACTAGAAAAGCACTATATAAACACAGTACATTTGTTTCTTGATGGCCATTTACTCCATGCACAATGCTATGATCGTGAATCAAACTAAGAAGGAACAAGAGTGACAGGATTCTGAGGACTCATTTTTTGTAATCACCTGAGGAATAAAATGATGTGTTGAATATATGAATCAGACAGGTGGACAAACCGAGTTATGGTAAGCTTAGACTGCATGGCATGCTTTTAGTAAATATGTATGAAATGTTTGCATTTACAGTACTGAGTATGTTTATATGAAGCACTCACATTCCACTATTATTACAGAATATGACAATACACCAAATTTGACAGGGTCGTGTAAACAGCATAATCATTTATTTATTCTGATATTCGGAATAAGGTATTACTAAGGCGTGTGATATGCCGGTATCATTCTGGTTTTTAGAAGCTTATTTGGACATGTATACAGTGCATTCAGAAAATGTGTCTCAGTCTGGGTTTTTACTGCAGTTTACGGTCTCTTACCTGTGTACATCTTACCGTCTTTCTGCATCTCTGTGCATTGTTTGTGCAACAAAACAGAATATGTATTTAAACATAGTCAGTGTGTCTTTGCCACTCCATGTGTAATAGATAGATAGATAGATAGATAGATAGATAGATAGATAGATAGATAGATAGATACTTATATATGTGTGTCCAGAGGCAGCAGCAGCAGCTCCATGAAGAATGGTGTTGAGGCCACTGAACTCATTTTCCTTTCCCTTGCTTCAACCCTTGACCTTCGACCTTCAAGGTCACATCCCCCCCTCCCATCCCACCCCATCCCTCGCGCCCCATCCATCAGGCTCGATGTCCCAAACAGGGAATCATCTTTGTATTCAACCCACCTCTCATCTCTCACATCTTTTGTTTTAACCTCTTTAGCCATCACTCCTGGGGGGTTGGTTTATAGCCCTGATGGCTTATGGGTACTGGTGGGTGGAGGAGGAGGAGGTGGTGGGGCAACAAATCTCAGACTCGCACCTAAAGCTGTCAGTGGCGCCCCGGGGCCCCTCAGGCGTCAGCCAGCACGGTCACCTTGGATGGGTGGACGTATGAGACGGAGACACACACACACACACACACACACACACACACACACACTGATTTGTGAATGCAGACGCCGGGGCGAGATAGCAAACAGAGAGGACCTCGCCAGGGCCTGTACGATCCCCGCCTCCACACACAAACAGACACACACATGCATGCACATGGACAGGCAAACACTGAGGCTGTCACTCTGTACACTCTCCTGCTCTCTCTCTCTCACACACACACAAACACACACACACACTTACACACACACACACACACACACACACACACACACACTCCTCTCCCTGTCAGAAACTCAATTAATATTCTAGAAGAGAGGAGACCAGTGTGTGTTTACACAGATTACTGCAGACTTCCTCTTCCATCCTCTCATCCTCCTCCCACCTTCATACTGGGAGATCTCTTTTCTCTCCCAGTTTGCTTTCGGATGAGCAGAGCTGTTAGCCATGATAACCAGATCAAGATGACTGCAATGCGTTTGTTAATCAAACAGACGCTTCTTACCAATCCCTCCCCACTTTTTTACCCAGGTGCATCTGCAGAGAACCCCCCAACCCTAACCCTAACCCTCCATCACTGCCATCATCAGCACCCTGCTGCGCTCATAAGCACCCTGTGGCGGGGCGTCCCAGTGAGGTGTTGGTCAAGAGGGCGGAGTTGGGCAAGTTGTGTGGATGGGTTGATGGAAGTGTGGATGGGATTGGGGTGTGTGTGTGTGGGGGGGGGGTCAGAGTGTCAGTGGGACAGCCCAATGGCCCTCGCCGTCTGGGGTCACCCCGTACCACCCACCCACTCTCCCGCTTGGTGGCAGCTGTGTGGGGAGAGCATCCTTCATGGGCACAGCAGGGGGTGAACGTAGGTGATTGTGTGTGTGTGTGTGTGTGTGTGTGTGTGTGTGTGTGTGTGTGTGTGTGACAGTGAAGGGGAGCAGATTGGAGTTTTAGTTACACAAACATTTCCCAGAGGCAGAGCTGCTTTGGAGAGGCAGCAATCATTTTCATTGGTTGAGTTCAACATCAGTGGATGGAGCCTGTTTGACAAAGTGACTCCCAGTAAAACAGGGCAGGTGCAGGAGAGAAGGTATTTACTGTATATTACCACGTGCAGTGCTCTACATGCTAACTGAAAACCCCAAAATGAAAAGGTTGAACCTGGCTGTTTGGCCAATGAATACTCAAGAGTAATTTCGATATCACATGACACGAAAATAGTAAGATTATTACCAAAAACTTTTATGTAATTTCAATTTCAATTTTATTTTATTTATAGTATCAATTCTTAACAAGAGTTATCTCAAGACACTTTACAGATAGAGTAGGTCTAGACAATACTCCAGAATTTACAAGGACCCAACAGTTCTAGTAGTTCCCTCCAGAGCAAGCAACAGTGCGACAGTGGCGATGGAAAAACTTCCTTTTAGGCAGAAACCTCGGACAGACCCAGGCTCTTGGTAGGCGGTGTCTGACGACCGGTTGGGGTAAGCATCCATCACAGCTTACAGAACATCTTCCTGCTTCAACTTTGTCACGGTGTACCACACACAGTTTTCCTGTGAATGAGGAATTGTTGCTGACACTTCAGGTAACTTCCAGTTATAGTTGTTCACTGAGGGTTTTTTTTTTTACTCACAAAATATAACCAAAAGAACAAAGGGGACCAAATATATATTGACAACAAACAAATAGACCCTGTCATTTCTGACCCCTTCCATACCGATATACAAATCCAAACCAACCCTCTGCCAATGCACCACTCAAACAATATCAGTCCTCAACATTGTTACTCCCATTCAATTTTCACTGTACTTTCATCTCACAGCACAGGTAACATTACCACTGGACAACAACATTGACAGGAGAATAATAATAATAATAGTATTGAAAAAAACTATAAATGTACTGACATTGATATGCTCACTTTCAGTTAGAGTGGTTCAGTGATTTCTAACTAGGGGTACTTCTTCCCCAAGGGACACCTGTGCAGGTGCCATGGGGTGCCTGGAAAAATTGAATGTATGAATATGCACATCATATTCTTGAGCACATATTTGTGCTAGTAGCCAATAAACAACTAAGTGTGACAGGCTAACTGCACAAGCCACGCCTCCCCCCACACACACACCTGAACCACATTCTGAAGTTGAGTGAGTGAAAACTTGAGTGCGCTCAAAAACCTGACCAGCAAAGTGCCAGTTTTAGCCAATTGGACATGGTTTTTGAAGGCTGTGTGTGGCAAGTTAAACAAATAACACACTTACCAACAGCATGTAAAAATACAATACAGAATCATACGCATATCTCACATGGCTTAAAGTAGCCGTATCCAAATAGAAAAGGTTCTGTCGTGACTCATCACTTAAAAGCAGTGAAAAAAAGAAATAATACAAAGCTCTATGTGCTGCCTCATTATCAGACCCAAATGGAATCTGCAGATTGTGTAGAGATTATTTATTTTAAATTCTTTTAACTTGTTCAAAATCTGCAGAAAAGTTTGCTGAATTCTGCATGTGCATAGTCCGCATGGGCCTGCTCTGCATTTCATATAACCAAGTTTCCCCTCCCAAACTGCTTTAAAAATATATCATACTGACAAAAGCAACTGGAGCATGGCCCAATTATTTAAGCAAAATTAAAATAGACAGCAAATGAATGGATATTTTTTATCTCTTTTTTTTTTTTTTTTTTTTTTACAGTAGTAGACCAATTTCTATTGATGTTTCATTGTGTCCAGACTTAGCAATTACTTTAGTGTGCAATCTTACAATGAGTGAATTCTTTGGACTACTATTCCCATTATTGGGGAGTAACGGAATACATATACCGGCGTTACGTCAGAATACAAATTATGAGTAGCTGTATTCCGTTACAATTACAATTTTAATAGGTGGTATTTAGAATACAGTTACATTGTTAAAATCAATGGAGTACATGACGATACATCTCCGTTTCATGAGTTCATTCACTACGTAGATCTAAATAGATAAAGGTAACTCCATGCATTTCCCAGAAGCCACAATATGAAAATGAAAACATGAGCTTTTTGCTAGTCACTGATAGAAGGAGAGATGGAGCTGCAACCGTCACAACAGAGCCAGGGCAGGAATATGTTTCTATCTTGGAAATTCAAACAGCATTTCACATTAAAGCACCCACATTATGCTTATTTTCAGGTTCATAATTGTATTTAGAGGTTGTACCAGAATATGTTCACATGGTTTTATTTTCAAAGAACATCATATTTTTGTTGTACCGCACATTGCTGTAGATAGAGTGAGACATCTCACTTCTATCTTTGTTGGGAGTCGCACATATGCAGAAGCTAGGTGAGATCACTTCACTGGGCACTTTAAAGAAAGAACAGGGAGAACAAAATCTAACAGCAGTTATTTTTTTAATTAGCCAAGGGTAGTTGTCTCCTGTAAGTAAGCACAGGAAAAGAACAAATGCAATATGATTTTACAGAAACCTTTTATGTAAACATGGACTACATAACTGGCCATTATCCAGTATGTAATAACAGGCTAATACGGTCTTTGTCTATCGGTGTAACCCTAGTGGGCAATCAGCCTGGCACTAAGCCCCAGGACAAAATGTAACAGCAGTTATTTTTTTAATTAGCGGAGGCCAGTCAAAGCCAGGAAAAGAACAAATGCATTATGCCTGGGCTGAGTAAACATGGACCCATTATCTCCCTGTCTTTGTCTATCGGGCCCTAGCCAACCTGGCACTAAGCCTCCCTGTCTATTCCGGAGCCAAAGCACCCAGCCTCCCTGCCTATTCTGAGCCAGCACCCAGCCTCCCTGTCTAGGCCGAGCCAGCACCCAGCCTCCCTGTCTATTCCGAGCCAGCACCCAGCCTCCCTGTCTATTCCGAGCCAACACCCAGCCTCCCTGTCTAGGCCGAGCCAGCACCCAGCCTCCCTTTCTATTTTGAGCCAGCACCCAGCCTCCCTGTCTAGACCAAGCAAAGACCCAGCCTCCCTGCCTGGGCTGAGCCAGCACCGAGCCTCCTTACATTACATTACATGTCATTTAGCTGATGCTTCTATCCAAAGTGACTTCCAGTTAAGTGCTTTCAACCTTGAATGTGCACGCTCCAGACAGCAAGTAGTAAGTGCAAGTGCATTAGCTTTAAATAAGCAAAACTACAAAGAGCCATATGAAAGAGCAGATTTAAAAATATTTGTATATATTTTTTTTATTTTATCCGAGGTGCAGTGGGAAGAGATGTGTTTTTAGCTTTCTGTGGAAGATGCAAAGTCTTTCGGTCGTCCTGGTGTCAATGGGGAGCTCATTCATCAGCATTTAAGAGCCAGGACAGAAAACAGTCAGAATTTTGTTGAGTGTTTAATTGTCCCTCGCTGTGAGGGGGCAGCAATCAGGTTGGCTTATGCAGAGCAGAGTGGACGGTTGGGTTGCAGGGTTTGACCATGTCCTGGACGTAAGCTGGGGCTGATCCATTTGTGGCCCTTACCAGGGCCAAGCCACCACCGAGCCTCAATGCCTGGGCCTAGTCAGCACCCAGCCTCCCTGTCTGGGCCAAGCCAACACCCAGCCTCCCTGTCTGGGCCGAGCCAACACCCAGCCTCCTTATCTGGGCCAAGCCAACACCCAGCCTACCTGCCTGGACTGGGTCAACACCCAGCCTCCCTGTCTGGGCCAAGCCAACACCCAGCCTCCCTGTCTGGGCCGAGTCCCACAACTCAGCAGCACAGCAGTCACACCAGCCACCAAGGGCAAGAGACTCGGTTAGTGTAAATACAGTGAGGTAGACTTTTTATATACTCAGTCAGGACACAAGCGTTATCAGATTCAGTATTAGTATTATAAGTCTGCTTTTGTATACTGTAATACATTATTGTGGTTCTCACTTAAAAATGCTTAAACTTTCTCCTAAAAATACCTGTCAAAAGGATACAGGAGCAAATAAATCACTCTAAATCACTCTTTTTTTCAAAGGCTTTTTGTTCCCATGACCAGTCCATTTACAGTGCCTAATGAACTCACTGAGTGTGTATGTGCTTCCCAATCAATTATCTTTACTTCAGCTAAGAACATGAACACCTGTGGAAAGTCTTCTTTAGTCTTCAACAACAAATGCAAGTGTAGTATATACAGTACAGTGAGGAGCTGATGTTTGTAATGATTAATGAGTTACACATGTGTTTTTTTCTCTAGCACAGTCAGTGTGTATCTGTTGGATCAAACACTGCAGTGATGATTGTTGATGCTTCTTTTATTAAGCAAAAATCCAAATGATGTGTAGATGATCCATATTGAAATATTGCTTCAAAACTTTAAAAGGAAAATCTGCCATCCATACTTTGTTTGTTGTTACCAAAGGAGCTGATCACATCAGTGATGTTTATGGAAGAAGCCCATATTTTCAGTTATAAACTACTGAGAAACAGAGAAGTATGTCCCACATGGAAGTCAAACTCAATAATGTATGGAAATATCCCTGTAATTATAATTGTCAAATGACAGATATGGCCTTTAACACAAATTGGAAATTATTATTTTTGATTTATTTGTTATTTGTCAAATGTCTTAATGGGTTTAGAAATCAATGTTTAGGCTATATGATAATTACAATTTATAAATCTAGAAGCCTACTTACGCCTTATACTGTACATTTGATTTGGACAATTTTGCAAAAGGTTGTCTCATTTATGGTAAAAATGAAAGAAATTGACTTAAATATTGTAAATGTAATTTGGGTTGTTTTTAAAAGATTGACTCATTAATTGCAATTTAGATTTTTCTTGAAAGGCTTATTTGTCATCATGTTATCAAACACCTACCTGTAAACGTGATTTATCTATTTTTAAATGACACATATTGCAAGTTATTTATTTTTTTTATTTATCACAGTTGGAAATTGAACAAGAAGAGATTTTATATTTTCTTTAAGTCAGTCCAAGGGATGTTTTCTGTCCAAAAGAATAAAAAAGATGACGTTCTGAGCCATTCTGCATGTTAATTTTTTTTTTCTTTGTGTGTGTGTGTCTGTCTGTGTGTGTGTTTAAGCCACTTTACCAGACATTTTACCGGCTTGAAACGTTCCCAGCCCTCTTCACCACCAAGACGTCTCATGCCCTCCGTATTTCCTACGATGTTTGACACAACGCCATAGTAAGACTGCCACGCTGCTGGCGCACAGCGGCACAATACTGATGTGTCATCTAATTTCAAATCACACTGTGCTACTTCAGAAAAGGGAAGAAGAGAGGAGCGAGCTCCAGGAATCGGACTGTATGGAAGGTACAGAGGAAAGATGGAAATTGGGGAAAGAGGGTAGAGAGTTTTAGGAGTATGTATGTGTGTGTGTGTGTGGGGGGTGGTATAGAGGGAAAAAAAAATCTCAGTCTCAGCAAAAGTTTTCATTAAAATCTTTGAGACAAATGATCTCTGTGTCCTTCTCCTGAAGCTGCCTGGGGCGTCATGCTATTTCTATGCAAATAACAACCTCACGCCTTTGCTCCTATTATTTCTGCTGGAGCTGCTGCAACATGACCCAAGAGAGCGAGGGAGGGAGGGAGGAGGGGAAGGAGAGAGAGAGAGGGAGGAAGAGTGATATGAAGTGAGAAAGAGAAATAAATCGGAAAATGCAGTAGAGGAGGAAGAACGAAAGAAGGAACGACAGGAGGAGGGCGGAAGAGACAGACAAGCAGAGAGAGAGAGAGAGAGAGTGTGTGTGTGTGTGTGTGTGTGTGTGTGTGTGTGTGTGTGTGTTGTGGGGGTGCGAGCGTGCATGCAATGGACTCACTGAGGTGTGAAAATATATAACACTAGGAAAGAGAAGGGGGGGAGAGGGAAAGATAGAGGGCTAAGAACAACACAAAGACACAGCCATAATTTGTTTGGAGTCTGCCTTTCCTTGTAATATATGACACCCTCAGCACGGGTGCTTCCTCACCGCGCACTATTGTTTAACTGTATAGCACTTACAACACTATCAGGACCAGTCCATCTCCCCACACACACCTCAGGATTTACGTACTGGGCCGCTCCACTGCTGCAGTCTGCTGCAAATGTAGCACAATATGTGAAAACTGGAGCAGCAGATTGTTGGATTTACAACAGTTCATGATGAATGTGCACCATGTTCAGACTGGCTAATGCCACTGTAGTCTCTCATAGCCAGCTCTATCTCCACAGCGCTGTGGAGTAAGGTCTGGCTACCCTGCAGACGCATTCTGGGATAGGAGAATATAAAAAAGGCTTTGGGTTGTTTGCATTTCTTTAAACCAATCACAATCATCCTGGGCGGTGCTAAGCTCCAGACGCAGAGACAGTGTCTCTGCTAAATGGTCTCTGGAAGGAACCGGTTTTGGTGGAACATTTGCACCCCGCAAAAGAGAACGCCACATCCAATATTAAAGGAAACTAACTGTTGACTCAATACAGTTACGCGAGCTATTTCAATTAGCTGGATACATGGTTATCTCAGGTATCTCCGTGTGTACTTCGTCCACAGCATTCCTACCAATCGGTCCCAAAACCTCACAGTTAAAGAAAAAATGTAAATCTTTACAATCATTCAAAGAAAGAAACAAGCAGGCCTGCCTTGTTGCACCATCCATAATTTTTTAAAACTTTGCCAGCTTGCTAGCTCGAATGTTGTTGTTTCCCATGGCGAAGGGATTTTGACGCGGTAAAACACAGAGAGCGCAAGGTGAGTGACAAAGCCTGGCGCCGGATGTCAGGTTTAATCCTGGAAATGTACTTCCATAATCCTGACTAATTTTGCTTTAATTGCACACAATGAGTCTATGCTGTGACATGAAATGTTATGAAATGACCATATACTGTAGTGTGTAATATGTAAAGACATCCAATCTGAAGTCTGAAGATCCAGTCGCTTCCAGTTCTTCACAGTGGAAAATAAGAACTAAGATGAATATCAGCTCAAACAAAAGAAAGTCTTGGGAGTTTCATGCACTACAAACATATCTAGACACGTATATCTCATATTTTGGATAAAGTTTGCAGCAAAGTTTCCGCTGTTGCTTCACATGTGTGGAGACGTTCTTCACTGAAGCCTACATGTAAATGTATGTATTATTATTATGTATTAGTTTGGAAATAAATTCCAATAAACCAATACAAGAAAAGATCAATGTTTTATAAAACAAATGGTTGGTCTGAGACATAACCTTGTTCAGTTTATTCTAAAGATTACAGCATTTCTTTACAATATATTACTGTAAATAATACAAATATTTCCAGATACATTATTATTAACAGCAATGTTATCCAGATACCTTGAATGTAATCCATTTTTCTTTCTTTCTTTCTTTCTTTTTTGACAACTCTTTTTTCTTTTTATAATTATTTCATGAAAGAAAATAACATACTGTAGACTTTGTTTCCTAAGGAGTGTATATACAGTATGTCTTGTGTAAAGACATATAGCTGCACATGTAAATGGAAGAATGAAATCTAGAGGGCAAATTCCACTCATATTTAAATAATCCTGAATTAACCATATTTCCATCAGAAGGCAATGTCAAAAAATGATTATTGATAAATGGCAGCATGTCTGAAGCCTACAGCAGCCGCTCAGTCTCTTCTACAGGTCTGGCTTTCTTTTGGTCTTTTTTAAGGTACAACGTATGTATATATGGTACATTGGATATTTTCAAGATAGCATATGTCAATTATGTTCTTGTACAAACTCAACAATTTCTAATATACACAACAGATGCACATTTCTCTGCACTGGTTAAAATGCAATCCTGCATGTCTCCACTCTACAGAATACAATTTTCTTCATCAGGGGTAAGTTTATACCCTATGCAATTACAATGTAATGTGTTCTAAACATGCATGTCTGCGTGCATGCATGCATGTCACTCTCTCTGTCTGTCTGTCTGTCTTTTATTTAGAAATTTCTTTGATTTTGTGCCTGGCTTGACACTTCCATTTGCGGCTCACGTAAGGAGGAGACGTAGGAGACGCTGCAACGAAAGGTATAGCGCGCAATGGAAATGGCTCCACTCGACGGCACTTCTGCAACCAGTGTGTCCCTAGCGCAAGCCAGATAAACACTCAGAACCAAAAGATTTGCTGGGCTGAATAAAGTAGCCTATTGCGTGTGTGTGTGTGTGCATGCGTGCGTGTGTGCGTGCGTGCGTGCGTGCTTGCATGTACATGCATTTCCCTCATAGGCCATATTAGGATAAAAGTGCAGATGTTGTGCCCCCCAGTCAAAGGGGTAAATATAATTAAACACGGGCACGATGTTGCTTCGCTCAAGTCCAATGTTGTAATGGACGAGCGTAAGCCAAACATTCCCCTACAGTCAGAACAAGGCGTTAGCAATCAAACACAGATTAGCAAATCAACCAGTACTTAAAACCGGAAACAAATGAAAACTTAAGGAAACTATGAAATACCTCTACATGTAATTTCAGTACATTTTCCCCAAAGTCTTAAAGGTACATTAGACAGTATTTTAAACACAAAACGTCTTTTCATCCTATGTATCTTTTAAGACCCTTGTGGATTACAGATCTACTGATCATAGAGTATTTTAACTCAAAGGAATAATTAACCATATTTCTAACCAAGCAGTGCAATGAATTACAGCATTTTAACTTATTCATTTTAACTTGCACATTTTAAAATATCTTTTAACCTATGAATACTCATTCAATGTAGTTTTAACTTGCACATTTTTAAGTATCTTTTAACCTATGTATTCTCATTCATTGTATTCAAAATATCACTGTTACACAGACACACTAGTTATTTAATGAATTCAGCATGTATGAACTGTGGTAACATTACGATAAAGCTAAGGTTTATGTAGTTGTCATCCAGGTAGGTCAATATCCTGAAACCTGTGCCATGCAAACAACGTCTGTGTGTGTGTGTGTGTGTGTGTGTGTGTGTGTGTGTATCCATCTGTGCAGACGGCACCCTGCTGTCTGACTCACCTGCTACCCTGCGGGGAGTAGCTAGCAACGCTGCTAACCCAAACAGCTAGTGAACTGTAAGACAACTGCAGTCAAAACACCGAGCCGATTAGATGCTAATTACGTCTGCTGCCATATGGTGCTAACTGACCTGCATACACCTTAAAACACAGAAATGTGTTTGCTTGGTGAAAAAAGAGACCTATGCCGCCTCAACACATTTCTAGTTATTAACGGTGATAATGTAACATGTTTGCAAGTCACCGCAAACATACAGTACACACAGAGACACAATGTGAGGAACACTTAACAGTGGACAGGGCTGCTAAGTCATAACAATTTGGCATTTGGCAAAGTCCAGTTAAAATTCACTTCCATTGACAACACAAGCACATACTGATACTCACACACAAGTAAATTATGTCAAATGCATTTTTGAAATATTTGTTGAGGGGTTTATGAAACAGGTTATGCATACAGGTGGGATGGCATGGCATTCATCACAACAATTTGTGCTGAATGTGAGGAAATCTTTACCTAATGTACTTGACTGATTGATCACTTTTAAGCCCCGCATGGTATACTTAGACATATATCAATAATTTATGAACCTAAGTGTAGCCTGAGATCCTTCCACGATCTAGATGAAAATTTTAAGGGCGACATTGCAATGCATTGTACAGCAATAAATTGTGAAAAAGGGTTCTGCTGTTTTAGGGAACTGTCAAAGAATCTGAGCAGCAGTCCTTTATAAACAATCAACCATGCTGAAAGTGTAGCAGATAAGGCAGAGAGGGTACAGGGGTGGAGTAAAGTTGCAGCAGCAAACGGTGTTGGCAGGAGATGTCAGGTTATAAAGGCCGCACTGCTCACGCTGAAGAATATGATTGGATGTACCTGGTAAGCTGTTAGTAAAGCATCTGATGAATAAAGCACTGATGGTGAAGCATGAAAGATGCAGCTGATGTACAAATGCGACCTGAGTGCTCTGCCTGAACTAACGCAATGCTCCATTTATGCTAACAGTCAGAAATCATTTTGCCAAAACACTGATGCAATGAAAAGGCCTCACCTCTGAAACAAAGTCAAATTTAGCTAAATTAGAAATGTGACGTTTATGAATTTATTAAGATTTTTTTTTAAGTTTGACTGCTGCTTGTTTTTAAGGCACACATACTGTATATCTTGCCCTATCCTACATTATTGAGCTCTCCGCCTACAAGCCTGCTAGGGAGTTACTCAGTAAAGGAAGTGCATCAATAACTGGAAGAAAGACCAGGATCTGGTAGGTGACATGCTCCCATATTGAGAAACCAACAATACACATCCTTGACCACAACACACAAACTGAAAAATATGCTGTCAATAGCCCACATAGGCAACTCTCATTACGCACACACACACACACACACACAAAGTGACAAATACACATGTAGGCATGCTCCTACAACACATCACTATTAACCCTAACTGACAATACACACCATAAAGCAGCCCTCTTCCACAGACATACACACACACACACACACACACACACACACGCAAGTCTTGATGCCTTAAAGCTACAGCCAATGTACAAAGTAAAAAGCAGGGCGGTGAAAGGGAAAAAGACACACACACACACACACACACACACACACACACACATACACAGTGCCTTTCTCCTTCCTCCTTCTCAATCCATCTGCTTCATGTTTGCATTTCATGCCTGCCGGCATTTTTTTGAAGTGGCAATACTTTGATGCAGACTGAGGGAAACATTATCATTATTTCAATTTCCATATTGAGGTGTTGTGTATGTGTGTGTGTGTGTGTGTGTGTGTTTGTGATGAAAGAAAGACATAGATAGGAGGACAGAGAAGAGTACCAATATGCTTGGTGGTGATGCTGTCTTCATACTCCTGTGTTGCGTGAAAATGAGGCATTGTAGGAGAAAGAGGCAGAAAACAAAGAGAGTTGAGGTAGGGGGTGAGGAAGGGAGATAGAGAGCCGGACAGGAATGCAGATGGAAGGAAACCACAGAGAAGGGAAGAAGAAGAAGAGGACAGAGATAGGAGAGCAGCGGAAGAAGCATGAGAGAGATAAAGGCAACAGCAAAGAGTGCATTGCATTTTGACACGGCCGTCTAAAGCATAAGCCTCTCCTTCAGCTATGTGCTTTGTGCTGGGCTCGTCCATCTCTATCTCTCCTTCTATTTCACACTCTCTTTACCCAATCCCCCTCTTTTTTCTATTTTAAACTCTATCTATCCCCCCTCTATGTCTATCATGGCCTGTACAATAATTCAAGGTAGGTCCACTGCCAGCACAACGTTTTAAATCTGACTCAGGGTACCATAATGACATTGCTCTGGGAAACATGACTTTGATGGCAATACATGCATATATATATATATATATATATATATATATATATATATATATATATATATATATATACAGATTTGTCAATAAAGAGAATAACACATTGCTTAGCTTCCATGACTGTGAATATTGGTTCTGTTGTCTGTTGTTCCAATCAACATTCAAGAATATGGATGGATTTAACTTGTATTCCTTCATAATCGCTGTCAAACAATGACATCAACATCTTCTCTATTTAACAAAGCCTTCCTCCCAAACAAAATGCACAACAGTCCAGCATGTATATGTTTCAGCGTTACCTGGCATGGGCTGAGAGCTTGCACTTTATATTTCAGCTAATAGCTGATGTGGTAAATTTTAGCTATTAGCTCCTTCCTGCTTTTTTATCATCATCTTTAAAAAAATGTAAGTTGAATCCTTCTTCTTCACTGAGTTAATGGTCAGGCACCATCATATACCCAGCACTCATAGTATCCTATTGCTCTAGACTAGAGAAATGCGCTTACGGAATGCAGAGTTAGTTGTGGGTCCCCAACCTGTTCTCACTCCAAACTCGTCAAATACTGAAGTTTGGTCAGTGTCTCGCAGCGTCAGATACCCACGCAAAAAGCAACCTTCAACATCTGTATGGAACACACCTGCCAGAGCATCAGCTCGATGTTTAAAGTGCTGTGTCATCACCATCCCTGTAGACGTGACGGCGGAATGACGCCTCATGACGCTTTGTGAACCTGTAAGTAGGCTTAAAAAGGCTGTAAGTTGACGTAGTATTAAGAGGGACAACGTTAGAGAGTAGTATGAAAGGCCTAACACCGGCATAAGGAGGCAGCTTGGGTTGGTGGATGGGTCAAAAAACACAGGCTTTTAACCCAGGAGTCCGGGGTTCATGTCCTGTTCTTGTCCTGCGCGTCACTGAAACATACATTTCATAACCCCACCCACCATCTTCCCCTAAACCTAACTGTTCCGTTCTTGTGCCGCATGTCAATTAAACATATGTCCCGACCCGGAGCGTCAAAAAGTGACGCAAAGACTCCCGACCCAGAGCATCTTTATATGACCCTAAAGGAGAGTAACAAACGCTTAGGGCAGCTGACAGTGACCAAGCGTTGTTTTGTGACGTGCTGGGAGTGAGAATGTGTTGGGTACGCAGAGTCCCCAAAAGTAGAATGGGAGCCAGAACCTTTAGCTATCATGCTCCTCTCCTGTGGATCCAGCTCCAAGTTTCGGTTCGGAAGGCAGACACCATCCCCACATTTAGGAGTAAGCTTTAAACGTTCATCTTTGATGAAGCTAGTTGGACCAGCCCTTAGCTCTGCTGCTATAGGTTTAGACTGGACTCACTATGACACACTGAGCTCCCCTCTCTCTCTCTCTCTCTCTCTCTCTCTCTCTCTCTCTCTCCATCTGTGTGCATTCCTGTCCCGTTACTGCATGTTAATAACTGCTTCCCCTGAGTCTTTGTTCTTTCTAGTCACACAGGTATTGATTGGGATTGTGCCTGCTGCCGTGGTCCTGCTTGACAGCAACTGCTACTATAATTATCATTATCAGTCATGTTTAAATTATTATTATTATTATCATTATTACTGTTACCGCTGTTATTAATGTGTATTATCATTATATAATATTCAAGCAAAGTGATGTAACAATAGTAGAATTTTAATTTGAAGAAACAAACAACATTTACATGTATTACGGTTTCTACAACTCTCCTTATAGGAGACAGGGAGGAGAAGAAACGTGCAGGATGCAACAGGATGCTGCCATGATCCGCACCCATGGAGCGGTGAACTCCATATTCCAGCTTTATCCTGCCATGATTAAAGACTAAAAATATGACTTTACTAATTACAATAAAAACTGGCCCTAATGAACCGAGAAGAATGTATGTCCAGTATTTAAAGTGACATTTGGTCAACTTACGCCAGTGCATGACTAGCAGAAACTGCATGCACCTAGACTCATAGTTTAGATTGCTTGTGTGATTTCATGTTACATGCTGTTACAAGCACACAATCCACAGTGTCTGTTAAGTGTGTCAACTAAACATTAATAATCATATACATGTTTCTTGTTTTCTACAAAATAAGCATTTGTTGTAGTTAATTGCACTGTATAGTAATATGCAGTAATATTTATGTAATTGCATGCTGCACAGGTGCCTTTGTCCTAAACTCACACACACACACACACAGACACACACACACACGCACACGCACACACACACACACACGCACGGTCCTTCTTGCCACAGCTTCAATGGGGAACGACTGCAGCACATCAAGATGACTTCTGAAGAAAAAGAGGGACACCCATAGGTGCTGTTGAGGTACTGCAAATATGATTCCATCAGTATGACTATACACGGGGTGACCAAATCAGACAAAGAACATGAGTCTTACAAGAATAACAACCCTCTTTTTCTGTATATGGTAAGATTTACTTCAAAGCAACCCCTAACACACAAATGATGGAACGTTTAATGGGGTTTTGAGCACATTCAAACACACCGCAGCATGATTGAGTGACTGCAATAGGTTTTGAATGAACGTGTACAAATATGCAATCTCAACTTTGGACATGTTTTTATTTTAGTACAAATATTAGGCAGTAAATTGTATACTATTTCCCAGCGTTAAACCATGTAGCAAAGGTATCACACGCACTAGCAAACTTCTTCTCTACTATACTTTTGCATAGCCAAGGGCTGCAGTTGTCTTGGTCACTGGCTCAAATTGATTCACACACACACACACACACACACACACACACACACACACACACAGACAGACACACACGCTGCCTTGACAAAGTGACAGGTTGGCATTGAGGGAGTAGGATAGTGCTTTGTGTTTTATTTGCTTCTCTATATCAAACCATGTCAAATGTGCCCTTACAGTGACAAAGGACCTGTCTGTCCATATGTTTCAGCATGATAGCATACAATGCAGTGCAGTATGCTGGTGTTTCTTGTTCTCCCTCACTCTCTCTCACACACACACACACACACACACACACACACACACACACACACACACACACACAGACATACACCTTGGAGGTAAACTCTTTGTCCAGTATTGCAAGCCAAAATGCTCCCCTATTATAACACAAGCCTGACTCGCCTGATTCCCCACTACATTATAAGTGTTAATTAATCCAAGCCAAACACAATGCATTCACTAATGGGTTCTATGTGTAATGCGGTCTGACAAGTACAAGTAGAGGCAGGATGAAATTCTGCTTTTTTTGGTCTTCATTTCCATGGCTTGTGGGGGAGAATTATACAGTGACAATGCAGCTTTTGTGTTAATAATGTCCAAGTTGTTTGGTTGGAAGTAGAGTTACAGTCTTTGTTTGAATGCTATACACAATTGCTGTTACACCGACAACAGTGTTTGGTGTACAATACACAGTATGTACTTGCTCATTACCTGCTCGCGCTGGTTACAGAGTCATGGAAATTACGAGCAAGCCAAGTTATGAATCAGCAAGTCATTAGTTTGAAATTCAAATCTATTTTCACACCATGTTGTGCTCATTTAAGACCACTGTTGTGCAACAGCTCTAATTCTCCATAATAAAATGCAAACAAGCCTGGTAATGTTTCTTTCAGCTTTCATTTGATATGAGGATAGATAAACGGTATGATCAATTGTAACATTAAAAAAAAATATTTTTTATTCTTGTTATGATTTTAACAGCATGGGTGCTTATTGCTGATTGATATCATGGTCTTACATGGATGCCTTCAAAGTATTCCTTGTGCTACTTGTTAGCTCATAATCTACAGTTGTAGCACAGTGATAAGTTAATGAGAAGTCCTTCGTTTTAATATAAGTGAGTATTACTTTATAAAGAGTTTCTCATTAGGATGTCATATTGCAACACTTACATACACATTGCACTGCCTAGTCCTAAATGTACTAACTGTAACTCTCATTATGTACGATGCATTATTTGCATTTTTATTACTTTGGTTGTCTCCTGCAACATTTTGATTATGTATCATCTGTTGCAGCAGGATCTGTTATGCATCAGCTAAGTTCTAACGCAGACTAGTTTGCCAAATTTCTGACTTAGGTCGGTGTTTCCGCGCTATTACTATTGAATGAGACATTTACTGGGTTTATCATATGTATTTATTTACATATATGTTTACCAAATCTTTGCTCTAATAGTATGACATTGCTTACATTAATCATGAGTGGTATCACAGGTGTAGATTTCGGGAAAGGGGGGGTGCAGGGGAAATTGAACAAGCCTCTCCCTCTAATCATTCAGGGGGCTAAGAACATGTTTATATCCTTCTTCCCCTTTCTCTTTCTCTTTTCTCCGTGAAAGGAAGTGTGGTCGGAAATGTCTGTAATGTCTCTCTATAAACAATCTGACAGAAAACAGCGACTGTGACATATGAAGTCTTCTAGTGATACATTGGGGGGATGAAGTACACAAAATGGACGTAGAAAACAAAATAAATTCACCAGAATGCAGGTGCCTGAGTGCCTGACGCTTAGAATTTTCTGCCGGAAGGTATAAATAACTTATATTATCTGTGATCAGTCCAACTGCTCAAATTATTACCTCTAAAAGCCAAAATCTGACAAATCCTGAAAATTATTTTGTGTTGCATGGAAATGTTTTAACCCCTGTCACTCTGAGTAAAAAGAGTTGTCAGCAGCCTGAAGGATGTGGGAGTTTATTGAGATGGAACATGGCTGCTGGTTAGTGTCCTGGGCTAAGTACACGATATAAAAGCCAATCCCAGTGCCTTAATGGCCTTCATTCTTCTCTGAGTGGGTGGAGGTAATTATAAAGTTCATTACTGTAATGAGATAGGCAGCGTTTCTGAGAGAGCCATCAGTTACTGGGCTGAGACACAGCGATACAACTGTTGATCAAGTTATTAGAACAGGACGTGAATGAGGTTAGGACAAGTTCTGATGTTGTCATTTGTTCATAAAAATCCGTTTGATTGTGTGTCTTTCTTTATTATTCTAGGCATGCTTTTATACTCACTGTATACTCTTTACATCTCGGCACTAATGTATTGCATCATGTGTATAGATGTCACATTTCCCTGCCACAATTTGCATTGTTAGGTCAGTACAAGTGTGTTATATACCGTAACACACTTTGCTTTGCTTGTTAAGTGAAAAGACAAAAGGACGTTGGAGGGGGATAATTTAATAATATAATAGGCAATGTTTCGGTTCTAGACCATCATCAGGCTAAATTATTAAAGGGAGTTTCTTTGCAACTTTTGAACGTTTTTTCATGAATATAAAATGTCTTAACATAAATCCAACATATTATTAGCAAAAGTAAATCAGCCTATAAAACCACTGATGATAGGCTTACTATATAAAATAATTAGTGGTAGACATCCACAGAAACAGTTCATCCTAAAAATGTACTGTTCCACATGTATGTTTAACATTAAAACATGATTATTAAAATCATATTTGATTCATATTATTCATATTTGAATAGCTTAGTATTCTATGCACTAAAAAGGTAAAAAGGTATGTATAAAGGCCACCCATATTGTATATAAGTTCTGTACGCTTGTGTTATCTTATCTGTCTTTATATGTGGTTAACAGGTTCTTTTTTCTTTTTGACAATATATTAATACACTTTATTTATAGTACACCACATGAAAATGCAGCTCAAAAGTGCTTTACATAAAACAAATCAATAACACAGGTGTTTTGGTTGAATGGTTACGGTATAGCTTTGTTTCTGGTCTGATCTGGTATTTTGGTTTTATGTCTCCTTGTGATTGTGTTATTTTCTGTCTTGTTTTGTATCAGGTTGTGTTTCCTGTTTTATTGTGATAGTCTGGTTTTCTGTGCTCTCTTGTCTTTTACTTCCTGTGTTTTCCCGCCTTGAGATTGCCTGATGTTTCTCACCTGTATCCCAGCCCTTGTGTCACCTCCTCTTGTTTCCTCGTTACCCTGTGTCTTTAGTCTTTGTCTTACCCTTGTCCTTTGTCGGATCAATTTATGTTTGTTACAGTGAGTTTGTTTGTAGTGTGGGAATTGTTGGGATGTAAATAACATCACAGAGTACAGCCTAGACCAGAGGCCTATTGCACGAAACTAGGATAAGGGATTAAGCCGGGATATTCAAGTTATCCTGGATGAATTTAGCTTTGACTCGGTTGCACGAAACCAGATTGAATTAAGCCCATCCAAGTAACCATGGAGATTTATTCTTTGCGGCTAGCCTGGTCCAGAGTAGGCTAACAGCCAGGCTAAGATTAATCCTGGAGTCTCATGTGTCAAATCAGCTGCCGTCTGATCCGAAATAAACGTGTTTAACAGTTATTCCGTTGTCTTCTACATGTGTTCTGCTTTATTTTCATTAACATGCATTAGCCTATTGTCACTATTGTTGTCGCGAGTTTGATTTAAACCCTACTACAGTTGTTTAGATGGTTAGAAATGGTTGCACTGGCACCCTGATGCGGGGTGGGACTTTTCCCGGTGGGACGGTAGGCTACTGTTTCGAGGCTGCCTGGCGGACATATTCCCAGATGATATTAATGGCAGACTGGTCAGAGACCAATACATTCATGATTTTATTTCTTGTTGCTTATCCTTCTCTAATAAAGGACAGTTTGTGTTACTCCTTAATATGTAGGACTAATGTTTTTTATTATAGCTTACATTGGTTTCATAACCTTCTCATTAGTCTCCCATCCCTGGACCAATAACGTGGCCTATATACAGTACGTATGTAGTGGAGTTATCATTCATCACACCGGGAACACCACAATGCTTCTTAATCTTTTTATTTTGATGCGGTCACTTGTCAGAAGAATAAAAAAACATGAATATTGTTTTACATATGCTCACAGCGTGTATTGAAGTCATTTACTTCTTTTTCTTGTTGTTGTCCCTTTCTGATTGTTCTGTATGAACATTAATTGTACAAAGAATTAGACATAGCTTATAGAAATTTGTGCATATGGTTGTAAAACTCACGTTGTGAATAAGGGTTTGAAATTAAGCCTAGTCATAGGGTTGGTTTTAGCCTACTTTACAGTAGGCTAAAACCAGCACATTTATCACATAAAAACAGAAACATGAAACTAGAATATTTAAAGCAATTAAAACACAGTGTAGCCTACAACTTTATATAAATGTGGAGTGACTATAGGCTAAGTAGATATTTTTACACCCTCGCACATTCAGCCGGTCCACTATGTTGGGCTTTTTCTCTCCGTTTGATAAGAGCCGTATTTCCCTTTTTGCATATTCTTCCCCTCCTCGTTACTTTCCATTAGAAGCTGCTGCTCATTGGGTGAAACATATGGCGCATGGGTCTTCTCCATCTCTGCATCGGTAAATCTGTGATCGATACCGTGGTCTATGTGAGAAAGCCGTGAACGTGCACTTATCCCAGCTATCTACACCTGGCTTGACATAGCTTCACCTGTTCATCCTGGCTCGGCAAACGTGCAACCGATTAAGCCGCAATGAGCAGGTCACACTAAGTCAAGCTGCGCTTTTTCATTTATCCTGGATATCTTTATTCTACTTTCGTGCAATAGGCCCCTGCTCTTTTATGAAAAGCCCAATGAGATAACTGTTTTTGTGAGTTGTTGCCATATACGTAAATAAATGAATGTTCCTGCGTCAGCGTGCTGTGGTTCCCTGCCTGTTCTCTGTTTATTTCCTTGGTTCCTGTTCTTTTTGTTTCCTCGTTTTTTTGACCGGCCCCTCTCAGGACTCCCTTTGTTTTTGGGGATAAATACATCAATAAATACTCAGACTTATTCTGCCTGCCTGCCTGTTCTCTGCATTTGGGTCCACAATTCCCTGAACTGTAACAACAGGGATTTAAACCTGAAAACCAAAAAACAGCACAGTAACATAAAAAAATAACAATCCTACTGATAAAACATATTTAGTTTGATAAAAAATAGTTTTCAAATACAAACTCCATAGAACAAGTGTAAATAATGATATAAAAAACATCAGATATGACGCCAAACACTGGAATTAATAAAAGCAATGTAATGAAACATGTTGACATTTTGAGCTGTTTCTTAAATAGTAGTAGAAGTAGAAGTTTCTTCTTTTTGTGATGGGACTCTGCTCCAAACCACTGGTGCATGACAACAGGAAGTTGCCTTGTTGGAAGGAAGTTGTGTCTAATATAAGCTGACAAAACAGTTTTGCTGTTTAATTGATAGTATCTATTTTGTGTTTTAGGTATTAACAGTATCTTTAAATAAAAAATGAAAATTTAAATTTGGGGTAATTTCCTCATATTTTAACATACTTGAAAAGACAATGTGCATCTTGAAATGACATATCGGTGTGCAAACTTGATGTAAAATCAATGTCAAATTTCAACATTGATTCAATGATAGGTTACTTTATGCATTAAGATTGATTCAATGTTGATTTAGTGTTGGTCTGCTATCTAGAGGGGAGAGCCCAGAACCGATGACCCATTGGGTGTTGGTCTTATTTTTTTTCTTCTACCATTCTGGTAGTAGACTTTGTTTGTTTGGTGGTCACTTGTATTGTTTATGAACATTTTTGGTTATATTAGCCTCACTGAGGAAAATGAATAACCTGGTTTCTTGTGTTCCATACAAATGCCATATCCTGGATATGATCAAAAAGCAGGAATTAATGTGCATGTAACCATGCTCTTATTGTTTGGCAGATGGCCATCCAGTTCAAGTGTTACATCACAACTTGTAAATCAAAAATGCAATTGGTATTTACGACTGTAGCGGATGTTCAAGGACTACTTCCTGGTGGTAAACTCCAAAGCCTCCAACTTTTCAAAATTCCCCCCGGGAACACTCGACTGCATCATTACTCTTCAAGCTCATCACAAACCACATTTACTTGCAGTACTAATGAATAAAACCATTTTAATCTTGATCAGTTAAAACAAAAGTGTAGAAATGGAATAATATAGAATCTTTAAAACTAACAGTTTTAACAAACAGCTCAACATCATTTTCCGTTACAGGTTCATTGTTGGGCTTTAACAAAGTAAAAAAGACATTTAGTCACTCAGATGTGCAAGCACTCAAACAAACATTCACAGTAATGTTAGAAGCTCTACCTTCCCCCCAGTGTCTTTCCAAATCCTCATTGTTTTATTAGTGCCCGACAACATTAGTTGGCGAAGGCCCTGATATGAATTGATGTCATTAATAGGGCCCCCGCACAAAAGTGCCAGTAGGTCAGCGGTCCCTGGCAGTGAAGGTGTGAAGAACCTGTTTGTTTGTTTTTTCATTTTCTGCTGCGCAATTGCATTTTCATGGGGTTTGGGATGCTCGAAAACTTGCAGAAATTGACATTGGAAGTTATTGTAACTGGAATGTGCATTGGCCAATCTGCCCCAAATTTCACATGTTGGATAAGAGTCCAGGCCTGACAACAGCTACATGCCCATATAGAATCATAGTCATGGTCTACACATGATATACAGCAACATGACTTATAATTAGTGTGTGTTCTCTAGTGCCGCATAGAGAACAGAAAAAGTTGCACAAGAATATGCAACATGTCATTTCTAGTGCCATGCACGCCACCCAGGAAATAATGTGTGTCACATGGTCACATAAATACACAGCTGCATCTACCTGCATCCCACCAGTATTCTCAACATGCAGGGAGGCATGTTTAGGTAACTTAACATTTTTTTACCATTTTTATGCTCTTACTAAAATGTACTTTCCATATAGATTTCGTCCAATCATTTTCAGATTTGTTTAGTACAATCTTAAAAAGAAGTTTGTAAATCAAATGTACATTGTCTGGCAACAGGAAGTAGGTAGGGCGCCCGTTCATAGCTGCTTACAGCTCTAATTACATTTTTATTTTTGTAATAGCCATACATGTCCTCTTTTATTAACTGTGTAAGTACTGTGTTAATCTGTGTGACATGTGTCAAAAGCTTGGTGAAAAGTTTAACAGAGAAGTTAAAGAGAAAAGGGAGCACTTCAGTAAGAAGACAGACTAAAGTGTCTCTCTCTCTCTCTCTCTCTCTCTCTCTCTCTCTCTTTGCACAAACACAACATAAAACTGAAATAATGGTTCTTTTTGACTGTGACTCAGCCAGTATAAAATATGCCTGATTTCCTCCGTGAATTATACCGGCTTCTGGCAGCTGATTTATTGAATAGGAGGGCTACATTTGTAATAAAGAAGATGGAATTATTGCATGGTGTTAATATTGGAGATTTGATTGAAAATGATACAGGGGCAGTTGTTAATTGGACAGTGAATCACTGTGTTTCAGCCAGGCTTGCTGTTCTGAGAGGCTTGCACTGATAGTTTTTTTTTTGTTACTTAGATTGGTCATTACAGAAATCTTATTTTCATTAGCATTCCTATAACCATGATTTTAAACCAGTCAATGTCATCGTCCCACTTGTTCCAGTGATGTGTGTGTGTGTTTTTGGGCATGGGTTGGTAGACATGTACATGTACAAAGAGCCAACAGCTGTTGCAAAAATAGTTATTATTTGAAAAGTTCTGCTACGAGTTTAAGAGTGAAAAGTTTCCCATAAAGCACATTATTTTAAAACTGTTGCTTGAAAAGCGTGAAGGGCGGGGCCGTATCTACCACTGATGATACTGAGGTCTAGGGTCCTGCCAGTCATTGCCCCCTACCTTCTCTCTACTGAATCTCTATTCTAGCTGCATACCTTTTCCTGTCCTCAAAAAAGTCTCCCTAGATGCCACCAATTGTGTTGACTACGGGCCAATTTCCAAACTTCCCTTAATTTCTAAAATTCTTGAAAAAGTTGGTGCTCACCAGCTTCTCCAACTGTTGAAAACAGTAACTAACAACATTTTTATGAGTGCAGATAAAGGTGAATATTCCAGTTTAGTTATACATGTGTATACTGGATTTCAGACACTGAAAATGCCATTTTAATTGAAGGAATGCTGAACTGGGTTTGGACCTCTGTTGCTGCACTCAAATGGTTTTCCTATTCCTTGTCTGAAAGACACTGAAGACAATTACAGTGTCCTGCTCTGATTCTCTAATGGCATCTCTTCCCGTTGCTATGCCGATGACACACTTTATTCCTTGGTTAAACCTAATAACCTCAGTAACCTCACCTTCATGATTGCCTAGTTTCTATTACTAATTGGACGTCTCATTTCATTTTAATTCTGACTAAACTGAGGTCATGTGATCGGCTCTGATTTTACTAAGGATGTTGGGACACTATATTAGCCATCTTGCTAGCAACATCAAGACCAGCTCTATGAATCTTAGCATCCTTTTTGACCAACATTTGAACTTTAGATCCAATATTACTAAACTCATCGAGTGTTGTTTCTTTCATTTAAGACATATTACTAAAATCTCACCTATACTATCAACGAAAACCCTTGAACTTCTACTGCATTCCTTTTAGGGATAGGTCACGTTTTTTATTGTATGGTTGCATGAGCTACTTCTCCATAGTCAGTGTATTAGCTAGTCTTTGTGTGCAAGGCTATTATTTATTTGATATTCATAAATCTTTCTGTTTGCACTTGTTTCTTTAATACTGTTTTGTGTGTTTCCTTTAAGTAGAAAAGGTTAGAGTGACCTATTTTGAAGCAAAATATTACAATACACATGCACATGCACATCTTACTGACTTTAGAAAAAAAAAACATCACCTTTTACTGTATGCTTGTTTCAAACTAACTACACTTTTTATATTCAAACCTCTGCATTGTGTATTTGCTAATATGCATGCACCCATAAATACAGGTAAATACAGATGCATATTTACCATGTCAATAAAACCCATTACAATAGAACTGAATTCCCTAACTGAGGTAGAGGTGAAGGAGGGGAGAGGAAAGAGGACTTGTCACTGTGGCATAGAGACCATTAATTGCCCATGACTCTGACTGTGTCCTCCCTTTACTCGACTCGCCTGCCACTAGCCAATCAATACTCAGTGTTGGCTGATTATATTGGGAACGCCCCATGTTTTACAGAGGTCTGTGCCTCATCCTGATCAATAGCCTTAGTGCTGTCTGTGTCTGGCTATGTGAGAGAACTCAAACGGAGTATAATACAAGAACATACAGACCAAGTTCCAATAGATATGAAGTCACAAACACTCTGCATTCTAATTTCAGTCTATATGGTTTTATGCGTGATACTGTATGTATCAGTAGGTATTATGTGTTCACACAGGCATGACCATCAGGCATTATAGGCGCAGGATCATTCATCAGCACCATAGATGCTGTGTACACAGGACAGATTTAGGGTTTAATCAGGAATGTGGTAGATTTCAATATGGGTTAAAACCATCGACTGTAAATGCGTGCTGCAAATGTGGAAGTGCCTTTAACCTGCATTCTATCTGAATTCCAGCAGAGGGCGACACACGGGTTGCAAAAGGAGGTCGGTTTCTGTAGCAGTCTGTGAGAAGGTGACCCACTTCTCACTTGATTTATTACCTCAGTAAACATTTTCCTAATGAGTTTATGGTCTCATTCGCTAGTTTTAAGTCTTCTGGAACCCAGAATGATGTTCATTTTTTGAATTATGGTCTTGTTGATTTTAAAATCGGTGATAAAGCAGGGGGTGTCTTAGGGCGTGGCTATGATGTGATTGCCAGTGAAAGTGTGTAACGTAACGTAGAGTGTAAGCAGCTCCTCCCTCACTCCTTCCTCTCGTCTAAAATCGTCACATCTACAACCAGGATGGCTGCGCCCTTAACGGCAAACTCGACGACTCATAGCAGATCTCCACAAACCAATGGGTGACGTCACACATGCACTGTCCATTAATTTACAGTCTATGGTTGAAACATTAAAAATAAAATGTTTTAAAACGAAAGTTTTGAGGTGCTTTTCTACAATGGCCCTGGCCTTCCTTAAAATTACCCAAGATTCCTCACTTCCTGCCTTCAGTAATTTAAGCAGTTTGGGCAAAGTAGGGAAAAAAATTACCTTTTAGGAAGTACATTTCCTTTATTTTTACACTTCACCACAAGAGATGCAGACCAATTTCCTCCCATTCTCTAATTAAGTATATTTTGTGAATTCGAATTTGTGCACTTTATTTAGAAGGCAATGTTCTTTGGGCTTGAGTCAACAACATGCATGATTGGAAAGAAGAGGAAAGTTAGATGGACAATCTGAGAGAGAGCAGAAGTCCAAATTATAAAAAAAAGTTATAAAAAGCATCACAGTTAGGCAGTGTTGTAAAAAGTAGGAAGCTGAATGACCAGCTGGCTTACTGCCACTTGTTTTCATATCGTACACATTTTTATGTTTTTTTTTACAATTGCTTAATGAAGTACCACCACAACATGAGTAAAGCAGATTTTTTTGTGGCATTTATAGACGTGAAAGGGGAGAGGGGGGGATGACATGCAGCAAAGGGCTGCAAGCTGGAGTTGAAGCCGCGGAGCAGGATCGAGGCTCTGTCCATTGGGCGCGCACGCTCTAATAGGTGACTCTAACCCGCAACCCTGAGTAAATCTATTTTTTTCCTTCTGTTTATTTAAGTAGTAGTGGTCAAGTAGATTGTAGGTAACTGGTTGAATTACTTCTTGAATTATGATTGTTAATGTGCCTTCAGAATCTGTTTTATATATAAGAGTATATGCCATTTTTATATTCAAAATCACTGTTAATTAACCATAGTGGTGAGGAAATTGTGACTTTTGTGCATGAAGTATAAAATTAAATAACTCATGTAAACTAGAGGAAATTAGGTTCAGTGCCAAAGGACAAAGACACACTGCAAAATAGGGGAGTCTAAAAACAAGTTAAAAACACTAAATCTGAGGGAAAAGGTCCATGCAGCAAGATAATCACTTGACAAGCTTGCTTGATTTAAGATTATAGTGTAGTTGAACATTTAAAATAAGAAATTCACTCTTCAAAGAAGATAAATTATCTTGGTAAGAAGCAAATAATTTGCAGTGCAGGGATGTAGAATGAGGCCCTGTTCAGACCTGGTATTAACATGCGTTCTGGGTGATTGTACAGGTGCAAACACACCCCGGGAAGAACTAAAGCCTTTCACCCAGGAAATGTGTGTTCTCTAGGAGTGTTTTAATTCAAACCACAATCTTTTTCCTAATCTTAACTAGTCCTTTTGGTGCCTAATCTTAATTTTTGTTGCGGACTAATTTTAACCGTAATCTCATGGTGCTTGGGTCAAACAAACACAGGACTTTCACCCAGGGGTTACATGGCCCGGTTAAAAAATTATTTTTTTGTATTTTTTATATAACAAACGTCACTAGGTCATGTTTACGCCACATGCGTAACTTGAGAGGAAGCAGCATAACAAATGTGCAGATTTTGATTATGTTAATGTATATTTTCAGACATTTTAATTTTTGTGAAAAAAAAAAACATTTGAAAAAAGTACTAAACATTAATTTGGCTGCAGCCCCTGCAGTGACTCTGAGGACCCCATACGGGTGGCAGACCCCATGTTGAAGATCTATCTCTCTCTGGTCTACAAGGAGGCAGCCCAGCCTAACTGGATGATATACTGTAAGTACTGATTGGCATGAGTTAAAATTAAACATAATAGGAGTTATTGTTTAATGTTATTCATAATTCCGCTACAAAGACAGCTGTATGCACTCTATATTTGTCACAGACATTGTCACAACTGTCATGTTAATGTATGACAGGTTCGCTACACACACTTTTTTTCCCCTTCATACAGACTGTACCTTCAGGCTCAGTTTGTGACAAGAACTGCCTCTTTTGTCAACTTAAGAAGGCACCAGAAGGCAGGAGGACTGCAAGCAGGAGGGTAAGGCTGAAGAGTCACTGTGTGTGTGTGTGTGTGTGTGTGTGTGTGTGTGTGTGTGTGTGTGTGTGTGTGTGTGTGTGTGTGTGTGTGTGTGTGTGTGTGTGTGTGTGTGTGTGTGTGTGTTTCTGTGTTTCTGTGTGTGTGTGTGTGTGTGTGTGCGTGTGTGTGTTTCTGTGTGTGTGTATTTTCCGCATGGCAAAGGGTAGAGTTCCAAACTGTAAGAGGATTAGTGACTTGAAAAAGGTAGCCGTCATTTAATTGAAGGCTTACCAGCAGCCGGAAAAAAGCTAGCAGTCAAAGTGAAGGTATAACCCAGCCCAGAACATCCTGTTGAGACCACATTTGCCAAAGTCCATGTGTTCCTTACTCATGCCTTCCCCGCCTTCTTCTCAACCTCTGAGGCACGCATCACGTTTTATCACTGAGCCTCAGCTTCTTAAAGACGTTTACACGTTTTGCAATTTTTAATCTCTTCAGCTCGCTAAGAAAGGTGCCTTCAACTCAAATTATTCAAATGCTGTGATCTTTGGAAACTGCTCAGGCCCCCGAATTCCCAGTCCTTTTGCCTGGGAGGAAGCTGAGGCCATGTCGAGAGTTTGTGATACATAAGGAGCTGTGTCTGTCTGTGTAACACTTTAACTGGGATTGTCACTATTCAACATACGCAGCGTGCTAGTAGGGCCAGTTGCCATTGTTTGGACATTCATCCTAACAGTATGTTTACAATCATGTCTGAGTCCTGTGTGGCTCACTTTTTAAGAACAAAATTTACAACCTTCTGAGAGTGATTTCAACATGGTTAACCTCAATTAATAGGAAATATAAAGTTTAACTATTGAGACATAATTACCCCTACTATGTATCCTACCACAAGTTAAGGTCTTTACACAGCGTGGACTTTTCATTTTGTGTGATTTGTGCAACATTGCAAACTGTTATTTACGTGAATTTTAAAAATAAAGTGACATACTGTATATTTTTGAAGTAGAAGGCCTTTTGAGTATTGACTAAAACAACTTTCAGGATTCACATGTTTAATTGTCCATCATGAAAATGGGTTGTGGGATGTGTTGTAAGACATATATATATATATAAAAAAAAGAAATATATATATATATATTTTTTTTTTTTTTTTTTTTTTGTTTGTTGTTTGTTTGACCTTAAAGAGGACCTTCTAGCCTGCAACATGTTCCATTTAGGCTACATCATGTTTTTTATTGATATAATTTTGAATATGAAATTTCATTCTTTTAATATGAATTCCCTGTCCTGATCCACCCAATAACACTGTTCTTGTTTTCATTGCACCCTTAATATAACTAATCTAGACTAGTGCAGGGGGTTTCTTGACTCAGTCCAAGAGGCTAAGGCCGTGACCAAGCTGCCGTCAGCCCACCTAGGATCAACGGCGACCAACCGTCGCCATTGTCTGTGCGGTGTGTCGCGTACCGTTGGCTGAACAGCCAATTCATCTGATTGGCTGTTCAGCTTGGAAGCAAAAGGGAGGAAAACATACAAATGACTTTGACAGGCACATCCAACTATCAATCCAATACACACGGAGCTGTCAAAAATGGTCAAAAATTACATTGGAATGTTCCTGTTTAAAAACACACAGGTTCGTACTATTGTAATAACTTTTTTTGCACAATATGTCCATAAGATGGCAAACGTAGCCTACAACGAGATGCACATAACTACTTGTTTGTCAATGATAACATGTCTTTTAAAGGAGCTCTACATACCTACCCATTACAAAATAAACTAATGTTAATAAACTAATATCTAAATCCATAATATTTAATAAAAAGACCTTAATAGATCTCCCTCTCTCTCTCTCTCTCTCTCTCTCTCTCTCTCTCTCGCTCTCTCTGCGCCCTCTGCACCGCTAAATATTTACCCCCCAAGCAAGCAAGCTAGCTTACCAGCCAGCCAACCAGCCTCTAAATTAGTAAAATGTAACAACCTAATGTTCAATTCACATGTTCTTGTCACATCATAGGAAAGCACATTGCTATCGCCAGATGAGTGACAATTTAGTTCTAGTTACAGTTGTAATTTCCGGTAACCAGTGTATGATGAAGGCATGTTTGGTGAGTGAAATTAGCAGCTAACGTTAGCAGCAGCAGGCTGTTCGATCGCTCCCACTGTTGGGAGACTCCTTTGCCCAGAGAACTGATGACAGCCATGTAGAGGGACAGTCTGGTTAGCCATCCCCCGGCACCGCTGCCTTCCCTGCAGGGAGTGCAGCAGAGGGACTGTAGGCTCAGCTTGGTTCTGCCGCTGATTGTGCAAATGCTGTTTATTGTGTGCATCACAGCATCATTTCCTTGCATGCGCAAAACCTGCGTGGTACTTGGATATTGACAGCGCTAATCGCCGGCCGTCGGCTTGATGTGTCAGGGCCTTTAGGTGGTGTACAATTTCAGATTTTGAAGATGTCAGATTGCTTTATCATGACAGCAAAAACTTCAATAAAATGGTGATTTTTTTTTTAAACAATCTATTGTCTAGAATCTATTCAATCACAAGGAGTTGCAATAACACTGAAAGGGCCAAACACTGCTGTGCTGGTCACAGTTTGCATGGGATTTGTTTGAGCGCTTGCAAGGCGCTCTCTCTCCTCAAAGTACATGCATTTAGGGGGGGGTGGTGCAAATAACAGGAGATATGTTAACAGAAGATGATTACGTATTCCACTGAATTCACTGAGGTCATGCAATTTGCGACTGTCAGATTTGCGGAAAACATTCTTCACCTCTGAAAAGTAGGAGTAAACATAGCACAGGTTGTGGTGGGGAATAAAATGTGCATAAAATAATGGCTTGTAGGCCCTCTATCTAAAAAACAATGATAAGAAACAAAAGTGAAGTAATTGGCTTTGATTTATGAACACAGTTTCTGATTACTTTACAGCAAACCAACAATGTGTGGGGAATTTTGGTTTGTGTTCATTTAACCTGACGATCATGACCAGCAATCACAACAGGCTAATTCTAAAAACTTTCTGTCTTTTGTTAGGATCACTTAAAGGTGCTGATATACTTTCTTTTAACTACTTTCACGTACGTAAGATGGCTGCCACGTGGTTCCTGCATTTCTTTGGAGCGTAGGTTGTGCACGTATTCAGAAATGAAAGTTGCAATTCAGCACATGAACGTGGGCGCAATATATCATCAGGCAGGCAACTCAGCAGCTGTTCCACACTCCAGCCTTAATCTGCCCCCTAGTGGATGTACGTTTAATCCTACAGGTACACGCAAAGTACTCAAGCAAGTATGTCAACAATGTCGTTCGCATTGCTGCTTTCTATGCGTTACACATTGTTAAAAAGCTAGTATATCTGGGCCTTAAGTGTGCGCTTGGCTGCTTTTACTTAATTGTACTGTATACTAGCAAGGAACACGACACTACTACAGATTTATTAGGGTCATTTAATGAATGATTGTAGAATATGGCAGCAACATTTTTTTGGGATGCCCCTTTAAAATTTATAATCTAATATTATTCTGTATTCTGTAATATAGATCGTTTTACTAATTTTACACATATTTTTTTTCATTCTGTTACATCTGAATTTTTGCCAGTATTGCTATGCATCTTGGTGTTATCAGTGCATTATGAATCCAAGTGAGTGCCTTGATAGTGAAATATATACACACTACTACAGTAATCAGATGTGTTAGCACACACACACACACACACACACACACACACACACACTAACACACACATACATTGCTGGATGCAGTGGTATAACCAGCAGCCAAGCCCTTCAGTAATGAAAATTACAGTGTAGCTGTCTCTATTTTTGGCTTTACCAAATCACACTGCTCTAGCTGCCAAACACACCTGGACAGCCTGTTGAATGCAAGCGTGCGTAATCTCCAAACCTATAATTGTCTCCATGATACCTACGCTGTTGGCTATTGGTATTGATCCCACACATGATTGCTTCTGAGAGTAGATTCGGCCAATAATAATGGACGTTAGCCTGTGACCTGTGACATCTGATAGGGACCTCTCATCAGTTGTCTTGGAAGAAAAGAGACAATGTTTTATTCATTCCCATTTTTAGAGAGTGATTGAGATGGGCAGACGAATGCTATGATTTACTGCTATTAACTCTTAAACACAGACAATCTTGTGTAAGTTGGGTTTTTGGAGTGCAGTGTTTACAGCCGGGCAGATGGTGTGATTGCAGATCAATTCATGGTACAAAATCAGGCAGTAGTGTCTCGTTTCATACCAAGAGGTGCATCAAGCCTTAATACCAAAATGATGAAAGGTACCCCCATCTGTCTCAGCGATAAGATATTTATTATGTGAATATAATAAATGTTATGCCTTATGAGAGGTAACTACAATATTAAATGTGTGAAGAATCAGTTGCATGTAAATTATTTCAGCAAAGCTACATATAAAGCAAGCATTCACTTTTAAAGAAGACTAAGTCAAAACCAAATATGTAGCTGGAACGTGTAAGGTCAATCAATTTTAATTGTTGCCAAATGGCTACAGGTATAGTCAGTGGTTGTGTCTATAATACAGTGATTGAAAAAATAGAGGACGTAGCATGCATGATTTCATCAATTGGATTGTGGACTGCCGTTTTGAAGCCTTGAGTTTAGCAATACGAGCTTCACCATCTTGGTTTTTGCAACTGGGTGTGATGATTTTTGACGGGAGGGTGGAGCTGTGGAGGATGACACGGCCAAGCCTGTAAAGTTTATGGTTGCAAAGGTGCTGCGCTAAGCTAAACGCTATAGGGGGAAAGTTGCCGATACAGTTAAAAACGCTTGACAGCATATACCCCGTCGCATGACTAAGTTAATTTCCGATTAAAAGATATAGTTATGAACAATTAAAATACAAAGACTGTATCCCGTGAGTGTGGCTAAAAATGGATAAAACATTGATTTATTTTAAATTTTATTGTGAGGTGCATTGAATGTTGCTGCGGACACTGGGGAGGCTAGTAATAATGGTGGTGTGTGTGTGTGTGTGTGTGTATGCGTGTGTGTGTGTGTGTGTGTGTGTGTGTGTGTGTGTGTGTGTGTTCTGGGTGTGAAACAAAAATGCACTAAAACAATTGCACCTACTCTTGATGCAGTGTACTGTGCCGTATATTATTCTTCTAATTCAACAATACAGTAGATTGGAATTTTGGAATTCATTAAATGAAAATGTGTGAGTGTCTCTGGTGTGCAGTCAATGGACTTTATAGTCTATCCATCCAATCAAACATACTCATGGTCCTACTAAGATCTATATACTGTACAGTGTTTTACTGTAGCTAATTAGCTCGCAATGCATTCAATGTTAAGGGCTCCCTTAAGTACTATTCAAGCCCATTTTCCCAGCAAATCTGAGCTGTAAACCGAGTCATTAGCTCAGGCCTGTGTGCCACTGGTTTCAAATGTAACAGTCAATGGGGGGGGGTCTCGGTGGTTTAATTCCACAGCATTATCAGAATTGTTTTCACAACACTGATCAGATTATAGCTCAGTGGGGGCCGCTTACAGCATGGTACACACAACTTAGTCCCTTGGGTGGAATTCGTATTTACTT
Organism: Etheostoma perlongum; assembly: GCA_026937815.1. NCBI lineage: Eukaryota > Metazoa > Chordata > Actinopteri > Perciformes > Percidae > Etheostoma > Etheostoma perlongum. The sequence continues at coordinate 11,190,727 of CM049373.1, forward strand.
GTTGAGGGGAAAATGGTGCAAACCTATAGTCTACACCAGACAAGCATGCAGGTGATGGGAATGGTGGGGAAGGGGTTACTAAAGGGCAGGAGGGAGGGGCTGGTTCAGGTGGGAAAGTCTGTGGGCATCTGATAGACAGGTAGAGAATGGCAATGAAGCAGCTTGGGCAGAGAGGCAGAATAGGGCATGAACACAACTGAGGCCAACACTGTGACAAAGGTAGCAGAGCGTCCCAGTTTCCTTACCATTAGTCTTGCTTTGCCAGAACTTCCTCCACAGTGCTGCGGAGGAGGATCTGGCTAGTCCACACAGCATTCTGGGATGGGAGAAAAACATGCTCTGGTTTATTGGCATTTCTCTAAATCAATCACAATCATCTTGGGCAGTTGCTAGGCACCGGACGGAGCAACGGTGCCTCTGCAAAATAGTCTCAGAAAGGAACTTGTTTTGGTGGAACATGTGTCTAAGGTTGTTTTAGTCGTGCAAAAGAAAACTCAGATTGGACAGATAGTCTAGCTAGCTGTCTGGATTTACCCTGCAGAGATCTGAGGAGCAGTTAACCATAGTCCTCAGAAATCCACCAGAGGTTTGAACGCTAACACAAAGAAAGAGGAAGGTGACGAACATCCGGCTGAAAAGAAGGACATCCGGCTGAATTTTCCACTGGGCACCAGGACAATCCTGGAGGTGGGACATCATGGATGTACACTACCCTGCCATTGATTCACCCTGGCTACTAGTACTAAGAGAGTTTCATTACTCTATATTTGTCACTATGTGACTTTGTCAACACATATTGACACAGCATAACGTTGATTGCCAGATTTAGACCTTGTAATCCTTTACCTCGCACATCATCAAATTTCCTAAACAACTCTGTCTCCTATAATTGCATTTCTACTGAATGCATAATTTACTGAATAATTCCTATTCTTATAATAATTCCTGTGGTTTGTCGCTTGTCTCCTGCATTTTGTTCAATTTAGGCCACAAAAACACTTGGGCTGGCAATAAGTTAGCATAAAAGATGTAGTTCACCATAAAATATCAATCAAATTGTAGAAAATGTCAAGTATCAATGCTGTGTTCATACTGTATATCTCAAATATTATAATATTGATCGATAAATCATTTTACTGAAAGTGTCCATTATTCCATAAAAGACATTTGGATTATGCTTCGCTAATCAGGATTTTATGCACCTTTATTATCTCCAAAAAGTAGTAGTAACATCAGTAATACCAATTAATGGCATTTCAACAATAAGGAATGGATAAACAGATCACAGTCAGTTTGGTTCAGGATCCCTTGTTTCCTTGTTGTTCTTACACTTCATGCCAGTGTTTATAATTGCATGGCTGTGATTGGCATAAATGGAGCCAGATCATCACATTTGTATGTTTCAGTGGTTGTTAGGGTGATGGGACAAGGTGTGAAAGGCAGTCCCAGCCGGTTAGTTGTTGTACACCTTAACACCTTCCCAGTGTTCTCACTGCAGTAATGAGTTTCAGCCTGGATTTGAAGGATGTGAGGACATGGATTAGACCAATAAATTAGACGGCAAATATTCAGGGCCAATGGTGCTTCTTTATTGAAAAACCTGGACACTACTAGTGTTGCATTCTGGGTTTCAATGGAACATTTTGCCTCCCTTGATTGTGTAAATGCTGCATTGTAGGGATTGATATAATTCAGCTAGACACACCGAATAATTGGAGCAAAAAATGATCAAACTTAAAGAAAGCAAAACATTCCTGTCACCACTATTATCGGCCATATGTAGAATGCTGTATTTAATTACAGTAATCTAATTGAATGATAGAACAGAGATTCCTCTCACTGTTTTATAACTTACTTTACATGTTAGCATGTAAATAATCCTGTATGTAGTGTGAACTTACTAGCGGTTAAGTTACGGTGTAAAGTCCACACTAACTATAAGAAAGTGACGTTCACTTCCCGTGGCCAATCAGTGAAAAGCACTATTCTTCATGCAGTGTTTATTGTTATTATTATTTTTTATTATTAATAGTATTATTATTATTACTGTGTTTTCTCTCATGCCTAATTGTCTTTGAACACATCGCTCAACAATAGCAAAGAGGCTAAAAAAAAGCTAACCTTGGTAAAATGAATCAGCAAACAACAACAGAAATGTACTTATGTAATGCATTTTTTCCCCCAAGTGCACACTAATAACTGTCGCTTTTTTGTTTGAAAGACATGATTGCTCGTTTGGCTTGCAGATGTGCCCAGCTTCTTAGTCTTTACTGATTAGAGACTTGGCATTGGACAACATCTACATTCATATTACCCAGCAATAATCATTGCATAACTGTATATATAACAAAAGTAAAAAATAAAATCACATTGCATAACGTTACACAACTGTAACGTTAACTGTACTGTTATCCAACATGAGGTTTGTAAAATTAAATGTAATGTCACCTACAATTACAATGAAGAGAAATGCAATTCTTCCTATAGACCAACAGGAGATTTCTAACTTTTTACTCTTCCTTGTCTTTTGGAAATATCAAAAAAAAAAAAAAAAGTAGTTATTTTCCACCTAGACGTGTACACTCTGTCATTTATTTCTCCTCCACTCTGTTGTTACTTGTTGCACTCAGCCACACACACAAAGACAGATATACACAGACACAGACACACGCACACACACACACACACACACACACACACACACACAGAGTTAGTTAAGAGACCTGCATTTATCTTGACAGGCTGTTATGTATTATGAATTTTGCACATTCACACACACATTACGTTTTATGAGCTCTCTCTCTCTAAGCCTTTGTAGAGAAAGCTGTAAGCTGGCTGGAGGCAGAGCAACCGGCCGTTCATCCATTTTTGAACTGGCAGTACACTAGTAGAATTAGAATGCTCAAGATGAATGTATGGATGCAGAGATGGTTATGTGAGGGTTAAAATACTGTGTATTGACAAAGTTGGGCTATGTTCACTCAATTTAGGTATAATTTGTCAAATTCATCAAATGTATTAAATATGGGAATAAACGGTGTGCCATTTCAATTTTAACAGGGTTCTTAATTTCCAGGGTTATCTCACTTGGTAGAGCGTGAGCCCTATGTACAGAGGCTCCGTCTTTGTCTTTGCTGCATGTCATCCCTCTTTCTCTCTCCCACTTTCCTGACTTAAGCTGTACTTTCAATAAAATGTCAATAAAAGCCACAAAAAAGACAATGAACAATGGTCTTTGGCTGACATGAGGCATCCACATTTTTAAGAGCCAGGTCAGACACTTAAAGGATAGATTCAGATTTTTAAGTCTATCTTAAAGAATAAGTTCACAATTGTTTAAGTCTGTTTAAGTCAATAGACTGGTGCCCATGTAAACATTGAAACAGAATTTACTTGCTGGTGTCATTCCTTCTGTTCATACTAGTCATCAAAGCTGTTTAAGGCTATTTGTTTTTTGTGTAGTCCCATAATATTTCAGCAGATTGTAATTCAAGTGATCGGAGAGCTCTAGGAAAAGGTCTCAATTTACTTCAAATCCTGGTGTGGTTTAGCTTTCTACCCACTGTAGTTTAAGTCATTTCAATGTAAATGATGGGGGACAAAATAAATACATTGCACAGTTTACCTGAGGCTTTTATATGAGCCATCCAATTTAGACAAGTACAGTGGATATCTTACAAAGTTACCATATTTTACCAGAAAGCACTACAACATTTTATTATGATTCTTCCAGTAGGTCAACAGGGAAACCCTGCACCCATGTCAGAAAATACTGTCAAGTTGATTTATATATACTAAATTTGTCTAAAACAGACTGCTGGAGCCTTATATTAGCTTCAGCTGAACTCCTTGCAGCCAGTATGGTAAGGAGGGATGATTAGAGCAACTATTTACACCTTCAATGTACAAATAGTATGTGAATGTTGAATTAAGAAAGAAAAAATGGAAGCCTATCTTTTTAGTTTTGTCTTCCCAGCATGTTCGCGTGGTGCAGCCGCTCAAGATTAAAACATGTTATTTTTTTATTTTTTTAAAAGTCTTTCCCAGTACAGCCTGAACTCCATCTTTTATAAGTTCAGTATTCTCCACCACACTTCTCAAGCCTCCCCTCCTCTCTGGCTCTTGCTCTATATGAGCTGCTCTCTCCTCTCCGAGCTGCCTGCGCTGTCTATCTAGTGTCTCCTTCAGGCTGCCGCTTTGCATGCTCAGCGACAGCCGATCGATATCCCGCCCTCTGTGTCTAGTGAGCCAGGCGTCACCACTGAAATAACAACCACTCGGCCTGTTTGTATAGAGCAGTCTCTCAACTTGTCCAGGGTACTCAGGAAACTCAATGCAAAACAATCATTTACAACAACACGGCCGGCGGAAGGTACAGAGGTGGTGGAACTCATTCATATAAAAACAGATGAATAGATAGATGGTGTACTGATGTTTAAAGGCAACCTTTTATCCTCTTCCATATTTTCTATCATCTGTAATGTTACAACGTCTGATTTTCATGATAAATGTGGCCAAAGCTTCAAATAATGAGGTAAATGTATGTAGAGAAATCACTATAAGCAAAACCCTCAGATTTCCCACTGCCGTCAACGCTCCTCTCAACGTTTTTTCTTCTCTCAGCTCTGTGTCACCTTACTCTGAGCTGGGTTTCTAAGATTGGCCATCTCTTTCAGGCAGGTTACTGTCGTGTTTTTTTAAGGCTAACTTTACGTGCTGCTATATTCTATTACTGTCTACTACTAGCAATAGCACCGCACTGCAGAGGAAGGGCTGGCTTGTCCACACAGCATTCCAGGATGGTTTATTGGCATTTCTTTAAACCAATCACAACCGTCTTGGGCGGTGCTAAGCGTCAGTGGAACGCGTGTACATCCAAAAGTTGTTTTTGTCGTGCAACAGAAAACTCAGATTGGACAGATAGTGTAGAATACAAGTACGAACCTGAAAATGCTATTTAATAGGTCCCCTTTAAATAACAAGACAGGTATGTTAAATTATTTGGATTGATAAGTTCGACATGACATTCTTTATGGTTGAAGAAAAAACTCCATATTTCAGCTGGGAAAGAGACACACTGAGACCCTCCTGGGACAGGCGGGGGAGCCCGGTGGGATGGGATGTGTTCCAGCACTTATTTTGATAATACAACAACACTCTTCTGATAATGCAACCCAGATGCCGGAGCTGCAAACGCAGGTGCTCTGCAGGTGCTCAGTGGGCCAGTGTTAATTGCTGCTAATTGGTGTAGCAACACATCAAGGCATATGTGGCCTGTGTGTATTACAGTGAGAACAGAGGGGGTTGTCAAGTGTTTCAGTGCTAAGACTGTGTAAGCTTATCCAGGGAGCTCTTTGTTTCACTCTTAGAGAATGAGATTTTGTACGTTTTGTGGTGTCATGTGAATTTGGCTTGCCTGTATGAGCTGAAGTATTGAAACAGAGTTTGCTATACGACAAGATTTTACTGGCTGAGGTTGTAGATATGGATGTGATTCCACTGTCACCCCCAAGAGGACTGAAAACAAAACTGTCAGCGCATCCTCCACACACACATAAGTGTATAAAAATGCCTTGATAAAGTCATCAAAAGGCAGTTGTGGTCTTAAACAGTCTTGAAATAAAACCCAGGGTCCTCTTTATTTAAGACAGAGATACAGTGTGATACAGAAAGAATCCAAGGTGGAAAATCTGAATGCAATGGTCAGTGCTTAAGAAATAATTCCAACGTCATATGAACTCTTTCCGTTTGATCATAATGATAGCCATTATATTGGCACCTTCCACAATTAGTTCCGCTGCCTGCAACCTGCTCTGCTCACCTGGCTGCCGCACACATCTTCTTTAAGGAGCTTGAAGGCGTCTGGGAGACGGAGCGAAGCGACAGCAACAGAGGAATAGAAGGGGAGAGAGTAGGGGAGAGGAGTGGGAGGAGGAGTAACGGGAGCTGGACAAGATGAAAGTAACAGCTGTATACAAATGACAGGCTTCCATACCCCACCACCACCACCACCACCACCACCACCCCAGCCCCCATCTCCCCCCACCTGCGGTGATGTTGCCCTGTGCGGTCATCGAACAGCTTCAAAGAGCCAAGCGAGACGAGGCGAGGCGAGGCGAGACGAGGCGAGCAGGCCCAATCCTCAAAGCAACAGCCTCCCTCTCCTCCTCCACGAACACCACGGCCTCCGACACACACAGCAGCACAATCTGCCTGGTCCACGCCGCACACCCTCCGCACCCCCCCAACCCGCCGCAAGTAAAGAATCAGAGGAAATAGAGGAGGAGGAGGAGGGGAATGAAGTGACTTTAACACAGCCATATACTCGGTAGAAGTGACAATCTCTGTTGTGAGGTGAGATCAAGTGTGTTCATATACTCTATGGTATGAAAAACCCACACGCACTAAAACTGATACAATCAATATGATGCAGTTTATGTGATCAAATATTACTACAAACTTGTCATGATACATATGTGTACCAAGTTTTGTTAGTCTACATTAAACGTGCTGCATGGGCAAAATTTTTTAAAGTTTCTTCACCAGACATGATGTGAATTTTGGTGAGTTTTTGAGTATGTTAAGCCCCTCAAAGAGGCAATTAATTTGCTGGAAGAAAGAAAGAAAGAAAGAAAGAAAGAAAGAAAGAAAGAAAGAAAGAAAGAAAGAAAGAAAGAATAATTCCTTCAGTTGCAATAAGGCCTTTGCCGCTGTCGGCACTCGGGCCCTAATCAGATTGACAGGTTGACTGCGAGAGACATTACAAATTTCAACATTGCATTTCCATTCACTACAAATCACACACACTCTACAATTACATTGCAGTCAGGATCACTTTGTGAATGGCATATCTTTAAACCAATCACAATCGTCTTGGATGGCGCAAAGCTCCACATGGGGCCATGGCAAAATAGCCTCAGGAAGGAACTTGTTTTGGTGGAACATGTGTACGTTCAAAAGTAGTTTTAGTCGTGCAACAGAAAACTCAGATTGGACAGATAGTCTAGCTAGCTGTCTGGATTTACCCTGCAGAGATCTGAGGAGCAGTTAACCATAGTCATAGGAGTTAAAAATTACAACACAAAGAAAGGAGGAAGGAAACGGACATTGGCAAAAAGACATGCATCGGCAGGAATTTCCAGCGAGCAATCCTTGAAGTGGAACGTCAAAGATATAGACTGTGTAATCTCTGACATTAAACAGCTATCATTTATTGCTGTCATATGATTGAGTTATATCATTGCAATCATTAATGCACATTTTTTTTAAAAGACTGCACTCTATTACATATAATTAGATTTTCATACTGTACAGACATCAATGGAAGCAAATGGCTGCCTGAAAGAAAAGGAAAACATAAAAAGGTCAAGAAGTACTATGAGCATTCCAAAAATTCCATTATTTTAATTTATATTTTTTTTTGTCTGAGAGACTATATCATGACAAACTTGACAAATTGTATATAGTGCAGTAAAAAAGATAGCCAATGCTCCATCCCAACTATGAGAATCTGTGGTTAAATTGCCAGTTTCAGTCCAAAACTCAGTATCAAAGACTCATATAAACTCAATGCTACTGTGCAGTAGAGAGCGCTGGCATTGGTGTATGTGTGTGACAGACGAGGAAAGAGAGTGATGGGGAACTAATGCCAATTTTGCCGTGAAACGGTCCAACCCCCCTCTCCCCTTCCCCTCCAACTATCTTGATCAGAAATGACAGTCCTTGGTGGCGGGCCAGCACCTTTTCACCATAGACACATGGGATATACCTTTCCAAAAAATAACTGGGTAGGGTAATCAGTGCAAGCCATGTTGTTTTTTATCTTTTTTTTTATTTCAGGCTATCAAATCAGTATCCCATCCTCGTTTTTACCATGCCACCTGAACCTCCTTAGTCTGGATGATGGAGGAGGAGAAGGTATTTTGATATGAGGATGTCATCATCAAGACAAGAAGCTGTCTCCATGAGCTCATACAGTACCGTCACCTTAAAACAAACACACACACACACACACACACACACACACACACACACAATGTACACATGCATGTACACACATGAACACTAACCTCCTCACTCACTAAGTCCCACCCTTCATTGGCCTGGGTTGGAGAAAAAAAAAAGGCCGGGTGTGTGAGAATCTCATTACTGCAACACAAAGCAGAATTTCCTCTGAGGATTGGTGTGTGTGTGTGAGAGAGAGAAAGAGAAAGAGTGAGACAGTGCTTGTGTATGCAAAAGTGAAATAGAGAAAAGGTGTGCATGTGCGGGAATGACTATCTCAGAGTGTGTGTGTGTGTGTGTGTGTGTGAGAGAGAGAGTGTGTTAGGCAAGCTCAATCAGCAGCAGGCTGATGGGGAAGGAGACCGAGGCAGCTGGGGCCTCCTGCCCAGGCCTTCAATTTCCCTCCCAGTCCAGCCACTGGAGTGTGTAATTACTATGGGGCCGGCCTGGGGGCTGGCATGGAAGTGCAAAGGCACACACACGCACATACAAACACACACACAGACACACACACACACACACACACACACATGCACACACTATACCTCAGTATTCACCCTTCCGCAACCACTACCTCCCTCAAGTCACACACCTCCCACTAATAGCCCCCATACACCCATGATAGCCACGCATACACACATACACACACACACACACACACACCAACACACACACACACACACACACACACACACACAGTTAAGAAACATGTCAGCCGCCCTGCCCTGGCCTGTAGTTCATCCTGATGCCCTGTGTTGCCCTTGGGTGGCTGAGCATCTATGATCCGCAACTGAGAGCACACTATGAAATCCCTCTCAGCTCTTACTTCACAGTCTCGCTGGAAAGTATCCACTCCTCCACCATGACACAAAGTATAGGTTCAATATTAAGCTACACTGTATTTCTTCTCAATATTTTCTGCCAAGTCAGTTGGGTTTGCTCTTTGTTGTGATAGCACTGAAAAGGTGTTTTTGTGGGTTGTGCCACTTTTTTATTTTGCAACAGTCTTTTGTATGTATGTATGTATGTACTTGTTTCTGACGTCTGTAATTTATTTGTTACCTGGTACTCACCATGTTTGTCGGGTCCGTAAACCCTGCCTTACTAATTTGCATAAAAAAAGATCCAATCACGGTGCAGGCACAACTGAGATTCAGTAATGTGAACACTTGTTCTGTCCTGTTAATTGGGTGTAAATCTGCAGCTTATACCAAGAAAACTAAGACATTTCTGTTCATTGACTACAGTTTAGCGTTTAACACCTTAATTCCCTACACGATCATCATAAAGTTAAAAAAGACCCCAATTCTTAACATTGGAGCACCCCAGGGCTGTGTTCTGAGCCCCCTGCTGTACTCCCTTATACACAAATGACCCTTCAGAGGACACTGCTGAGGTGGGCCTGATAACAGGCCACAATGAAAAAGCCTACCTGAAAGAAGTAGAAGAGCTGACCCGCCGGTGTCAGGACAACCTACTCATGAATGTCAGCAAGACTAAAGAGATGATCAACTACACCCCCCTACTGTAATATCATCAGGTCATCGTGATTTGGGCAATGTTGCGAATGTGACAATCCGTCGTTGCAAATGACAATGTTTTAAATCGACTTACCTGGATTAATAAAGGTTCAAAAGCTGTCGTGCCTCTCCCTCGGTGGAGAGGATGGACAGCCTCAAGTACCTTGGTGTCCACATAACTGAGGGTCTGACCTGAACGCTGCATACCGATAGTAGGAGAGAGGTGAGAAAGGCAAGGCAGAGACTGCTTCTAGCTATATGCTTCTACCTATTTTGTAGCTATTTCATGCAGCTGCAGTCCTCAACCTCACACCACATACCTATATCATTAACAAGTTTAAAGTTGCAAACATAAAGCAACCACAGCTCAGGGAGCATGAAGATCAGAGAGAGTGAACTCCTCAGGTGTGCCCCTTTGATTAAGGAGCCCCGAATGTTGATTGGTCAGCTTAGAATACAGGGGAACAGTGATATGCATGGGCTGGGCTGCATAGGTGGAAAGCGATCATTGTTTTAGCACCTGGAGGGAAAACAGGGGAGGGGATGAGAAAGAAAAGCAGGAGAGAGGACAAATAGGCACTCTGCCACCCTGCCTGGCACATTAAAATAACCTGTTTGTTGCTGCTGCCGCTGTGCAGTTTATATTGGTGCAGACAGCTCCATATTGGTTGCTCTGTTTTATTCTGCTATTGCTTTTATAAGAAATGTCAGGTTATTTCATTTATATTTTAGCTTAATAAAGCTGTTTGAACCCGCTGCGGTGTCTATTTGTGTTTTATTTGCTGTCAGCAATTGTTGTCTAAGTTTTGTCTCTGTTTAATCTCACATAGCCGGCTCTATCTCCACGGCGCTGTGGAATAAGGTCTGGCTACACCACTGATGCATCGGGTATCTTTCTGGGTTGTTTGCATTTCTTTAAATCAATCACAGTTATCTTGGGCGGCACTAAGCTCCGCACGCAGCGACGGTTCTTCTGCAAAATAGTCTAAAGTAAGTAAAATTTGCACCCGGCAAGAGACAATGCCACAATATTTATGAAGCTAACACAATACAGTAACCTGAGCTATTTAACCGGATACATGGTTAAACCTAATTTTTCTCTCTTACCAGTGTATCTCTGAATGTACTCTGTCCACAACAATCCCACCAAACGGTCCCAAAACAGTTAGAGAGGAAAGATCCATCCATTCATCATCAACCATTTATCAGGTCGCGGGGGCAGCAGCTCCAGCAGGTAGACTGCAAACTTCCCTTTCCCGAGCCACAATAACCAGCTCTAACTGCGGGATGCGGGGAGCCAGTCCTAGGCCTGGGTGGAGATATAATCCCTCAACCTAGTCCTGGGTCTTCCCCGAGAGGCCTCCTCCCAGCTGGACGTGCCTGGAACACCTCCCTAGGGAGGCACCCAGGAGGCATCCTTACCAGATGCCTGAACCAACTCGGCTGACTCCTTTCCACGCAAAGGAGAAGCGGCTCGACTCTGAGTTCTCTAAGGAAAACACCAGCCATCCTGCATTGATGTTATTCTTCATATATCTTCATATTCATTCACCAAAAGAACCAAGCAGGCCTGCTTTGTTGCACAATCCAAATTTTCTTAAAAATTTGTCATTTATAGCTTGTAGCTTGCTAGCTCAAAGGTTGTTGTTGTTGTTGTTTCCCATAGCAAAGACATTTTCAGAACAGCAACACCCCACACACACACACACACACACATTTAGACCTACCTACAATTTACTTTTCTTGAGTAAAATGCATTTGAATTTCACTGAATCCAAGTTGCAGAAGTACATTCTGTCAGACAGACACCTGCAAAGAGTTCAGTCTAGTTAGCCATAGAGTACATAAGGTAACTAATTACTGCTGGGGTACAGTGGGCAATTGGTACAAGAGGATGTGTGATTTTTTTTTGCTCCTGATTATGAAATAGACTAAAGCTGAGAGAGAGAGAGAGAGAGAGAGAGAGAGAGAGAGAGACTGTCTACTAACAGTGACCAAGTGATGGCTGAAGTGAAGTGACTGAAAACATATTGTTATAGCTTCTATAATTAGCATGAGTGTTTTCAATGTGTATTATGATAATACTTAAAATCATATAGTTATGTTAACAATATTGGAAGTTGTTCCCAGGAAGTTAGTAATTTCCGCCCATACCGGTTAGCTTAAAAAAACTTCACGACCCATTTTTATAATTTGGTAAAGGTTTGGTAAATATTTGGTTACTGCTGCCCTTTTGATCACACTGGGACTTTATCTAGTTCTTCTAAGTTGCTTAATGTGTGAACATCTCTTCTTCTGCGGTGCATTCTTATTCTACAATTTCAACTGTAGTTTGCAATACAGCAACATGACACATTTAACCCTAAGATCAGGGGACTGCAACGTTTTGCAGGCCAAGGACCCCATACCTGAAACAGAGACAAACCCCCCCTCTCACCCCAACTACATATACAAAATTAAGTAGCATAATATATCCATATGTTGTGTGTTTTTTAGCAAAGTCAGCTTTTTATATTTTGCATTTATTTATGACACAATTTCAATACTTTTAGTAATTACTATGGTTCATTAACTAATATAACTCTTTAGCAACCATCCTGGAACCATCACCTTATCGTGGTGGAGAGGTTTGTGTGTCCCTATGAACCTGAGGGCTGTGTTGTCTGGAGCTTTGTGCTCCTGGTAGGGTCTCCCATGGCAAAGAGGTCTCAGGGGAGGGGCCAGACAAAGAATGGTTCAACGACTCTAATGGAAAAGCAAGGAAGGGATAGAGGGACCCTGCACGGAGGAAGCCCGGGGCCCCCGTCTGGAGCCAGGCCCAGACGGTGGGCTCGTGAGCGAGCGTCTGGTGGCCGGGTTTGCCACGGAGCCCGGTCGGGCACAGCCTGAAGAAGCAACGTGGCACTTCTCCCTCCAGCCCATGGGCCCACCACCTGTGGGAGGATCCAAAGGGGTCGGGTGCGCTGTTATATGGGTGGCAGCGAAGGTCAAGGGCTTCGACGGACCAGACCCGGGCGACAGAGGCTGGCTCTGGGGACGTGGAATGTCACCTCTCTGTGGGGGAAGGAGCCGGAACTTGTGCGGGAGGTGGAGCGCTACCAGTTAGATCTGGTGGGGCTTACCTCTACGCACAGTCTCGGTTCTGGAACCGTACTCCTGGATAGGGGTTGGACTCTGTCCTACTCCGGAGTTGCCCATGGTGTGAGGCGCCGGGCGGGTGTGGGGATACTCACAAGCCCCCGGCTGAGCGTGTTGGAGCTGTGTTGGAGTTTACCCCGGTGGACGAGAGGGTCGCCTCCCTACACCTGCGGGTGATGGGGGGGAAAACTCTGACTGTTGTTTGTGCATATGTACCAAACAAGAGTCCGGAGTATTCGGCCTTCTTGGAGACCTTGAATGGAGTCCTGTATGGGGCTCCAGTAGGGGACTCCATAGTTCTGCTGGGGGACTTCAATGCACACGTGGGCAATGATGGAGATACTTGGAGAGGCGTGATTGGGAGGAACGGCCTCCCTGATCTAAACCAGAGTGGTTGTCTGTTGTTGGACTTCTGTGCTAGTCATGGATTGTCCATAACAAACACCATGTTCGAACATAGGGATGCTCATAAGTGTACGTGGTACCAGAGCACCCTAGGCCAAAGGTCAATGATCGATTTTATAATCGTTTCATCTGATCTGAGGCCGTATGTTTTGGACACTCGGGTGAAGAGAGGGGCAGAGCTGTCAACTGATCACCATCTGGTGGTGAGTTGGGTCAGGGGATGGGGGAGGACTCTGGACAGACCTGGTAAGCCCAAACGGGTAGTGCGGGTAAACTGGGAACGTCTGGAGGAGGCCCCTGTCCGACGGACTTTCAACTCACACCTCCGGCGGAGCTTTTCGGGCATCCCTGTGGAGGCTGGGGGCATTGAACCTGAGTGGACAATGTTCAAAGTCTCCATTGCTAAAAAAACTGCGGCGGCGAGCTGTGGTCTTAGGGTTTTAGGTGCCTCAAGGGGCGGTAACCCACGAACACCCTGGTGGACACCGGTGGTCAGGGAAGCCGTCCGACTGAAGAAGGAGTCTTTCCGGGATATGTTGTCCCGGAGGACTCCGGAGGCAGTTGCAGGGTACCGACAGGCCCGAAGGGCTGCAGCCTCTGCCGTGACAGAGGCAAAGCAGCGGGTGGGAGAAGTTCGGAGAAGACATGGAGAAGGACTTTCGGTCGGCACCAAGGTGCTTCTGGAAAACCGTTCGCCACCTCAGGAGGGGGAAGCGAGGAACCATCCAAGCTGTTTACAGTAAGGATGGGACGTTGTTGACCTCAACTGGGGAGGTAATAGAGCGGTGGAAGGAGCACTTTGAGGAACTCCTAAATCCAGCTGACACGCCCTCTGTGGTAGAGGCAGAGCTGGAGGATGATGGGGGATTGTCGTCAATTTCCCTGGTGGAAGTCGCTGAGGTAGTCAAACAACTCCACAGCGGCAAAGCCCCAGGGATTGATGAGATCCGTCCTGGGACGGTGCCTAAGGAGTGGCAGACCGGGGTGGTGGTTCCCCTCTTCAAAAAGGGGGACCAGAGGGTGTGTGCCAATTACAGGGGTATCACACTTCTCAGCCTCCCTGGTAAAGTCTACTCCAAGGTGCTGGAAAGGAGGGTTCGGCCGATAGTCGAACCTCGGATTGAAGAGGAACAATGCGGATTCCGTCCTGGCCGTGGAACAACGGATCAGATCTTCACTCTCGCAAGGATCTTGGAGGGGGCCTGGGAGTATGCCCAACCAGTCTACATGTGTTTTGTGGATCTGGAGAAGGCGTATGACCGGGTCCCCCGGGAGAAATTGTGGGAGGTGCTGCGGGAGTATGGGGTGAGGGGGTCCCTTCTCAGGGCCATCCAATCTCTGTATGACCAAAGCGAGAGCTGTGTCCGGGTTCTCGGCAGTAAGTCGGACTCGTTCCAGGTGAGGGTTGGCCTCCGCCAGGGCTGCGCTTTGTCACCAATCCTGTTTGTAATATTTATGGACAGGATATCGAGGCGTAGTCGGGGGCGGGGAGGGGTTGCAGTTCGGTGGGCTCGGGATCTCGTCGCTGCTTTTTGCAGATGATGTGGTCCTGATGGCGTCATCGGTCTGTGACCTTCAGCACTCACTGGATCGGTTCCTCGGGATCCCCCAGTCGGAGCTGGTTGATGTGGCTCGGGAAAGGGAAGTTTGGGGTCCCTTACTGGAGCTGCTGCCCCCGCGACCCGACTCCCGGATAAGCAGATGAAGATGGATGAATGGAACTCTTTAGCAAAGGCTGTACTGATTTTAGGCATATGCATCTTTTCAAGACACTCCAAGAAATGACATCACAAGCAAAAATACCAAAGTAGGCACTGGCAGGTCATTTCCATTGCAGATTTCAAAACTTAATGGTCCTATGTTAGTGGCCATGAGGCTGACTCAATTGAAATTTTGCAGATGTGTGTGTGTGTGTGTGTTTAAAGGCGAGATTTGAAAATTGTTAATGAATATTTTTGACAATCCAGTGCAGAATAAATACATTTAAAAGAGTAAAAAGTTCATATCATTAAAGTACCATATTATGACCTTTGTGCAGCATTGGCTCTCCCAGTTGTTTCTCTAGCTACTGGCGAGAAGCTACACTTTCTAAATCTGTGGGTGGGATGTGTGCACTTGTTTCAGCACACTCATAACAACAGGCAGACTTGAGAGAAGCTCCTTGATATGAGCACATTTTAATGGGACACACACTTACAATGTGAGCCTGACAGTATCTAACAGAGACACTGTGTGGTTTTGTCATGTTTTTAATGCTCTTACCCCTTGTGTGTATCTTGTGTGCGCATGCATGAGTGTGTTTGTGTGTGTGTGTCTATATGTTGTCGCCCTTGTCCTCCGCGGCCCAGTAGGAGCACACACACAGTCATCGCAGGGCCCTGGGACAGGCAGACAATTAAACAGGTCAGCATGGGGTAACCTCTGCCGGCCTGCGGGGGGCGGTAGACACGCAGCTGGAGGTAGCAGGACAGGCGAGAACAGCAACACCTTGGATAGACATGCTCACTGTTTCACAGGCACACACTGAGGGACACACACACACACACACACACACACACAGAGTCTACCCAGCAGGAAAGAAAGATGATAGAGAAGTTAGAGAGTGGAAAAGAAGGACCACTTCTGGACACTGACCTCAACTATCCACCTCTGAAGTTACCAGAAAGTTAAGAGATAAAAAATAATTATTAAATAATTATTTTTTTTACTCTTGAATAACTATTTCTTTATATTGTTATAAAACACAAAGAATGGACCTTGACGAAGGAACTGAAGCTTCCTTAACATGTAAATACATTTTAAAAAACATTTAAATACATTTTGGTAGTTTATCTGGTTGAGCGTGCGCCCCATGTACAAAGACCCAGTCCTTACCGCAGTGGCCCAGGTTCGATTTCGACCCGAGAGCCATTGCTGCATGTCATTCCTCCCCTCTCTCTCCCTTTTCCTGTCTTCAGCTGCCCTGTCAATTAAAGGCTAAAATGTCTTTGAAAAATGCATCTGGACATTAAACACAATTATATATTTCATTAATTGTACTTTTCATTCTGTCCATGTATTAACTCCTCTTGCTATTTGTAAATATTTTATATTGTTCCCTTTATCCCTTGCTCCACTGAGAATGTGTTTTTCCTCTGCAGAGATGTTACAACAATTAAGAAAACAGGTGCCTTACAGTGTCGAACAAACTTCAGCTGTGGCTCTTCTGTGATAGAAGCAGATTAAAGCCTTTCTCTGTTGGCGTGGTAACTGATTTCCAAGGCAATGCTATTCTTGTTTGCTACTGCAGCTGAGGCGGAATTACCTCGATTTTGTACAAAATAGTCAATTAAATTAACTGTGAAAGACTATTTATTTTAACCCGGGGATACTTTTTTCTTCTCTTTTTCTCTCCTCTCATAGATGTTGTGAGAAGAAGAAAAAAAAAGGCAGCAGGAGAGGAGAAATTGGCAGGAGAACAAAGAGGGAGGATTTTGAGGGAACTTCAGAGCTGTAGTCATACTGCCATCAGGTGGACAAAGGCATACCCTGCAGGGTGATGTCTGACTAGAAACGGGTTTAAAAGTACATCAGTGGAAGACACATCAACCTTTGTGTTTTTGTTGTTTTAAATCAATGTCATGCTTTCACAAAATTTTTCATACAAGGTGGAAAAATGTAAAGATGTCAGATACATCTGTCTGAGATCAGATCAGCTCGACTAATTACACCTTCTCAATCTTTGGTTTTATTTATTAAGAGTTTAACACTCCAAACTCTGACTAGTTCACACAGTATTCTGGGATGGGAGGAAAAAGTGCTCTGGTTTGTTGGCATTTCTTTAAACCAATCACAGTCGTCATGGTCACGTCATAGGCGCGCCGGAAGCAGGTACAATGCCTCTGCAAAATAGCCTCGAATGAAATAGGTTTGGTGGACAATGTAGTCATAAGGAGGCAAGCTCTGGAATTAAAGCTATAGTGGGTAGTTTCTGCCACCCTATGACAAATTCTAAGTAACGATAACCAAACTGTTGGCACGTCCAAATGATACAAGCCTGAAAAAAACAAATACTTTGGAACAAAATGTGGAGTTAGTGTCAGACCCTATCACACAGAGTAAGACGATTGATTGAGGAAATAGGTTTTCAGGGCTGCCAAGTACTCTACACCAGGGGTTCTCAAACTTGTTCACATCAAGGACCCCTAAACCGACACAAACTAGACCATGGACCCCCATCTGATAAGACTTTGTCCCAGGGTCCCCTACCTGATAGAGTTTTTGCTTTTAAATGTTTTATTACAGAAAGTGAATGGTACCCATGAGCAAAACAGTCATGCAATCTGTCATTGTGTTCCTTATGGATGAAATTATAGTTTAAATAAATGATTCCTCTTTTTGTTGGGGACCCCCTGAAACCACTTCAGTGACCTCTGGAGGACCGCAGCCCTACACCACCTTGTTCCCAGCTCATATGGGCTTACAACAACCAAGATGATCACATGACAAATGTTAAACTACAGATCCACAAATTCAAAATATTTGGAAAGCTTCAGTTTACAAAATAAAAAATTCTAGTGACCTAAACAATGAGATCAGAAACTCTGTTTTTATATAAAAATGTTATTATTATTTAAATAAGGGTGTCTTTAGGCCACTGCACATTTGGCAATGAAATACCACATTAATTTTATCCTCAAACACACCAAGATGACAAAATGTCTTTGTATCTTTGTGCTTCAACTAACATGCTTTAACATTATTCAGATAGACTATCCATGCACGTACACATTACATCTTAATATAATGTGTAAATAGGGTATAAAATAACTTACAACACAATGATGTTTGTTAGCATAGTTCAACATGAATGAGATTTATTTTATAACACATGCATCCAAACACCAACTGACATCTAAATGAAAACAAATAGACAAAAAAACACAATGCAGCACCAGAAATATAAGGACTGCTGTCTGGTTAAATGAGGCATGCTGTGATACACTGCTGTGAAATGTGTATGACACTAAGACAGAGAGAATCATTGTGACTGCGAGATAGAACAAATGATGTGTGGGAGGGAAGTAAACAATGCCAGTTCCTGTGATAGTCTGCCGAAAACTTTCCATCTCATTGACTTTGAATAATTTTTCATATCAAATGAAAAGTAATTACACCACAACAACTCATGTTGAATGGTGTCCGGTGTGTATATGTATACAGCAAGATGAGTACTTATATTGGTCAGTAATTTCATTGCTGCTCTTCAAACACTACAGTGAGGAAAATAAGTATTTGAACACCCTGCTATTTTGCAAATTCTCCCACTTAGAAATCATGGAGGGGTCTGAAATTGTCATCGTAGGTGCATGTCCACTGTGAGAGACATAATCTAAAAAAAAAATCCAGAAATCACAATGTATGATTTTTTAACTATTTATTTGTATGGTATAGCTGCAAATAAGTATTTGAACACCTGTCTATCAATGTTAAAATCAATTTAAAATCAATGTTAATATTTGGTACAGTAGCCTTTGTTTGCAATTACACAGGTCAAACGTTTCCTGTAGTTTTTCACCAGGTTTGCACACACTGCAGAAGGGATTTTGGCCCACTCCTCCACACAGATCTTCTCTAGATCAGTCAGGTTTCTGGGCTGTTGCTGAGAAACACAGAGTTTGAGCTCTCTCCAAAGATTCTCTATTGGGATTAGGTCTGGAGACTGGCTAGGCCACGCCAGAACCTTGATATGCTTCTTACAGAGCCACTCCTTGGTTATCCTGGCTGTGTGCTTCGGGTCATTGTCATGTTGGAAGACCCAGCCTCAACCCATCTTCAATGCTTTAACTGAGGGAAGGAGGTTGTTCCCCAAAATCTCGCAATACATGGCCCCGGTCATCCTCTCCTTAATACAGTGCAGTTGCTCTGTCCCATGTGTAGAAAAACACCCCCAAAGCATGATGCTACCACCCCCATGCTTCACAGTAGGGATGGTGTTCTTGGGATGGTACTCATCATTTTTCTTCCTCCAAACACGGTTAGTGGAATTATGACCAAAAAATTCTATTATGGTCTCATCTGACCACATGACTTTCTCCCATGACTCCTTTGGATCATCCAAATGGTCATTGGCAAACTTAAGACGGGCCTTGACATGTGCTGGTTTAAGCAGGGGAACCTTCCGTGCCATGCATGATTTCAAACCATGACGTCTTAGTGTATTACCAACAGTAACCTTGGAAACAGTGGTCCCAGCTCTTTTCAGGTCTTTGACCAGCTCCTCCTGTGTAGTTCTGGGCTAATTTCTCACCTTTCTTAGGATCATTGAGACCCCACGAGGTGAGATCTTGCATGGAGCCCCAGTCTGAGGGAGATTGACAGTCATGTTTAGCTTCTTCCATTTTCTAATGATTGCTCCAACAATGGACCTTTTTCACCAAGCTGCTTGGCAATTTCCCCGTAGCCCTTTCCAGCCTTGTGGAGGTGTACAATTTTGTCTCTAGTGTCTTTGGACAGCTCTTTGGTCTTGGTCATGTTAGTAGTTGGATTCTTACTCATTGTATGGGGTGGACAGGTGTCTTTATGCAGCTAACGACCTCAAACAGGTGCATCTAATTTAGAATAATAAATGGAGTGGAGGTGGACATTTTGAAGGCAGACTAACAGGTCTTTGAGGGTCAGAATTCTAGCTGATAGACAGGTGTTCAAATACTTATTTGCAGCTGTATCATACAAATAAAAAAAATCATACAGAGTGATTTCTGGATTTTTTTTTAGATTATGTCTCTCACAGTGGACATGTGGACATGCATCTACAATGACCTACAATGACAATTTCAGGCCTGATTTCTAAGTGGGAAAACTTGCAAAATAGCAGGGTGTTCAAATACTTATTTTCCTCACTCTATATACAAAAAGTAGACTCTATACCCTAATTACGTTGGCACACAGAATAACCAACATGTACTAGCCTATATATACTCAAAATCACAAATGTGTTAACATTTGTGTATAAATGTGAGGTAGCTAGGTTGAAATATCAATAACAATTGTATATTTTGTGATAAAAACAACACATTTGGCATAGGTGCATATGTTATGAAAAGATGTACAGTAGATACCAGGCTGCTGCAAATTTGATCCATGCAGTCATTTTAGAAAACTGATTCAATCACTCTTGGTGATTGCCAAGGTGTATTAAAGGTCCAATGGCATGACAATTTCACTTTATGAGTTTGTTTTACCATTAATATGTGTTCCCCCAGCCTGCCTATGGTCCCCCAGTGGCTAGAAATGATGATAGGTGAAAACCGAGCCCTGGGTATCCTGCTCTGCCTTTGAGAAAAGGAAAGCTCAGATGGGCCGATCTGGAATCTTGCCCCATATGAGGTCATAAAGGGAAAGGTTACCCTCTTTCTGCTTTTCCCGCCCAGAGAATTTGGCCCACCCATGAGAGAGAGACATCATGGCTTTCAAAAGAGTAAAGTGGCAGTTGGTCAAAGCTACACCCCCACCCTCCACCTTGCCTCCTTTTCTCTCCTCCTCAAAAGCTACAGACTCAGAAATGTCACATACTAAGGAAAGCTGTGGGACTGGCTCTTGTGGCTGTACTTCTGCACCAAGGCTGAATTTTGGGAAAGAGACTTCAGATATGGTATCAGGGGACCACTAAGATGAGATGAGAAATGTTGATAAGCCCTTCAGGTTCATTATGTATTTGTGAGGCCCTGTACAGCCTGTGACAACAAAGGTCTCCAGTGGACAATAAAGACATATCTAAATGTTTTTGCAAAGCATCTCAGCAAGCAAGCTGATATTTGTCTCTCTAAACTGTGACCAAGCCAACTTTGTTGACCTTATAAGGAAACTAAGATCAGGTTTCCTGTTAGAATGGCCCACTTCGGGTCAACGAAACACACAAGCTAATCAATCACAGCAAGGTGGTGTTTACATTTTGCAGTAGCCTTTTTAATATAATTATTTGTTATTTATTTTTTTCAAACACAGGCCGATGCATTAAACATGAACTGAGCACAACGGTGCTTTTCAGCTGCTCCAGCTACCCCTGGGCTACAGGCAGGAGAAGGCAAGGCTTTAAGTGACATGACAAGGAAATAGTATGCCTTCTCAAGCAGAGATACATTAATTGCTGGGTTCAAAAACAAAGTAGTTTGTACACCCCATACAGTTAAAATGAAGCTCTGTCTTGTCATAATCAAGAAAGTGTTTTTTTCTAAAAACCAAACTGACTTTGGCCCACATCCAGGCGCTGTTAAAAGTCTGATTAGATGTTGAAAAGTGATGCAGTGATACATGCAGGTAGCTCGCCAGGGGCAGACACCTATGCAGCAAGTCTGGCACAGAGATGATTCCTTGAGAGCTCCTGATGAACATTATCAGGAATGTTCCCCTGATCTTCTTCTGCCTCCTCCTCCTCCTCCTCCTCCTCCTCCTCCTCCTCCTCCTCCTCCTCCTCCTTCTCCTCCTCCTCCTCCTCCTTCAGGGTATTATACTGTATGTTTCTGCCTGTTAACAGACAGAGATTGTGGAGGATACAGAATAACTTTTGGAGCAAATAGAGGCTCTCATGCAGGAAGATTGCTTGCAAGCAGGTTTTTAGCATGCCAAAGGTGGCATTTTATGAAATTAGCATTTCTGTTTTGAATGCTTTATAAACACTATTTAAGACATACCTTTGGTTTCCCATGCATTCAGAAGCATCCGACACTGGGTTGGTGTGATGTTGGCATAATCATCTTTTATAAATTGCAGGTCAGATTTGGATTCCACTACAATGCTTGGCACCTTGTTTAGGAGGGACTGAGGTCATCCTCTGGTATGCTACGTAACACTGCCAACAGAGCTTGTATTGTGTCTTCCCCGAGTGCTGCCGTTCCAGTCTTGGAGAGAAAGATGAAATATAATCACTGATGTTCCATTCAGCTTGGACCGCATTAATGGATAATAATCAAGAAGGTGTTCTTGTTTTACACATTTAGTTTAAGTCCCTAACTACAATATCACTATCACAGATAATTATATGAAATTCGTTTTTTTTTCTGTTTATCCTTTTTCATCTTGGATGACAAGCGGAAAAATACTGCCAGCACTTAAGTATGCTTGAAGGAGCTGGTGTTGCTCTGAGTAACACACACGTTCTTAAAGTTGTGCCGTTTTCTGGTACACTGTTTGAAGAAAGCATGCTTACTTTCAAATCTCAGATAAGAGGTCCAAACTAAAGTATGAACTCAGGATAGTGATAGAGATAATGGTGCTTTGGTTTAAACAAATAGTGTGGATACAGTTCCAGTGTGGATTGGATGTACATTCCTCAGTGAAGACTTGCTGGCAATCTGATCGGTAGCAACTGCTTGTGCACATACTGTACATAAGAAACTACCTCTCTCGTGAGCAAAATCAACTTCCAAAGACCATTTTGCAAGAATTCCTATAGCTGTCCCCAAATTTTTGAAAGCCTCAGACTCATAGAGAGAAGAATTTATTTTACGGCCATATACTGTACAGTATATGGCCGTAAAAGAAATTCTTAATTTCAGGAAAAGAATGCTTTAGACTCTAAAGCATTCTTTTCCTGAAAATAAACACAGAGGTTCAACATATTTAAAGCTATTTTTAAACACTAACTACTGTAAAATATTGTTTCCCTTTTTTAATATTTCACATACTGTATGTATTTTGTGAGCTCCTCAATTACATTTCAATCAGGGGATACTTTGTTGCAAATATACAATGGTTTATTTGAACATTTGCATAATATGTCTTTAATTTCATTTGAGGTTAGACTCCATCGTTATAAAAATAATTTTTAAAGTGGTAGAGAAGCCAAGACATATCCCCGATGGAGTCCTGACAGTGGTGGTGAAGGAGCCCGAAGACCAGATCGAAGGAGCCGATGGGAGCGGTCTGCCGGAGGAAGACCCAGGGTGCTGTGGGTGACGATGACTGGAGGTGGAAGGGGTGGAGGAGGGTTGCACACTTTGCCTGAAATGCAGTTTGCTCCCAACCCCTAAAAGAACATGTTATTTTCCTGCCTTCTTGTATATGACCTTTCAAATGGGTAAGTAAGTCATTCGGATGTCTAAATGTAATCGACAAAAATTCAATTAGACAAATCAGTGTTGACCTCCTTCTTCTGAATGTATCAACTGGCACTCTGAAGTGTACACTGCCCCCCTCAGGTCCAGAAGAGGCACAGCACCGATGCTGCTAACACTGGCATCGGCCCTAGCAATGCTTAGGGTGCTTCAAAAAAATGGGAATCTACGGTGTTTTGTAATTTTAGAACCAGAAGGTATCGGTATTATCGGTTCTCGTGACATCCCTAGACAGGAGTATAAGTTGTATGATGCTGTGCATGGGGTGAAAGCATCCTGTGTTTAATTTTTTTTCAAATAATAATCAGTCAGTGTTTGGAGAATTAGGCTCTAGGATCTTTCTTAGCAGGTGAATTATTATCAGCAAAATGTCCTTTCTAGCTGTGTCATCGAATTTTGCATATTGCCATGCTAACATGTAACACTTTATTAATCTTATTTCCTCCTGATGTTTTCTTTCATGTCCATAGCTCCAAGCAGCATGTGATTCCAGGCAGCAGTTTGCTCCTATGGTTAGGCTTTAGCCGGGCCACTAAGGACTATGCTATATACTCACAGAGCTGCTGATAGAAGTCCAGCATGCTTCATTTTTTACACTCATAACTTTTAAAGTGTAATGTGTTAATCTATATACATAGATCTTTTTCTCTAACTCTTACCACATTCATCCCTATCCCTCCCCCTAATAATGTCACCTCTTCCCTTTATTTTTCCACACTTGTTTTCTGAATCTGGTGCCTTGTTTTGTTTAGTTGTAGCTCTTTGTCTCCTGGAAGCATCTCTCTCTGCCTTGGCAGTAACCTGGAAGCTGAACATTACATCAGGTCAGTCACGGTGAGCCACGTCTTAGCGGTGTCCGCAAGTTTTGACTCTTTCTCCTCCATAACTTAGGAATCCCACAGATTGTAGATCTTGCTGTTATGATTGTTTAAAAAAATAAAATGTGAACTCTTTTTATGCACATTGTGTTGTGTTATTTATTCTATGACATGCTTTTCCTTTATCTCCTTGCTTACAGTTTTGTGATACATCATAATATATTAAACAGTAAAATCTGTATCATCGGCTATACTGTGGCTATACACAGCCCTAACACTGTGGTGTTTTAAAATTGGGTATACTGTATGCCCCTTTTTGACTTCATAAAGATCTCAAAGTAAAAGGACAATATGTAACATTTGAAGTAGATACAGGTTGTGGATACACCACAATGTCAAATAGGACATTGCATAGGTTATTTAGTGACAACCACAAACCCAAGCTATCCAAGTGTAAGATAAAAATCAGAACATATGGTGGCCATATAGTGCCAGTGATGGAGCAGATAAGGTTAAAGGTGTTGTCCGTAGGATTGCAAAAATCTAGGACTTAGCCAAAAAATTGAACATCAACAACTTCTCAGTCTCTCCCCCCCTTTCTGCTGAAGCCCAAAACTGAAGGGAGAATGAATGTGTGTGCATGAGCAGTGACTGACACGCAGTTAGTAGTAGTGGTTGTCAAAGGTTCAGGGACTTACTTAGTGGGGCGAGGGTGGTAAACAAGATGGAGGAAAGTGAGGACCCTCTACAGGAGGTGCTTTCAAAATCTGAAATGGTGTTTAGGGATGAGCTAGGAATATTAAAGGGCTTCACAGCACAAATACATGTAGCCAAGATCAGCACCTTTTGACATGAAAAAGAAAGTAGTACAGGAGTTGGAGAGGTTCTTACAGGAGAAAATTATAGAGCCAGTGAAGTTTTCAGAATGGGTGGTAACCATTGTACCAGTCTTCAAACCAGACTCCAATACAGTACAAGAATGTGTGGGGACTACAAAACTTACAGCGAACAAAGTGTCACCCATTGAACAGTTCCCCAAACCAAGAATGAAGGACATGATAGCCTGTTTAACTGGGGGAGAGAAATACACCAAGTTAGACATGAGCCATGCCTATCAACAGATTATCTTGGATGAAGAGTCAAGAAAGTATTTCCGGGTGAACACACATAAGGGGCTTTTCACATACACAAGGCTACCTTTTGGAGCTGGTTCCGGCCCAACCATCTTTCAGCGTATCCATGGAGGGTGTACTGCAGGGAATCGGAAATGTAGCCGTATACCTTGATGACTTAATTTTGATGGGAAATAATGACAAAGATCACCTTTAGACATTGGACCTAGTGCTGCAACAATAGGAGAATACTGGATTATGCTTGAAAATAAGCAAGCGCATTCATGAAACACTGGGAAAAATGGGTAAAATTCATCAGACCGTTAACACCAGATTTCGTCAAAGTAACGAGCTGAAGGAACTTCCGGTATTTATTTGATTTCTTTTTTTCTTTGGGTTTCTCAATGTAAGGAGGAGCCAACACCCATCTCAGTGAATTAACTCAAAGCTTACTTGGGATTGTTGAATTTTTACAACTTCCTACCAAATTTGTCCACATTACTGGCACCTCTGCATAAACTGCTGAGAAAGGATGTACCGTGGTCTTGGGAAGTCTACCTATCCAGCAGTGTGTTAGTACACTATAGTGAAAAATAGAACTGATGCTGTCATTTGATGCGTCTCCATACGGGGTGGGAGCGGTGCTAGCTCACTGTATGGCAGATGGAGAGGAGAAACCCATAGGGTTTGCATCAAGAACACTAGCCACTGCAGAAAAGAACTATTCCCAGCTAGATAAAAAGGGATTAGCTGTAATTTTTACTGTATTTTCACAAGTATTTGTATGGAAGGAGATTAGTGATTTACACAGATCACAAACCATTGATAACAATGATTGATAATGATTGACATGGGCTGTACTACTAAGAGCATATGAGTACGTCGTTCTTCACAGAACAGGTAAAGACAATGGTAACGCAGATGCACTTGGCCGTATCCCGCTGCGAGAGACACCCGGAAATCCACCATCACAAGAATGGGTGGTAATGTTGGACCAGGAGCAGAGTCCACTAACCACCTGAGACCAGATGCAGAAATGGACAACTAAAGATCCAATACTGTCAAGGGTACGTGAGTGAGTAGCCTATGTGCAAAGAGGTTGGCCAAACAATCTAGGCAGGGACTTCATGGCCTATAAACAGAGAAAACAGGAGCTGAGTGTGCAGGATAGATGTGTGCTTTGTGGAGCCTGCGTCACGAGTTCTCTAACAAAAAAAAGAAAAACTCAACTAGAGCAGTCTCCCGGGGTAACTGCATTGTTCCCTTCAGTACAAGTGCATTTGGCTAAATCAAATCTGGTGTCATTAGCTGGGATAATCTGTAATTTGTCCTCTGTTGTTAATATGTAATTTATGTAAGTTTTTCATGTGATGTTTTGCTCTGATTTGTTTTATTTATTTAACTTAACTTATAGGTGCCATCAACCTGTCAAGGACTAAGATGGAAATTAGGCTACAGGGCCACATTCCTAAACAGTGTTGCTAGGAAAGGGTAAAGTGGTGAGGCGACATGTAGGTCAACCATTCAGCAAGCTAGAGCAGGATTTGCCCGTTTTGACGCTAGGACAAAAGACACAAACACTGGGACTGAGATGTTCAAGGTGTCCAAGTTTATGTTTATTGTGTGTCTCTGTGTTGTCACAACAACAGACTATGTTAGTAAGAAAAATAGAGGTGGGAGGAATGATACACTGATGGGTGTTTTGAAATCAAGTCACCCTAGTTTTTGTTTCTGAAAGTCTGGGAAGAAACCGAGTTTTAAGTAGCAGAGTAGTTCCCATTTAAGGGAGGATGGATGTTTTGTAGTTTCAATTTATTTATTTTCAATTTATTTATAGTATCAATTCACAACAAGAGTTATCTCAAGACACTTTACAGATAGAGTAGGTCTAGACCACACTCCAGAATTCACAAGGACCCAACAGTGTCCTCCAGAGCAAGCAACAGTGCGACAGTGGCGAGGAAAAACTTCCTTTTAGGCAGAAACCTCGGTCAGACCCAGGCTCTTGGTAGGCGGTGTCTGACGGGCCGGTTGGGGTTAGAATGAAAAGTGGCAGTTACAATCCCAAAAAAATAGTAGTTGTTAGTAGTCCTTTGTAGTCGGCATAGCAGAGTGTAGCAGGAGGAACATGGCATCGCAGAGCGTGTAGCGGGACCATGGCGACAGCTGCAACCTCGATTCTGGAGCCTCCCTGATCCGAGGAAACATGCTGGGGGAAAGAACATAAGGACTCCCCCAGAGCTAGGTTAGTAACAAGCATTTCTGGGACATGGATGCACATAATTGGAAAGATAGAAAAATAGAGGAGAGAGGAACTAGGTGTGTCACAGGAAGTCCCAGCTGTCTAAAACCACTATTACAGCAAGAGAGGAGCCTGGCCAGGCCACAACTCTCCCCAAACCCTCCCCTGGCTAGGGTAGGGGGAGAGGCACCCAGGGCCAAGGTCATGAGGGTCAGGGCTAAGGGCAGGAAGGTCAAAGTAGGGGAAGGATACAGACCCGGGTTAGGGTAGGGGAGAGAAAGATAGAGTTAAGATCAAGACGGTCAAAGTGGGGGATGGGATACAAACCCTGGTTAGGGTAGGGGGAGAGAAAATGGGGGTTAGGGTCAGGAAGGTCAGTGACTGGTATTACATCCTAAGACCAGTAGGGGGCTCCACTGTATCGGTTCAACAAGTAGCAGAAAGGCAAAACTGAGTATATCTTATTATCTCTTTATGTATCGCAGGTAATATTGTTATTGTGATATTCAACGTTATCACATATTTCCTCAAATTGTGAAGCTCAAGTTGTGACCCTGTTCTTCTTGTTCTCCAACAGTTGCTACAGACAGAAATGTAATAGTGAGTGCACTACACAGCCATCAGGCGTTTCAACACTTCCACCAATAGAGGGGGCTCATGGCCTGGGCTGCTGGCTGTCTCTCTGCCTCTCTCTCTCTCTTTGTCTCTCTCTCTCTCTGTCTTTCTCTCTCTAACTCACACACGCACTTACTTGCTCACACCATCTCTCTCACACACACACTCACTCACTGACTCTCTCTGTCTCTCTCTCTCTCTCTGTCTGTCTCTCACTCACTCACACTCTCTCTTACTCACACACACACTTACTTGCTCACACCATCTCTCTCACACACACACACACACACACACACACACACTCACTCACTCACTCACTCACTGTCTCTCTCTCTCTCTCTCTCTCCAAAGAGTAATACCACGTAGTCTTTGAGGTATTATTGCACAGTCCCAGACAGGCAGTGTCTTTACAGTAAGTAGAGGTAGTGTACTATAATACCTCAAAAACTATGCAGTTATACTCTTTGGCTTCTTTTTTGTCTTTTTCTCTGACCATTTATCTTCATATGCACCTTTCATTAAAAAAAAAAATTGGCACATTTTATTATTGTACTTATTAGTGGCAACTTTACGTATATCTTGTTGTATATGCCTTTGACTATCTATCTATTTATCTATGTATTTGCCTCTGAAGTAGACCCGATGAAGTAGCAGGAAATGGAAACACTTAAGTAAAGGAAGTATCTCATAATCGTACTAGGTAGCCTACACTACTAGAGTAAATGTAAACTACTTAATTACTTTCCACCACTGCTAAAAGGTCTGATAGGCAATTGGCATAAAGTATGAGATATGAGGATTCCGATGAAACAAGAGCTGACTAAATCC
Source organism: Etheostoma perlongum (assembly GCA_026937815.1). Taxonomy (NCBI): domain Eukaryota; kingdom Metazoa; phylum Chordata; class Actinopteri; order Perciformes; family Percidae; genus Etheostoma; species Etheostoma perlongum. The sequence continues at coordinate 11,219,503 of CM049373.1, forward strand.
AACTGTAACTGTAACATACACACATGTTAACATCCACAACAACCTGTATATGTTCTCATTCAACATGTCTGCTTGGGCAATTTGCTTAATAATAATATAGTCATACTTTATGTAAAATAAAAAATACATAAAGGTGTTCATCGTTCATATATAGGCTGAACATCTTTAACATTTATCATGAAAGGCTATTTTTGTATTTTGCATATAGACTACTTGACTTGGATCGCAGGGAAAGGATGTTATGACTGCTGGGATTATAACGCTGTCATAAACTTTTGCATGTGCCTGTAGTAGGAATGTACAGTAACGTGTATGGGCTACCTGTTCTTTACTTAACACGTCAGTAAATTCACCTGGGCCGGCCAGCTGTGGTAGGAACACCTGGCTCGGGTTACAGCAGGGAGAGAGCCAGGGGGGCTGGACTCTGAGACCAAACAACGGCAGTCAGTAACGTTACGCAGCGATGACTGCATGTCTGGAGCAATCGCCACAAGAGAGAGAGAAACAGAGCAAGCAAACCGACTTCAGGAAGACAAGAAACTTTGGACGGAGCTCAGCTTTTCTTTCGAATCTGGTACAGAAGAATAAAAAGGCTGTCATTTGTTTTTAGGTAAGTTTTTTATTCAGCCCCGTAACGTAGGCCTACGCACAGATATCTGCGTAGAAAGAGTTTCATTACAAGATCCCGTCTGTGTTGTGCAAGTTAGTGTAACTCTTTGAGTTTGTTGAATCGTGAAAACGCCTTTTTTCTTTTGAATGGTTCTTTCCATAGTTCCATTTTTCAGTGTAAGGGGTCTTAATGCTAGGAGGAGCTTGTTTTCAAACTAATGAAAATCAGATGTTGCCATGTCTGCCAGCTGGCATGCCTCACAGTCTACAGCCTGCTGCTGGACACTGACAGACTGCTGTGCACCAGTACAGCACCATTTACCAACAGCCTACAGCCAGAGTAGACTATCTACAGGACTTCTTTAATAGGGATCCTATCTGATTGAAGGGTATTTTTATGATCCTCTATGTGATATTAATGATGGGTGTTCATCATAATCTGTAGTGGATCATAGGGCTGCACAAATAATCGTAATTTGACAAACCATTCTGAATGAAGTATTGTGGTGCTGCAGAGACATCCTACAAATCCTATACAGACTAAAAGGAAACATCTTTATTTGGTACAGATCCTCGAGAAAAAACACTATAATCAATTGATCTGTAATATTTTTCAATGAAAATCACAATAATGATACAAAAAAGATCATTCCCTCCAATATTGTGAATCATATCACAATCGCAATATCATATCATAGCTATGATAGGGTGATCATATTTTGATTTCCAAAAAACAGGACACTCGGCCCGGCCTCAAAACACAAATTGAGACAGGCTTCTCAGAGGTTAATGAACATGCTTTATTATTCCTCAATGGTATAAAAAATAACTTATGTATTAAAATAAAATATGTAACAACCTGTAACAAAATAATCGCTCTTTTGAAATAAATAAATATGAAATAATTTTCTAAATATGACCTATTCTGTGTCAGCTTCAAAATCCAGCTTCAACTAAATATCTCTTAAAACCTTTGCAATGTAATAGGATAAGGTTTTTGGTGTCCATGTGAGCTTTGAGATCTCCAGCAACCTTATTAGATACTGAAACATACGTGCTAGCTTTGCACACGGTGCAGTCCGCCTCCTACTTGTCCCGACCGGGACGGTACGTGGAAAGTTTTTCTTGCAGTTCAACTGTGAAGCTGCACTTACACTCACTTTTGTGTTCAATACTGCTCTGCTGTCTGATCTGCTCCCTGTCTGTGATCCCTGTCTGATCTGCTCCCTGTATGTGCTCCCTGTCTGATCTGCTCCCTGTATGTGCTCCCTGTCTGTGCTCCATGTCTGATCTGCTCCCTGTATGTGCTCACTGTCTGATCTGCTCCCTGTATGTGAGCGTTGCAGAGCTGTCCGCAAGGCAGCCTCTCTGGAATTATGTCACGCAACAAAGCACCGTAGTAATGTGTGCAAACCGCCAGTAAATTTAAGTACATGCTTAATGGTCCCATGAAAACCAATGAAAACCGGACATTTTCATGAATTTATTAAAAAACGCCCCAGACAGTACGTAAAAAGTGGACATCTCGGAGCAAAAGAAGACGTTATAAAAAAAATTATATCATTGAAATTTCACAGGCACTGTTTCTTCTGACTTCAAGTTGGAAAACCTGCAAGTTGATCAAACCTTCCCTTCAGAGCAATTTTCAAATGGCATGTAGTGAATGTTTGAGTGCTGCTCTGGTTCTCAGTCAGGAACCAGCTGGGCTGCATTGTGTGATTCACTTGCTGTAACCTGTTGCCTAACAAACTGCTCCTCTACGGTCACCAGAACACCTGTGATCTGACTTTCTGCTAAGTAATAAAACCCATGCATGCTCTCACTTGCAAGCAGATACACAACTTGTCATTCCTTGGTAATGGCCCTGTGAGCTATTGCAACTCAGCATGAGCATGACACACAGGCGTTGGATGGGGAATGCAACTTCTTAGAAACGTCTGTTATGTTGTGTGGCACTGAGAGATTCCTGAGTCCCATGCTGTGGAGAACACTGTCGCTCTACAAGTGTAGGGGGAAGCTGGGATTAGGTGTTTGGTCTATGAAATGTCAGATGAAAAATGGTGATCAGCGTTTCCCAAGGTCTAAGATGACATCCTCTAATGTCTTGTTTTGTCTACAACTCAAAGATATTCAGTTTACTTTCAGAGTGGAGTGAAGAAAATAATGATAGAAAATAATAGTCTATATCTACGACGTTCCACTTCCAGGACTGCTTTGTTGCCGTTGGAAAACCCAACTGATGACACTATTTTCGGTCAGCTGTCAGTCACCTTCTTCTTTCTTTGTGTTGGCATTCTAAACTGCGGTGAATTTCTAAAGACTATGGTTAACTGCTCCTTAGATCTCTGCAGGGTAAATCCAGACAGCTAGCTAGTTTTCTGTTGCACGACTAAAACAACTTTTAATCATACACCTTCCATCAAAACAAGTTCCTACCTGAGGCTGTTTTGCAGAGGCACCGTGGCTCCGTCCGACACTTAGTTCCTCCCATGACTATTGTGATTTGTTTAAAGAAATGACAATAAATGTTTTTCTGCCATCCCAGATTGCTGTATGGACTAGCCATATCTGCAGAGCTTTGGAGGAATGTCTGTCAATGTGAGACTAAGAAAATGATCACATTTAAAAAGCTGGAATCAGAAAAAAAAAACATTTTAATGACTCAAACTTTTTTAAAGACAAGATAAATCAATCATCAAAATATTTGGCAACTAAGTGATTCATCTCTGCAGCTCTATGCCAAAGTGGAGCCTGCAGCACCAGGAACCAAAAGAAGAATGAATTCTGTATTTAAATGGTATTGTTGTATGGTTATAATCTCAGAAGCTCAAAAGCTTAAGAAGTTCAATAGAGCTGATTTGTTAAAGCTGTGGTAGGCACTTTATTTTTGGCATTGTTAAGCAAAAATAATAATACTTCAGCATATTATAAGAGAAAACTAGACTCCTGCATCCCCTCTTGGCTCTGTTTTCAAGCTTCAGAAAATCTAGCCGTCACGGGAGACTTTGGGCAATAACAGGTGATTTCAGATAGTGAGAGCATTCCTGTTGGCTGTTCTACGCATGCATAGAGCGGTGGAGCTGTTGGAACAGGTCCCAAATGTAATTGTCTTTGGCAATGACAGTTCCTGTCATGAATATAATGTACAACAGGTAGAAAGCATTTCAATGAATTTAGTTTGAGGTGCTGTAAGCAGTATAAAAATAAGTACTCTGCGTGTACTTTTTGAATTTGAGAAGCTTACAATTGTTGAAGTTGAAGTACGAGATGAATCTATGAGCCATTTATAGTATGTCAGCATGACATTTAAGCACATCATTTAGCTTAGCGTTGGCAAAAAAAAAAAATATTTATATCAATACAGCTTATTACTTATTGATTGTTTGGTCATAGTTTTCTAATATGTAAGTGATATACTGTATATTTGAACAAACCTTTTTGGGAAACTCTTCTGTGGCTGTAGCAGATACTGAAGATTAAAAAAACTAATTTACCAGATAATCCCCTTCCTATATCACTGTGACACAGGTTCCTGATGTTTTTACACAATAATTACATAATTCCTCCCACTTGTAGTTGCACAATTGGCCTTTATCAGAATCCAGAAATAACCGCCCATTTTAAAAGATTCCCATCATGAGATAGTGGTGAGCCAATGTAAACATGACATTGGATGTTATCTTTGGTGTTGGGCTTCTGGCACCAAATTACCTTCGAGGGACTTCAGACCAATATATTCCATGCATTTTAAATTAAAGCTGTGCAGTGAAGACAGTTTTTGAAAATGAAATTACCGGGGTTTATGTTTTTAACTGTGACCCAAGAGAGTGTATTACCGGCAGGAGCTTCATTCTCCTGTGGGACACGATTTTTTTGTTTCTGTGTTCTGCATGATGACAAACAACCAGATTTAAGTTTTAACACTCCATTACAAAGAAAAGTGAAAAGCAAGCCACAAAGGAAAGCACTTAGTTGTGTCATAGAATTTTTTTTGTATCATTCCGTCTCAGCCGAGTTCCCTGCCAAGAGAGGACAGAGGATCTGAAGGAAGGCTATGAAGGAGGAACCAACAGGAGGGGGAGAAAATGAATGGATGATTGTAGGGAAATGTGTAGTTAAGCAGAAACTAGAGAATCGGTTAGATGCGTAACTGGACTTGCTGCTGAAGGACATGAAGAGAGAGGGAGAGGGAGAGGGAGAGGGAGAGGGAGAGGGAGAGGGAGGGGTTGTTGCACTCTTGGTCAGACACACCCTGTTATTCTGCAAAACTAATAATTATTGTCTCCCTATTGCCTTCCCACGGGCTCTCTCTCTGCTTTAGTGTCTGGTAACAATGTTTCTGAGTTTGGTTCTCCTTCATGGTTTCATCTTGTGGTTTTCATCTTGACTTTACCACAGCTAATTGTTGTATGTTAAAATAGTAGCACCAGCTGACATTGTAATCACAGCACTGGAAAGGAACTGGACAGGAAGTGCATATTAAGTTTTCCAGGCAGGAAAGTTCTCTTGAGAAAGCAACCAAAGTGCAGCAGCGAATTAGCAAGCCTAGAACAGAGGACAGCAGCGCTGCAGTGGCCACAAGCACTTTACATTTTCAGATGATTAATATTTCCGTGTTCCAACACTTAGCACCCGCTTTCTACTGTGTGTGCACTTTAAAGTGTAACAGTTGCCTGTTCCTAAAAGTCATTTATTTACAATGTCTTTTTTCTTGAAACATTCACTTGACAGCTAAGGTTAACTGCTGAGTTAACCTTATTTGCACAGTAAGGAAACATGCTGATACAAAAAGCAAAGGAAGACAAGATACATATTACCTACGCAAGCTGGGAAGATAACAAGAACAAAAACTATTAGATTATTAAACAAATGTATCACCTCAATACCACCAAAAAGCAAATCCACCATCTAAATGACAGCATAAAACAACATGGTTGGACATGATAGGACAAGAAGAATAAAGTTACGGGAAGTTACGCGATATCCTCTGTAGAGCTCAGCAGTATAGTTCCAGAAGGTAAAACCCCATTCATTTTCTCCATAAAGATTTTTACTAATTAGCCATAATGTATAAACCTGGTAGAGGTAGACTGACCAGGAAGCGGTGAGGTCAGGAAAATTCTATAGTTTCTATTCCTGGAGAAGACAGACTTCTTTAGAAAATCAACCTTGTTTTAAGAAAAATGGAGAAGAAGTTTTATGTTCTTTTGTGCCGTATCAAATGTTTCATGGTGACGATTTAGCTTGTAGCTGGTTGGCTTGGTTCCAGGCTTACAGTACAACACTTCATACAAGCATTGAATAAAATGGCAATGGAGCAATTGAATGGGGAAAATCACTTCAGGAACCAGGGATTCAATAACACTCAGTCATTTTAATTACATGCTTCTACATATGTTCTGTTACTAAGTACCTATTATTTAACACTGGAATAAAGCTTGAGTACTTCAAGTCTTAAAACATGTTAATGTCTATTAATATCTAAAAGTAAATCAAATCAAATATAGTTTTAATGGTGTACTGAGAGTGTTACACAACAGTCACCAACCCAGTAAAAGTTGCTGGACAACAGTAGAGAAAACAGGGAGGGGGTGGGGTGAATGAATTGCTGGGCAGGAAGGGTTGAGTCGAGACAGAGTAGGTGAGTAAGTGAGTGAGGGAGTGAGTGACCTGACCTTTGTGAGTCAGTGAGAGTGTAATCTCGTTTTGTTTGAGCTGCTCTTGACAGAGATAATGTCTCAGACTGTGTGTGTGTGTGTGTGTGTGTGTGTGTGTGTGTGTGTGTGTGTGTGTGTGTGTGTGTGTGTGTGTGTGTGTGTGAGGTGAACGCCTCACAGGCAGGAGTGGTGAGGAATGTGCTATTATCTGGCAGTGCTTTACACTTCAGTTTGGTGACATTCCATAACACAGGTTTTCCTCTGGCCCTTGCCCTGTGGTGGGGGTTTATTCAGAGGTTTTAAAAGTGCATTATATGTAAGTAAAGTATGCGCACCTATTGCATCAGGCTCATTAACAAACTGGGGTGGCAACAAAGATAATTGTCCTTCCCATTTCTGTTAATGCCCAAATTAAAAAAGAAGCTTGTTTTGCAATGATAAAATGACTGGGCATGTGGGTTTGGCAATACCCACAATTGTTATTTATTTCAGAGGTGTTTTACAAAGCATCTTACTCTTTAACAAGAAGGTCTATCTGTATAGGGATCCTTTCCATAATGTTGTCAGACACTGTCCATGTGTCAAGAATACTGGCATCCAAACAGATCCATTTGTAAATGACTCAACACGCTACTTCAAATTCCAGGCCTATAGGTGGCACTGTTTCTGCTACAGAAATTCACCAACAAATGGAGAAGAAGAGGCGCATAACATTTGCAAGCTGTAGTGTTAATTTTGTCACCTATTTTTAATTTAGGGTTAGTCTTGTGCCAAATGCCGTTGTTAGTTTTAGTCATATTAAGTCCCTCACATCTTTTTTGTTAGTCAAATTTTAGTCGACGACTAGTCTTGTTTTAGTCAAAAGAGAACTAAGGTATCTTAGTCAAGTTTTAGTCAAAGTGTTTTAGTAATTTTTTAAATAAATTATTTCTGAGATTATGTCTGATAACTATTTCAGTTAAATAGTGTTTCACACATCTCAAATATTGGTAAATGTCATAATTATCTGACAATATATTCTTGTTGAATGATTTTTGTTAAATGTAACTTTGTTAAACGTGTTTTTATGTCGAGCCTCTTTCTTCATGCAAATACAATCGTACACAGACACATAGTAGATAAGCGTCAGGGCTCCTGGGCTCTACAGCACCTTGTTTTTGTTGCCAGCAGTTGCATAGTCTACATTTCTCCAGCCGCTCTGCAAGCTGTTGAAGAGCAGTACTCCTTTCCTCGTCCAGGCCACATTCCTACCTGGATGTGTAACGAAATGAAAAAAGAGGACACGCCGAATTTCTACATGAGCCGCAGCCGAGCCGCGCCTGATTGAACCGCAGCGCTCCAAACGGGCACTGCACTAGTTCTTTGTAAATTATAGACGAAAATGAAGAGAGATTTTATCTTAGTTTTTATTTTATGCAAAACATTTTAGTCTTGTCTTTTTTCATCAACAATAATGCATTTTGATTTAGTCTTAGTCAGCGTTTTGGACATTGGTGCAGTCTCGTCATCGTCTCGTCTTCGTCATGGAAAAAAAGGTTGTTGACAAACCTATTTATTTAACAGATTTTTGTTTTGTCTGATGAAATTAACACTAGGATGCTGTATACAAACAGATTCAAAAGTTTTGCGCCTAAAAGCTTTTCCGCGTGAATGGCCTCTCAGAATATTAATCTGAGCCTGTCAGTAGAAAAAAAACAGCACTTTTAGTGGACGTAAATTGAAGGTGTGCCATTGATCAATAACTTATATTGTAGCTTGTGTTGCTGCTGCCAATTGCAGAGACCTTGCTTAAAACTGTCAAAGCTTGTTGTTCCCATCAGTCCCAGACACAAAAACATAGGAAAATAGGGTCCTGGTGGAAAAAAACAAAGTTACCTTTTAAAGGTACAAAGTAAAATCGATTTCATCTCTGTTTGTCATGTACAGATGCAAACAACACAATCTGGGATGTATTTAACCTAACTTAAAGGTATATTTTAATATTTTGAAGTGAGGTTGAGGTATTCAGTGTGATATCTGCAGTAGATGGCGGTTGGCATGCATCCAGTTTGGAGAAGCAGACAGGAGAAATGTACTGGGGGCAGCAACTAAATGTATTTTAGACACCTAAAAAAAAGGAGCAACTTAAAAAAACTAATACCAGTTTAAGTGTATGCTATATTTAAGAAAATATTCATGGCTTTACCTTGCTGTCAGAGAGTCCTTTCTTTTCCATAGAAGTTTCCCTCCTTTCTTTTGCAGTCTCCCTTTGCTGTCTTCCATAAATTGTTGAAAGTTTGTCCCAAACAGCTGATCTACGGCATAATACAGTTGCGCTTATGCATAGGAATACGGAAGGTCTACATCTTAGGAAATGTAATGCCAAAGGAAAGGGCTGAAAATATTCTAAATATAGTGTACACTTAAATTGATATAGATGTTTTTAGGTGTCTAAACTGTGTTTAGCTGCTGTCCCTGTCCACAGCAGGACATTGCTTTCCTTCCGTGTCGGTATCCTTGACTGCTTCTCCAAACCGGGAGCGCCGTCTACTATAGCTAACACACACAGACCATGGAGAAGTTGCTCATACAACCACACCACAAGTTTCTGAGCTATACTTTTAACACAAATATGTTAATCAGGAGGAAACACCATTGAACAGGAAATAATACCCTTTAATGCAACTACAAATCTGCCTTACAGTGGCCATTGTGTATCATATCCTGCTTTGTATTTCCACATACAGTATATAAACAACCAGAGATGACAAATATAGATAATTGTGTTAAAAAATACACTGTTACTTTTACTTCAGTACTTCTACTATTACCAAAGTACTAAAAAGCCTTGCGAACGACAACCAATTTGTATGCAAAGCTCTCTGGACCACACAAGTGTTACTAGAGTGCAAGCTGAGAAACTTGACATGAAGTTGCCATTGCCTACATTTTAAATGGATGTCTCCCAATAGGCCCAACACTTCTTATATATGATTGTTGTGACAGAGACTAGGACTCCAGGTTAATAAGATTCTGACTGAGTAGCAAGATATGAATTCAGTTGTGATTCTATGAGAATTCACAGATCCAGTTTCTCTTTTTTAATCTTCCCCTTAACATTTAAAGGAATTTAAATTTATGTGTATGTGCTCAAATATGGCTTGTGGATAAAATATGAATTACTAAACAGACATTAATTAAGAAGTTCCCCAGCACATTGGACAGGAGTCATTCTTGATGCCTACTATCTAAAACATCTCTCTCAGATAAGGCCGAGGATGATTAGGAATGTCTTGCCGCTTGTCTGCCGAATCTCTGGGATCTCCGTTTTCTTCATTTTCAATCATGTTGCCGTCCATTCTACTATGTGCTAACATTACTGCCAGCAGGGCGCAATGATTTGGCGCGAATGAATGGCGCCGATTCTGTTGATGTCATTTTGACATCTCATTGGTGTGAAGATATGGATGTATCAACTGTAAAATTGCCTTAAATGTCCTAACAAACACTAGGGGCACAGACTGTGCACCAAAATACAACAAAACCACGTTCCAGCCAATCACCGACAACACAAAAGTGATATTGCGCTGAAGGTAATTTGGACACAGGTCACATGTGTGGCAATAAAAAGTATTGGTTGAATATAATATGAGGAAATAAATGTACAGGGAGAAAGGTGAAAAAAATATTCAAAGAAAGAAATAATAGCTTGTTGATCCCATCCCTAATTTATTGACCTTTTGTCATACACAGCTGTCTGGACTATTGGTATAATCTCTCATCCACTTGACTGTGTACTCCAACTGAAACTTACTGGCAAACGAACCAGTCGTAAGTCAAGCGGGAACACCTGGCATCACAAATAATGTAGCTGAGTCAGAAGCATGGCATCACAGCAACCAGTTTATCTGAAAGGGGCCTCAAAGGACTTGGATGTGATTTATGTGGCATGATCTGTCACGTAAAGCATTTCAAGTTTTTTATATATTTTTTTGCAGTCAAAGTATTAAGGAAACTGTAACTTGTTTAGACATGAAGGGCGTTCTGGTTGTAGTCTCAGAAAGTTGGCTCTTCATCAAAGCGCCCAAAGGGATGAGAGAGCTGGGAGCCTGCAGCAGGAGAGAAAGGGTAGGGCTAAACTAGCTAAACCTAAACCTAGATTTTTTCATTTACTGTCTATGGTTTTCAAGGGCCATATACCCCTACCCCTCGATCAAAATGATTATTAGTCTTGCCTTTAGCCCTTGCATGCGCAAAACCTAGCAGAAGGGGTAAAGGGTACGGGTAAGATAGAGAAATGGGATTCAGCCTAATTTCATTGCATCATAGTAAGTGTTAATGGAATGTGAGGAACCTAGAGGGCAGAAAGCTGAGCCGGTTTGTACCAATCTTTTGTTGCATGTTATTGTTGATGGTAAAATATACAGTGCAGTGTCCCATAAAATGCCTAAAGTGCTGCAGGTCGTATGCGATTGTAATAAAAATGTCAGATTTTTCTCCTTACAACTGTGGTGTGTTTTTCTTCTTCAGGAGCGGAACGCTGCTACCCTCCAGGCATGACTTCTCAGACGAGCTTTGGCAGCAGCATGCTGTGTGAGTTTCCTCCCAGCTTGATTTATCTTTGTCTGCCTCAGTGTATATCTGTGCACATGGGAGCGATATCCTGTGCTAATTGTCTGTGGTGCTTGGTGTGGTTTATATTCTTTTTTTTTTAATATACTTGATTGCTATGTTTTTTACCCCCTTCCAGATAATCGTTAACACTTGTGAGTACAGTAGGGTAGTGTAGGAGAGTGGGTTTTGGGAAGTACCTTAATACAAGTCTTGTGCCAAATTGAGATTGTTTTCTTTCTTTCAGGTTGATCATATTCCATTTGTGTGTGTTTGTGTTTGTGTGTGTGAGATGTCTGATTGTATTGGTTACTTTTTCAAAGTATAAAGTTTGCTCTGTTGTTGACAGCCATGAATTGATTTTTGGCGGATGTGCTGTGGTTTGTATTCAGTCCAGGCTATAAATGATGACCTCAATGCGTCTCTGGCTACAGCGGATGAGTTATCCAAAGAGTTCAACTCCCTGCTGAAGGAGGTCTCCTCCGAAAACAAGTCTGGGTCTCAGGTATGCGCACACACACACACACACACACACACACACACACACACACACACACACACACACACACACACACACACACACGTATACATTATCAGAACAACCTCCTAAAACGCTGGTATCGGTATCTGGAAGTACTGGAGTTTATGCACCAATCCGATACCACATAATAAAGCCCTAAAGAAAATCTATGTTAAAGTTTATGTTCTTTTTCCATTATAACCGACTGGCAAACTGGATGATAAAAGAAAATTCTCTGGCGTTCATTGTTTGTGTTTGTTCAAGTTTCACAAAGAGTTTAACTCGAGACAGACCAAGAACAAAGATAGAAATCATATCACATCCATACAGGGATAGTAGTATACAGTTGTTAAAACATAATACAATATATGACACACTGGTATCGGATCAATACTCGGTATTGCCAAGTTCAGGTATCAGAATCAGTATCGGGAAAAAACGGTATCGGACCATCTCTAATATATACACAATACTCCAGTTCCAGTTTTTGGAAGTCCCACACCCTGTCATAGTTAGGCCTTTGCACTCCCTGTGTGCCTTGCCTTTGATCTCTGGACATAAGAGACCTGCTGTCTCTATCATGCAGTCTTTCAAAGACGTGCCTTCTGAGAGAGGCTTGCTAGCCTTTGTTAATTTAAATGCTAGCAGAAAACTTGCCTTGGTGCTGGACTCTTGAATCGGAGTTTCAGTGAAAAAAATGTTGCTGAGTCATCATCCTATCAGCAGTAGCCACCCTTTTTTGCGTTGACTGCTTGCTAGCATAGTTAGCATGCTTTGTTACAAAGTGATGGCTGATGTTGTATTCTTTAAAAACTGCAACAGTTTCCTGGCATATCAGACATACAGCCGTTGATGGGACATCAGTAAAAAAATATTTTGCTGTCCACTCCTTCTTAAACACTCGGCACTCACTGTCCACTTTTCTTTTCTTTGGTCCGCTCATTTTTACACAAGGGCTCAATGTGCGTGCTATGTGTGAAAAAGGGAAGTTGAGGGTCATGTGCGTTTGGGAAACATTGGAAAAACAAATTCCACGGCAATTGCAGGGAAGTCAAAATGAATGAATTAAATTTAATAATATAGTTTGAGATAAGTTAGGCGTACATGGCCACAGGCCATAATTTGCCCATGCCTGCTAGTGCAAATGCCTTGTTACAGTTACATACAACAACATATTCCATGAGTCTTAACCCTATTTTCCGCAGAGCCATCGCGCCCATTCAAGTCAATGCTTGATATTTCACCACCTTTGTCACAACGCGTCCCAGAAGTGAAAGATACGCGCCAGGTCTATTTTCACACGAGCCGCGGGCCATTCACACACCTGGGCAGGATGTTACAAGGCAACAGCATCCAGTCAATTTACCAAAAAGTCCCCCCTCAGTATTGTATACGTCTTCTCTACAGAATCACGGACGATAAGAGATTCATCTTGGAGGTGGAAAACATAATAGACATCACAGATCCTTTTTATCCGGACAACCCAAAAAAAACAGATGACACAGAGTTTAACTGTAGGCGTGCTCGGAGTGGAAGGTAGATACAAGTTTAATAAACGCATGATTGTTCTGTAAAGTACTTGTAGAGACAATAAAGTCTGTCAGTCGGGCAGCAAGACGTTCCTACACTCCTGGTGTGGTATGGCGCGTGGTGGAGAACGGAACAAAACCGCGACGCAGCCGGAACGCAACATAGACACTCCTGGTGGAAAATGGGGGTAAGCCATTGGCGGACTGTCAAAGACCTGCTGGTGCAGCAGTTGTTGAATGCCAAGAAAATAAGTGTTATTTTATCCTTGTTAAAATCAGACAATATGCAAATTGTCACTACCCAGCACATTAATGTAGTCATTCCCTATTAAGCTGTGAAGATTCATCACTTTTGTCAACTAGTAAATTAATCACCAACTGTTTTAATAATCAATTAATTGGTTTGAGTTGAATCCAGTCTTCACTCCTCTGTGACGGTAAACTGAATATCTTTGTGGACAAAACAAGACAATTGAGGACGTCATTTTGGACTTTGGGACGCACTGTTCCACGTTTCATCATTTTCTGACATTTTATAGACCAAACAAATCGATTCATCAAGTGAATAATTGACAGATTATTCAACAATGAAAATAATAGTTAGTTGCAGCCCTTATTCCTATAGTATTTATTTCTAACAGATACTTTTTACCCTTCAGACCAGCTCTCCAGTCTCCAGAGAGAAGCCTCCGTCCACCCCCTCCCTCACTACCAGACAGTCAGGTGGCAGTAGTAATGGCAGCTCCATCTCTATGCCTTTCTCCCCGAGCACAAACCCTTTCTATCCCATGGACCCAGTTTTCTCCAGCAATAAAACCACCTCTGCTGTGGCCTCCTCCACCAGCTCACTCTCATCTCCCAAGATCCAGAGGGATGCCCACTCTCCGCTTTCTCCATCTGGATCTGACAGCTACTCGATGGGGCAGCAGAGCCCCAAACAGTCGCCTCATACCCCGAAGCGTTACTCCCCCTCTACTTACGAAAAGAGCTCACAAGTCTCCATCAGTTACAAAGATAGAAGCCCTTCCCCAAACCCCACAGCTGCTTCCTTTGACCAGCCACCTAGGTCCGCCTCGGGGATCCCGTCCTCCAACCTACTGAGCCCGTACGACAGCAGCCAGATGGGTCGCAGGTCGCCTCGCAACGACAAAAGCCCCTCTCTTTTGTCTTTCAATCACCTAATGTCCAACACGCTGCCTCGCAACTTTGGCGGTTTCAGGCAACCTGGTAAGTGACTAGGGTTAAAACAGTTGCTGGCCAACTGAAAACCAATAGAACATATATGCTGGGTTGCATTGTTGGGTTTCTGTAAATAACATCACACGGTCTAGAGTACGGTCTAGACCTGCTCTTTTATGAAAAGTGCAAACTGTTATTGTGATTTGGCGCTATATAAATAAAATTGAATTGAATATATATATATATATATATATATATATATATATATATATATATATATATATATATATATATATATATATATTTATATATATATATATATTCTATATATATATATATATATATATACAAGGGCAAATCTTGTAGGTTTTCAAAATTACTTTAACTTTGCTTCATTTCCCCTCAGTCTCTCTGGCAAATTTTCAATAGTTCTTTTACTGATGAAATAACACCGTTCATTCTGTGAACTCTGCTTAACATAGGTTTCAATTCAGATCAGATCAGTAATGCTGTGTAATGCAGGAGTAAAAATGATTCATCCTCAACATTTGTTGTGTTCTGGTTTCAGAATGATGATGACAGTTGGAGAACAATACAGAAATACAGAATGTTGTACAGATTTTTAGGAATCCGTTATGAAATGGCTTGAAAAATAGTGCATATACTGTATCTGCCGTAAATAGAGCATTCCCCCGGACCCTCCCCCCCTCCTAGATTTGGGCTGAGCCACGAATGTTTACAACATCTGGCTCCACCCCCTGAATCACATGCAAGCTGGGAAACTACCCTAAAGATAAACATAGCTGTATATATAAGAATTTTTTATATTTGACCAGCATTGTTATGTTCAAAAATAGGCTTGTCTTGGGGTGGATGTTTCAGGTACAGATGTCATTGAAGTGCTGTTTCAGCATGATATGACACGTCAGGGGAGCAGGGTCAGCAATGCAGCCTATCACAGTAGTAGTGATAATAAGTAAATAAACTACTGAACCTCAAACTGAAGCTCGAACAGAAGCTAAAGTTTGATTTAACTGAACTTTGGAAATCCAAGTCTCTCCAGTTGGTCAAATACCTATTTTTGAACATCTAAACCAAGCTTAACTACAAAAATAGACTGCCAACCCACTAAAAGAATTGCCTCATTCTGGTTTTAAAGTGACTGTTCTGCAAACTGTTTGAAATACTGGCCTGTAAAGTACTGAAATACTGAAGCTTCCTTTTGTAATATTCTCCGTCTTTCTGGCCCTCTGTTTTTTTGTGTTTTTCTTGTGACCTTATTTCCTCTTTCTCTCTAAATCTATCTCAATCTCTCTTTCTCTCTCCCAGATGAGGGTGTGCAACAACAAAAGAGTTCTGGCAAATGGAATGAGACAGATCTGGACGTGTCTTATGAGAAGAAACCTCACCACACCTATGACAGTTGGTTGATTTCCGCTTTTGTGTTGTAAAAAAACTGTTAAATGAGTCCAGGACAAACCATTTGGGAAGAAGACCTGAGGAGCACTGCTACTGCATGTGTTTTCTAACTCTGTTTTCTAACTCTTCTCTGTCTCTTCTAACACTTTCCTGTTACAGAGAAAGAGTGGCTACGGCCGTCTGTGCCAAACAGCAGTTGGAGAGAATCCAACCTGGATGGCCCTCCTCCGGCCCCAATCCCCAAAAAGGTAGGTGGTGCTAACAGAGAGGCTTTCAGATAGGTAATGTGTGAGAAATATTTGTTTGGCTTCTGTTGTAGCCCAAACCAATTCCCTCGAGTTCTTAAAGGTCCCATGACATGGTGCTCTTTGGATGATTTTATATAGACCTTAGTGGTCCCCTAATACCATAACTGAAGTCTATTTCCCAAATTTTAGCCTTGGTGCAGAATTACAGCCACTAGAGCCAGTCCCACAATGAGCTTTCCTTAGTATGTAACATTTCTAAGTCTGTAGCTTTTGGGAGAAGGGGGGGCAAAGTAAAGGCTGGGGGTGTGGTCTTGACCAACTGCCACTATGCTCATTTGAAAGCCATGATGCCTCTCTTTCATGGGTGGAAAGCAGAGAAAGGGGAGGTAACCTTGCTCCTTATGACCTCATAAGAAGCAAGATTTCAGATCGGCCCATCTGAGCTTTCATTTTCTCAAAGGCAGAGCAGGATACCCAGGGCTCGGTTTACACCTATCGCCATTTCTAGCCACAGGGGGACCATAGGCAGGCTGGGAGAATGCATATTAATGTTAAGAAACTTCATAAAGTGACATTTTCTTGCCACAGGGCCTCAGAAGCTACAGATATCTGAAGAATGGGAGTTGCTGCAAGTTACCTTCCATTTGTCATAAGATCAGGCTAACAGACTGTGGGCGGGGTTAGGACTTTCACTAGCCTCATGAACTCAAAAACTCAATCGCAGCATGTCTCTATGGGACAAAAAAACATAACAGCTGAAAGCAGTGTGATAAAAAGTCTATAGGATTGGCTTAAAATAATCGATTCTCCAGTTAAAATCTAACTTTGTTTGAGGGATCTGGTAATGATTAATCAGGCATCCCATGGGGTCTTAAAAAATATATTAAATTTAATATCTCAAAAATAAGGACTTACAAGACTTACATTTCTTTACAAAGTCCTACATTGAGTTCACAAAGGTTTTAAATTTGTATTGTCCTTTTATAGGATTAAATAAGGCCTTCATTGTTTTGTCAGCAAGCATGTATGCACTATAATAAAATGTTGTACTGTATGTAGTACTTGCTAAATAACTATGTTATAGTCTCAAATCCTTTCTGTAAGTCTGTAACATCCTTTTTACCTTTGCCAGTATAGCCATGAGGTATTTCATTTAATTCGAAAAGGTCCTACAAAGTCTTAAAGAGCTCATATTATGCTCATTTTCAGGTTCATAATTGTATTTAGAGGTTATATCAGATTAGGTTTACATGGTTTCATTTTCAAAAAACACCATATTTTTTTTTACTGCACATTTCTGCAGCTCCTCTTTTCACCCTGTGTGTTGAGCTCTCTGTTTTAGCTACAGAGTGAGACATCTCACTTCTGTACCATCTTTGTTGGGAGTCACACATGTGCAGGAAGTACTGCTAGCTTGTCAGTTGCAGAGTATGAGGGTTTGCCACGCTAACAGCTAGGCGAGCATTATAACGTGTGTTACAAAGTGACGCACATTTGTCACAGAAGTAAAGGCTGGACTACAATAGAGCTGTTTGGAGCCGTTCGTGAACAGTGTTTTCTGTTGGAGATCCTAACTCCCTTTGGGGGGACTTTGGGCTTTTTCACTTTGTAAACCCTATAACATGCACAACAAAAGATATATAATACAATATAGGAAAGGGGAAAAGACAAAAAGCATATTATGAGCACTTTAACCTGTGGAATCATGGGGGTACCCTTTAAATATAATCCAAAAATCTATCTATCAACACATGTAAATGGGCTGTTTTTGTATGGCGCATTTCTAGTCTAAACAACTACTCAAAATGCTTTTACGTAGTACAGGAATTTTGTTTGATGGTGCAGCATCAAGGGCTACTCAGAGGCTTGCCCAAGGACACTTTGACATGGGGCTGCAGGGCTAGGGATCAAACCACCAACCTTCCGATTGGAAGGCAACAGCTCTATCACTAAGCCACAGCCACCCTTTTTCACCATTGTTGAGGCGCATTGATGCCCTTTTTGCCGGTCAATTCTTGACGTAAACGTTAGCCTGGTACACCATGAAAAAATATTTGATGGTTTGCTTGCTCGATCAATTCCAAGCATTCATTCTCTGAGAATGTCTTTTACATCCAAGCAAAATTTGGTATTGTAACTGAAATTTCCCTTGCCTAATTGATATTTCAACAAATCGGAAATGTAATCGAAACAGGACTGTGGGAATCGGCCATCAGCACTTTGTCGTGTGATTCATTGGCTTGGGGTGTCAGAATATAACCATCTTTTTTCCCTTTCCTTTCCAGGATCCTCGTTCTCCATCTCTCACATTTACCCATGGTTCTTTGCCCCGTAACACTCGTATAGCAGATGTTTCCTCCACTTACACCCCTCAGCCCATCATCTCCCGTATTTCCATTCCCCCAACTTCTACTCAGTCCCGCCAGCACAAGCCCATCCCTCTTTCCGTCATCATGCGTCTTCAAAACCCCCACTGGGGAGCCATGTCCACCTGCCAGCCCAGAGTCCAGGGAGGAGAAGGGGGCATGGCCCCGTACCAACCGCCTATACCCATCCCGAGAGAATTCTTCCACCAAGCTGTTCCCCAGCCACCCGATCTGAGACAGCCAGCCGTATACACTGACGGTAAAACACATTTAATGAGGGATGTAACCATATGGTTACTCACTGATCATTTTTTTTATTTTATTTTTTAAACAAATCCCATAGCTAAATAAATAGAAACAATAAGAATATAATATAAACTAAGAGCACGTAGTGACGTCTGAAGTCAAACAAGGGAAATCTAACAGAAGATCGCTCCCTAGGCGATTTAAAAACTGCATCGCCATTCATTTTTTTCTCAGCCGGTTGTAATCTTGACAAATTTATGTTGTTTTCTAACTGATTTGTGATGCATCATTACACCCCTAATATTTAACATCTGCACACGTACTCTCTATGCTCACAGGATCTTTGTTCAACTAACATTGTGTTCAAAATGTGCTTTGGTATCCGTCTTTGCAGTGCTGAACTCAGGCGATATAGACGCAGAGTTAGAGCGGCTGGTCCATGTCCATCAAATACCTGTGATTTCGGAGAATCCCAGCATGCCAGAGGGCGGAATTGAGGGCGCCACCCCAGCCCCCCGGCCCCTCAGCCCCACCAGGCTACAGCCGGTGGTGGGTCCCGAGGCCCAGATCCAGGATATCCCGGACCGGGAGGAGCTGCTCCGCCTGCGGGCGGAGATCCCCCGGGCCCTGAAGAGACGGGGCTCCGTGGACCAGTCCCAGCCCCTGAAGAGGGCCTCCCATTACCAACCCAACCAGTACAAAAGTCTCATCAACAAGCTTTTTCACAGGAAGGTCCCCCGGCAGAAGGGGGGAGCAAGGTAGCGAGAGCGGCAGCTCCTCAGAGGGAGAGGACTTTGCTACACCTCCTGCGCCTCTACCTGCACCCACCATGCTCAGTGATTTCAGAGTAAGCGAGTCTGTGTTACCTTATTTGACAGGAATCTATAGGCCTATGCATTTAGCTGTTATTTCTTCCAATTTAATAAACAAAAGATTTGTACGATGTATTATGCAAGAGTAAATGAAACCCCAATTAACAAAACAGGTTAAAAAAGTAGCTATATGTAACTCTCAGTTTGTGCTGATCTTTTGGACAATAACGGTGGTGTTTTGCCACACCTGCTGTTGTAAAGCGCTTTTCTTTTCGATGCGGTTGATTAACTCACTAATTGAGTTAGTGTCAGCGGGAGGTCTTATAACGTTAGTTGTGATAAATGTTTTGCTTGGACAGAAAATCATTCATTTACAATAAGAGAATAAGTTACAGATGCAATGATGCATTTGTGTTGCATACGGTAAGACGGGTATCCCTGTCACTGCGTACCGAGCCAATGCGAGATTGTTGTAGCAACCAACATAGAAATAACTTAGATTTATATTTCATGAAACTTTACATTAGTATAGGGGTATAAATAGTAAACCAACATAAACACGGACTAAAAGGAATAAAACATATGCACTAAAACTTCTTTGGGGGGCACCAAAAATCCCTCCATGCAGGAAAAACCCTGAAATTATCTGGCAACAATTTTGTTTTAGATTGCTGAGTTGGACTACAATCGCTCTAGTCAAGTGTTTTTTTCTTTATTCAAGCTGGCATCCTGTTTGTCTCCCCAGAACTACCATTCCATCTTGCGGCGGTCCAAGCGGGAGCAGAAATCTGTTGGGAGGCGAGCGCGACTCAGCCCGCTGGTCCTGCTGCTAGACGGAGCGCTGGTCGGAGAACTGGAAATAGTGCAGCGGGCCGTGCAAGAGGTGTGTGTGTGTGTGTCTGTGTGTGTGTGTGTGTGTGTGTGTGTGTGTGTATGTACTAACACCTTGTGATCTACAGAATATGATTTTTTTCACTAATGGATTAGTTGATTTAATTGCCAGATCAGACAACTTTGAACGGTCGTTAAGACTACCAAAGCACAATATGAATGCAGTCTATCTGTAAAGTTGAGTTTCTCCACAAAAAATATGCAAAAGAAGCACGTTAAATCCTGTGTTTACCTGAGATATGCTCAAAAGTTTCTTGGCAATACTGTAAATCATTCAGCAAGAATAAGCATCAAAGATGACTAATCAATGAAAATCTGAATCAACTAAGACCAAAACATAAACCTAAAATACTCAAGACATTGCACCAATCATTTTTATTTTAGTAAACATGGAGCGTTGATTCAGTAAGAGCAACGTATAATATTTAAACAACAAGGGTGAAATTGAGTCAAAGAAATCTGCCCAAAACAAGTTCACTATGTAAAGATGAGTTATATAAAATCTGTTGAGGTTGAAGATTTATTAAAAGATAAAGATAAATTAACTAATTGAATAAAGGCAAAAATGTTTCATTTGTGCTTTTGGTTACATTGTTTCCAAGATTTCCCCCTTTTCTTATAAAAACAGTTTTGGAATTAATTTATGGGAAATTGTTAAGAGGTTGTAGAGGAAGTAAAAGGTTACCACTTCCATTTTAGGCTTCTGGGTTAACAGCAAAACAATAAAGAAAAGGAAGTGCAACAACCTAAAAATACCTACCAAATAAGAGGGGAATGGTTGATATTTTTGTATTTGTTTTGTTTGTATTTGTTGGTACTACATCATATCCGTTTCCTGCAAAACAGAGCAACAGCAGAAAATGTCCATTATCCATGTTATGTTCTTCTTTACAAATGAAATAAATGTCAGACTGACTGACTGACTGACTGACTTGTGATGTGCATTCTCAGTCTGAACTAATACACTTTCTCCACCAAAATATGCATATATGCAAGTTTTTTAAACACAGGTAAACTAAAAATTAGTACCATCAGCCAAATGCTGGCTGGTAGATTTGCTTCATCCACCAGCTGACACCCACCACCCAAACAAACATTGTTAAAGGGGCACCATGCAGTTTTGGCAATTTCTTTGCTGTTTCATCGCTTTTTGCTTAGGTTTCTCTATAGAGCTCCTGTTTACTTGTGTCTAAATCCTCGCTCGGTCAGTCCACCATTTCCTCTTTCTCTGTTCCTCGGACAATGCTTTCCTAGCTTGCAGCTTCTTTTTTGACAATAGTGTGAAAAACTTCATTGCTACCTTGTGGTTATAGCAACTCAGTTCCTTAATAGGGGCATGTAGGCCTATGTGTGCAGTGTGGAACAACCACCCTTGCAACTTTGGGCCGACGAGTCGCTGGCCCAAAGTTGCAAGGGTGGTTTTTCCGCTCACAGGCCCTGGGGGGGGCAAAACAATCTCTGTTCAACCCGAAAAAAAATCACATAACCATTCCAATGATTCCGAAGCTGTTCAGTTAAGGTAACTTAAGCTAAAAAAAATTGCATAGTTCCCCATTATTCTGTTGAGTGGCTGTTCAAACCCTGCTGCTAAACCTGCTAAAAATAGCCAAAACACTCCTTTCCCTTTGCCAGTAGAGGAGTATACCTGTTGGGGGGGGGGGGGGGTCGGGTTTGTACAAAACTACAAACCCTGCTGAGACAGTAAAGTGTAGTGACAATGCTGGTGCTCCAGTTGTAGACTCAGACTTTACAAATTACTGAAAAATATATATTATATAACATATCTACCATTCATTCTCTCTGGGAAGGTTTGCTCAGCCGGCTTTTCTTTATTCAATACATCCCCGCCGCTACTTCTTCCAACAGAAATACATTGGCCTGGAAGTTCCTCATGCCATACAACAGCTTCCATTTTAGGGGTTAAGAGCTGGCTCAAGGAGATCCGGAGAGTAGTTTGGAAAGAAGGATAAAGGTGATAAGCCAGTTACAATAGACATAGACAGAGAATCATATTCATTTAACATCACATTTTCTTTATTATTAAGAGTGTTGCACTCTTAGCGTTGCAAAACTGGACTCACATCACATATCTCCACGTCACATCTCTATGTCAATATTATTGAAAAATTATGTTCGATAATTACTTGGTGCAATAATGTATCAGTTACATGTGCAATATAATCTTTTTTTTTTAGCAACATTATCTTTCTTAACCTAATCTCACTTTACCTGTACTTAACGTTTTTTTTAAATTCTTGCACTGAAGATATGTAACTTTATGTTTAGTCTATATCCATGACGTTCCACTTCTGGGATTGCTCTGGGGAAATTCCACCCTATGTCCCTCATTTTTGGATGCATGTCCTTTACCTTTCTCGTTCTTTGTGTTGGCATTCTAACCTCCGGAGGATTTCTGAGGACTATAGTTAACTGCTCCTCAGATCTCTGCAGGGTAAATCCAGACAGCTAGACAACTAGATTATCTGTCCAATCTGAGTTTACTGTTGCACGATTAAAACAACTTTTAAACGTACACATGTTCCACCAAAACCGAAAGTTCCTTCCTGATGCTTTTTTGCAAAGGCACTTTGGCTCTGTCCGGTGCTTAGCACCGCCCACGATGATTGTTATTGGTTTAAAGAAATGCCAATAAACCACAGCATGTTTTTCTCCCATGATGCTGTGTGGACTAGCCAGACCGTCCTTTGGAGGAAGGTTTGTTACTTTATACCCTTATTGACTTGCTCTTTTCTTACTCTTATTTTTACCTTGAAATGGACAGTGAGCAACTGCAACTAAACAGTTTCCCTGAGGGGATGAATAAAGCATTTGTTTTGATTCTGATTCAAAGATGAACGACCCCAGCCAACCCAATGATGAAGGCATCACTGCCCTCCACAATGCAATCTGCGGCGGACATTACAATGTGGTGGACTTCCTGGTTCGCATTGGAGCCAATGTCAGCGCACCAGACAGCCACGGCTGGTAAATATCTGCTTCTACCATATTTATGCCCTACCCGTCCAGTGAAAACCATGTATCTCCAAATATGGTCAATTGGATTTTGAATGTTTGTGATAAACTGAAGGATGACGTGTTGAGAAAATTCTCCTCCTTCTTAAGCTGAAGTCTTTTATAATAATCTTGGATCAGCTAGAGAATGAATCGTCACAAAGCTGAAAACAGGGCTGTGTTTCTCATACCATGAAAAGTTTTCAAATATTTTAGAGATACGCAGCTCTCACAAGATAGCAACGCTACACACATGATGGTCTTATAGAATATGATGCGTTGCTGTGGGTTAAGCTAGCCAACAACATACAAACAAGTTCAGATTAGCAGAACCGTACAGGTGGGCGCCCAGGTAGCCCAGCTGGTAGATGCCCAAAAAATAATCGTTAAAAAAAAAAATAATAACATAACTTAAAGAGGCTGTAATGGAAACACTGTCCAATATGTGAGATACCTATGATTTTTCACGCCCACGTGCACTCAAATGCGAACGTGGCCAGGAAACAAAAAGCAGAGAAACTCAGATTACAACAAACAGAGGGAGTGTAACTTTATTCTCCTTTCATATCTCCACTATATCTTTACATATAATAATATTTAGCATAATATACACTACCAGTCAAAAGTTTGGGGTCACATAGAAATTCCCATTGCACTCCATTGTAGACAGAATGCCAGCTGAGATCAGTTGCATTGTTTTTTTAACCAGGGCAGCCGTTTTCAGATTACATTATGTGCTTACATAATAGTAAAATGGTTCTCCGATGTTTTTCTAGTTTTTTATTTTTAAATGATAGATTAGTACACAGAATGTGCCTTTGGAACATTGGATGAATGGTTGCTGGTAATGGGCAATGTAGGTATTGCATTAAAGATCAGCCCCCCCACCCAAATTAGCAGGTATTCTGTCTATAATGGAGTGGTATGGAAATGTATAAGTGACCCCAAACTTTTGACGGTAGTGTATGCCTGCTGTTATTTTATTGTGCTGAATGCAGAGCACAGTCCCTTTAAATAACAACAGCAGTCAAATTCAACATTCACATGAATGCAGGAATATTAATCCAGAATTATCATATACAGTATAGTAATCACAGGGGACATTTTACTGCAGTACTTTTACTTTTTATACTTAGATACTTTTACTTAAGTAATGGTTTGAAGGCAGGGCTTTTACTTGTAGCACTATGACAGTGTGTTTTTAGTAGGCTACTTTCACTTTAGTAAAAGATCTTCTTCCACTAATGCCTCCGTCGTTGTCTTTGGCCTTTCATTCAGTGGTGTCATGTTAAGTCAAGCTAGTGGTTTCCAAACGTTTTCTGCCGGACCCCCATTTTGTAGATAACAATATTTTCATTTTTAGATTGGACTGTGGTCACCACCACAACATATTTTCTTGCCTTTGTTCTGGTAGTCGAGGTGATTGGCGTAGCTTCATTGTCTGTTTTACGTTTACAGGGCAGTCCTTTCACAGACCTGTCCATGTTTTGCTAGCAGTGCAGCAGAACCATGTATTATGTATTCATATTTATATCAATTCCTGGGGAACCACTGAGTTAGACAAATACGAGGGTTTGGTTACTGACAATATGGCTTTAATTAGGGCTGCACCATATGAGGAAAATATGCAATAATGTTGTTGAATATCATGATAATTGATACTACTTGCAATAAATAAAGAGATATTAAAGTCTTCTCAGTTCTGCATTTCTGCTGCTTTCAGTATTCTGCTAAAACACAACAAATTGCTTGTTAAATTTAAAACATTAACATTAACATTAATATGAGTTCCCCCAGCCTGCCTATGGCCCCCAGTGGGTATAAATGACAATAGGTGTAAACTGAGCCCTGGGTATCCTGCTCTGCCTTTGAGAAAATGAAAGCTCAGATGGGTCGATATGGAATCTTGCTCCTTATGAGGTCATAAGGGGCAAGGTTACCTCCCCTTTCTCTGCTTTGCCCGCCCAGAGAATTTGGCCCACCCATGAGAGAGAGACATCATGGCTTTGAAATGAGCAAAGTGGCAGTGGGTCAAGACCACACACACCCCATCTCCTCCTCAAAAGCTACAGACTCAGAAATGTCACATACTAAGGACAGCTCATTAAAGGACTGGCTATAGTGGCTGCAATTCTGCACCAAGGCTGAATTTTGGGAAATAGACTTCAGTTATGGTATTACGGGACCACTAAGGCCCTATAAAAAAAAAATCAAAAAAGCACCATGTCATGGGACCTTTAAACAATCTGAACTTTGAATGGAATATAAAAGGACAGCACTATGACAGTTCTATTTTAAAGTGCAGTTTACTGCTTATAAAAATATCTGAGTGTCTTTCGGCATATGTCAACGCCTTTCACGATGTGTGTATTGCGGCAGTTGATATCGCAGTAATGATAACAAATCGTCGGCACTCCTACATGTGTTAACTGCTGTTGTTTGGCCCCCAGGACGCCGCTGCATTGTGCAGCCTCGTGTAACGACCGTCCTCTGTGTGAGTTTCTGGTGAGGAACGGAGCTGCTGTCATGGCCATAACGGAGAGCGACGGCGCTACCGCCTCCCAGAAGTGTGATCCTTATGCTGTCGGGTTTGAGGAATGTGAGAACTTCCTTAGAGGTGAGGCATTTCACCCACACACACTACACACACACACACACACACACACACATACATGAGCACACACCCAATGACACAGTGGTATTAAATGCTAAAAGTCAAACACAATAGAATGAATCATAAAATGACAACATTTGACAGTTGCTCTGGCCTTTACTCTTTTAGCTGTTTTAATTGTTAAATGTGACAGGTTTGAGCTTAGTCTTCCAACAGACACGTGCTCACAGCTCACACACATTCACAAGATGTAGCTGATGCTGACATACCCATTGTAAAACACATGTCTACATGTCTGGCTCTTGGCCAATATTGTCATTCAAAGTAACTTTAAACATGTAGCTCTTTATTTCTTAAATTTGTAGTGCTGTCATTAGCGAGACAAATGAAAACAATCGGTACAGTCTACACCTCCTGCTAGAGTTAGCACCCAACACGCTTAAACAGGCTTAAACAGGGTAAGTTTTAAACAAGTTTTTAGCCTCTAAACATGTTCAAAATGTCATTACCAGTGCCTAGCCATGTGCAGTGATTCCTTCCGAGTGAACACAGTGAATCTGACTGTAGTAGATGTGACAGAAAGGCATAAAAGTTATCACATTCGACTAGTGTGGACTTCACCGGAAAACAGGAAATAAACAAAGGTAATGCACTGGCTGAAGTAACACAATTTTTACCATAAGGGGCAAGGTTACCTCCCCTTTCTCTGCTTTGCCCGCCCAGAGAATTTAGCCAACTCATGAGAGAGAGACATCATGGCTTTCAAACGAGCAGTTGGTCAAGTGGCAGTTGGTCAAGGCCACGCCCCCAGCCTCCACCTTTCCCCCCCCATCTCCTCCTCAAAAGCTGACACATCCTAAGGAAAGCTCATTGTGGGACTGGCTCTAGTGGCTGTAATTCTGCACCAACGCTGAATTTTGGGAAAGAGACTTCAGATGCAGTATTAGGGGACCACTGAGGTTTATATACAGTAAGAGCACCGTGTCATGGGACCTTTAATATTTCTTTATTTTATCATTGAGTGGCAAAGCGGATCCTTTCACCCTGTCAGCTGCTGTGGAGAAGCTGGCCTCTGCGGATTTTTTTGTTTCGCGTATCCCATAGTTAAGAACATAGTTAAGAAATACCACTAGCCTCCCTTATCATTAATCTAAATTATCCCTCTCTGAGTGTTGAATATTTCTGTATTTCTGTTGTTTGAATCACCAGGTGTGGAGGCAGCCATGGGGACGGAGAACAGCGGGGTGCTGTATGCTTTGTGGAGCTACCCGGCTCAGGCAGCTGACGAGCTGAGCTTCAGAGAGGGAGACATGGTCACCATCCTGCAGAAACCTGAAGGCTCGGACTGGTGGTGGGCCTCGCTCTGCGGCAGGGAGGGCTTAGTTCCAAACAACTACTTTGGGGTAAGATACCAATTTTGAAATGAAGAGTTGAAAAATTTAGCCTTCGCCTCCTGATTTTCTCACCATTAAGACCATCGTTCAGACCAAAAGATTTTCCGCCAAAGAATTTCTGCAGGGTTGTGCGGCGGGGTTCGTCAATTGACAAAAGGTCCATTTGTGTGACATCCTGTTGTGTTTTTTAACCCCCCCAATGTAGCACAAGTAGACTTTATATTTCACAACTACTGTTGTCCTTCAGATTGTTTATAGATCTCGACTTGAACGCGGCACGTTCATCCAATCAGCTGCCGGTTTTCATTTTTGGGCGACAATACAGATTAGCGCCGCCTGCTGTTATGTAGAAGTATTATGTTTCGTCGCTTTGGTGTGTTCGTAGCCATTTTTTTGAACAACTTGGGGAGACTGATCAGTCCAAATGCCTTTTTTTGCTGTGGTAGGCCATCTGGTTGGTGTGTCAAGGGCTTAAGTTGGTCTCAACTTTTCGTTGCAGGCCCGCTGCGTGTCCCCCCCCTGCTGCAAACCGCAGCCTAAATACACTAACCAATTCAAAATGAAACTTATTCACACGGCCTGCAGGCCTAATGCAGAAAACAAACATGAATGTTTTTTTGTTTTTTTCCCCCAGCTTTTCCCGAAGGTTCGACCCAAATCTCTCTGCTGAGTGGTCTCTTGATGGTGATGAGGACTGTCTCAGAAACTGTTGTTTGACTGGACTGCATCTGTATGAAAAGGCTGCAACGCTGCAGGACATGACAAATAGTTTTGTTCTATCAATCAAGTTGAGTTGAAGGAGAAGTCTCAGTATTCATTGGCTTCACTGACGATCTTTCTAGAAGACATATAATTTGTACTGGCTATGCTGTAGGATTTGTTTTTCTGGTAAAAGCTGTACTGTGCTAAACGTCTCCTGTCAAGATATGGCTGTCTATCCAAAGGTTACAAAAAGGCCATTATGCCCTGCTGTTTTTACTCAGCTGTGTTCCAGTCACACACTGACATTTCTGCCTCATCGGCTGGTTAGTAACCCCTATGCTCACAGTGGCTGTTCAGTCCACTCATCAGCAAGGTCAATGAAACTGTATGCTGTCAACAAACACAAGCCACGATTGCTCAATTTAGAAAAGGGCCACATCCGTCAGAGCATTATCAACCTGCTCTTTACTGGAGCAAAGCTGTCTGCTGTTAATCCAGGTGTAAAGTGAAAGAGAATGGCCAGGAGTTGATATTGAGGTTTTATTTCTGTTACAATATTTCTAAAATGTACTCTTTGTACATATCACTGTTTTTGCAAATAGTTTATCTGATGGAGCCTGTGATTTTTACAATCCAAAGCTATTACACATTCTACCAATGTTGCTTTAAATGCAGACTTTAAATATGTTTAAATAGCCACAGTTGAAACTTAACTGCATCTGGCTGGTTTCTACTTGGCTCTAGTCTTTATGCACGATGTGGGTCATTCATGCTGGAAATCGCAGGTGTGTGTGTGTGTGTGTGGGGGGGGGGGGGGTAGCCCCACTTAAAAATAAACCATGCTGTGTGTTGTAAATACTATAATGATATATTCTTAAAATAATTGTGTGATAGCTTGCCTCATGGTGGTTTGGCCTGCCTCCCCTCTTTATCTTCAGTTGAGATAATAGGTGACAATAAAAGGTGACTGTGAACCAGGTACAGAGCACCATGAGGGGCGGTCTTTTCCTCAGACGTTGCAGTTAAGTATAGCCTTTAAAAGATGACTGTCCTACGACGACAGTTAACTTTAGGCATCGAAACAACTATAGTACAAGAGCCAGAGAAGAAGAGCCTTAAGAAGAGCCACTACAGGTGAATAGGGAACATATTTTACCTAACAGATATCACCATGAACCTTCCCCAGTTGATTACTTTTTATGTTATAGAGGAGACTTTTATGAGACTAGATCAGTTGAAATTGATTCTGTTGCACTGTGTGTGGGGTTATGTTGCACAATGCCTGAACTACTTTTTAAGATTAAAAAAAAAGAAAAGTGGTTTGGTTCAAAATATGGCCCACTTAAATAGTAGATGCTATCAAAGTCTGTATCTACGACATTCTAATTCCGGGATTGATCCGGTGCCTACGGAAATTCCTTCAGATGTCCGTCCCCTTCCTCTTTCTTTATGTTGGCGTTCTAACCTCCGGTGGATTTCTGAGGACTATGGTTAATTGCTCCTCAGATCTCTGCAGGGTAAATCCAGACAGCTAGCTAGACTATCTGTCCAATCTGAGTTTACTGTCGCACGACTAAAACAACTTTTGAACGCACCACCAAAACAAGTTCCTCCCGTCTGGTGCACCGCCCAAGATGATTGTGAAATGCCGTTAAGCCAGAGCACGTTTTTCTCTTATACAGGAATGCTGTCTGGCAATGCAAGACTACTTCTACATTGATAATAGTAGTAATGCTTTCTTCTGTGTACACATATCCTATACAAGGGAAATTGCCATTGCTGCCTCTATAAATTAATGTCTTTGGAAGAGAATATTCGTCTATGACAATGAAAGTGTTCTTTTTTTGTGGATGTTGTGTGTTTCCAGTGGTAGAATGAACGTTTGGCAATGCATTTGTTATCTTGTTTTATTCAGTTTTCCGTGTAACACCTTAGTTGCTATACTGCTGTGCACTTACAACCTGTAACCCCCTCCCAAGGGACATATAGCAACCAAATGTTGACATACTCAATAAATAAATAAGTTACATATTTTTGGTTTCCATTGAAATGGTTTGTTACAGTGTTTGTAGCTTAAAAAAGGAATGTGAAATGTCCTCTAGTGAACAGCAGATGACACTGTCCGATCAGGTATATATTCAGCCTTCTCAGAACATTTCCATTTTGTCAATACCAGCCAGTATAAAGTCATACATAGTAAAACACCATTTATCTTCATCATGTCTGCTATGCTGTAAACCTTGTAAGTACTTTGTTCTTTTTTGAAGTTATATTTATTTCTCCTGCTCTTCTTCTTTTGCCCCCAAGCAACTGCTGTGATTCTTAATGAATCAATTAGCTGCACTATTATACACAAGGGTGATAAAAAAAAACTACACTGATTAATATAGTTTTAATTAAGCCTGACTGAAGCCTTTTGATCTGCAGACTATCTCTACCCCACTGGTGTTAACAAAAAACAGCGGCTGTATTCTTCATCACAACCATAACCCTGAGGAAGATACGTGTCAACAGTGTTTTAAGCTGACTGCTTTTTCATGTTTTTTCTTTTGTTAAATTGTATGTAGATTATAAAAACATATGATGATGATGATGATGATGATGACATACACTGGACACATATTCTCCCAAACACTGGTGAGCTAATGCAGTGTGTTCAAGTTTTCTGTTGAATAATTCAGATTATATAAGAGGACTGAACTGTCCACTGACCCTTGGCAGCATACTGTACGTAATGTTGAAAGAGCTGAAAGAGATCTTTTCTTGGTCTTGACTATGGCGAAGAAAAGGAGCACAAGCTGCCAAATGCCAATAGTAAGTCTCATCTTTATTCATAAAACATATTTCTTCAACAACTCAGCCAAGCAGGTGAGATCATGTGACTTCTGCCGCTATAATTTTACTCAGCAGGATTCTAGGAAGAAAACACAAACAAATAAAGAGAGGATGAATAATAGGAGTCATTTCTTCAGCATGGAGATGGAGATTACATTTCTTTCATTATCATCGTGGGTATTTCCCATTTTCTGCCAAGAAACTTTTTGGTTTATATGATAAAAGAAAGAAGTCATTGAAATCAATGGTTCCCAACATGGGGGTCGCATACATCAGAGGGGGTCACAAGATGATTAAAAGGATAAAAAAAATTTTTTTTTTTTTTTAATTTAACATCATTGTGCTTTACAAATTATGCCCACTATTTTAAGCTTGGCATAGTCATAGTCATGCAACCTATGGCAAGTGGTGGCCAGTAGACATTGCTTTTGTTTAAAGCAGGGGTCTTCAATACTATAAAAAGGTACAGTATATCTAAAGGCTTTAGGCCGCCTTATATGTTACTGTAGGCCACGTTTAATATGTAACTCAATTTTATAGAATTTATGTAGTAGGGGGTCCCTGCTCTGTCTCTTTTTCAACTGAGGGGTCTGTGGCCTAAAACCACTGAAGACTTCTTGGCTAGAGCCTTTACTTTAGATATCACTTTTTTATGGTCCAGCACTAAGATGTTAAAATATTAATTGTTGACATATTCATATATTTATACATTGTGTTTTAATGTTAAAATGTGGAACAGTTAATCTGTGGATGGCTACCTTACATATAGGCTAGTAAGCCTATCAACAAAAAGATTTATCTTTACAAACAATATGTTGGATTCATGTTAATGTATATTTTCAGACATATACTGTGTGTATATATATAGTATGTTGTTTTTTATCCAAAAAGTCCCTTAAATAATTTAACCCCCCTAATGGGTCCTGGACCTATTTGAATATCCATCCATGGTTTAAAGGGTTTAAATAATTGAAGGGGGCAAATGACTGCTGTCAGGTCCGATTTGAAGGGATCCCGAGGCGTCCCAGGCTTCTCCACCTAGTCCTGGGTCTTCCCCAGGGGCTCCTCCCAGCTGGGTGCCCAACACCCTTCCCCCAGGGAGGTGCCCAGGAGGCATCCTTACCAGATGCCCAAAAACCACCTCAACTGGCTCCTTTCAACGCGAAGGAGCAGCGGCTCTACTCCGAGCTCCTCTCGGATGACTGAGCTTCTCACTGTATCTCTAATGGAACACCAGCCCCCCTTCTGAGGAAACCCATTTTGGCCGCATGTACCCTATGTGAATATTTGTGAATTTTTTACTGTTGAAACTGGAAATTAAACATTGCTTTTCTCTAACCTCTCTAACTTCAGAGCTGTTGGATTACATTGCTTTACGTGCCATGCTATGTCCTGCTACACCCTGCTACGCTCTGCAGTGCTTTGTTACCTCCTGCTATGCCCTGGAGTGCCTTGCTATGTCCTGCTACGTCCTGCTATGCCCTGCTTTGCCATGCAGTGTCCTTCTACACCTTGTAACGCCCTGCAGTGTCCTGCTACACCATGAACTACAACAACTACTATTTCTAATCATAGTTTCACTATCTTTATTCTGACTATTATTGCCACTGTTCATCACACTTGCAACCCTGCACCGTCAGACACTGCCCTCCAAGAGGCTGGGTCTGTCCGAGTTCTCTCCCTAAAAGGCAGTTTTTCCTCGCCACTGTCGTACTTAATACAAATAGAATGGAATTGAATTGTATTAAATTGAATACATTGTATGTAGGAGTTTACACAAATGCAAAATTTTTTCTTGGGCCCTTCTCTGACAGACAGTGCTACTCTGGAGAAATAATTGTATCTGCAGCAGTGAAGAGTTTTGTGCTGAACAGTGATTCCATTCCAGCAGAACTCATTTGATGCCTCATTGAAGCCCCATTATTACCACGATGGAGCAAAATGAACTGTTATTGACGTGGTCTGCAGCCAAACACGTACAAGCAAATGGGCTTTACAGGCATGAAGCAAAAAACAGAGCTGGGGAGGCTCTACGGAGAAATAAGAGGGCTGAGACACCGACAAAGCAGAATGGGAAAATGAAATGAGGAGAAATAAAGGGGGAATGTGGAATATGATAAAGGGAATGGAATTTCTGAGCGTACCACACAATTTTGATGGGAGACATGCCAGAGGAATGTATTTGAAATCTATGAACCACTCAACTATGTCAAATGTGCTCCATTACACCTGCTCTGACTGACAGAAAGGCGACATCCACAGTAATGTGTTTTCGCACCAGTACTGGGTAAATCCTGCCCTGCAGCTCGGTCAGGAAACCTGCATGTTTAATTCTCCTGCTTCAGTTCACAATTTTGCAGGAACCAATCACAAACTGGCTTATCTACCTGGTTGGCTATTGGCGGGTTTAACACCAAGACATTGAACATACCGGCGGCCACCGGAACGACCCTCAGATCGTTGGTCTGATTGCGTACAGAGTCATTTGAACTATGCCCATTGGTCACACCTCTTGTGCAGAGGAAATACAGAGCAGACTCCCCAGACCAATGCTCAATCTCAAATCCATTGAACTTGGCTTGGTCTGGTGATAGCCAGACCCACTCCACTGCGTGGTTTTCTGATGCCTTAAAGACATTTGGAAACACTGCCTCCCCCGGCTTTGGTTTGAAAACTTTGCGGTTGCTTTGTCGTCTGGACGGGCACAAACAGAGACATTTGGAAACAACAACGTACGTGAGTCAGTCTTATTGGTTAGGGAGGCTCGCATACAGAAACACTTCCAGTAAATCCCTGATCTTTCTTTTCCCCATTGTTATTCTTCTTCCTAAGTACATTCTGTATTTTTCAACTGACATTTTAAACCACAGAGTAATGCCAGACAATCTTCCAGTTTACAGCGGTTTACGCATGCCTAGTGAATGTTAATGGTGTTTAAAAATTAAAACATAGTAGTGTGGATGTAGAGTCAAAAAGATTGCTGTTCTTTATTGCAAATAAAAAGATGCATTAAAAATAGAAGAAGGGTTAGAAGAAGGGTTCATTTCATATTTTTGTTTGTGAGTAGGGAGGGGAAATAAAAAAGTTAAAACCCACTCGTATTCACGCACACAGACATTGTTGCATACTTGATTGGGGTATACGATGCCTCCGTTGTAAGATACCAGTGGAGCCACGCGTCATCAAAGTTGTATGTTTTTGCCCTTTAAGTATTGAGCAGACGCCCCTCTCAGTTATGCCTTTGAAGAGATTGGTTCTGTCAGACCGGCAGCAATATAATGTGATCTCAGCAAGAGCCATGCTTCATTATTTAGGGACAACAAACAAGTGTGTATTTGTGTGTGTTCTTGTGGCTCCACATGGCTGCGACAATGGTTGCGGGACAGATGCAAACATACCGTGTGCCATCTCTGTTTCCCAAAAGTCCAGACCAGAACTGGACTGATGCCTCGTTTTATTTGAGAGTATTGCATGTGACAGCCAGCAAACTGCCTCGAAGGGAGACAGCGTGATTGTGTGTGTGTGTGTGTGTGTGTGTGCGTGTGTGTGTGTGTGTGTGTGTGTGTCCGTATGTCTATATTTTTACATGCATGTTTCATGCTCTACTCTCACTCAGACACTGAGGTGGTTGGACAGATAGGCGACCCTGCATAAACAGAGCTGTGCTGAGCCCACAGGGTACACAGGGCACAGACTTTAAATTGGGAAACAAAACAAACTCAACAATATATTTTTTTTATTTTCCACAAAAAAAAAGGGACCAGCCGGCAAAAATGTCCGCTCCACTTCTGTTTCTTTCCTTCCCAACCTCAGCTTTTCTATCCATGCTGCCACTCTGTGCTCCTGTGGTGTAATGAATAATAGAGGAGTGGTTGTCCTCCCTCGCTCCCCTAGTTAATCAGAGCTCGGCTGGCTGCCCTCTCCTCTGCCACTCCTCACTTTAATAAATCATTCAGGCCTTCAGGACAACAAGTCTGTCAGTGCAGGCTTAGCAAGGGCCATTCTGGTGAAAAGTCATCTTCTCTCAACTAGGGCTGGGTACCGATACCGACACTGTGACTTCGTTATCAGTTTGCTAAACGATACTTGTTATCATGCCAATGAAAAAAACAAAAATACATTACAACATTATAGAAAAATGTCTTTTTTTCCAGCTCCTGCTACGTGAGCCGTCTCTGTGTAACATTGAGTTTTTCCTGCGTGACTGCGAGTAACGTTAGACAGCCAATTACAAACAAAAAAAGATCTTGGAAGAGGTATGGTGCAGGCTGATTGGATGATAAGATTCCCTCCTAAGGTACTATATAGTGACATTTGGTATTTAATGACGAGGCATTTAACGATACTCTATATACTGTGGAGGCAATTCGGTGGGTGCGTAAAAAGTGTTGAATTCGGTAGTGAGAGCCCGTCTTTCATTTCAACCTCCTCCTCATCCTCTTCTCCAGAACCAGAACCAGCCCAGTCACCCTTTCATCTCATCTTTTTCCTGTGTTCTTCACTGTTTTCAGTTGCACCATCTCTCATGTCATTCTCATATTCTTTTTTTCCATTTAGGAGACAAATCAGACTGGCAAGGAGTCCCATGGGACTCCTTGACTCCCATGGGAAACCATTTCACTTAAGCTCTCACTCTGCCAGAGTGCCTCCCAATGCATAATGTTCCCATTCTTACAGCGCCTTCACTCTCTCTGCCCTCCCTATTAGACCAGAAATTTCTATCTGTGGTGACGTCACATGGAAGTGTCCCCAATGGATGCTGCTGCATAGGGTCATAAAAATGGATGGATACAACAAAACCTTGCAGGGTGTGTGGATGAATTAGCCTCAGCCTTCTGTTTCAGATCGTGCTAAGCAATACAGTTCTTTGTTGCATGGCATTTAAGCAATAAGAGCAACTTCATAGCATTGTAAGACCAATATTATCACCTGTGACTCAAAATGTTTGTGACAGAATTGCATGTTGGTCTACTGAGTCTGGATTTCTGAGGAAAATGGTTAACTGCTCCTCAGATCTCTGCAGGGTGAATCCAGACAGCTAGCTAGACTATCCGTCCAATCGCAAGTTTTTGCTTGCATGACTATTTTGCAGCGGCTCCGTGCGGCGCTTACCAGAATGCTATGTGGAGTAGCCAGACGCTCCTCCGCTCCGCAGCGTGTGGATGGTCAGGCAAAGCGAGACTACTACCAACCAAAACCAAACAAACAACCACACTTTGATGTTTACTGCAGAAATTTCAGAGTCAGCCATGGTAAAACACAAGTACTTCAGTCATACAGAAACACATTTAGAGCGAGCCAATATATCCAAGAGTCTTTGGATTGGTCCAAAGTTGTAAAGACATGCAAAAAGTATACATTACGCACATGATTATTCAATTCAGTTCAATTTTATTCATATAGCGCTATATCACACAGTTATCTCTTTGCGGTTCAGCAGGTCTAGACCGTACTCTAGACCGTGATATTATTTACCCAAAAGAGCAGAACCATGGCTCAGGGTGGGCGGTCATCTGCCTCAACCGGTTGGGGGTGAGAGAGAGAAAGAGAGAGAGACAGACAGAGAGAGACATGGAGAATGTCTTATAAATATAAATTGAGTAAATATAAAGTTTACTGACTCTTGTATGCAGGTTGAGCCTATCTTTGATATTTGGAGCAACAGGTATGATTTACGAGGGAATTCTTTAAAGCTTTACCCCAGAGCATGCTTGTCTGAAAAGAGAAGAGTTTCTTCACACTTTGTGCGCTAAAAGCATGGAACAAGCTTCCAGAAGTAGTAGTGCGTTCCCTTACAGTTAACTCTTTCAAAAATAGGTTAGATACATAAAAGATGTAATGTAATATAAAGCTGGTATGTCATTTATGTGACTTCTTTATGAAATGTAAGTCATTTAAAATCATTGTGTGTGTGATTAATGAAATCAATGTGCATCAAGATTGTTTTTACCATTTTTTTGTGTTGTTTGACTCTGGACAAGGTCTGGAAGGATGTTATATCCTGTACCAGAAAAAAAAAACATCCATCCACTCCCAGATCCTCTCTGGGTATCATGGCTTTGTGCAAACAACCTCTGTATCTAACACTGTTTTCTCTCCTCTCTCTTCTGGGTGTTCTCAGCCTCTTTGAGCCCCCACCTCCCAACTCCCACCACCTCGATCTCCTTAGCCAAACAGTATTACCGGTAATGACTTCAATTACCAAAAAGCATGAGACCCCCATCCCGTCCTCCATCTCTTATGCTCTCTCTTTGGGTGTTTCTCTCTCTGTCTCCCTCCCTTCTCCCTCTCTCTTATTCTGTCTTCCTCTTTTTCACTACAGGCGTACATGATGACTCAACTCATTTCTTTTTAAATGGCCACTCAGGCATTTATTGTATTATTTACCACAATTTAATTATATCATAACCCTGCAGAAACTCTTAAACACGGTGTGCGTTTGTGCGCGCACGTGTGTGTGTGTATGCCCTGATATTTTCTTGCTGTCTAATCTGATTAGTGGCCGTTCCACCTTCCCTTTCAAACATGCCTAACGAGGTGCTGTGTTTCAGTTCACTGTGAGGATAATGAATAAAAGGAGAATGATGTGGGCAAATTCGCTGCGTCTGGGAAAAACATTATACAGGGTAACAAACAAAAAACAAGAGAGAGTGAAAAATAGAGGGAAAGACAGAGAGAGAGAGTGTAAAAGACAGAGAAAGAGTAAAAGAGAGAGGGAAAGAGACAGAGAGCGAGAGAAAGAACGAGTGTGATGAGAGAGGGAAAGAGAGAGGACAATAGACTGTGGAGTGCAGAGGAGAGTTGTGTAATATCATCATTTTGTGCGTTGACCTCAGTTAAATAGTGCAGCCTGCCTTGTTGCGGTGAAACACTCCACACAAGCAGCTCTGTCCATGGCTGTCCACCACTACAGTGGGGATACGACTTCACATCAAATATGTGTTCATTATACATTGAGATATATTAATAACATTACTGTCATGGTTGTGGTTTTCTGTTGTGATTTTTCCTGTTAATTTTGCCAGTTCATTCCCTGTTTCCTTGTGGTTTCCTGACTCCTGTGTTCCTGTATTCTCTGTTGTGTTTTACCCTGCTTGTACCCTTCTTTTCTGTGTCTTGTCTTGCTTTAAGTTGTGCTGTGTGTTTTCCCAACTCTGTAATTGTCTGCCCTGCCCTGATGTGTTCCACCTGTTCCTCAGCCCTCATGTCACCTGCCCCTCGTTTCTACCCTGCTCGGTGAAGGTCGTCTCAAAGCACTTACTTCTGCCCCCAGGACCAAAGAGCAAGCATCCAAGATTCAAAATACTTTATTAATCCCACAATGGGTAAATTCATATTGTTGCAGCAGCAAGGAATACATGTAAATAATATGTATAGTAATGTCTACTTTATTAATCCCGCGCAAGGGGAAATAAATTGTGTTCACTCTGTTGTTATTACACACAAGCCTGAATTACACACACATGCTCAGTACCTATACATGCACTAAACGGAGAGATGTCAGAGTGGGAGGGTTGCCCTTGGAAAGGCGTACCGAGCAGTTGGGGGTTCAGTGCCTTTCTCAAGAGAACCTTGGCAGTGCCCAGGAGGTGAACTGGCATCTCTTCAGTCCACCACCATACTTTTGGTCTGTACGGGGATTTGAACCAGTACCCTCCGGTTTGAAAATTCGAAGATACAGATAAACACACAATAATAAATATAATTAAAGAGAATAAATAGTAAAATGTAGTTACAGTATTGTGCAGTCACTTTTTTGTTGCATGTTTTATGAGTCCTGATGTGTGTGTTTTGTCCATGTGGCCTACTGGGAGCAGTTCTGATTGTAGAGTCTGACAGCAGCAGGCAGGAAAGTCTGCGGTATCTCTCGGTGACGCAGCGCGGGTGCAGCAGCCTGTCACTGAAAAGCTGTTCAGTGCTGACAGAATGTCCTGCATGGGGTGGGAGGAGTCGAACATCATGGAGGACAATTTAGCCACTATCATTCTGTCTCCCACAATCTTAATTCATCAGTTACAGTGGGAATTGAAAGTTTGGGCACCCCAGGTAAAAATTTGTATTAATGTGCATAAAGAAGCCAAGAAAAAATGGAAAATCTTCAAATGGCATTAAATTACAGATTAGACATTTATATAATATGTCGTAAAAAGTTAGATTTTATTGTCGTCCTTTACACTTTCAAAATAACAGAAAACAAAAAAATGGTGTCTGCAAAAGTTTGGGCACCCTGCAGAGTTAATATCTTGTACTGCCCCCTTAGGCAAGTATCACAGCTTGGAAACACTTCTTGTAGCCAACCAAGAGTCTTTTGATTCTTGTTTGAGGTATCTTTACCCATTCTTCCTTCCAAAAGTCTTCCAGTTCTTTGAGATTTCTGGGCTGTCATGCACTGCTCTTGTAAGGTCTATCCATAGATTTTAAATTATGTTGAAGTCAGGCGATTGTGAAGGCCATGGCAAAACCTTCAGTTTACGCCTCTTGATGTGATCCACTGTGGATTTTGAGGTGTGTTTAGGATCACCACCTCCACGGCGTCAAGCGGGCACCCAAAAACAAAGCTGGCCTGTTTGCCACTACAATGCCACTGCCCCAGCAAGACCAGTCTTGTGGCAGTTCATGGAATGGTCCCGTTGTTTAATCTATTAATTTGTGTACAGGTCACGTTAATGTTATTTTCTTGTGTTGATTACGAATTTTGAAGTAATTTATTTCAAGGGGAAGCCTATTTCGTGATCACAGAACAATTACGGTGGGGAGTTGTATTGAAAAGCAAAAAATCTGCGCAGGGAGGATGATCAGGGTGGTCAAAAAACACAAGACTTTCACCCGGAGACCGGGGATTGTGTTCCGCGTGTTGGAGTTCCTTTCTGTGTTATTCTCTTTCTAACCACAACCATCCCGCTGTTGTCGGCGTGTCCTGCGTGTGACGTTCCTTTCTCCGTTTTTTTTTTCCTAACCACAACCGTCTTGTTGTTGTTTCATTTCAGTTGGCGTTTCATTTCCCCGTTGTTGTGAAATGGTCACATTTGAAAATCATGACCTGTACACAAAATAAACAAGAAAAATGTGACTTGTGCACGAATCAATAAATCTAAATAACGTGACCATTCAACAAACTGGTGTGAGACCGGGTTGCCCCGGGAGACAACTCCATAGAGAATGGCCGATGCCGCCACAGAGTCATAAAATGTCCTCAGGAGTGCATCCTGCACCCCAAAAGACCTGAGTCTCTTCAGCATATACAGTCTGCTCTGGCCTTTTTTGTGAAGTGCTGTGGTGTTGTCAGTCCAATCCAGGTATGATTTAACCATATTGATGTCCATACCCATGATATTCACCGGCAGAGG
Organism: Etheostoma perlongum; assembly: GCA_026937815.1. Lineage (NCBI taxonomy): Eukaryota > Metazoa > Chordata > Actinopteri > Perciformes > Percidae > Etheostoma > Etheostoma perlongum. The sequence goes on from CM049373.1 coordinate 11,259,473, forward strand.
TGGAGAGGGTTTGCCCCTGCGGAAATCCACCACTTGCTCCTTGGTTTCCCAACATTGATCTGGAGGTCCACAAAGTCTTTGTTAAGTTCTCTATACTCCCTGTCATCCCCATCTGCAAGGAGGCCAACAACAGCAGAGTCATCAGAGAACTTTTGTTGGTGGCGGTTTCCTGAGTGAAAGGTGAAGTCTGCAGTGGGGTGGGAGACAGGAACCCGGACCAGAACTGTTCCTTGTGGGGTCTATGCTGATGCTAATTCACCTCCTGAGCAAGGTACCCACCCAACCGCTCAGGCCCACTAGCAGCCCACTCACACTGATAGCTCACCATTTGTGCATGAATACTGTACGTAGGTCCTGAGCATGTGTGTGTATTTCAGGCCTTTGTGTAGTGATTACTAACAAAAACAGATTGTAAATTGTAATTTCCCCACTGAGGTTCAATAAACAGTAGAAAAAAACACTGCCTGCAGGGGGTGAGCATGGCGTTTCTGTTGCGTGTCAGCTGCGTGGCATTTTTTTTGTCTTTGCACACCAGAAACATGTCTGACGTGGCGCTGCTTCTAGCCTTGTCTGTACACATGTTATGTTTCCCATGTTTCAATGGTAGAGTGGTCGCCTGTCAATCGGAAGGTTAGTGGTTCGATCACTTGCCCCGCAGTCCCATGTTGAAGTGTCCTTGGGCAAGATACTGAACCCCGAGTTGCCAAATGTGCGTAAAGGTGTCTGTGTGTTTATCTGATGAGCAGGTGGCACCTGTGAATGGTTCCTGTACTATGGAAAAGCGTTTTGAGTAGTCGTTAAGACTAGAAAAGCGCTATATAACAACATTCCAGTTACATATGGGGAGAGAGCTGTGGAGATTTACTGCACTCAAGCAGTGCAGTAAATTTATGTTTAACATGAAATAAACTTCATGTTAAACATAAATATATACTGATTTGATAACAGCAAAGACAATGTCGGCAGTATTGACTGCAAATAGGTTACAACGAATCAGGCATGGCTCGAGTATGCAAACATGAGAATGTTAAGAAGGTGTAATGTTTGCCATGTTCATCATTGTGTGTTAGCATATTATTAATATGATAATTAGCAAATACATACAGTATAGCAGAAGTGAAGTCAACCTGAGGGGTGTTGGAGCTAAATCCTGCTCCATTCTCAGGGTTCATTCATTTAGTAGTCAAAATCTCAGATGTTGATATGTGAATCCATTTTATTACATAGGATATCCTGAGACAAAGTTACCTGGATCAAGCTGTCGCAGCTCTCCCCTTCCTTTGTCTGACTCTTTTTCTCTCAGACCCCCAGTATTATCTCACAAAGGGTGGGGTCTTGTGCTTATTCCTTATCTTTTAGTTGGGATGTGACTGAGGGTTTATGACCCTCAGAGAGTTGCAAAGCAACAGAGCAGTTGGGCCATAAAGAGTGACTGAAACCAGAGACAAGATGTCTCTAACATCATCAATTCAAATTCTGACACATTTGTAGAGCTGGGTTATAACAAAATATAGCCTACCAGAACATCTTATATTATAAAACAGAAGTATTGCAAAACAACTTAATGTAACAAACAACAAACTATATATTTATAACAACAAACTTAATGCATGACCCACATGTCTTCATTTAGGTTGAAATAATGCTTTTACCTTTTGGCTTGAATGTATAATGCAAATCACCCACAATGTTTAAGCACATATAAAATTTTAAATTCCAACAACACCCTCTTTTGATCTCACCTTTACGTGAGATCATATAAATGTGTACTCATCCTGTGAACAGATCATAATGTCGTCAACATATTAAATCACAGTACTTTGCAATACCTGATCGATCCCTACCAAATCATCTTTTAACACTTTATTGAAAATGTGAGGACTATGTTTAACCCATCTGTATTAACATAGTTGCCACCGATCTTGCTTGAAACTATAACAGGAAACCTAATGCAAATGTTACAAAATTTTATAAGACCCCAAAAAATGTAATTTTCCATACCAAATTGCTTATATCTTTGAGGCATGTCTTAACCCTTTATACATGTTTGTTTACACGAACTTTACCTTATTTGTGAAGTAAGAATAAGTAATTCTAAAATATTAGTTTTTCCCAGTATTGTATGTGTGTTTTCAGAATCTGAGTCCGTAAGTGGCAAATCTCCCTCCACGTGTGCGTCTGAAGTACCAGAACCAGGAGGTCTCTCGCTCCCCCCTTCTCCTTATCAGTCCATCTTCTGTTCGTCGGTCTGTACCTCAGTGTCTCTGTTTATGGTGTAGGGTCACATGGTTGACCCCTGCAGAGCCCTCTTACCTCAGCGTCAGCAAGGCTCCAGCCAGAGCATGTGGACCCCACTGCTTGCTCTGCGGTCCAGCACAGCACACTTACAGATGTTGCGATCACTATCAAACATTTAGCCCTGGTTCACTTTTCATGTCACTTTGGGCCAAGAATTGCAGCCAGACCATGAACCTTTATGGTCTCTAGCTGTGCTGTGGTCTGAGGTGCTGTGATGGTTGTTGTCATTCTTCTGGTACAGATTGTCTCTGATCCTGTAGCTGGAGGAGCGAGATGGACCGGATTCTGACACAACGAGGCACTGTGTGGCACAAAACAGAACTCCAAAAAGCATTATCTTTTCTTTTATCAATATTCATTTAGTGTATGTCACTCATTATTGTAAAATAACATTTCTGTCCCTCTTGCTGGTTTAACTCTATAAAATCCATACAAACATTCTAAAGAGAAACATTGGTTTTGGAACTTATCTCTTCTAAGCCTCAGTTTACATTACGGGTCATGTTTCTGCACAAATCAAAACAAAATTGTAGAGTAGTTTAATATCCTTGATGCTATGGACAGTGTATTATTGCTACTGTATCCCTCTTTTTTGAGTTATGTCTCCTACAGCATACCTATTCATAATTATGTAGTAGTTTTAGCCATTAACACACTGTCTTGCGTCACAAACTTCATCTTGATCTTAAAAGCAACAAAACAAAAAGTCAAAACAGAAAAAGAAAAGAATCACCCAAATAAAATGTTTTCAACATCTACTTAATAGTTTAAACAGTTTGTCATATAAAAACTCAAAATACAAACAAAATCCACAATTAAGCTTCACTTAAAAGCTCATTTGAGCACCACATCAAATGTACATAGAATGGAATCTCATATCAGCTTGGATTGGTTTCAATCTTATCTTAACCAATAAACTTAGATGAATTATAACAAAAAGAATGTTTCTTTAATTTTCTATTTTTAGGTTGCAACAAAAATGTGTACTAATTAATGTCTAATGTGTTCTTTATGACCTGTAGTCCTATTAACAGTAGAACTCCACTGGAGCACCCAGTGGTTCAGTCTATCCAGTTTGTTACCTGATATGAGAGACATACTCATTATACTGTGTGATTTATGATCAAAATCTTCACTGAGCTGCAGGTCTACTGCAACCCCTTTTACTTTATGCATAACTCTTTTTTTTACCTTATCCTTCTCTATACGTGTGTGTGTTTTTCTTGAAAGAACCCACACTTCAGCTGTCCTCTAGACCTCTGGAAAGAAAGAATGATTTCTCTCTTCTTTTTGTTTCACTTTACTTTAAAGAATTCTTAATCTATGACATTAATTCAAAAACGTTTCTACAGTAGGGTCAGTCATATTAATAGAAAGAAATATCATCATTTCACTGTTCTAAGTTTAAAATCCCAATTCCAAACTAATATCTTTGTATTTCTGTTACCAACAAAATTCCCCTAAAATATTGCTCATATAAGAAAAGTATCACAAAAGTACTGCATGTACTTAAGGTATGAAAATGTAACAATATAGGAAGCCTCACATTTTTCTGTCTTTAAACTGGAAATGATCAAAACCGTTTTCTATCACCTAAGTGATTTAACCAAGTAACTCTTTCATGCAATTTTTTTTTTAGATCAGCATTAACTTAAGTTTGGTTCTTTGCTTCACCTACATCTTCCTCACAACAACATCATCATTCTTAGTTTTATCAGATCTCTTTTTTTTCAATTTAATTTAACCCTTGTGTTACCTTTTGCCCTGCAGAGGCATTTTGGTTAATACTCGTTACTGCCAGACCAAATCTTTCTCCTTATCTGTGTTTTTTACAACTCCCTCTGTGGAAGGGTCAAAGGGCAGCCTGCCTGGTGCAGCACCCTGTGTCCCCCTTCCTTCCCTTCAACTCATGTTAACATAGAATGTTTAAATAAACATTTCTCCATTATTTTCTCTACTGACATTAATAGTAAAACCCTTAAGAACTTCTGTTGTATAAGATGGATCCCACATTGGATTGACTACTTTTATCTCTTTGTTTTTGTTTTTAAACCAAATTTTCCCTCATTAAATCTGAATCCTTTTTTCCTGAAATGCTACACTATTTCCCTCTATTCCCTAGTTGGACTTTTCTCAGCCTCCTTTAGTACTAGGGTCTGACATATTACTATAATTTTGACGCAGACATACAACAATTAAAGCAGGACAAGACATACAGACATACATAGAAACATACAGTTTATTCAGACCCCTTTTAAATTTTTTAACTCTTTGTTTCATTGCAGCCTTTTTCCAAAAATCAAAAAGTTCATTTTATTTCTCAGTAATGTACACTCAGCAACCCATCTTGACAGAAAAAAACAGAAATTTAGAAATTTTTGCATATTTATTAAAAAACAAAAACTGAAATATCACATGGTCATAAGTATTCAGACCCTTTGCCGTGACCCTCATATGTAACTCAGGTGCTGTCTATTTCTTCTGATCATCCTTGAGATGGTTCTACACCTTCATTGGAGTCCACCTGTGTATGATTATACTGATAACTTTGATTAGGAAAGCCAACACCTGTCTATATAAGACCTTACAGCTCACAGTGCATGTCAGAGCAAATGACAATCATGAGGTCAAAGGAACTGCCTGAAGAGCTCAGAGACAGAATTGTGGCAAGGCACAGATCTGGTCAAGGTTACAAAAAATTTCTGCTGCACTTAAGGTTCCTAAGAGCACAGTGGCCTCCATAATCCTCAAATGGAAGACATTTACTTTTAACCCTTCCTCAGAGCTGGCCGTCCGGCCAAACTGAGCTATCGGGGAGAAGAGCCTTGGTGAGAGAGGCAAAGAAGAACCCAATGGTCACTGTGGCTAAGCTCCAGAGATGCAGTCGGGAGATGGGAGAAAGTTGTAGTAAGTTGCAGCAATCCACCAGTCGGGGCTTTATGGCAGAGTGGCCCGAAGGAAGCCTCTCCTCAGTGCAAGACACATGAAAGCCCGCATGGAGTTTGCTAAAAAACCACCTGAAGGACTCCAAGATGGTGATAAATAAAATCCTCTGGTCTGATGAGACCAAGATAGAACTTTTTGGCCTTAATTCTAAGCGGTATGTGGAAAACCAGGCACTGCTCATCACCTGTCCAATACAGTCTCAACAGTGAAGCATGGTGGTGGCAGCATCATGCTGTGGGGGTGTTTTTCAGCTGCAGGGACAGGACGACTGGTTGCAATGAGGGAAAGATGTGGGAACAGGGATATCCTTTCCTTTTCTCTCTGGACCTCAGATTTTATTCCAACAAGACAATTGCACATCAATTAACCTTCATCTGTGGCTGTTCTTGAATGGCCCAGCCAGAGCCCTGACTTAAACCCAATTGAGCATCTCTGGAGAGACCCTGACTGTCCACCAACTCTACCATCCAACCTGACAGAACTGGAGAGGATCTGCAAGGAGGAATGGCAGAGGATTCCAAATCCAGATGTGAGAAACTTGTTGCATCTTTCCCAAAACGACTCATGGCTGTATTAGATCAAAAGGGTGCTTCTACTAAATACTAAACAAAGGGTCTGAATACTTATGACCATGTGATATTTCAGTTTTTGTTTTTTAAAAATATGCAAAAATTTCTAAATTTCTGTTTTTTTGTCAAGATGGGTTGCTGAGTGTACATTACTGAGAAATTTGAACTTTTTGATTTTTGGAAAAAGGCTCAATGAAACAAAGAGTGAAAAATTTAAAGGGGTCTGAATACTTTCCGTTGTTGTATATCAACTGTACCCAATGTTGTTGCTGGCTCTCGCCCGGAGTTGACTGTGAGTGGAGAGGGGCCTTTCTCATCTCCCTCTGAACCCTCTGTTAACACGGTGGTATCTTTTGCGCACAGTCACTGCCCCTTTATTTATGTTTACTGCTGGTTAAATTCAATGTGTGCCAACTGGAGACTATTGTGGCGGTCTTATGTCTAGATTTTCTGGAAATGACTGATAATTTTTCTGTCTCTGTGTTTTATCAACCTTGTCTTCCTTATCTTGTGTCCGAGTGTCCCTTATGGGGTGTGCTGCTCCCTGCATGAGCAGTAAAAGACAATGGAGAACAGCATTTTTACCTTCTACCTTCATTATTTTATTTCTCAATTTGGCACTTAATATGAGACCCACGGTTTTGGCGTCGTCCTCTAATTTAGTTATATCATCCTGTAATTTATGCATTCCGTCCCACAGTGGACAGAACCACGCCTTCTCAGTATTTGTTGTGTCTTTTTGTACTACAGGATCTAAATTGTCCTGTGCTTGTTTTATGCGCACATCCTGGTCTTTTGGAGTGCTCACGGCCGCGTGTTTCAACGTTACCATGGTTACGGTCCTGATTCCAACAGACCTTCCTCCTGCGTCTTAGCCTCCGCCATACTATTCCCCCTTTTTAAATTTTTTATTCATTTTTCAGACTACTTTCGTTTCTATTTGTCCAATTTAGAAACTACGTTCACGCACCCGAACACTACACCTTCATGTATCCCCTGTTTGAAATACACTACCCTTCATCTGATTCACCAGACTACTTTCATTTCTATTTGTCCAATTTAGAAACTACGTTCACCCTCCGGATCCTACACCTTCATGTATTTCGCTTTAAATACACTACCCTTCATCTGAAATATATACAGACTACTTTCATTTCTATGTCCCAATGTAGAAACTACGTTCATGATCCAGGACGTTACACCTTCATGTATTCTTACTTTAAATACACTACCCTTCATCTGAAATATATACAGACTACTTTCATTTCTATGTCCCAATGTAGAAACTAATTTTTATTGGAGGGTGCCCTTCATGTATTCCCTTTTGAAATACATTACCTCCTTCATCTGGTTTACTAACTTTTTGCAAGTACTACGTTTTTTAAACTTAAAATATATGTTACACATTAAAATTTAAAACTTTTTCACACATCAACATCTTATCAAATTTGTCAATTTTAGCAACTAGGATACAGGCACGTTCCACATTCAGATTTTGTACATGTCCAATGCTGCAGATTTGATATTAACAGGTTCTGCTTTACCTTTCCTTAGTGCCCGGGCTGAATGTGGAGACGCATCTCGTCCTAGTTGTTCACTTACTCAAGGATGGGTCCGTGCCTTCCTCGAGCCCCACGTTGGGCGCCAAATTGTTGGAGCTAAATCCTGCTCCATTCTCAGGGTTCATTCAATTAGTAGTCAAAATCTCAGATGTTGAAATGTGAATCCATTTTATTACATAGGATATCCTGAGACAAATACAAAGTCAACCTAACACGGCTCTCCCCTTCCTTTGTCTGACTCTTTTTCTCTCAGACCCCCAGTATTATCTCACAAAGGGTGGGGTCTTGTGCTTATTCCTTATCTTTTAGTTGGGATGTGACTGAGGGTTTATGACCCTCAGAGACTTGGAAAGGCAACAGAGCAGTTGGGCCATAAAGGGTGACTGAAACCAGAGACAGGGTGTCTCTAACATCATCAATTCAGCTTCTAACACATTTGTAGAGCTGGGTTATAACAAAATGTACCAGAACATCTTATATTATAAAACAAAAGTATTGCAAAACCACTTAATGCAACAAACAACAAACTATATATTTATAACAACAAACTTAATGCATGACCCACATGTCTTCATTTATGTTGAAATAATGCTTTTACCTTTTAGCTTGAATGTATAAAGCAAATCACACACAATGTTTAAGCACATATAAAATTTTAAATCCCAACAGGGGGCATAAATGTTTTTACCAAGTTTCATTGCAATCCATCCAATAGTTGTCAAGACATTTCACTAAAAAACAACTCAGAGTTGCTGCAGGGGAGCCACCAAATTATTATTTTATCAAATGAAGTGTCTTAACATGAATCCAACATATTTGCAAATATAAATCAGCCTATTTGTGGAAAAAAAAACTTTAATGATAGGCTTACTGGTCTATTTAAGGTAGTCATCCACAGATACAGTTGATCCTAAAGATTTACTGTGCTACTTATATGTTTAACAATAAAACATGATTAATAAAATCATGCTAACAATTATTTTAATAGCTTAATATTCTGTATGCTATGTATTTCGGCTTTAGGCTGCTCTACACATTATTGTAGTCCCAGTTTAATATGCTACTTCATTTTATAAATAATTTTAGTAGATGCTCCGTCTCTCTCAGTTATGGGGTCCTTGGCTTAAAAAAACCCTGTTCTAGAGGAAAAGTCATGGGATCACCATGATCAGTGAGATTCATCCTCTGCGATGTTTCAGTCTGGACCAAAGTGGTGCATTAACTGACAGAGCCAGCATTGGAAATAGCAAAACAAATATTTATTTGTTCTGGAGTGACATGACTACACCTTCAAGTCTCAAATATTGTGTCTTTGCAGTTTTTCCTTGTGGTTCTTTGGCTATATTTAACACAGTGTTTACTATTTGCAATGCAAGCTATAATAATACCAACAGCCAGTGCTTCTTCAACACAGGAACAATCTAAATACATCAAGTATAACTGATACACTGTCGTAAAACAGGGATAATGGAATGTCTTATCCAATTCTGATGTCAATCAGTGCATTCGGGAATCTAATGAAGAAAAAGCTGCAGTCCACAAAATAAGCTTTGACTTTCACGAATGCCTCTCTTTGAGCATAACAAAATTGTAGACCAATCTGCATATAACAATTATGGTGGTGCTTTTCTCCTTATACAATCATGGCTGGGTGAAACTCATGGCTCTAGGAAAGTAATACTGTATATATAGTATTATTTTCATAGAGCCGTATTTATAATGTTATTTTGTGGAGTTTTTGTGATTCTGTTTGTGGTTTCAGGTACAGCTGCTGTTCAGTCGGCATTTTTTAAATATAGAAGGGACTTTTGGAGAAATAAAATACATTTAAAAAGTTATTATTATTATTATTATCATTATTATTATTATTATTATTATTATTATTATTATTATTATTATTATATTATATGTATCATTAGCAATTATGTAAATATGTAAAGTTGTAACTTACAAACACTCTATGAAGTGTTGAGTGATTGTCATGAACATGGACAGCGTTAACTGGCTTATGTTGATATAAAAAAAGATAATTTGCTTTACACTGTTAAAAATGTTCTTCTAAATAATTTATCAGAATACAGCATAAATTGTCTATGCTTACAAATATTGGATAGATTAGAACAAAATACTCTAATACTGCTAAATAAAACATCACTTTCCTTTTTAGGTTGCCTTGGATGGGCATGGATGTCAGAGGAGAGACACTGACTGGAACCACGCCAGGAAGAGACAGAGGACAGATGAGTAATCCTCTGGAAGCTCAGTCCTATTTCAACGAGCTGCTGAAGCAATCACAGTTAGCCTGAGCCAGGGGCGGCGGGCCATTAATAAAGTGGACAGGACTGTTAGTCTTTGGGTGGTCAGGTTCCTGAACACCTTCACACCAGTCCCTCCATTTCCCTTTCAATCGCTTTCGCAAAATCTATCTTTTGAGTTTGGCTTGAAATGTGGCTATAAAAAAATGTACTTTTCAAATTTTTATTTTTACATACAGAAAAGCAGGTAAGGGTGCAACATTTTTTTTATGGTTAGGGTAGGGTTAACACGCAGTGTCCGAGATGGGCATGGGCACAAGGACACTGATGTGGACTCTTAGAAAACCAGATTTTGTTATCTAAAAAGCAATTTAAGGGAAATAGGTGGTTAAAATCACATTAAAGCATAGGGGTTAATACCATACAGTGATTACAGTGATACAGGGATCTGTTTTCATGCTAATCAAATGTGTCTCTAGCTTGAAATAAGCTACCACAAACCAGTGGTTAGCTGCTAACGCTAGCTTTCAGGGCATAGGGTGAATCGCTATTTTATTCCACTACAAGGCTCAAAATAGCACCACACTTCAACGTTAGCATAATTACAGTACCTACATGTAAACCGAAGCATTGAGAACTTTGTAAGTGTACAGACAGTTTATTAAAAAGATAGATTATAAAGACAGTCATGTTTCCATGCAGGCGCCATCTTGGAAAACCCGTCGAACCACAAATGCTGTGTTTGAGCCATGTTACTGGTTACTGGTTGCACTGCTCTTGTCGTTCAATTGGTCATGCCTGTTTTCCAAGATGGCGCCTGCATGTAAATATAAATGCTAATGTCTTTATGATCTATCTTTTTAATAAACTGAGACACATTTGATTAGCATGAAAACAGAACCCAGAGAACAATCTACTCGGTACACATATGTTATTAATCCCTAGGTTCATTTTGCGCCAAAATTGTCCTGGACAGGACGGTCAGCAGGAGTTATAGAAATATATTTCATAAAAGTTCTCTACAACCTGCCCTGGCCTCTCTCCTGAACAATAAAACATAATAAAATATAAATACCCTAGTCTACCAATTTGAAACTCAATTCAAACAATGATCATTTCATTAACATTAAAATCATTAGGACTTGTAAACTAGGGTGACCAGACGTCCCCGGTTTCCGGGGACAGTCCCCGATTTTGGAGACCTGTCCCCGGCTGGATCTGTCCCCAGAAATGTCCCCGGTTTTCACTGTGACTGACAGACCCAAAATTGGAATGAAAGAAAGAAAACTCTGACCCAACGGAGCCGAGCTCAGAGATGTTTTAGAAAGTCGTATTTTACGATGCTAAAATCACTGATTATTTACATGGAGCCTAGTGGGTTTAGCGAACACAATTTCGCGGACTTTTATGTTTTAAAAAATGATCTTAGTCTTTAACAGAAAGGTCAGCCTCCTTAGAAATCCTTTCCTTTATGTTATCAGACACTTAGAATATTAATCTGAGTCTGTCAGCGGCAAAACGAGCACTTTTTGAACGTAAATATAAGCTGGACAATTATCCCATTAACTTCCATTGTTGCTTGTTTTTCTGCGGCCGACTGCAGCAATCTCGTTTCATACTGCATCAATGTCAAAGGAAAATCTTTCCTCAATAGTTTATATTGTATCCGATACTCATCTCTAGGTCTAGTGTCCCCGTTTTACGTTTTACAAACATTTAAAAACATGACGTGTTTTGGAGGTATATACGCTTCTGAGCTGAAAATGTCCCCGGATTTTGTCTGAGAAATCTGGTCACCTCATTGTAAACATATTTAAAAGAAAGTTGTTACTTGCTTATTGAATTCCTTGCCATTATGCCTGCCTACATTCTTTCATCAAGTGAGAGTTCATTAAATGCTTCTGTGTAATGTATCAAGGTATCAAGTAAAATGAGATGTGCTGCTCCTGAGTTTTTTAACAACAAGAGAGGTGACCAAGAACCCAATGGTTACTATGAAGCTAGTGAGGTCTTGTATGGAGATTGGAGAAACTTCTAAAAGGACCACCGTCACTGCAACACTGCATCTATCTATCAGAAGCCTCTTCTCAGACAGTCCATATCCACGACGTTCCACTTCCGGGATTGCTCCGGTGCCGCCAGAAATTCTGCCGGATATTCCCTCATTTCAGCTGGATGTCCGTTGCCTTCTGCTTTCTTTGTGTTGGCATTTTACATTCCAGTGGTTAACTGCTCCTCAGATCTCTGCAGGGTAAATCCGGACAGCTAGATAGACTATCTGTCCAGTCTGAGTTTTCTGATGCACGATGAAAACAACCTTTAAACGTACACACGCTACCCCAAAACAAGTTTCTTCCCGAGGTTAACTTGCAGAGGAACCATGGCTCCGTCCAGCGCACAGCAGCCTCCCAAGGTGATTGTAATTGGTTTTAAGAAATGCCAAAAACCAGAGCACCTTTTTCCCATCCAAGAATGCTGTGTGGACTAGCCAGACCTTCCTCCGCAGTGCTGTGGAGGAAGGTCTGGCAATGTGAGACTACTTAGTGGAAGACACATGGCGGCACCTAAAGGACTCTTAGCCTGTGAGAAACAATATTCTCTGGTCTGATGAAACCAAGATTGCTCTCCATTACAAGCTGCGACATAACCTTATGTAGAAAAAGAAGAAGCATGAAGGCATCTGAATACATTTGAATGAAAACCCCATCTCAAGTGTAAGAACACAATCAGTGTCATAAAGAATTGCTTCAGAGTGGTTTGCAATAGAGAGGAGAAGTCCCTCTTCTTCTGTTGCCTTGGCAAGTCATTTTTCATAAATGATGTATTGATCCGTTTAAATGGAGCCATGATTTACACATATGATGTTTGTCAATTTAAAAGACAATTTTGCCCAAGAAAGCCTCAGTTTGTCATTTGGAAAACCACACGCCGAAAAGTCACATAGGTGACGTCCTTCTCTCTCGCTAAAGATACAATGCCTGTGTGTTAAAACTGAGACTTTGTTGACTTGCATACTTATCTTTTTAAATTGATAAACAGGATGTGTAATTCATGACACCTGAAAGCCTTTCAGATTGATACTCTAGTAATGTTTGTTGAAAATAACCATCTTAAATGGTATTATCACATTGCAACTGCACTAGCATCAGTAATGTAATGTAGTTGTAAAGTGTGACAACCTTAAACCCTGCCTCTTCTTTTCATCTCAGGCAATACAGAATCATTTGATAGACACTTTTGTTTGAGCAATGAATGGTGCGTGTCTCTCGGGGCATCATGGGGATGAAACTGTGATCCTGCTGGAAGTGTTGACATCCCAACAAGCTGCCGTTTTGACTTGTTGGTCCCCAAACTATCCTCCTCAACAGAACATCCCTTCTTGTCCTCCCTAATCAATTTACTGGTACATTAATCTCTCTCCTGAGAAAATCTCAGCCATCCCCCCTCTCTCTCTCTCCCTCTCTCTCTCTCTCTCTCTCTCTCTCTCTCTCTCTCTCTCTCACTCTCACTCTCTCTCTCTCCCTAAGGTCTTCCCTAAGGTCTCTCTCCTGTTAATTAATCCAGACCAGTGCTCCAAATATAGAAAACCAAAGCTGTCTCTTAGCATGTATATGATGACACTTTTTCAGGCACCCATGATCACTGAACCATGCATCATATTCAAACTATGCGTGTGTGTGTGTGTGTGTGTGTGTGTGTGTGTGTGTGTGTGTGTGTGTGTTTGCGAGTGTATTTATGTAAACGTGTCGGCATGTGTGTGGGTTTGTGGGTTTGTGGTGATGCCTGACATGTGAATGTGCGGGGGCATATTTGTGTGTCTCACGCTGAGTTCTCTCCATTTTGATTGTCCTTGTATCCTTTTGCATTTCTTCCCTTATGTAAGATAGATCACTCAAGAGTGGTGGGAGAACATTCATGGTAAAGATGAAAGAGTCATGAGCAACCCCTCACCCCCCGTCCCCGACTTTTTCCATGTATTGTCTTTCAGGGAAGGACGGAGTACAAAGGCTGCCTTTCCGCTCTTGAGGCGCATAAACCCTAGCTATACTTTAGCACGCACAGCACACTCAAATCAGCCCTCATCAGCTGTGTGCAGCCCAGACGGGAGATTGAACTGCTGCATTTGTATTTTGCCCAAAGTGCTTGGCACACAAACAGGATCTCTTGTTATCCCTTGTCTGTAATGGAGATGATAGATAATGTCTTGCTAAAATATTGATATCCCTCAGGCTTGTTTCACAGACACAAACAACCGCAGGCTTAAGAGAAGAGCACCCTGGACGCTTCAGCACATGTTTTTCATAACTGAATTGAACAAATTAAATGTTATGTTATAAAACAGCCACACAGATTCAACACTTTCTAGCAATAATTATGTTTTAGAGCTCCAAAGTCATTGTGTTTCCCCTCCTCAGTGAGTATTGGATTAGCTGTGTTTTCCCAATTGAGCTACTTACCACCTCAGGCGTTCTGCTAATACTACACACACACACACACACCCCCCCCCACACACACACACACACACACACACTACCCCTCCTGAGGTGGCCATTCATGTAGAGCTGTTCCAAAGCGTTCCAAAAGTGAAAAACACAAGCTTTCTGCTTACTATGAAGCCTTGCTCTATTTGCCGGCAGCTCCCCCCCCATCTCATCAAGTATGTTGAAATTTAACTTAATTTCAAGCAGTGATTTGCTGAAAACCCTGCTGTACGTGACCGTCTCTCATCTCATTGCAAGGTGGTTGTTTCCTTTTCACACCAATGTCATCTCAATCCTTGGTTAGCTCACTATTCTCTAATCGGCTTATAGAAGATGATTGACGGGAAAGGAGATAAGGGTCTATTCTTACCTAGTGGCATGTCCCTCAACATCACAGTGGCATGCAACACATGCACGCACACACACATACACACACATAAAACACACACTTAAGCACACACAGAGTCAGAAATTTAATGTCTGGGTGGATGGTGGCTATGTATTTCAGTAATATAAAGGCTTAACCACATCATTCCTTTTCTAAACCATTATTGCGAAACTGTAGCCTGGATGCCAGCCAAACTTAGCCCCGCCCACAACATTTGAGGTTGGGAAGTTCTGTCTGGCAACTATGCTCGAACCAGAGCTGTTCGGACCACTCAGATTGTCAGGGTGGGCTTTATACGATGATGGACAGAAGATCAACAGTAACGTAATCAACCACGTTACCAAAGAGCGAACGGGTTGAATTTGTTTACAACAAAGATGGCTGCCGCTGGAGAATTGAGACGTGTAGATTCCGCAATGATGTAGTTTTGCCACGTAGAGATCTTTAGTGCGCTTGCATAACTGAAACTGAAAAGCGTGAAACCAAAACTTACGGGATCAAATGTGTACAATGTAACAAGAACATGAACCTTAGTCCGGACCTTGGTTCGGACTTTCAGGTGTGAAAATACCCTTAGACTTTTCCTTCTTTGGACAGTGATGGATGATTAAGGCCTTTACAACAACTAATTACTGCAGATTATTTTGAGACAAGAAGGAAAAAACCCTGATTGTTAACACAGAGCCATATGAGAATCTGTCTTTGGAAACAGTTTTTTTTGGGGGGGGGAAGTGCAGGTACTTTAAAAAAAGAAACACGGGCAGCAGATTGGATGATTGATCTGTTTATCACGTCCGCCGTTGTTGTTTTTAAGCTAACATTCGCGGCCGTCACACACACCTAAACCACACCCGTAGCTGCCAGTAGCTCCTCACAGGACGCTGATTGGTTCAACCGCTGGTTTTTTGGACACAAACAAATGACTTCAGTGACGGTTTACAGTCGAGACGCCCCAACTTAGAGTAGCTTCCTGTCTGAGTGTCACATGGGCTCCGTCACTGCTACGCTTCTTTGGGAGACTAGTGGAAGGTCTTGAGTGTTTCCAATTCCCATGGGAGAAGTGAACGCAAACACAGATTATGAGTGATTCTTTCACCCCATAATCACCTAAGTAGGTATTGGAGCCATTTTTCACAAGCCTTTTTAACAGATACATCAGGAGAAAATGTTGTTTGAGACCTGTCTCTGTTTCAGGACCAAACTGTTGCCAGATTTGGCAACACAGATGCACTAAATATGGCTTTAGATTTTTAAAACTCTAAAGTTAGCAAAAGAAAATATTAATAAATGAAATACAAATAAAACTTTTCATCCATCCTACATACTACATTTTCAAACTACGCCCACGCCCCTTCACGAGACAAAAAGTGTGTACCGTTTCATACCATTGTCTTAACATACCATACCACAGCTTTAAATGGGACATAGAGGATCTTTGATTACTTGAAGCCTGACAATATGGATTTTTATATTATATGTGAATAACTATCAACACTTTTTCGATCCATTCACATTATTTTACTTGTATATAAAAGAATGCTGTAGTATAATTAGCAAACAACCAACAACAACAACTCAAGCTTTGAGCATCTCCCCTAAGCTTTGTGGTTCCTTTGTGTAAAAATAATAGGCATAAGCACTCATTTGTCCCTCTCGCAGTTAAGCTCATTAAGGAGCAGCGATGAACGTATGATGATTTTTTAATGTATATCTGTGACTGTGATGGATGAAAAGGATGAATGAACTAGTCTTTGTTTTTTTTTTGTTTTGAAGTATGGCTTTTATCAATTCAATTCAATTCAATTTCAATTTATTTATAGTATCAATTCACAACAAGAGTTATCTCAAGACACTTTACAGATAGAGTAGGTCTAGACCACACTCCAGAATTCACAAGGACCCAACAGTGTCCTCCAGAGCAAGCAACAGTGCGACAGTGGCGAGGAAAAACTTCCTTTTAGGCAGAAACCTCGGTCAGACCCAGGCTCTTGGTAGGCGGTGTCTGACGGGCCGGTTGGGGTTACAATGAAAAGTGGCAATTACAATCCCAAAAAAAAGTAGTTGTTAGTAGTCCTTTGTAGCCGGCATAGCAGAGCGTAGCAGGAAGAACATGGCATCGCAGAGCGTGTAGCGGGACCATGGCGACAGCTGCAACCTTGATTTTGGAGCCTCCCTGATCCGAGGAAATATGCTGGGGGAAAAAGAACATAAGGACTCCCCAGAGCTAGGTTAGTAACAAGCATTTCTGGGACATGGATGCACATAATTGGAAAGATAGAAAAATAGAGGAGAGAGGAACTAGGTGTGTCACAGGAAGTCCCAGCTGTCTAAAACTATTACAGCATAACCAGGAGAGACAGTGTAAAGAGAGGAGCCTGGCCAGGCTACAACTCTCCCCAAACCCTCCCTTGGTTAGGGTAGGGGGAGAGACACCCAAGGCAAAGGTCATGAGGGTCAGGGCTAAGGGCAGGAAGGTCAAAGTAGGGGAAGGATACAGACCCGGGTTAGGGTAGGGGAGAGAAAGATAGAGTTAAGATCAAGACGGTCAAAGTGGGGGATGGGATACAAACCCTGGTTAGGGTAGGGGGAGAGAAAATGGGGGGTTAGAGTCAGGAAGGTCAGGTCAGGGGGGGATAAGATACAAACCCTGGTTAAGGTAGGGCATATTACTATATATGCCCTAACTATAAGCTTTATCAAAAAGGATAGTCTTAAGCCTACTCTTAAATGTGGAGACTTATCTTATTTTAGTATAGAAAATCGTGAATCTGCAATTTGCACAGGCCCTTGAGTAGCCCATATGTTGACTGTACAGTTGTCTTTTAATTGTTTTTAATCCTGTTCTTGTCGTTGTGTCTGTAACTCTTGCAGCAAAGTAAGTTACTCAATGTCCAAAACAAATTTCTCCTTAGGGAGACCAATAAAAGTACTTTGACTTTGACTTTGGCTAGCTATCCAACCCAGTCTCACGGCAATTTGTGAAATGGTCACGTTATTTAATCTATTGATTTGTGTACACAGACACGTTTGTCTTTTTTTTTCGTGTTGTTGAGCACAAATTTTAATCGAATGTACTTCAATGGGAAGCATGTTTCGTGATCACAGTACGACTATGGTAGCGAGTAGTATGAAAAGCCAAAAATCCACGCAGGGAGGTTGGTTGGGGTGCATGGTGGATGGGTCAAACAACAGGACTTTCAGCCCGGAGACCAAGGATTGTCTCCTGTCATTCTTTTCCTTAACACCGTTGTTTTGGCGTGTCCCATTGTTGTCACGTGTCCCGTTGTTGTTGTGCGTAACCCCAGAGACCGTGGATCGTGTGACCTGTCCTTACCCCGTTAATCTTTTCCTAAACCCAACCACCAAACCTCCGTATACATGCTTCCCATTATGTGCTAAGCACCATGAAAAAAGGAGACATTGAAACACATTATGGGATGGGAAGCTTAAAACATTGTGTTTACAGAAACCGAGTGCAGAAATGGTTATTTATTACCAGAACGTCAAATAATGAGGAGGAAAACAAAGGACAATATTGCCTTTGCATCCTTATTAGCAGGGTTAGGATTAAGGAAAATTGTGAGTAAAAGTCACCATTTGCCCCCAAAGCCTCGCTATTGCTGAAAGACCTAATGATGTTCTTAAGCCTTGAGAAAATAAGTACAACTTGAGGGGCTTTTGGGGAATTTTAATCTGTTTGGGGCCCTATGATTTTTTACATAGTCAAACAAAAATGTAAAACCAAAAATGTCCTTTACTAAATATCCACTGTACCTGAAAAATTAATAAATATATTTGTTAAAAATGAAAGACCAGTCCTTTTGTTTAAATTTGTGGCGACATTTTCTTCTTAGAGTAGCCGCATCTCTACGCACGTACACATTTATGTTTCTGTCTTTAATATCATTAGCAGACACACTTTGTATTTTGTCTTAAGCAAAACGGTTTCATGTGAAACTTAAATTTTTCTGCTCTATAAACTGACAAAATAATATGTTGCCAAAGTATTAGATAACATTACATTTGGAAGTTGGAACAACACTGAAACCATGAAAGTGAAATTGTACTGCAGGTTTTTATGTACTTTTGGTCAAACCTCAATCATATCAGAGGTATACAACATTGTTTTTGAATTAACATATAACTTTCAACACGGGTCTGACATTAACAAAGCCATATATCGGACATCAGTATCACCCTGAGCAACACCATTAGTGGTCTTATTTCACTTTCTCCTCGCCAAATCAATCCTTCTATCTCCTTCCATGTCCTTTTCACTCTGGGGGTGGGGGAGGGCAATAACCAGAAGAGAGAGAAGGAAGGAGGAAGAAAATAAAGAGACCCAATATAGAGTGATGGGGGACTAAGGAGAGTGCATCGATCCCTGCTTCGTGATGGACTGGGAGGTCGCTTGTCACTCTGACAGCCAAAGGCAAATGGGCCATCACATGGGCAGCTTTGCAGCTGTGCTGACTGGCGGGAAACAACACAACAACAAAAAACAGCCCAAAGGTTAAAGCGTTTCTGAGGGAGGGGCATTCTAGCTAAGAGCAGTGCACCTCATTAAATACTCAGCGTAAGCCCTGTGGATTTCATTGATTGCTGGTGTCCAGCGATGCCTGAGGTTTATCCCACGCCGCCTCCCCCTGAAAGAGGCCAAATGAGCATAAAGCCTGAAGCAGGGATGATTGTTTTTTGCATCTTGAGTCTATTTCTGATGTGGTGATCTTAATGTGGGCTGGCCCGGGCAGCTTAAAGTGGGTCATAGGGTTAGGCATGAAACATGAAAGGGCAGATGCATCTCACTTCCCCCCCCCCACCCCCTCCCAGTCTGCCTCATGCAGCAGCATCAGTGAGATTCTCATCTCATCTCATTCTTGCGCCTTGGTGCACACTGCGGATATTGCAGGTGCAGCTTGCCCAGAATCCTAGGGATCCACTTACATTCAAAATGAACACAATTGTTGCTGAGGCTCACCTTACTCCCCCCCCATCCGTTTCCGCTGAAGTCATAACCCCAATCCTGATTCCAACCCACAGAAAAGCCCTGACCCTACTAATCATCTTAAGCCTCATGTTGGATTTGGGTCAAATTTGACCCGTTTTCAAAGTATTGTTTTATATCCGAAATAAAGGAAGTCGAAATATGGGTCAAAAATGTTGCAAAAAGTGGCAAAATCAATGAAATGAAAATCAAAAAATACAAAAACTTCATAAAAAAACTTCAACAAAAACGTTGAGATTTGGGGAAAAAATGTTTTCATGGTCAAAGGGAAGCCAACACAAGGTTAAGGAAGTAAGAAAAGGCTAAATGTCCTCACTTTGCATGTGGGTGTTGTTCTTTCCATCCTTATGAGGACCTTCTGAGCAATTGAAACACAACACACACATGCTCCAGCAGGCTTTAGGACCCAGTATTTCCGCCGTAATAAGGTAGTACAATTGAGGAAAGGCAAAAGGGGGAGAGAGAGAGAGAGAGAGAGAGAGAGAGAGAGAGAGAGAGAGAGAGCTGGGTTTGCGAAGTAAGAGGAAAGCTGAGAGTGGCAGAAGAAAGTTGACACCGTGTAAGACGCAGTGCAACCGCAACAGGGATTAATCAGATACCTTCTCCTGTCTGCGAGGACAGAGAGCGAGCGAGATGCGAGAGAGGATGCTGTGCAGGGGGACGGGGACTCTCTGACAGAGCATGCACACCACCCACACCACCCACACCACCGCTGCACAGGTGGAGGCTGATGCAGGGGGCATCCGCATGCATTCACTGCCGCATCAGCACCGCTCGACGGACGGATGTTTGACTCTCTGTGACTCAGCGCACGCATTCCCTCTCCCACCTAAACAAGTGTAGGATACATAACCTCACACACACACGCACGCACGCACACACACACACACACACACACACACACACACACACACACACAGACTCTCACACACATTTTGCACATGCCCACCACAAACACAAGCAAACCATTTGATCAGTGTGGAGCAGTCAGCCGTGTGTGGATGGTATAAACGGGATTCCCCGTGTCTTCTCAGGGGACTCGAACCGAGGACGGGACAGGACAGGACAGGAGAGGACGGATCCGTTCCCAACGTAAAGGTGAGGAAATATTTAAAGGAACCCATAGGAAACCCTGAGCTGTGTAGAGCATTTGTTTTCTTGAATAATCTTTGACCTTTTATTGCTAACGTTTCCTATTCCAAATGTTTTTGTTATTGTTCCCTCACCACCATCCCACCACGAGGTATACATTAAAATTTATAAAACAAAAATATGAAATGTGAAAGCAATACTGTTAGCTTTAGAAAACCGGTAAACCAGTAAACGCTTTATCATTAAAATTAACTTTATTGATTAGTGTAATTGCTACAACCAAGCACTATTATATTGTTATTTTTATTTTTATTTTTATTAATACAGCTAAGCTTCTAATTCTTACATGTTAAGAATGTTTAGGAGAGTATTGATGTTAATGTGCGTTGTCGTCTCTTATAGTTCTTTTATTATGAATATCTTTTGTGACGGGTGGAGAGAGCATACAATCCTCATCTCAAATATTATAAGATAATATAAGGTAGCAGCAGAAATAAAAACACATTTTTTTCAGATCACAGATTGATTATACAGTAATGTAAACATAGTTATGAATATTATACTGCCAATAGATCTCCTTAAATCCTACACACTGATCCTTTAAGAGGATCTCTGTTTTGACATGGAACTATTTAATTAATTCAATTGATTTATTGATCCAAAGCTAATGTTCGAGAAAGAGGATTTATTAATTATGGTTGTGTTTCTGATGTCAATAATCTAAATCGGTTTCTTTGCGAGTGAGACACTTTTTATACTACTGTAATATTGAAACAGAGGATGTGATATCACCTACTGTAGGCAGAAGTGAGAGCTCCTCAGCTCATTATTTTATAAAACTGAAGATTTTTTTTCTCTGTGTATATTTATGAATATATACAGTACAACTCCAACAGCAGCAGAGCAACCAGCTCTACACAGCTCTGCTCCATTGTTTATGTTGCTATTGCTATTTACTGCTGTAGCACAAGCCTGGAGTGCAGGAATATATAAAACCGATGCACGCTCATGCAGCATTCCTGAACCCTGATTGAATGTGATTTGTGAGATCACATGTGAAATGTAAAATGTGTATCAGGGGACATTGTAGAAAAAAGGGACACGCATTCTTGATTAAGAGCAGCTCTTTTCTCTTGTTTAATGACCTGTGTGTATGTGTGTGTGTGTGTATGTGTGTGTGTGCACGTGTGTGCGTGCATGCATATATGAGAGGCTAATTGATTAATTAAACACACACACACACACAGACACACAGTGTCATTACACAGATGTAAACAGACTAGATGACATCAGCCTTTGCATTGTTCCTGTTTAGCCTCTTTTCAACATCGTGGCAGTTCTCATTGTTCACATACATTTTCAGAGGCTTTACCAAATTACTACGATAAAACTGATATATAGTCAAACACTAACATGCTGGTGTAAGCCACCATTTTTCATAAAGTGTTTATTGCATGAATATAATTTTCACTCAAGTCAAGCATTTGGGGGGATAAGGGATTACAATAGATTGTATTGTCCCAAAGGAAATTTGTCTTGGACAAAGCATATCTGCTGTTTAAAGAATTCCACACAGCATAGTGCATACACACACACACACACACTCATAAATACACACATACATACATACATACATGTATATACATACATACACACACACACATAAAGTACACAGATTGTTGCATCACTCTTCATGGACATGCCCATGTCGCATGCAGAGACTGCCACTAGCCAATAAAATTGCACACGTTGTACAACACTTCATAATAGTCGTTTCTGGCTGTAAAAAAAATGTCATTGTTTAGCTACGGCAACTCTTGGCAGAGCTTTTTACCATTGTGTTGAAAGTCACAACAACAAAATCTTCTTAAATGTATTACTTAAAGGTCCAATATGTAATATATTTAGCCTACTGTAATAAATCCAGAAATTACCCCAATGCGTCATCAGCTATTAAGGAAACATGCTAAGTTTAATGCCAGTATTTTTTCGTCCTTTTTCCTCCGTTCCGTGACAGGATTTTGGCCTTTGTGTTGGGATCTGTCACTCCCCGATGTAAGTCGAGTGCAGATTTGAGTCACGCATGCTCAGATGTAAACGGTTTACAGCGTAACATGTCATACCTGATGAGAGTCGAGTCAGACCGGCTCTGGTCAAGTGCAGATGTGAGTTGTGAGTGCATGCTCAGATTTAAACGGTTTACGGCATAATACTGAAATTTGTGAAATCCATGGAATAACTTTTCTTATTACAAACAATAACAGAAGATGAGAATAATTTCAAAAACGTTTTAGCTATCTATGATAATTTGATTGCTAATGTTAGCTCAAAATGCAATTCAACTGACAACTTTTGTTGTGTTTGATTGCTAACTTGTAACCAGCAGGGAACAAACTTCGTCCATTTTTACTGTATTGACATTACAGAAATCTCTCGTCAGCATCTTGTATGCTACTTGTCGCAAAGTGACGCATGCACAACTCATATCTGCACGTGACTTACATGGGGGGGGGGTGACACTATCAACTGTCCAGTTTGACAGCCAGGTTGGGTTGCCAGATATACCTGTAAAAACGTAAACCCAGCGTGCTAACATTAGTACAGCCATGAAAGTAGCCAACAAATAAACAGGATCAACAGAGCTGTATTCCACTCGTCCTAAAAAATACGGCATGTTTGTAACAGTTGCGTGACCAGAGACGTAAGAAACCCCGGGTAAATATTGGAGATGTATTTGAAAGATGGAGACAGCTTAGAGCCCAAAAGGATGCTGAGTTGGCTAATTTCCTCTTGAACAAGTAGCTAAGCATTAGCTTCAGACTAATTTATCATGGCTACAAGGGACGGGCATTTTGTCATTTCCTATTTTATCAGTACCTGAGTTGGTTACTCGCAAAAACAATAAAGTGATCCTGACTTGTCCTTGCTAACGGCACTATGCTAACCCTGCTAACTGCTAACCCTGCCAACTGCTAAAGTTAAAGGAAGACGAGGCAAGCGGGCCACGGCTGTTTACACTTTGTAGCATGTTCGTGGCTGACTACGGTGAGTTATTTGAAGCCGGGGGGAGGGACTGTAAATCGGGAAGAGAGGACCGTGAGTTTGCAGTGTGTTTAGCCATTGTTGCCGTAATTCTAAGCAAATTAAGCGTGTATTTCAGTCGGCTGGAAAAGGGCATGGTAGTGGTATTTTTTGTCGTTCCTACCGTATTTCTAAGCTAAGAAAGTGTGTCTGTCTGGTGCGTGGAGAGGACGACCAGGTTGTGGGGGTTTTGGCGGTTCCTACTGTAATTCTAAGTGTGTCTGTCAGTCAGGTACAGGCGGGTACAGAGCCTCGCGTAAGCATGGGCTTTTATGACAATATAGCCAGCATCTAACGTTAGCTGCTCCGCTGTGTTGTGGAGTAATGTCTGGCTATGCGAGACAAGCATCTAGCAACATTGTTGGATGCTACTGTCTCAGCCTGGCAACCAACGTGAACTTCGAGTCTTGGGAGGAGGTGGCGGGGGAGACAACTCTCTTCAGTATTTTCAATTTGTACTGCAGTAACTATTTTAATCACTAGCTGTCAGTATTATATATTGCACCTTCAAATGAATTTTTGCATTTGTTTTCCATTTTTAATTAGTGGTTTATCTAAAGGGGTTGAAGATTTGTTTAAAATCTGTCTAATTGGGGTGACCTGTAGCTCACCCGGTAGAGTGGGCGCCATATGTAGACTGAGTCCTTAGCAGCAGTATGAGTTCAAATATATCTACAGCCTCTGTGCTGCGTGTCCTTCCCTATATGCCTTTGGATGCTTTTCTGTTGTTTAGACATGGCTACATTCACTTAAAGTATCCAAAGTGCACAATACTCCACTGTACTCCTTTCAGTTGATTACACCGGTTACAGCCCAGTACGTCACATCGGTGAAAACCCTCTATTGGTGATAAAACATAAATGACTAAATGAATGAATATTAATAATACCCTGTGTTGCTTTGTTGTAAAAACAGCGTCCTCAGATCTCAGCAATGTGTAAAACATGAAACCCTCCCAATAGAAATGTTGTCCTACATGATCAAACTAAAGCCCCAGTTTACAGTAAAATAGCGTTGTTCTATACAGTGTGTTTGGGAATGTACACAACACGCGTTTATGTAAGTACCTGTGTATAACATGGTCAACATCGACATACAAGTATACACATCCATCCATGGAAACCCTGGAGAGTATTGCAAAACGCAACTGAAGAAGATACTGAAGCACACATGACACACGCACACACATTCGCACACACACACACACACAACTACATGACCAACACAACATTGCGAGATATAGCCAGTCTCTGTACAATGTGTCCCATGATGCTCACAGATGCACATAACAGAACACTGAGTACAACATACAACACTCTCTGCAGAGATGCTGGAGCCATTTTCAACATATTGCAGATGGGTAACTTCTCTTTTCTCGGGCCTCATTACACATAAGCACCAGCTGTGTGAGTAGTGTTTGTGTGTGTGTGTGTGTGTGTGTGTCTGAGGTTAGAGCAGGGCATACCGTAGACTGATATATGAGCTCACACTGTCACACACATATTCTGCACAGAAGGGTTCAGCACCCGGTGTGACTGCGCTCATTTGTTATTATTATGTGGAAATGATCCATCCTTTGCAGTCTAATGTGAAATCAACACATCCTTACTGAAAGGCAAGGCTACATTGAAATCATCCCATCCAGTTATTATCGAGCCAAGCCGAGGAACAGTACTGAAATGGCAAATTAGCCTCTGCTTCATTTATCCTGCAGTGAGCACTCCACTCCATGGTGAATTTGTTTCCATAGGAACATGATGTTACTTTGGGCTTCACGAGCTGTGCAACGTGCTCCACGCCACTGCCTGTTTTTTGCTTATCTTTTCTGTTCAGTTTCCTCTCTGCTCTTGTCAGTCACTCCACACAGATCAAGGAGGAAGATATAGTGAGAAAAGGGTTTTGAAATACAATCAATAGCACCACTTGGGTTTTAAAAAATTTGTGTTTGGCATATCTCAAAGCCTGCTCCGGTCTTATCAGCCTGACATCACTGTTCTTCAATACGTCTTTTTATTAGAGCCTACAGGCGTTTACAGTGCCAGTTTCCTACAGTCACTATGCCATTTATTTTCTTTGAGTGTGTTCTCTGTATCAGCATCGCCTTAATCTGAAATATAACAGAAATACTCTCAGCTCTGTACATGAGTGTGTACGTGCTTGAGAGGCAGAGAGGCGGTGTGTGACAAAAAGACTGCAGAGTTTGCTGAAAATCTATATAAGAGTCAGCAGCAACAGTTCTCTGCTTCTGCGACGGGTTTAAAGCACTTTTTCTACTTTGGTTGCACTTTTCCACGTCTTAAGAACAAGATCTCTTTTCGTGCAGCAAGCAGAAAATGTACAGAGAAAGACTTTAAGGTTTTAAGTTTGGTACAGTGGCTTTGCTGAAAGTATTGGTTGGATTATGAAGAACGGAAGGAGTCAGATCAAAAGCGAAAGAAGAGGGGTGGAAGTAATGGAGGGAACTGAGTAAATGTGTGGTTGTGTATGTGTATGACAAAGCACCAGAGTAGAAAAGGAGAGAGATAGGGAGGCAGAGCAGAGCCGCTCTTGTAAAAGTGCCGGTGGTGATTTGCACCGTCCTTGCAACCTTCCCTCTACCTGACTGGATGTTTTATGAGTGTTGCAGAATCAGAAGAGTAGGCCGGCTTATAATACAGCTGACAGAAGTCTTTTTATGGTGGATGGGCAAGGGGTGCAGGAGGGAGGGTGGGCTGTAATAAAGCTGAGTGCATCTCTCCGGGAATGAAGCTGCAGCGATTGGGAGGGAGGCGGGGCGGAAGAGAAAGGGAAGGCTGCTGAAGTGCTACAACTATTAGAGAGCCCGAGTGCGTGTGTGCAGTAGGCCTATATACACCATATGCCCAGATGTGTGTGAGGGGGAGGCGCTTTGCTCAGAGCGGAGGCTGACGTCACTGTGTTGAACAATCAATCAGCATGTTCAGTGTGAGAGGTACTAACCCTCCATAAAGAGTGGGGGGGTGGGGGTTGCACGGCGAAGCAGTGTCAGCGCGCAGAGCAGAATGCAGCCCTCAGCACCACGCCAGCCCAAAGACACCCAATTATTCCCTTCTTTTTTTTCTCTGTGCTGTGCAGCGAAGGGTGCAATGACGAGTCATTGAATTGATCTCGAGCCTGTGAAGCACTCTGCTATGCAGAATGAATACTTACTGATGAGATATTATGTCGTTTGTTGAAATTACTGATTCTAATTCCACAGGGAATGAAAAGACCCTGTACAGAGACGTCTTTGATCTCTCCTCAGTTGTCAGCTCACAGTAGCATTTCTCCACCACTCAGTTAGGTGCTAATTTTAGATCTCCTCAGTTTGGAATAGAGCTGCAACTAACCATTATTTTCATTGTTGATTAATCTGACGAATATTTTCAAGATTAATGGATTAATAGTTTTGTCCTTAACTCGGTTTACTGCCACAGACAAGAGAAGAAACTAGAAAATATTCACATTTAACAAACAGACATCAGACAATTTTTGACCAAATTTTTGTTTCTTGTCTTGCCAAACTTGGGACTGCAGGATCGAACCACCAACCTTTCCGATTGGCTTGTAACCGCTCTACCGCTGAGCCACAGCCGTCCCATCACTTAGCACATCCGTGTTATGGGGCAATCAGGTGCATATGTCTAAGCATTCATCCGTTTTCTAAGCAGCTTATCCTGTGCAGGGTCACTGGGGGCTGGAGCCTATCCCAGCATGTATTAGGTGAGAGGCAGGGCACGTGCTAGATAGGTCAGCACTGCTAACACATATACACTAAACTGGGCAAATTTTAAAACATAATTTACATGTCAATATAATGTAGCCACACTACACAGGGCATATGTATAAAGATCATCAACACTGAAATGCCTGAATTGCAAAATGTAAAATGCCAATATGAAAAGAGTTAAAACCCTTCTACTTCTTCTTCTTCTTCTTCTTCTTCTTCTTCTTCTTCTTCTTCTTCTTCTTCTTTGTCATGTTTCGGTCAGCAAACTGCATTGCAGCCAAGGAGTGGAACAGACTGAATACTCTGCTGAGTCTCGGCTGATTAAACCTTCTATTTTATGGGGCTCTAGCCACAAATATTATCTCAAAAGCCCTAAATCTTTTAGGTTTTTAAAATAACTTCAACTTTTTTCCTCTTAGTCTCTCTAACTGGACCGGAGCAAAGTTAAATTACTGAGGAAATATCGCTATTTGTTCTATGCCATTAGTAATGCTGTTATTTGACTTAAAAATAGAAACGTCAGGGGGCGCCTGGTTAGCTCAGTGTTAGGGTACCCCATGTACGGACAGGGGAATTGGACTTGGGGGGTGGGTGGGGGTGATTGAGTTCCCAAGGGCCTCATCGAGGAAGGCCCAAAAAGATTCTAGAATTAAGTAATAATAATAATAGTGATAACACAAAGTAATAATTCAATCTACAGAGCTCTATAAAGAAGGAAAATATCTCTCCATTCCACAGCTGTGGATGCGGGGAGGGACCCATAGAAAATGCCTTTCTACAGGGCCCAGAATGATGTGCTACGCCCCTGTGTTTGGAGTCCTTGACTCAGCGGCCGTGGATTCATTTCTGATCTGCGGCCCTTTGCTGCATGTCATTCCCAATCTCTCTCCCTCTTACCTGTCTGAATCTGTCCTATCAATAAAAGCAAGAAAAGACACAAAAAAAAAAACTAAAATCAGACACGTCAGACAATTTTTGCCCCCTTTAAGGTGGCAGCAGCACAAATGAACCATCCTCTCAACATTTGTTTTGTTCATGTACATTATGTACAGATTTTAGGCTTTTTATCATCAAATGGTTTGAAAAATTTAGTATAAAGCTGCCGTAAATGGAGCGTGGCCCTGGACCCTCTCTAGGTTTGGGCCGGGCCCTGAATGTTTCCAACGTCTGGCTCCGCCCCTGCTTTGTGTCTGCTCTGGCTCTCTGTAATTTACTACACCCAAATTCACCATTTAGTTGTTTTCATTCCCATATGTCTTTGACAGGCCTTCCTCTCACATACTACTTTACTACACTGTACCCTATTATTTTGTATGCTGTATTCTGGTACTATGTATATTACTGCTGAAATAAACTACAAAACAAACTCACCTTCCTCCTGGGGACATAAAGCTGGTCCCTGTGAGGTTAACCATTTATTTTTGGGTAGTTTTTTTCAGGTGCACTCAGGGATGTGTTATCTCCATAGGACGTCTTCCAAATCACACTAATCTGTTAGGTGTATTCATTTACTATATACTTTACTATATATTTTACTATATATTTCATGATCGAGCAGGGACCCCCATTTCACACTGTGATTCCTGGCTTCAGTTTGACAATTTCAAGCTAATAACGTTTCTGACGATATTAGGCAGACAAGATAATTTGTCCTGTCAGCACCTCTAGAGCTGTGCTGCATGTAAGGACAGCTAGTTCTAGGGATGCACAATATATCTTTTTTTTTATAGTCATGGCAATATCAACTGCCGCTACATATTGCAAAAGATACCCAGAGATTTTTTGACTTGCACAAAACTGCACTTTATAATGAAAATGCCATTCTTCAACTGAGAAAACTTTAATATCTTTTTATTTAATTGTGATATTCAACGACGCATGTCACATATTTTCCTCAAATCGTGCAGCCCTAGAAGGCAGCGTGTGTGTGTGTGTGTGGAATAATACCTCTGTGGTCCAAACTGGAGTTAAGCTGTGAAATCTAAATATTATGTGTGACCTTGTTCTTCTCTTAACAGACCTCATTGTCCTTGTCACGCTGGAAAAAGAGCTGTCTGACTCCTCGTCTGTCCCAAATGGACCCCTCTTAAGGTGGACGGGATACATTAAAAATACATGTCCCAAAGGAGCGCTGCAAACCCACGACCATAAATCAACAGAGGAGGACTTTGATTTCTTTATTATTGCTTCCTGCAGCAACAACAGAGGACAGGCATGTCGGCAGGCCCGCTGACCTGCCGATGTGCACCGTAGGATTCTATTTCTGGAGACTCATTGCTTTTACAGATTAACTGCCCTCAAATATGGCCCCAATCCTTTCATTGCACCACTAGTTTGACTGCTGCTGGAGGTTGTGCATATTCAAGCTGCAAAACACCCCGCTGTGCGTCACTCCAGTCATTTGAAGGCGGGCTGCCTTTGGCCTGTAAAAGCAGTGTCGGTGCAAAAAAAACACACTGCTGTATGTTCCAACAGACTGAAAGTCATTTTTGTTTTTCTCTTTGCAATCATTTCTCAAATCAATCATTTCTCAACTCATTGGCCATTTCCATCCACAACGGTTGCAGGGAAAGATCGACATCCCAAGCTTTCATGCTAATAACATGACACTGTGCTTAGATTAAGACTTTACATGTGATTGCAAGAGACATTTTCCGTGAGTTGCTGAGGGCAAATCCCATTGCCCAGTGTTTTTGTTAGTCCGGCTGGGGCTAATCAAGGTCCTCAATCATCAGAATTGACATTTCCATATTGTATGAGATAGAAAGTAGCAAACATTAGCATATTCATGAACACTGACGCATTCAATCATGTGAAATGAAAGACGTGGGGGCGACCATTACAGCCCTGAAACAAATAGCTTATGACATGTGAGGAAAAGAGGATCCCTTACACAATATCAGCACATCCCATACATAGCACACTGGAGAAAGCTACCACTGGATATTTTATTAACCTAGCATGTGTTTTTGGCCTCTTGACCGAGGCCTATAATAACTTTAAAAAATTAAGGAATAGGATTTAAGATGGATTATCACTGAAACACTAAAGCCACCAAAGCAGCTGCCTTTGCATAAACCGATTGGGCGCTCTTTAAGGAGACGCGCCGCACATTGATTTGAAGATTACATTTTGGTTGTTGATGTAGTGGCCTCTTGTTGGTATTAAAAAAGAGGGGATGGAGAATTTAGATGACCTGGAGCACCCTCTTTTGGGAGAAGGCCCCAATAACAGCCGTGCATCAGCTCCGGGGCTGGGGCTGGGGCCGGGGCCGGGGGCCTGTAAACGGACAGGCTCCTGGTGGGACATTTAGGGGCGTCTTGGTTAGGTGTGAGGAGGACAGGGCCTACCCTCCGTTTACGTGGAGGAGCTATTGTGGACATCCTCCGGAGCTTCAGCAGCAGCAGCTACTGGACCCTTGCTCCTTACCTCGCACACTGGAGTCCTTCTACCCAGCGGCCCCCATCTGGGGACACTCCGACTCCCTGCTCAGCAAAGACTACCTGGAGACCACCTTTGTGGACATTCGGCCCGGCTCCACCCTGGAGAGGAAGCTGCTGGCCGAGACGCAGGACTTCCACAGCGAGGCGTACAGCGTGGACGATGAGGATGATTTGCTTCCCGACTCTGACGTAAGTCAACCCCACTGACGTGATGTGGACCACATTCTTATATTCCAAACCGTAATATCCAGCATTTATTTTAAACAAAATTATGACAATTTCATATAGGAAAGAGGGCTGGGCATCGCCAATGCTTTCCTGGATCGATTTGATTCCAAGTCACACGGTCCCAATTCGATTCAATATCAATTAGGTTAGGGAAAGTTCAGTTACAATTAAAATTTGGCCGGGATATAAAAAGCTATTTTTAGAGAACATAAGCTGTGCATTGTACAAGCATAAATCAACCCCTCAAATATAGGTTAATGTTGTCGTTAGGAATTCACCACAAAAAATAAATACTTTTTATTTATACTGTACATATATGGTGAAAAGGCATACATAAAAAATTAAAATTTTAGGATTTTATTAATTGATATGAGCTCAGTCAAACAATTTTTTTTAATGGAGAGTCAATTATTTTAACCGAGCCCTAATAGGAAAGCCGTGCAATGCATTCCATTTTTGCAGATGTTTAAGAGAATAACTAGTAACACATAAATATGATTGAAACAACCGATTATTGTCTTGCCTGTTAGGCGTCAGGAAATAGTGAAAAACTACCAGTGTGTTATCCCAGAGTCCAAGTGGACATCTTCAAGTTTCTTGTTTTGAATAGGTTGGCATTATGGATGGATAAATGTCTGAGAAGATTAAACAAAATAGTTGCAGATTTATTTTTGTCGATTGACTTCTCAAATCATTGGCTAATTGTTTCATCTCTACACATAAATAATCCTCATATCTCTCCATCTAATTTATACCACATCCTTTTTTTGTTTTTGTTTGATGGAGTTTTGCATAAAAAGCAAGAGAGATTCATATTCTCTGTACAGATTCTGGGAACCAAAGAGGAACTTAAAATAGACATATGAGCAATGCATTGCAGAGGTAGGCAGCAATAGAATGCTTGCTGTCAAACAGGCAGATTACATAAAGCTGCTCTAGGTCAGTACACTACAGCAGTGATGGAGGATGCCAGTTCTATTTCATAGATCACTGAGCAAAGCCCACCCTAGAGTGAAATGTAAATTAGCTTTAAGACTCACTACAATGGTCATTTGATGTTTTGAGGACATAAGAACGTATATGCTGTAAATGACACATGTAAGTAGCCGCTGGTTGTTTAGATTATTATGAAAAGTCTCTCTGCAAGGTTGTATCAAAAGGTCTGATTACCCACGGTGAGTTAAAAGGCTAAAGGCTGTTTTACAATTATTACTTTGATTTAGTCTCACATAGCCAACTCTATCTCCACAGCGCTGTGGCGTAAGGTCTGGCTACACCACCGATGCATTCTGGGATAGTTAAAAAAACAAACTCTGGGTTGTTTGCATTTCTTTAAACCAATCACAATCGTCTTGGGCACCGCTAAGCTCTGGACGCAGCAACTGTGTCTCTGCTAAAAGTCTCAGGAAGGAACTCGTTTTGGTGGAACATTTGCAGAGAAAACGCCACATATAATATTAAAAGAAGTTAACTGTTCATACAGTAATGTGAGCTATTTAAATTAGCTCATTAGCTCTTACCAGTGTATCTTTGTGTGTACTTTGTACACAGCAATCCCACTAATCTGTCCCAAACCGTCCCAGTTTGAGAGGAAATGCTGTAAACATATTCTTTGTAAATCTTCCCCAAAGGGACCAAGTAGGCCTGCCTTGTTGCACCATCCAAATGTTCTTCTTTTCAAAATCATCTTCAATTTGTTGCCATTTGTGATATTTTGATGTCAAGCTTTATCCTGGACATGTGCTTCCGTTGATCCAGACTACTTTGATTAAGAACACAAGCCAGTGGACAAACAGTAGTACAGAAGTAAACCATTCAAATCAAGAGGCTGCTTCAAAGTTCACAGGAGTTTGCTCCACAAGGACAAAAGAACAGCACACAAGATACCAAGCTCATTGTGAATGCTGGCAGTCGTGCTGGGATGCACAGCCGCAAGCCTCTGGGAATACAACAGTGACCTCAAAGAGTCACAACACAGCATCTCCTTCTCCTCCTTTGTTTCACTTCACACACTTTAGTTAGGCAACTCAAACTGTGGAGCTAATCAATACTATACGATGCTAATCATATAGCTAATCAATACTATACAATGCTAATCATATAGCTAATCAATACTATACGATACTAATCATATAGCTAATCAATACTATACGATACTAATCATATAGCTAATCAATACTATACGATGCTAATCATATAGCTAATCAATACTATACGATGCTTATCATATAGCTAATCAATACTATACAATGCTTATCATATAGCTAATCAATACTATACAATGCTAATCATATAGCTAATCAATACTATACAATGCTTATCATATAGCTAATCAATACTATACAATGCTAATCATATAGCTAATCAATACTATACGATGCTAAACATATAGCTAATCAATACTATACAATGCTTATCATATAGCTAATCAATACTATACGATGCTAATCATATAGCTAATCAATACTATACGATGCTAATCATATAGCTAATCAATACTATACGATGCCAGAGCAGGAGAGAAAACCTTCAGAGTCTTGAGTGACTTTAACACAGCATCCGTCTGGTTTTGGCTTTGAGGTTTCCTTGTCGGCATGACAACTGCATCATGTCGACAAAAAATGCTCCAGAAAGATCACTCCTGATCAGTGGTGGAATAAGTACATTTACTCAAGTACTGTACGGAAGTACAAATGTTGAGGTACTTGTACTTTATTTGAGTCTTTTCTTTTCATGCCACTTTCTACTTCTACTTTGCTACATTTCAGAGAGAAATATAGTACTTTTTACTCCGCTACATTCATCTGACAACTATACAATCTGATGTTTTATTATAAATGAAAGTAGCCAACAATATAACTTCCAACAAGTCCAGCTGAGATGATTAGACCATTAAACACACAACTGGTTGGATCCTTTACACTTCCTAAAATGGGAGGATTTACCTGCACTGAGTCCTTTTACTTTTAATACTTTAAGTACATTTTCCTGATGATACTTACATAGTTTTACTTAAGTAACATTTTTAATGCAGGACTTTAACTTCCAACAGTTCACAGTGTGGTATGAGTACTTTTACTGTAGTAAAGGATCTGAATATGTGTTCGACCACTGCTCCTTATATATGAGAATAAAATCACTTTTTGAACTAAAGTGTGTGTAATAATAATGTACTCTTTTTTAATGTTTAGAAGCAGAGAACGATTTTTTTTTCTTTGAAGCATTTGCTCAAATGTTACGGGAGCATCTTTGCAAAAGTCCACAATTATTTCTCACACAAAATAAAACACGCAGAGTAATATGACAGGGTCGGCGTGAGAGAGGAAGTCAGATCGAATGTGCAGCTGTTTAAAAAAGATACGCGAGTCACGAATGGCCTGCGGTCAGCAGAGCTAGTGCACATCCACACTAACCCCATTCAGTCACATTGTCTTACAGGCACCAGCAAAGTTTCACAGTTGAAAGCAACAAACAAAACAAAAATCCCATTCTGAATGCTTCCCTGAAACAGTCACTTAGTGTTAGAGGATTTTATCTTTGTATGTTTAATGCTTGACTCTGAGTCCAATTACAAAAAAATACATGTCTCACTTATCCTTATAGTGGTATCTAACTATGCAAATAGTTTTGATATTGCTTCTTTGGCCTCAATAAAACTGATGCAAGCAAGTGGGCCAACACCCAGTATTACTAACTACTACACAATGCAGCTGAAGATCAGTGGGCTGCCACAGAGTTGAAAGGAATTTAAAAATTACATTTTAAAAATGGAGCATATATTCAGAATGTCTTTCCGGAATCAATGTCCCAGTTACTCTGGATAGCACATAGATCTCTGACCTGCTTTGAATAAAATTAAAATAAAATGTTAAAAGGTTCACAGTGTGTTCTGTGGAGTAGCTAGAGTTATGGGGACATTTTTTATGTAAAGATGTTGCTGTTGATTTATTTTATTATTTTAAATATGATGTTCAATTGCTGGAAAATCAATCTCCATTGTATTTGTGTGGAGGCAGAAACCTTAAAACCTGGGCAACAAAAGCCAGACTTTTTTTGTTGGGAGGGAACTAGAACTTGAACTCATTCCTAATATGCACTCTGATGAACCCCAGGACTCGTCTATTGATGACTTCAGTGATACAGACAGTGAGAGCCACTTCCCTCTGATGATCCCTCAGGACTACCTGGGTCTCGCCTTCTTCTCCATGCTTTGCTGCTTCTGGCCACTGGGCATCGCTGCCTTTTACCTTTCACAGAAGGTACACACACACACACACACACACACACACAGAGTCTGTCCTGAGCTGACATGATACAACATGGCACTGTAGTTCACAGCCACGGGGGATTTCTTCCCCTCTGCAGTGTGTGTGGACTATCGGGTCCAGTTTCTTAGGTGCTGCGCAAAGTGTGGACATTGAGTTGGGTTAGAGTTGAGTCAGGGAGGATTACACCTAGATTTGAAAGATTATGCCACAAGAGCTTTGAAACAGCACAGATCTGTCCAATCCAAAGTAAATATGCATCAGTTTTAGAATCACAATCTGTGACACAGTGTTCATAGATAAGCTTCATTTAAAAATAACTAGGGCTGTCCTTGATTAAAGAAATTCTTAGTCGGCTAACACTCATATAATTTTGTCGACTAATCGATTAGTTGATTTAATTGACAGATCTGCAAAACTATAAAAAAAAAAACATCTCCACCTCAGCAGAAAAAACGCTAAATGTTGCAGATTTTCATTCTGGTTCACCACTGAAAACTTAAAAAAAAACTCAAAAACATGCAGATTCAGTTTGGGCCTGCTCATAGGTTTTATAGAAATGTTACATACAGTACATTCATCATGAAAAAGCATAAATAATGATGAATGAACTAAAAAAGCCTAGTCGACCAAGACCAAAACCACCAATAGGTGACTAATCACTAATATACAAAACACAATTTATTGTCTAAATTTTCAAAAAAAACATTAGAGGCATACCCAACAACGAATGTTTTTTTCTTTTTGCATTGGGGTTTCCAGGTACATTTCAACAAGGGTTCAAAAGGAAACAATCAGATTAACGTCATATTTAAAAATCGATTCTGTGGCCTATAGCTCACTCAGTAAGTGCGCTTACCCCATGTTGGCTGAGTCCTGCAGCGGCCCGGGTTTGAATCCAGCCTACGGCCCTTTGCTGCGTGTCGTCCCCCATCTCTCTCCCCCTTTCACATCTGTTAACTATCTCTATCTATCTAATAAAGAGATACCCCCCCCCCCAAAAAAAAAAAAATAGCCAAAATGATGGCTAGAGCCCACTGATCTATACAACGGCCTACTGATGTAAACCCCAGAATAATGGGAAAGATATGGTTAATAACAGTATAACTGTTTTGTTATTAACAGTATTTTTCCTTTTGTTGTGTGGTTTACTTCAGTAGACAGGTGTCTAGATAGATAATCATTGTTTTATAATATTCATATTTCCAAAACTAGCTCATATATTTTCTTTCCTCAAGCTGTCCAAAATCAGTGTCTGATCAATCTCTTCTAAGACAAAGCTAGTGGAGATATGGAGCACGCCAAAGGGAGAAAAGGGGACACTACTCAAAACTATCCCATCAGTCGACATTACACTGGCAGGGTGGAAAAGCTCCCAACTTCTCTATCTGTAGTCGCTAGAGGCCCCTGGTTTAAAAAGGCATCCTTCCAGCAGTGCGAGGGGGGGGGCTTTTGATCAGATCAATGGCCTTCATTAGGGTTTAATTAGAGTCATAACAAGAAGCCCCAAGGTGATAGAATTCCAATATGGTTGAGTGCTACCTGAAACAGAGGTCAGAGTCAAAGACATGGACCAGGGGGCGGGTGTGTGTGTGTGTGTGTGTGTGTGTGTGTGTGTGTGTCTGTGTGTGTGGTGGAAGGAGGAGAAAGTGATGTTCAAGGCACAGGCGCAGGGTGTGATTCAGAGACGGAACATAATATGGGCTTCATAGTGGAATGTAACTAAGTAACTAAGATTAAGATTAAGACTGATTCTACCTTATTTAACTGTGATTGAGATTTGGGGTAATGCCTGTAAAACCACCTAGTGTGACGCCCACCCAGACAGTGTGCATAGTTCACAAAAGAGCAATACAAGTTGGCTTCAATGATCATACTAATTTATTATTTCTTGAGTCAAAAAAACTGAAATACATGGACCTGGTGAACCAGAAAACTACGTAAATTCTGTATTAAGCACGAAATTACCTTCTTCTTCCCAACATACAAGCCATGTTGAGGGAAAGAGATTGGGGTAATGCCCTCAGAGGCGAACTCAACTGGAAACAACGTACCTCTAACACAGTGATGAAAAGCAAGTGCATATCTGTCTGTGGCGTGAAGTTATGGAACGCATTACCAGAGGAATTAAAACATATTAGGAATGTCTTCAAATTTAGGATTGTCTTCAAGTTAAGGTTTGACACTAGATAAGTACAGACATTGAGTAGTAGTATTCTGTGAGGATGTTGATAATGGTGCTGGTGATGATGAACATCATTATCATTAGGGTTATCATCATTATTTAGGATTTTATTCACCTTATGGTGGCAATGGACAGTATATTGTATTGACTCTTATGGGCATATGTAGGAGTATATGTATGCAAACACACTGTATGAATGCATGCATGTATGTAGAAAGCTGTCTGGGTAAGTGTACTGTATATTTTTTTTTAGTTAGTTGTTTCTTGTAAATTCTTTCCTTGAAAATTGGTTTGTAACTGTTAAAAATATGAGAAGGGGGTGGGGGGCTGATATAAGCTGAAGCTTCTGACCCTACCCTTTGGTTACTACCAATAAATTAATTATTTCATTCATTCATTTAAATGTTGAGGTACTTATATTTTACTTGGGTCTTTTTTTATTTATAAATGAAACTAGCCAACAATATAAGGGCCTACAAGTCCAGCTGAGATGATTAGACCATTAAACACACAACTGGTTGTTCCCTTACACTTTCTAAAATGGGAGGATTTTTCTGCATCGAGTACTTTTATTTGGATACTTTAAGTACATTTTCCTGATTGTACTTACATTCTTTTATTTAAGTAACATTTTCAATGCAGGACAGAGTATTTTAATAGTGGTATTAGTACTTTTACTTAAGTAAAGGATCTGAATACTTCTTCCACCATCGCTGGGCTTAGCGTGTGATAGGAATGAGTGGGAGAGTGAAGTGGAGGCCAGGGAGGACAATGACAAATGATGAATGCCCCTCTCTCCTCTTCTTTTCCCCCCATCTAATCCTCATCCTCCTCTCCTTTCTCCTCCAGACCAACAAGGCCTCGGCTCAGGGGGATTTCCAGGGCGCCAACGCCGCGTCTCGCCAGGCTCTGTGGCTCTCAGTGCTCTCCATCGTGTTCGGAATCATAACGTACATCTGTGCCATCGCTGCATTGATTTCCTACCTGTCTGGAAAGCCACCATAAAAGCAACTCATGCACACAAAAAAAACAAAAACAGACCTCTTACATCTCATGGATATTATCCACACTACGTATCACCTGTAAATGTGAATTAATCACAGTCTTTGTCTGTCGTCATGTTTTATCTACAGCGAGCTGGAAAAAGACAGTGAAAACAACGCGAGAGCTTGTATATTAAAGAGCTCAGCAGTGTGGTTCCAGAAGCAAAATTATGAATCCCACTATGGCGTAGTACATCGAGAGGTTAAGGTTAAGATAGGTCAGAGGATAGGATCTGAGCAAATAAGGTTACGTTACCTAAGCATGGACGCCTGGCCAATAGTAGCTATTGAACAGCGGGTCTTGGCGTGGCCATTGTGGGGGACAAAATATTGCGATTTGGAAGTAATTTTCTCCAAAAAGATTTTTAATAATTAGCCTCTAAACCATCCAAGGTAGACTGACCATGAGCTGTGAGGTGGGAAAAATGAAGAGTTCCGTTCCCTATGAAATCAACCTTGTTTTCAGAAAAAACATGTTTTATTCGCAAAGTAATGGAGAAGTACTACACTACCCGCAATCCTAAACATAACAGTGACGTTTTTTTATTGGTAGAGCTCGCTGTTGTCATGGAAAGGAACCCACAAACAGCTATAGCAAGCTGCTCCCACTTGAGTCTATTTCCGTTTTTCCACTGCATGGTCTCTACTCAACTCGACTCGACTCGCCTCTTTTGGTTTTCCATTACAAAAAAATGTCCCTGGTACCTGCTAACAGGTACTTTTTTTAGTACTACCTCAGTCGCGGTACCAAGCAAGCTGAGGCGATACCAAAACGTGTGTCACGTTACGTCACTGCAGTTTCCTGCTGTGACGACCAGCCACGCTCACCTCACGCATGAGGTGGTGCTAATCTGCAATGGAAGAAGGAGGACGCGGCACCGCGAGGCGAGCGGGTAGGGCTACCATTAATGGAAAAACGCCATATGATGGTTTGTGTACACAATGTTGTACATTTTGCCTTTTTATCAGTTTTAAAAATGTTTTTTTAACACATAATTATGGTCAGGATTCATCTCATAGCTCAGTGGCTTGGTTCCAGGCTTAAAACTCTTTAAATAAGCATTTCATGAAACGTCAATGGAGCAATTGAATGGGGATAAAGTGGACGGTCACTGTTGAGCTCTATAGATTATAGTCATTTCTTATTGGATTAAGACATAATTCAACTCAGAGGACATTCCTCGCACGTTAAAGGAAAATGATAGAAAAATAAGTTATACAGTATCAATCCATATAGAAGATAGTCTTTAAATGTGCGTTGTTTTGTCACCCGAAGACGTCTGTTACCTGCCATCATTTACATCTGTGCTGTAGTCTTCAGTCATCATGTTGAACATTACTGAAGTCTAAAACAAAACTGTGACAACAAAATGCAGATGTTGTCATTACACTGTAGATATCACTGACACAATAACATAGGAAGGATGAATAATGAGAAGCAGAAAAGAGGCCGCGGCAAGGAAGTGGTTAGCAGCTAAATCCTGATGGACTTCACGCCCGAGCTGCCACGGCCACTGTGGGGGTAGCCAAGCTGGAAAGCCCCAGAGCTTCTTCTTTTTTTTTTTAAATGAAGCTCGAAGCAATATTCTTTGTGGGAACCCAGAATGTATTGCTACACGTCTGGCTACAGCAAAGGATCCATAAGGAAACACGATTAGTTACGTACTCTAAGTGAAGATACAGGGGCTTCATCCCAGGTTTTAAATTGCATCCCCGTTTCCTCGCGGCTTAATCCGTCCCTCCGAAGAAGCACGAGAGAGACTCAAAGTAATCATGCGAAGAGAGCGAGAACAAGCGTCATAAAAATTTGTATTTATTTTTATTTAATTTTGGCATTTTAGGCCTTTTTATTTGATGCAACAGCTTGGACATGACAGGGGAGAGAGAGGGGGAATGACATGCAGCGGCAGGTCGCAATTGAACCTACAGCCACTGCAGCGAGGACCGAGCCTCTGTACATTGGGCACACACTCTACCAGGTGAGCTACCCAGGCGCACCAGTGTCACGTGATTTGTTCCGCTGTATGGGCAACGGCTTCCAGAAATGCTGCTCTCTCCTCGCTCATAGCTCCTCAGAGATCCCTCCTCCATCCTAGCTCCTCGGGGTGGGAATAAAAACATTGAGACGGCCTTCACGAAGGAGGGCCAGAACAACTCCCAGTTTCAAGTGAAGAGAAATCGAATGAGAGAAGTGAGATCCATCTCTCCAGTTTGTAGGCCGCTCGGAGACGGTTCCGGTCTAGATATAAATCCAACACGCCAGCTCTATAGATAACCATGGGGCGTGGCCAGAAAAGCTGGTGTCCTAAAGCAGCACCCACGTACCTGTCCTCATGGGGGATTATTCCCCTTACATATGGAATATGTATCGGTGGAGCGTTAGTCTTGATACGATAAAGAACTGCACCTGTCCAATCTTAATCCATCCTGATTTCACATTCAGCATCACTTATTGTTTACCTGCAGAAAGCACGCCAAGTTCAGTATCTTTATGTTGAAATACACAAAAATACATATAGTGCCATTATGTAACAAAATAAATGTAAATGAGTGTTCAAATGAAATACAAGGTTGTGATATTAAACACTGGCTCTGGATATAGAAATAAAGGAGCTGCTTCTGTATACAGTGCTAGGAAATCATGACATGGGCGAGGAAAAGTGCCAAAAAATGAGGGAAAAAACTCAAAGAATGATCCTTTTATGAGCTGTTCCATTAAAAGAAGCAACCAGGCTGCTACTCCACGCTCTCCAAATATAGATTCTGCAGGTTGCTCTTCCCAAAAAAACAATAAAGACTGAAATCCTTCAGAAACTTGCTTCTTGCAGTATGGCAAACTTGAAAAATGAAGTTGTCTCCTTCAACTTATGTAGGCAAACACAGTGACATCTCAGTGCTCAGCCACGTGATGCATGAGTCAGCAAAATCTCCATTTGGGTCATTACAGAAACCTGCATGGCCAGTTTGTAGTTTGCCATGTACAAACCTGCTCCAAGCTTCGATCAGTTCCTTCTTTTGGTCCTGGATCATTGCAAAAAAAAACAACAGCTTTGATAAAAGACAAAAGAAAATACTCTGGCCATATTGGTTTGAGCTTAAATGTGCCATTAACAAAGCCGTGAACAAGGGAACACAAGGTAAATATATATTAAAAAAATAAAATAAAAAAAGTTAAAAGTTGCCATTTTCTATTTAGATATATAGTTTTTATAAAGTCTTCAAATAATTCACATTTGTTTTTTCACATTTTGTTTTCTG
The DNA here is from genome assembly GCA_026937815.1 of Etheostoma perlongum. Lineage (NCBI taxonomy): Eukaryota > Metazoa > Chordata > Actinopteri > Perciformes > Percidae > Etheostoma > Etheostoma perlongum. Next base: position 11,301,299 of record CM049373.1, read on the forward strand.
CAAACCCAGTGTTGTATCAAGCCTGAGCTGATAATACATTAAGGTGACTGTAAGTGGTGTAAGTAGAGACACGTGTGATATCTCAGTGTCTAACCCCGGTCAGCTACAGGATCACTCTTGATGTGCTGTGATACAGCTGCACAGACTCAGTCCTGACCATCCTGAACGATCCTCTGTCTCCACTGGACAAATGACAAAAGGACCCTGTTTTGTCACAGCTGTTACCCGCGATTACTGATTTACGTGTGATCATTTCATGTGGATTGCCTCGACGGATTGCGCCGCCACGAGACGGGCTCCGGTCAGATTTGTCTCACTTTGTATCACTTCTTTAGGTAGTCCCTTAAGGTTAAAGGGTTTGAGATGTATTAGTCTAAGAGATATTCAGTTCACATTGTTGTATTAGATGTAAATATTTAACTGAAAGAAAAATCAACGAATCCTAATAAATGCACTTGTTTGACATTCATCTCTCTTCGTATTGCGCATCCTGACTTGACATTTCAATCTGGTCTTCTGACTAAATGTAAGCCTCACTTCACCCGCAGCACGGCTGACAACTAAACTGTAGCAAAGGTAGCCCAAAGTGATTACTTAATATTTTATTAAAACGTCAGTATGTGTATACATCGTTTAGAAGAAATAGAGAAGAAAGACAATGTAAAAAAAAAAAAAAAATAGAAGAAGAAGAAAAAAGAAAGGAGAGCTGCTTCTTCATCAGAGGGTTTTGGAGTATCGCCGGCGGACTGAGTCTCTGTAGAACTGGAAGATCTTCTCTGATGCTTTCTGACTGACTGCTATACACTGCTGCAGCTGTAGGAGTAAAAAAAAAGAAAAAACAACTAAAATGTAAGACGTCAGAGTCCTAAATCATCTCATCATCATCCGACCTGAAGCAGATCACTGACAGAGCTTGCACAATGATGACAAAACACAACTTAACTGGAACAACACATCTGGACATCGCACATTAGACAAGCCTAAGTTATGGCTGGGCGACATAATGATATTTTACCTTATATAGACATATCTTCAAATATGACATTAGACAACACGTTATATCGATGTAGTTTAATGTTTGCGATTCGTGACCCATTTCTTCTGTAAAGCCGTGTGTGCGTGTGTCTCTCCTCTCACTCCACGCAACACCAAGCGGTGAGGAAAGAACAGTTACTGGATCCAACTAACTTCAGTTCTAGCAGTAATCACGTGTGAGACGGCGCCCGCTGGACCCAGGCGAGAGACTTGAGCCATGGCCAGATCATAGTTTCTAAAAGTACAGCACAGTGACAAATACATACAGTACACAAACGCATACTGTATGTATTTGTCAGACCCTCATCCAAAGCGCGTCGAAGGAGGGTCTGGTTACTCCACACAGGATTCTGGGATGGGAGGAAAATGTGCTCTTATTATGAACGTGACCCGTTTATAATAAGTCAGCCGTCACTCAGTGGGGAGAGACTCCAGTCTGCAGTGTAGTTCAGATAAACCAGAGAATTGTACTGTAACAATCCGCTTCATGGACGAAGACAGCTTTTGTAACGTACACTTCAGCCCATCCGACTTCCTCTGTCACTCTTACGCTGTCTCTTTTAATAAGTCGGTTATTGTTTTTAACAACAGCTAAAAAGGAGCGGTCTGAGAGAGCAGGCTTTTTTTACAGTGAGGAAAGTAAGTATTTGAACACCCTGTTATTTTGCAAGTTCTCCCACTTAGAAATCATGGAGGGGTCTAAAATTGTCATCGTAGGTGCATGTCCACTGTGAGAGACATAATCTAAAAAAAAGAAAATATCCGGAAATCACAATGTATGATTTTTTAACTATTTATTTGTATGATACAGCTGCAAATAAGTATTTGAACACCTGAGAAAATCAATGTTAATATTTGGTACAGTAGCCTTTGTTTGCAATTCCAGAGGTCAAACGTTTCCTGTAGTTTTTCACCAGGTTTGACACACTGCAGAAGGGATTTTGGCCCACTCCTCCACACAGATCTTCTCTAGATCAGTCAGGTTTCTGGGCTGTCGTTGAGAAACACAGAGTTTGAGCTCCCTCCTAAGATTCTCTATTGTGTTTAGGTCTGGAGACTGGCTGGGCCACGCCAGACCAACAGTAACCTTGGAAACGGTGGTCCCAGCTCTTTCCAGGTCATTGACCAGCTCCTCCCGTGTAGTTCTGGGCTGATTTCTCACCTTTCTTAGGATCATTGAGACCCCACGAGGTGAGATCTTGCATGGAGCCCCAGTCCGAGGGAGATTGACAGTCATGTTTAGCTTCTTCCATTTTCTAATGATTGCTCCAACAGTGGACCTTTTTTCACCAAGCTGCTTGGCAAATTCCCCGTAGCCCTTTCCAGCCTTGTGGAGGTGGACAATTTTGTCTTTAGTGTCTTTGGACAGCTCTTTGGTCTTGGCCATGTTAGTAGTTGGATTCTTACTGATTGTATGGGGTGGACAGGTGTATTTATGCAGCTAATGACCTCAAACAGGTGCATCTAATTTAGGATAATAAATGGAGTGGAGGTGAACATTTTGAAGGCAGACTAACGGGTCTTTGAGGGTCAAAATTCTAGCTGATAGACAGGTGTTCAAATACTTATTTGCAGATGTATCATACAAATTAATAGTTCTCATATATTGTGAAAATAAAATCATATATTGTGATTTCTGGATTTTTTTTAGATTATGTCTCTCCCAGTGGACATGCGCCTACGATGACAATTTCAGACCCCTCCATGATTTCTAAGTGGGAGAACTTGCAAAATAGCAGGGTGTTCAAATACTTATTTTCCTCACTGTATATAATAAAGGTTATTTAGTTTAGATAATTTTTCATTTAAATTTATTGCAGCTGTATATTTTTTTAAAAGAAAACCCTGTCGTTGCATTTTATTTTGATGACAGTCTGTTTTAATAAAAGTGCTTGTGACATCTCACATGTGGCTTTGACTTACAACTGAACATTTAGCCCACTTTGTTTGAGCTATATATGTAAATTGTGTAACGCCGTTCAGCCGAAAAATACTGAGATGTGATTTTTAGTCAATTTTGCCCAGCCCTAGACTAAATTTGACAATGTTGTACATTTGCTCGTTTATTTACGGACCTCGTGGACAGAAAATGATCCTCTGGTTGATGACATCAGTACTCTGCGTTGTGTAGAGTCAATAGCAAAGGTCATTAAAGCTCGACTTTCCTGGAAACAGAGAGGAAACAGATGAGAACAAGGTGACAAATGCAGTGCCCATCATTACGATGCTGACTGTACTGTCAGGATGTGCACCAGAGGTTTGGCAAAAGTCAAGTCATACAAACACATTCCCACAAGTTACAAATTCAATTACATATCATCCATCAATCAATCACTGTACTCCACATGTTATTCTGTTATGATGCATTAAAGGGAAATTCTAGTTGTCAGTGGTGGTACATTTATTGGTGTTGCCAACCTTTCCTGAATCTGCCTCATCTGACTCCATTTCATTTAGACTTCTACATGTACTAGAAGTGTCTCTTCACATGTAGTTCACAGTGGAGTAATGCAAGGTTTAGAGTTAAATCCACGTTTTGTAGTAGTAGTAGTGTAAAGCCCATTTGGCTGAGTGAGCAGGCTATCAGACTCATTTTAGTTCAGGGGCCGCATACCGCCCAATTTAATCTCAAGAGGGCCGGACTAGAAAACCACTCCAGCAAGATGCAAAATCCTTTCTGCCACAGAAGTCAGCAGTGGAAGAAGTATTCAGATCCTTTACTACTTAAGTAAAAGTACTAATATCACACTGTAAAAATACTCTGTTAAAGTTAAAGTCCTCCATTGAAAATGTTACTTAGGTAAAAGTATGTATCATCAAAATGTAATTAAAGTATTAATAGTAAAAATACTCAATGAAGATTTTAGAAAGTGTAAAGGATCCAACCAGTTGTGTGTTTAATGGTCTAATCATCTCAGCTGGACTTGTAGGCCCTTATATTGTTGGCTAGTTTCATTAGTAAAAAAACATCAGATTTTATAAACTACATGTGTTTTGTGTGCAGAAATCTTAATGTAAAGTAACTAATAGTCTATATTGACAACGTTCCACTTCCGGGATTACTCCTGTGCTGCAGGAAATTCTGCCGGATGCATCTTATAGCAGATTCTCTTTCTTTGTGTTGGCGTTCTAACCTCCGGTGGATTTCTGAGGACTATGGTTAACTGCTCCTCAGATCTCTGCAGGGTAAATCCAGACAGCTAGCTAGACTATCTGTCCAATCAGAATTTTTCTCTCACACAACTGTTTTACAGCGTCTCTGTGTGGCGCTTAGCACCGCCCAAGATGATTGTGATTGGTTTAAAGAAACGCCAATAAACCCAAGTAGGTTTTTCTCCCATCAATGCCGTGTGGACGTTCCTCAGCGCCGCAGCGTGTGGATGGTCTGGCAACGCAAGATTAAGTAACTAAAGCTGTCAGATGAATGGAGTGGAGTAAAAAGTACAATATAGCTGAAGTAGGAGTATAAAGTGGTATGAAAAGAAAAGACTTGAGAACAGTACAAGTAACTTTAAATGTCTTCAGTACAGCACTTGTAGTAACTTCCACTTTAGTAACCTTCCACCACTGCTAAATAAGAATCGATATGTAACTTCAGTTCCTAAGGAGTGTTCTAGAACAACTTTTTACATCCCACCATTGCAAAGAGTTCCTCGTCAGGCACACTGCAGCCTTCAGCATCAGTCTTCACAAACTCCCCCTTAGAGTACGGCTTTGATGCTAATGCTATTTCCTTAGTTTAAGGTTGCTAGATTTCACAACTGCATCAATAATCTCTAGGCTACGACTAAAAACCAACTCATATTTGGATATTTATACTGCTTGATATTTTTATGACGACGCATACACACGAGCCTCAGACGTACCTTTTCCTGAGCTGCAGTGGGGTCTGTGATGATGTGACCGTCTGCGTCGATGGCACAGGTCACCCCGCAGAACAGGCAACTCATGGGCAGGCCTGCGTCCATCAGAGCCACACAGGCGGCATTCAAAAAGCAGGACAAGAGCTGAGGGACCGGTCAGGAACAACACTCTAAAACACTTACAAATATAAATTCAATCAAATTTAAAAAAAAAAGTCCCTGTGTGTACCAGATTAGGGAGTGTGGAATGGTAGCTGAAAGGATGCCAGTTCAACTCCTGGGCACTGCCAAGGTGCAGCTACCAGCCTCCTAAAAGCCCAAAGTGGGCCTACACTCTGACGTCTCTCCTTTAGTGCGTGTATAAGACCTGAGCGTGTGTGTGTGTGTATTTCAGGCCTGTGTGTAGGGTGTTCTAAAAACAGAGTGAAAAAATTATAATTTCCCCACTGGGGATCAATAAAAAAAAAAAAAGGATAAAAGTATACATTTACTGAAGGATACGGAGCCATCATCATGTATCAGCTGAAGAATGAGAGTGAGGGAGGAGCGAGGGTGAAGGGACAAGAGCAGAGACGCCTCACAGGTTTCTCGCACACATTGCTCTTGCGCTCGCTCCCTTATGCCTGGAAAATGAAGAAATGTTGGGGTCAGACTGGAAACAAACTGGCTCACTTATTCCACCTTGTGGTGTCTTGTAGTACGGCTCTTAAAAGCCCCAAGTGTGCCTACAATTACCTGACGTCCCCTTAAGAAGCTTGAATGTGATGTTTTTGAACTGCATGACATGTTTTCATGTATATTATACACATGCTTTATAACTACAGCATTCAACTTACTATGGGTGACATAATCAAACTGGACATTAAATATTTCATGTTTGCACCATTACATCAAAAAAAAAGTTCTACATGTCAGGTGACTTAAGTCAGTACTTTTTTTAAAGGTCCCATGACATGGTGCTCTTTAGATGCTTTTATATAGGCCTTAGTACCACTAATACTATATCTGAAGTATCTTTTATATAGACCTTAGTGGTCCCCTAATACTGTTATTGAAGTCTCTTTTATATAGACCTTAGTGGTCCCCTAATACTGTATCTGAAGTCTTTTATATAGGCCTTAGTAGTCCCCTAATACTGTATCTGAAGTCTTTTATATAGGCCTTAGTAGTCCCCTAATACTGTATCTGAAGTCTCTTTTATATAGGCCTTAGTAGTCCCCTAATACTGTATCTGAAGTCTTTTATATAGGCCTTAGTAGTCCCCTAATACTGTATCTGAAGTCTTTTATATAGGCCTTAGTAGTGCCCTAATACTGTATCTGAAGTCTCTTTCTCAAAATTCAACCTTGGTCCAGAATTACAGCCACTAGAGCCAGTCCCACAACGAGCTTTCTGGGGGGGGGTTATATTAATGTTAAAAAAAACTCAAAGTGAAATTTTCATGCCATGGGACTTTTAACAAGGCTATAAAATGCAAGAACAAGAACGAATGAATGATCACTGCATTAGAGTCCCAATAAACACATCACATAAGGCTGAGAATGAGAGATAACCACTTACTTGGCAGTCCCACTTTGGGCTGTATCAACACCTCCAGGGTTGCCCGGTCATAGATTTCCTTACTGACTTTGACCTCGGCTGGTCCGTATGCTGCAGCCAACACACTTGTGTCTCCTTCACATGAGAACAAAAGACAGCATTATGCACCTTGAAATACATTATCGATCCAGATGGGGAAATTACGACTTGTCGTGAGCGCAAATTAGAAACAACATTATTACAGACGGTAACAAATAATTTAGAAGGGAGAAAAAGCACAGAATAGCAAAAGCTTTTCAATTTTTATTGTGTTGAAAAGGCCTGCCACAGAGGAAATAGTCTCGCTTTGCCAGAGCTTCCTCCACAGCGCTGCGTATAATAGTCTCCGCAAGGAACTAGTTTTGTTAGCCGTGGTCATACTCAGATTCTAGTCAGAATATGAGTCTGATACTGCTCCACTGGGCTGTGATTATGGGGCATGTTTCAAACAAACCTGGATAGAAAACGCCTCTGCACTCAAATGGATAGACCTACAACCAATCAAAGCAACAGATAGACCTACAACCAATCAGAACGGAGTATAAGACATATGAACTTTTGCCGAATCCCGTAGGAAGGACGGCAAAAACATCTTTCCAATCGACTAATGCCATGATCACGGTTCTCTGTTCCTCTTTGGAAATGAATGTGCTGTCGATAGCTTCTATTGTGGAATCTACACATCTCAATTCTCCAGCAGCAGCCGTCTTTGTTGTAAACAAATTCAACCCAAGCGCTCTTTGGTGACGTGGTTAATTACGTTGTCACTGCCCGATGTGAGTCTGTTACTGTTGATCATCTGTCCGTCATCGTATAAAGCCCGCCCTGACAATTTGATGTGTCTGAACAGCTCTAATTCAAGCATAGTCCAGACCGAACTTCCCTAACTCAAATGTTGTGGGCGGGGCTACGTTTGGCTAGTATCCAGGCTACTTGTTTTGATGGAATATGTGTATGTTCAAACAATGTTTTAGTCGTGCAACAGATATATTGTAATTTAAGTGAACTGAAAGAAAACTTGACTGCTGCACCCTCTCTTGGCTGTTTTCAGAATCTCAAAATTCTAGCCTTGACAGGACACTTTGGCCAATGTTAGAAAGAGAGAGAGAGTTCTATTGGCTGTTCTGTGCATGGATTGCTGATGCGACAGAGAGGAGAGGGAGAGCTGCAGGAAGAGGCCTCACTCCTCTTGAAATTGTGTTATTTGCTTTCCATCCTCTGTTGCTTTAAACATGTAAAAAACAGTTCACATTGAAAGGTTTGATTTAAGTTTGTGTTTCTTTATGACAAAAGTTTTACAAAATATTCCAGATATGAAATGAAACCACCTTTTAGGACCTTTTCCTCCACTGCTTTGTATACCAAAATTAACTCCAGTTATAGTTAGACAAAATATAAACCAAATCATAAATTATGATATTATTATCATATAGGTTAAGCTACCCAGTAAAATACAAATTAATTAATATAAGCTCCACCTTTACCAGCTGCAACATTAAAGGCATGTAGTCCACACATTAATTCATCAATAATTTCATAATCCAGTAATATATGAATCTAAAATGGGCCATTCTGCCCTTTTGGTAACGTTAAGTTACTTGTAACCGAGTTTTAGATCTCTCTTTCTCTCACACACACACACACACACAGTGTAAAGGTTTTTTACTCAAGTAAAAGATCTGTTAACTGCTTCCACCACTGATGGTAAGTCATAAAGGATACTGGATCTGGCTGAGGTTAGGACCCATTTAGGGACCTAAACAACGATCAATCATCACCATATTTACCATAGCCATATCTTGCCATGAACACTTAAACCTGTCAAAAAAACTAAACTGAAATCCAACGATTATAGAAGTTATCTCACGTTAACGTTTTCTTTTTCATTGGCGTCTATGGCGAGGAAATGACTTAACGTGGTTTAATGTACCTTAACAATAATCTATCATTACCAAGTTTCTCTCTCATATTTATCCTTAGCTATAACCACTGAAAACTGTCAAAAATCTTACCCAAAGTCCTATTATTATTGACGGTAGCTGACATTAAGAGTGTCTGCTTCATTAAGGGATATTGTAAGGAAAACGCTTAACGTGAAATAGCTTAACGTGGTTTAACGTACCTAACAACGGTAAAATATGGCCATGGTAAATATGGTGATGATTGATCGTTGTTTAGGTACATTAAACCACGTTAAGCTTTTTCACGTAAAGCGTTTTAGAATGTCTTCCCATTTAGGGTCATTATACATTTGAATAAGTGTTGAACTTCAGAAAACTAACGTTATACAATCCGACTTATGACTTGGGTGTCCACATGCTACTTCAGCTCTGCCTGACGCTGTTCGTCGTTAAGCATGCTAACAACAGCCAGAGTCTGTTTCCAGCCCCAGCACCGCCCGGCTCAGGCTCATGTTTCTGAGTCTTTACCTTGTATGAAGGAAGCTGAGCCGTCAGGTCGAGACAGGAGGCTCTGTTCGCTGCCAAACTCTCTCAGACTGACATTTGAAGAGCCGCACACTTCCATCATGCTGCCTGCTACTGTGCACTGCAAGATTAGTGTGTCTCTGGCGAGTGACGCAATCTGTTTTGCTATTTAGGGCCCTTACTGATGACATAGTAGAAGGCGTCTATTGGAGGAGTCTTTGGCAGTATAGACTTTTCTTTAACCGTCTACCTCTATGGTATAGACATCGTAAAGATTATTTATGATGTCTATGTATGGCAGAGCCACAGAGAGCTCAGAGAAATGAGATCTGAAATAACACATACAATCACGTATTATTACCTATTGTTAATGTAAAGATAGCATTGTATGTAATATTGTACATTGAGTCTCGTAAATTGGCAACAAATAAGAAAGGTATTTTAATAACTGATATCTACTCGAAATTAGTTAATTAAGACCTCCTGCTGTCAGTATCTTTAATGAAGTTGCCAAGTCTGTAACTTCTTTATTTATTTATCTTTTTATTTGTTTTTGTTTTTTATTTGTTATTATTACTTTCATACCTACCTTCATATTATATTTGTACTTATGTATGTACAGTTTTATGTTTATGGACTGTGATGACCGAACATTTGTAAATTGAATTCAAAATAAAAAATAAAAACAGAATAACTTACTCTCTTGCTAAGCTGCAACACAAAAAAGAGCTAAGAGAAATGAGTAACTTTCTCACACTGCAGTATGTTTCTGTAATTACATTAAAATCATGCTACTAATCATTTTTTTGTAATGCAAGACAAGTCATCTTTATTTATATCACACATTTAAACAGCACATAACCGAGCCAAAGTTACAGCCAGGGCAGATGGGAAAACAATGGAAATGGGAAACATCAGGCTACATAAATAAAACAAAAACACAACATCCTAAAACGACTGACATGGTAAAAGCTACATCAAAAAAGAATAAAGTTAGAGGAGGGAACAACTGATAATGATCACTGTTGTGTGTTTATTCAAGGGATTGTACAAAAAAGTGCACTGTTTGTGATATTTTTCTTTTCTGTCATGTTTTCCTTCTGCTAACGTATGCATGTGTTGAGAATAAAGGTAATTAAGTAATCTTTGGTTATAGCATGGAGGGTGACAGGGAGATTTTGTATAAATACATATCCCTCTTCATTTTTTTATTATATTGTTATTACACACATTACTCATAGGCCTGAATTATATACACATGTTCAGGACTTACATATGCACTAATGGAGAGATGTCAGAGTGAGGGGGCTGCCCATGGAAAGGCACCTCGAGCAGTTGGGGGTTCGGTGCCTTGCTCAAGAGCACCTTGTCAGCACCCAGGAGGTGAACTGGCACCTCTTCAGCTACCAGTCTACCACCATATAATGTACTGTACGGGCACTTGAACCAGCGACCCTCTGGTTCCCTGCCCAACTCCCTACGGACTGAGCTACTGAGACCCCAAATGTTGGTTTTAAAATAACATTATAGCATGGAGGGTGACAGGGAGATTTTGTATAAATACATATCCCTCTTCATGGAATATTGGTTTTAAAATAACATTGTGTTGGTAGATCAGTTATTTAACCCTTGTGTTGTTGTCCGGTTGACCATACACTTGTGTTTTTGGTTCAAATTATTATAATTTTTTTTAATTCAACATCTTGGTCGTCTTTTTTGAGACTCTTTTCAAATGCTATAACATTGAATAAAACACAAAAACTCAATGACAGAAGTGAACTGATCCCAAAATTGTGATATAGAAACATTTTGAAAATGTGGAAGACTGACCCGAGGAAAACAGTATAAGGTTAATAGAGATAGTCTTTTTTGTCAGAATATCCCTGTAACACCTCTGGAGTCTCTATAATCTCAGCCTCAGAGGGTCAATGTCCAGCTTCTTCCAAAGAGATATTACTGGTACTGCGTTTCTATATATCATTTCATATGGCCATCCATTTGTGTATGACATGGCACGGAAGAAGTCCTGGCTTCTTGCAATCTGATACGTAATCGCAGATAAAGCCGAGAATTCTTTGAAACTCATTCATAAACTTTATCCAGCTGAAAAACTACATTAAAAAGGACATAGAGACACTGAGAATATTGGTGAGTTTTGTCTTGCTTTGGAGCAATGTGTTGTTTGGTTTCCTGGAAAAAAAATACAGCGAAAGAGCAGGGGTATAAAGATAGATCTTTATTTAATTGAACACTATATTATAAATGTGCCACACCTCACATACATACCAAGAACCTAAAAATGAGCAATTAAAACCATGTCCAGTTCCACAATTAAACCCATCTGACACTTTTGTATTAATATTTATTTTATTTATTATAATAATACAAAATTTAGTTGTCCAGACTGGAATGTCACACTAAATGCTTGCTCTTGGGGGGAATTACTGCAATTGTTCAATGGGTCTTTGTGACTCATAGTGTGGTCTAGAACCTAGATTCCTAAATGTGATCATTACACAAAATGTCCTTGTAACGATAATTTAAAACAGGTCCCAACATTTAATATGAAACAGGCGTTACACACACTGAATTAAAGCGTCTCATCAAACTAAAGTAAAACACAAGTGAACACAGTGATGTTTAGGGTTCTAAAAACAGGAAACAGAATCAGGCGTTACAGTATGTGGTGTAATAGTGCGTTCCATTCACCTCGGAACTCGGACCGGAGTTGGGAATGACTTCACACCCGAGGTGAACGCGTTCCATTTAACAAGTCAATGAATAAAATGTATTTAAAAAAAAAAAAAAAATTTTCATTGTTGGGGTTGCTCTATCCAGGTTAGCCATTCTATGCAAGACTGTGTTCAAGACACAGTTGTAGCGACACTCAAAAAAGACATAAGCATTAATAAACATTATGTCGTATCACTTGCACGGGGCAGCCATGTTGGATTTTGAGCTCAGGGTACTCGGAGGATTTCTGAGTTCCAAGCTCAGAAATCCGAGTTCAGGGGGGGCGTGTTCCCGACTTTGACCTCGGAAAATCCAACTTCCACGTACAAATGTGAACAGTATTTGCCTGTTGTCTGTCAACTGCAGGATCAATAAAACAAGAAGCCAACAGGAGCTATGTGCTAACACAAACAATAAGACATGAAGATAAAACAGTTGATTGGCAGTCCTTCAACACCTGGCGGTAGATATTTTGGGGCAAGTTTGTCTGTATTGACAGGTTCAACAGCCTATCACATTCAAGCTGCAATGAGTGCTTTCTCACCTGAGCTGCATTCGGGCACCACCTGTCCATTTATTATATGAGAAATATGGGTTAATTTCAACCAAATTTCCCAAAAATAACATGGATGCACGGGTGTACTTTGCATCAACATTCTTCGCAGGTAAAATTAATGATTCTTTTGATTGCATGTTGGGTGTTTTATTCAATTCAACTTTATAGCATTTGAAAAAACTTTTTTAAATGGTATCAAAACAGTGTCCTGAGAAAACGTGAAAAGAGTCAAAAGCACCAAAAAAAAAGCAACAAAAACGTTGAAGAAAGCCACAAAAACTCAATTTTGACCCAAAAGGACAAGTTTATGGTCGACGGGAAGACAACACAAGTTTTAACAAAATACGCCTACAAATATATTTAAAAAAAAGAAAAACACGTTGATATGAAACGCCCTTGTGTTTGGTAGATTCTGAACCAATCAGCCGTTAGATCAGCTGAGAGCCAGGCGTTTCCCATCATGCAGTAGGGGGAGAGCAACTACGGCGCCTGGCTCTCAAAACTGTGGCCGCCTTGTTCTTGTGATGTCATTGTTGCTCATGTGTGCATGACGGACACAAATCTAACCAGCATGCATTGGGGGGGGGGGATCAATTCTGCGCGGCCCTGGCTCATTTCCAACGAACCTAGTGACAAAGGTGGTGCAGAGTGGAAAAGCCCAGGCATTTCTTTTCTTAAACAGACTCCAGCATCTTTGGTATGAACACGCCCACCCCCGGTTCCCCTGCTAAGGCCGACACCCCCTGCTGGTCACTTTCAATGCTTCAACTAAACCTATTAAATACGAGTCTCTAGTCTCGGCTCCACATCAGGACCAGCTCCTGGCTGATCTTGGGTTTCCCTGTCAGCGTTGAATCCTGGAGACCAAGTAGTAAAGCAGGAAGAAGACCAGGACCAGGCCCACGGAGACGTAGCAGAGGATGCGGCGGTTGTCTCTGCCCGATCGGACCATGGTCGAGAAGCGCTTCACGCTGCCGCTCAGCAGGCCCGTCGCACTCAGGAAGTTTGAGTCCTGGAAGGAAAAGGACAAGAGAGAGGAAAAAAAAGATAAGAGACTGTTAGAAACCTTAACTGTAGAGAGAAATATATTTGAGACAACTTGTTATTATTATTACATCCTATTTAGCTTGAACATAACCCTTTCACATATTTAAAAACTGCATTCAAATCCAGAAGAGCTGTGTGGAAGTAGGATTTTTAATAGAATAGAATACACTTCTATACAAATACAATCTGTTGCCTCACAGCACAAACCATACTAAAATCAACATAAGACATCTTAGGACATGATGAAAGGACACATGAATGTACAGACAACACAACATCTTAAAAAGTGACTGTAACAATTAAAGTGCTATGTGAAAAAAGTGCTGGTGTAATTATTGCACAAATGCCAGTCACCTGTCCCCATGACAGAAAAGGATGCACTTTTGCTTTATCATATTTACCAATCCACAGACTCAAAACACGTCACTACTACATTTTTTTTACCGTTTTGATGTTTCTCTCTCTTTACGCACTCCAGTCTTTAGGATTTTTATTGTCTAGTATAGTGTGACAGTCACAAAGTGTAGACTAGTGATGGCAGTGTGACGCTGAAGCTCCGATACGTGCTCCGAAACCCTCAACTACAAATCTAGAGAACCACTGCTTCAAAGCTTGCTTTGGTGCGGAAAAAATCATGTGACATATGACGTCCGAAGCAGCAAGTGCTTCATTGCCTGAATGAATCATCTGACTGGTTTGCGGTCCAATCAGGTGATTCATTGGAACGGCCTTGTGTCGATTCTGACAGGTTGAAACAGTTTTGAGCGCCTTTTAGTCTTTATAACCGCTCTAAACAATGTACAATTTGTAGAGTTGTCGTAGTAGGTGCGTTATTGCTGTCGAGTTGTTGGTATTGCGTTTGTGTTGGATCAGTATGGAACCAGCCAGGAAGAGAGGTTGTTCTGACATGTGGGAACACTTTCGCCAGCATCATCTGTTCCTTGTGAGCGAGTGTTTTCCAAGTCTGGAGAGGTTGTGAGCAAAAAAATAAACCGACTCAGTCCAAAAACTGTTGAAAAAATAATGTACCTCAATAAAAATCTTTGAGTGTTCCCCATCCCAAAAATCACCCCCTGCCATAGTTACACAAGCACACCCAACCTATGCCATATTTTCCCAGCACTCTCTCCTAAATAACACAAATACATTTATCAATATTTATTTGTAAATAGAACATTATTCTCAGCCTTATCGTGTGCATCAAAGAGTTTCCAAAGGAAATATAGTTAAAAATCCAAGGAGATCTTAGCAAAGATGCTTCAGAACTGAAGTACTTTCTCCAATACTCCTCACTGGTTAATTTGACTGCAGCCTTGCTTTTCGCCAGGAGAGGTCGCTGCCACTGAAGCTTCGAGTAATGAACCTATTTTCGAGCCAATTGGCTCAAGTGGTTCAGTGCTTCGCAAAAGCTTCATTTGGCCATCACTAGTGTAGACAGACCAAGAGGCCTTTACGAAGTTAAACACCAAACCAAATCATTTGGTTGACATTCAACAAACTCATCTCCCATGTGCTTCAAATTGTACTGATGACTCATGATGACTCATGATGAATCATGGGATATGTTGTTGTTGGGGTTGAATGCAATAAAAGTCACAAAGAGAGGTGGAAGAACTCCTCAGAGAAAGTACAGATGACGCATATGATTTAAATGGACAGCTGCCAGCCAATCAGAAACCAGCTCTATATTTCTATATCTTCATAGACTGGATGGACTCACCATGCTGTCCAGGTACTCGTTCTGATCGTCAGCCTCTCTGTCGATGTCATACGCCAGCTGTCAGAGTCAGACACGCAACCGAGCAGTTAAAATGGCAGTTTTCTTTATTGTTTTAGAAATAGAATGATTAATGACATCAAATTAATCTTTCCATCATCTTAGGCTCAATTACAGACAGAAGAGAGGCCATTAAAAGTAGATTTTGAGAAAGAAACATACAACAATGGATGGTCCAGAACAGAAAAACAGATATCGGCCTCTCTGTTGGTCACACTGAAGAATCACTTCTTATTAAAAATCATTAACAGGTGTATTAGAAGTGATGATGAAGACCGGGACTGTTGGCTGGGACTTACAGATTTCAGTCTGGAGACTTTGGTGGCCAGGTTCTCAGCCAGCCGTTTGTTTTCAGCATCCAGCATGTCGTCCACAGAGCCATGACCTGGCAACGCACACATTGGATTAGGAATGGCACTGGAAATGTGGTTGGTGCAGAGACGCTCCCAAGTCTCTGAGCTAGAGTCCAAGTCAAGTCTCTGAGCTAGAGTCCAAGTCAAGTCTCAAGTCTCTGAGCTAGAGTCCAAGTCAAGCCTCAGGTCTCTGAGCTAGAGTCCAAGTCAAGTCTCTGAGCTAGCGTCCAAGTCAAGTCTCAAGTCTCTGAGCTAGAGTCCAAGTCAAGCCTCAGGTCTCTGAGCTAGAGTCCAAGTCAAGTCTCTGAGCTAAAGTCCAAGTCAAGTCTCAAGTCTCTGAGCTAGAGTCCAAGTCAAGTCTCTGAGATAGAGTCCAAGTCTAGTCTCAAGTCTCAGAGCTAGCAATCCACTTTTGAATTCAGCCACTCTTTTGTTTGGGCCTTGTTGTATAACGTTTTTAAAGTCAAAACCTCTGATGATGTAGTCGTCATGTTTGTTGTCCTCTCTCACTTATGGCCGTGCGCAGAAGATAGTGCTGAGTTTTAAGTGTTACATACAGTAGGTGGGTTATAGGTTACCGCGAGCTCATTAGGCGTTTCCTAAAAAAACGATTATTTTACGAGTCCTGCATCTTATTTTATCTTCAGTAGACTTAACCACTGTAACAGTATGCTTTTTCTTTCATTTTAAGCTAACGCTAGTTAGCCAGCTAGATAAGACGTGTTCAAAATTAGCACCATTCACTAGCCAAATGCTGGTAAAATATGCAATTTGTTGGTAGATTTCCTTCAGCCACCTGCCAAAAAAACAACCAATGGTAGTACTCTCTTAAGTGGCTGCTTAAATTTGAACATTTACTAGCCATGACTGGAGGACCAAGTTAACTCTGAACTCTGGATAAGACTAGTGTTCGCGTCTAAGCGAGGTTCCATTCCCGTTAGACTCTGATGTGTGTTCAGGTTATACACTCCACCACACTGGTGGAACTCAACTACGTACTGCTGGAGAATGGAGAATGGCTGTTAAAGGCTGTTAATGGTTGAATATTTACAAGTGAGTACGTGTCAAAAAACATACCTCTATTCCAGTCCGCCATGTTGACGAGTGGAGTGACGTCATGATCAGCTGTGTACCTCCGGTTTGATAGATTCACGTGACCTCGGCCACTCTTTCCCCCCCCCACCGCCGTTTGTCTTCTATGGTTTGTCCTAGAGCTTTCTCATCACATCCAGTCAGCATATCTATACTCAGTTTTCGGATTTAACGAATAAAGTAGTACATTTACTCAAATACTACATTTAGAAAGGCGAGTTGTACTTGAGTCTTTTCTTTCCACGCTACTTTATATTTCTAGGAACTTTCCTGAGGAACTGCAGCTACATATCTGGTTCTTTTAAGCAGTGGTGGAATGTAGTACATTTACTCAAGTACTGTACTTAAAGTACTTAAAGTATAAAAGTAATAAAAGAGGGAAAAATGCCTTTAAGGCCATAATGACTATAATGTTGTATCAAAATAATAATAATAAATAAACTGAATTTATATAGCGCTTTTCACAAAATAAAAGCTGCTTTACAGTGCATGAAGATAAAAACAATGGACAACTAAATAAAACAAAACAAAACAAGATTCAGGCACAGATGAGAAGGGAGGGGGGCGTGGGGCTATGGATAGGCAGAAGTGAAGAGATGGGTCTTGAGGCGGGACTGGAAGATTGTGAGGGACTTTGAGACACAGATTTCTTGGGGGGAGGGAGTTCCAGAGCCTGGGAGCCGCCCTGAAGAAGGTGCTGTCCCCGAAACTGCGGAGTTTGGACTTGGGGGTGCAGAGGAGACCAGCTGAGGTGGATCTGAGGGACCATGAGGGGGGGTAGGGGGAGAGGAGGTCAGTGAGGTATGAGGGGGTCAGATGGTGGTGGGCTTTGTATGGGAGGACCAGGATTTTGTAGGTGATCCGGTGAGATGGGGAGCCAGTGGAGTTGTTTTAGGACTGGAGTGATGTGATGCCAGGATTTGGAGCGGACGATGAGGCGGGCGGCTGCGTTCTGGACCAGTTGGGGTCGGTTGATGTTGGTAGAGCTGATGCCGAGGAGAAGTGAGTTGCAGTAGTCAAGTCGGGAGGAGATGAAGGTGTGAATGAGTCAATGTTGGCAATGTTGCAGAGGTGAATGGAGGAGGTTTTAATGAAATGACGGATGTGGGGCTCAAGGGAGAGGGTGGAGTCAAAGATCACGTCAAAGGTTACGAGCCTGGGGAGATGGGGAAACAATGGTGCTGTCGATGGTGAGAGTGGGGTTATTGATTTTGCTGAGTGTGGATTTGGAGCCTTTGAGGAGGAATTCTGTTTTATCGTTGTTGAGTTTGAGGAAGTTGTGTTGCATCCAGGTTTTATTAGCTGACAGACAGGAGTTGATGTGGGAGAGGGGAGGATTGTGGGGGGATCTGGTGCTGAGGTAGATCTGGGTGTTGTCGGCGTAGCAGTGGAAGTGGCGAAGTATCTGACCGAGGGGGAGGATGTAGATGAGGAAGAGGAGGGGGCCGAGTACAGAGCTTTGGGGAACACCTTGAAAATGCTAATGTTTAAAAATTTGGGATGCAACGGTTTCAGCCACATTTATGTCCAATAAACGCATTTTAGTACAATGCAAATACATTAAAGAACCATATATGTGTACATACAGTATATGTGTGTATGAGCATTAACATGGGTTTCATGGAGACATGACTAGTTGCCTATAAGTATTGTAAAGGTGCAAAAAAGTAAAACTTCAGAAGCATGTTAGGATAGCCTTTATTGGAATGTAAATGTACATCCAAGCTTTGCTGCAGGAATCTGTGAGGGCAACGGATTCAATCCATCTGGATAGGTTTTTTTTTTTCCAGCTGAAATGATTACTCCATTAAACACACCTTTACACTTTCTAAAATGGGAGAATTTTTATTCATTGAGTACTTTTACTATAATACTTTAAGTAGTTCCTTGGATCCTCACAGCAAGCTATCATGCTCCTCTCCTGTGGAACCAGCTCCAGAGTTTCGGTTCGGAAGGCAGACACCATCCCCACATTTAGGAGTAAGCTTTAAACCACATGTTGTCCTGAGGTCAAATTTGACCCGTTTTCAGTTGTTTTTTTAAATCACAAAAATGAAATTCGAAATAAGCGCTGAAAATTTCAAAATTAGAAATATCAAATAACTTTGGAAAACACATTAAAAAAAGCACCCACATCAGTGAAAAAAATGATAATAGTGTATAATAATTTTTTTTCATGGTTGACGGGAAGACAACACAAGGGTTAAACTATCATCTTTGATGAAGCTAGTTGGACCAGCCCTTAGCTCTGCTGCTATAGGTTTAGACTGCCGGGGAACTCAGAGAGAGGAGCTAGTGTGTCATAGTGAGTTACTCACTATGACACACTAGCTCCTCTCTCTCTCTCCATCTGTGTCCATTCCTGACCCGTTACTGCATGTTGCTAACTTAGCTTCTCCCCCGGAGACCTCGTTTTTTCTAGTCTCGCAGATTTCCTTGGTTTTGCTCAACACCCACTGCTACAATTATTTGTCTGTTTCTATTTTTAGTGCTACTGTTATACATATTGCTCCATTATCCCCACTGCTATGGTTATTAGTCATAGTTCTTTAATAGCAGCTAGCTGCTATCCATTATCCCTTCCATCTCTAACTGGTTACAGCACATGGCGGCCCACCTAGAGCCAGGCTTTGTTTTGAGGTTTATGCCTGTTAAGTTTCTTTTCCTTCAGCTGCTGCACCAGATGCATGCTGTTGAAAATTAATTAGTTCCTGAAAAATTACTTGCTTTCTAAGAAAGTTAGTCATAGTGTAAACACTTGAAACGAGTCCTTCAAAAAGTTCATTTTAGGTATCGTTTATTGCAAGACAAAGATTTGCATTGTAATCTAGGGAGGCATTGCTATTTAGAAAACACTAAGTTCAATGGAAATTCGGTCAGTTGCTAGGATACATGGCAAAGTCAATACATTTTTATGAGCTCTACTAAGAAGAACTTTAACTTTGTATACAAAAAGAGTGAATTTGGGGAGGATGGGGAGTTGATGGTTCTAACACAGAGTCACATGGTGGGGATTGTAAGTAACTTCCTTGTTGTAAAAACAACTGAGCCCCAAGGTTATTAAATGTAGTAGCTGGACCCTTGTTTTGAATAACCCATAAAAGGCTCAGATTTTATGTTGTACACATGGCATCTTGGATGAAATAATTAACTAAGATCGAAACCCTTGAATGTCTCCAATAATGGTTGATTTGTAGCAATTGCTGAATTGTGACCTGTAATATTTTTTAGTATCATTCCCCATCTTTAAATTTAAAGCAAACTTCCAGACAGAAAGATCTGCAGATAAGTGGAACAGAGTACAAAATACATGTGGATTGATTTCTGAGGTATGGGCAATAAATCAACCACTCTGCTTATCAATAAAGTCATATTCCTCAGAGGAACTGCATTTGAGCTGACTGGGTGTACAATGGGTCAGCAGGGTGTGTGTGTTGGAGTGTGTTCCTGGGGGTGCGTTACACAATCATTTCCAGTTGTCGTGCATATTCGATGACCTGTTGAGCCAGCTCCGTGGAGGGGATGGTCACCTCTTCCGTCCGTTGCTGCTGAGTGGTAAAAGAGTAATAGCCATCTGGGCTCAAGCTCCATCCCCTCTGAAATGAAAATGAACAATCCATTTGGGTTGTTTGGCATTTTAATTATTTTTGCTTCAATTATGGAAATATAATGAAAACTTATTTGAGCTGAACAACTGAAAGTTAAACAATAAGTTTAACTTTTTTTTTTAGTTTAACCCCCCAGCACAAGGTAATTACAAATTGTATCTGCTGTATATGGGGTATGAAGAACTGATTCTAATAGAAATGAAATGTTGCTACCTGTACTTAAGTTTGCAATAAATTGTTAGTGTGTTTTAGGTACCATCCCTCGTGATAACCTGTCACTTTCAGATAAATAAAATCCCAACAAGTCAGTTGCCTATGAAAACACACTGTAGGTGAACACAATTTAATATTTTCTTGTAATCTCTGCATACTACAAATAAAACAATTTATGTTTGCTTCCCAAACTCAAATATACATACCTTCTTGGCATACTCTGTCATCTTTTTTGGGGAACTGAAGAAAAGCACACGGGTGGCTTCACTGAACTGGATCTGCTCATATGCTTTCTCTATGCATCCTGCAATCTCATCACTGCAATCGAAAAGGTCAGTTTTAGTTAAAGTTATCATTAGAAGATGATGTCATTTTATCACATGGTGTTTTTGCACCCTGCTGATTACAGCACAACCATGATTAAAGACAATAAAATAAACAGGTGTCTACAACCACAGTATAAAAAAATATCAAAACCACAAGACGTTTTTGGACTTTGACCAAAATATACAAATTAATTTCACAGGGAAAATAAACAGCATTGGCTATAAAGCACACGTAAATGACTATCAATACAAATGCAGAAATGATAGTACCAATTCTTACCGAATTGTGTCAAGCAGAATATCTATAAAAAAGGTGTAGCTCTCAGCAGGAATGTTGCCTTTGGCGAGAAATACCTTGTTGTAGCTTCCCTCCATCAAGTACTGAAAAGGACAAGAGAAGATATTATACATCATGTGGGTATTTACATAAGTGTTTTTTAGCCACAATGTTCATATTATATGTAAATAGAGAATCCCACAGAGCCCTGCATTTATCTGGGCGTATGCTGATAATTTGTGGCATTTAATTAGTCATTTGTACATTTGAATCAATAATTTGTGAGTAAAACATATCGCAGATGGCACATCAATTTATCTCAGCACAAAGTCAACCTGTAATATATTTTAGTGACCCATGTAGATTATCTATGACCAGATTTTCACCATTTATTTTGCAATGCATTCCAGAGGCATGTCTACAGCGTTGTGGATATAGGTTGTGCATTGCGGGACTAGGGTGATGTGATCATTTGAAGGAATTAATTCCATAATCTGAGGACATACAGCTGGTAGCCTGCCAATAAAACTCTAGGTGCTCCCCCCTAATCGACTGGTCACCCCACAACCAATTCCTATTGCACCAACAATGTAAAGATAGTGATTTGAGAGTACAAATTACTAATTGGATGCACTATTTTTATTTTACCCTTGACACCTGGTCACAGCAGAACAACAAGACAATATCAAACAATGAATTTGTGCTTTGTTGATGGGTAAATTGCAGCACCTGCTCTAGGGACACTGGGTGTCTGATGTATACGTTGGTCTGAATATCACGTGCGCTCAGTCTCTCAAGTTCTGTGTGAAACTCAGACACGCGGTTCTGTGAGAGCAGGAAGAGCAAGTTGAGTCCAAGTAACTGGTGCATGTAGGCAGCTTCAGGCAGTTCCTCCCTTAATGAGAAAGGAAGAGAAAGTGCCACATTAGAAAAGCCCAGTCAGTACTACTTTGTAGCTAAATCCCAAACTGTACACATTAAAAAAAACGAAAAAGGTGGGTGACATTACTTGTAATCAAAGTAGTAACATTTTAGCTGGGCCATGTATCTTTCAAAGGACGGTATGTCCTTCTTGAGGATGCTCCACAAGGCTCCAATTTCAAGGACATCACCTGGAACACAGAAACACAACGGTCCAAATTAGAGACATCTTCTACTATGCCAAACACTTGTTTAACATGAATGTTGTCTGTCAGCTTTACTCACGAGCTAAAATGAGCTGCTGCTTAGTGAGCGCGGACCCAGTGGTAGGTAAGAAGTTCAGTTCCAGTAATGAAACCTGTAAAAATAAGTCATAAGTCAAATTGTTTGTCATCATAATAATTATCAGTGGTAACTGGTCCTACAAGACTCTGGTACATTTCATTTGTACAGAGAGTCTGGCCACTCTCCATTGACAAGTGTTAACTTCCTTGAAGGCAGTACTCTGTTGAAGTTGAAAACTATTGGATCTGCCCTGAGCAACTCTGGATCTGCCATAATCACTCGCTAACCTTTGGTTGTGACGTTGGTTCATCATTGCTAGCGTTCGCCTTTGCAACTCCTTCACCACTAACGGAGCGAGCTGGAAAATCAAACTTTCCCCGAGCCCTGTGGGGAGGAGGGCCACAACATCATGGCCGCCAAAAAAAACTCAAAGACATTTCTTTCTCTGGCTTTAATTCCTGGATATCATGCAGCGTTGCCACAACAGACCGAATGGCTTCACATCTTTCTCCGCTGCCATTACAGAACTACAACTCAAACTACCGCACAACCTCAATGTCATCCTTCTCAGCTACTCCCTCTGTTCGTTGAATGGAGAAAACCCACCACTATACCGCAAACCCAGACGTAGTACTGAAGGAAAATGAAAATTGAGCGGAAGTATGTACGAAGCAAAGCCAGGCTACATCGGTGGTGGATTGTAACTAAATACATTTAATCAACTTGTTGTAGTTTTTTTCTATTTAATGCTACTTTCTACTTCTACTCCACTACATTTGACAGCTTTAGTTACTTTACGGTTTCAGATTATTAATACAAAATGAACTAATTAAAATGATATCTTTTATTACTGGTTGCAACATTTAAGTAATGTGAACATAAAAGGGCATCAAAAATGACAATCCAGTAATATATTATTCTGAAATGGGTCAACTTTATGAGTACTTTAAGTCCATTTTTATAGTAGTACTTAAGTACGTTTATTTAAGTAATAGCTTTAGGTTAAAAGCAGGACCTTTGCTTGTAACATAGTATTTGTACACTGTAGTATTTCTACTTTTACTTAGCTAGACCTGAATATTTCTGTAATTCAAACGTGCTGTCAGCTCTTCCTGTGACGGCACGAACGTAGGTTACTCTTAACTATTTCAGCAGCAATTATCTTTCGCTAAGATGCGTTTTCGGTAACGTTATCAGTTCAAGGTTGAAACTAGTGACAATGAATTATTCAACGGTACGTTAACGTAACGTTAGCAACTCTGACTGTCGTGACAGACATCTTAAAATTATTAAATTGACTTATCAGCCAAACACTAACATGCAGTTAACAAATGGAAACGCAGTGGTATCATCCTAAATTGAATATTATTGTAGGTGTCTAAAGTTTTACGTTAGCTAATAGAAAACTCTAAAC
Organism: Etheostoma perlongum; assembly: GCA_026937815.1. NCBI lineage: Eukaryota > Metazoa > Chordata > Actinopteri > Perciformes > Percidae > Etheostoma > Etheostoma perlongum. The sequence goes on from CM049373.1 coordinate 11,324,803, forward strand.
ACAACGATAGCATGGCTAGCATAAGTTAGCAAGCTTAGCCAGCTACATTTGCTAACAGCACTGGCGCTTCTAAATAGACAGTGTTCCTGGTTGGACTCATGAAAATAAAACGACGATTTGATGTGCGACTCTACCTTAAGTTTGCTCAGAAGGTCTCCACATTTACTCAGGTTTGGGTTTTTCTTGTTCCACTCTGCTTTGAGTGTCTCATACAGCCCTGCAGTCTCTTTCAACGCCATGGTGATTCTGCAAAATATACGACACCGGCCACCGTAATACGTTAAATAACTGTCGTGAAGCACTAGTGTTGCTATGGACGTAACGTTTTCCTTGAGACTAGACGTTGGCTCAAGATGGCGGCAATTAACACAGAGCGGTGGTTGAATGACTTACCAAACCATACTATTTTCCAAAAAATACGAGGGAAGTTGGATCCGAAGCCCAACGCAAATGACAGAGGGTTCGCTAAAAACCTCACCTTTTGTTTGGGTGGGGACTTGTTCGTGTGGGACGACACAGACCGCGTGTTTTACACGACCAACTTGCGACAGATGAACACAGATGAGAGTCGCAGTAGCGGGAACTATCAAACCTTGCTGTGCATCAACCCTCCTCTCTTCGAACTGTGCCAGGTGTTGCTAAGTCCAACTCAGCATCACGTCGCGCTCATCGGGCAGCGGGGCGTCTCGGTGCTGGAGCTTCCTCAGCGGTGGGGCAAGAGGTCCGAGTTCGAGGGCGGACGGAGCCAAATCAACTGCAAAACCATCCCGGTGGCGGAGCGCTTCTTCACCAGCTCGCCGTCAGTGAGTCTGCGGCAGGCGGCTTGGTACCCCAGCGAGACCGACGAGCCCCACCTGGTGCTGCTCACATCCGACAACACCATCAGGTTTTATGGCTTGAAGTCGCCCCAGACGCCGGCCAAAGTCCTGTCAGTATCCCAGTCGGAGGATGACAGCAGCGGTCAACCTCCAGTCCGCTCCTACGCAGCGTCTCTTGGTGAGATAGCCGTGGCGTTCGACTTCGGCCCGATTTCGTCCCCCCCTCGGCAGCAGGCAGCACAGCGCTCCAGAGAACAGCACGTCTACCCGCTGTACATCCTTTACGAAAATGGGGAGACCTATGTGAGCTACACGAGCCAGACAAATGGTGTGAGTCTAACTAAACCCGTCGGACCCCTCCCGATGTATCCCGCAGCAGAGGATAACTATGGCTATGATGCTTGTGCCATCCTCTGCCTGCCCTGTGCGCCCAGCATCCTGGTCATAGCCACAGAAACAGGCACACTGTATCACTGTGTGGTGCTGGAGTCTGAAGAAGAGGAGGATGCGGGGGGCGGTGGAGAAGTGGATCCGAGGCACAGAGGCAGTGCCGGCTCTCTATGTGTTTGAGTGTGTTGAGCTGGAGCTCACCCTCAAAGTAGCCATAGGAGAGGACGAAGAGCCTCAAGAGTTTGATTTCACCTGCCCAATCAGACTGCACAGAGACCCCCTGTGCCAGCACAGGTATCATTGCACCCACGAAGCAGGCGTGCACAGCGTGGGGCTCATCTGGGTCAACAAGCTGGAGAAGTTCCTCCAGTCAGGCGAGGAGGATAAGGACAGTCTCCAAGAGCTAGCTGCTGAGAAGCGCTGTATTGTGGAGCACATTCTGTGTACCAGACCACTCCAGTCTAGCCAGTCTGCTCCAGTTTGTGGCTTTCTGATTGTGTCTGACCTTTCCTTGGGTGCCACCATGGTCTGCATCACCAGCACCTATGAGTGCATCCTGTTGCCGCTGCTGAGCTCTATCCGCCCTCCCTCCCCTCCCCTGCTCTGTTCCCATCCGGGTCCAGGGTCTGGCAGCTCCCCCCTGCGCGGGATGGCCGACGACTCTTTCGAGCAGCACATCCGCAACATCCTGGCACGCAGCTCCACCAATCCTCTCGTGCTGAAGGCCGGGGACAAGGACATGTCACCGCCGCCCCCGGAGTGTCTGCAGCTCCTCAGCAGAGCCACGCAGGTCTTCCGCGAGGAGTACATTCTCAAGCAGGACATGGCCCGCGAGGAGATGCAGAGACGGGTGAAACTCCTGACGAGCCAGAAGACCAAGCAGCTGGAAGAGTTGACTCTATGTCGGGAGGAGAAGAAGAGTCTGAGGGAGGCAGCGGAGAGACTGGCTGATAAGTACGAAGACGCAAAGTATCGCCAGGAAGCCATTATGAACAGGGTTAAAAACGTGCTGGGCAGCCTGCAAAGCCAGCTGCCCATACTGTCAAACAGTGAGAAGGATATGAAGAAGGAGCTGCAGAGCATCAGCGATCAACTGAAACACCTGAACAACTGCATCAGACAGGTGACCATGAAGATGGAGTACCAGAAGACACAAGTGGACAAGGATGCACCTGCAGCCAGGACCACAGTGTCCCTCAACGCCCACCAGAAGAAAGTTGTTCAGGATGTCCTCAGAGAACAGGGACAGCAAATTGGTGACATGATGAAACAGATCAAAGACATCAAAAACCATTTTAGTTTCTAATTTGCTGGGGAAAACAGTAAGCATGTATTGTAAAAACATAGGGAACATAATTCAAATGCTCAAATGTTGTCAAATCTGCCTTTTTGTGACGATGTGATGTGAAGCTGGAGTTTGTGTGTCAGTCATGAGCTAATGTGCCATGTGTGGAATGGGTATTTGGCATAGAAAGATATTTTATATTCGCTGATATAACTTTACCTTTGATACTACATGTTGTTTGTCTCTTAATAGAGATACGGTCTGTATCAAGATGTTGCATATTTCTTACATCACTGTTACTAAATGTTAACGTTTGAGTGCTTTATTCCGAGCAGAATATGCCATGGATAGGCAGGTACAACGGGAAATACTTTGAGCTTTTCAACATGGTTTGCTTACTTTTTGGATTAAATAATAAAAACTAAATTAAAGTTGTCAGTGACCGTCTTTACTCATTTGTGACACATTACTTCAGTAACTATTTTACAAGTGAATTTAAAAAACAGGAAGGTTACAGGAAAGGTCTTTTTTGTTGTCTTCACGGTTTTTTAATTGCTCAATGCATGGGTCAAACCTGCTTGTCAAAACTTACACAGTAAGAGAAACGAGTGGACCAATCTGTGAATAATTTGTATTGGTTTCACACAAAATGCCTTTCCAACTATGTTGTCATTCATACTCCACCATCTGTAGCACATTGTTCAAATGCTAAGGCTGCTTTGAAATGGAGTAAAACTTATTTACTGAATGAGGTTAATCTTTCTGAAAAAAACATATTAAAATACACACATCTTAGCCAAATATTTGCAATTAAATAAAAAAAAGAGCCAGTATGGATAGGAAGGACAATTACAGCAACTAGTATAGCATATGCACAGATTTGGAAAAATGTCCACAGATCCTTTATTAACATGTTACACAATGAAACACACGTGTACACAGTGTACAGTACCTAATACACAAGTGTACTTTGACCACTCTAATCAACACTGAGGTACAGGTATAGGAAACACAAATTCAAACAGGACTAGCAAACGTAAATCAAATTAAAGAAAAGGAAGAATAAAAACGCTCTCAGACAAGGACACTTCATACATACATATATTCCTAAAATGATATAACGAATTCTGCCTAGCTCATTCAGGTTAAGGTCATTTCCTCGTTTCATAGTTTTAACTGTCATAAGCCACAACAAGGTTAACATTAGTCGGTACTTAATCCTCTTCATGTACTAGCTCCATACCTTTCACAAACACACGAAAAACTCTCAAAACCTTCAAAAAAAAGCTTGCTTCCCTCTTTCTTTTTTTATTTTTATCCCGAAGAAAAGTTAACATTTTCCAAACCCAATATCTGCTGGACTTCTTCCAAAATAATGCAATTGTTTTTTTAGCATGCAAAAGACACACCATCTATCATTTGTCCACTTTAGGGATACTTGTGATCATTGGTGGAATGTAACTAAGTACTGTACTAAAATACACATTTGTACTATGTACCTTACCTTAGTTTTTTCTTGTCATGCTACTTTCTACTTGTAATCCGCTACATTTCAGAGAGAAATATTGTACTTTTTCTCCACTACATTAGTCTGACAGCTTTAGTTACTTTACACATTAAGATGTCTGCACACAAAACACATGTAGTAGTTATAAAATCTGATGTTTTATTATAAATGAATCTAGCTTACAATATAACTTCCTACAAGTCCAGCTGAGATGATTAGACCATTAAACACACAACTGGTTGGATCCTTTACACTTTCTAAAATGGGAGGATTTATCTGCAATCGAGTACTTTTACTTTGAATACTTTAAGTATATTTTCCTCATTGTACTTACATACTTTTAATTAACGTTTTCAATGCAGGACTTTACTTGTAACAGAGTATTTTACAGTGTAGTATTATTACTTTTACTTAAGTAAAGGATCTAAATACTTCCTCCACTACTGCTTGTGATCTTTGGGCTTAGTATTAAAATAAAAAGTGAACCTATTCCTTTCAAAGCACACAGCTGAGTGCCCCCAGTCTGCCATCTACAGTTGGACACTGTTGTGAACAGTTGACGTGGTTGCCAGGAATCCTGTCTCCACCAGATGTCCCCCCTCTCCAGATCGGTGACCTCAGTTTGTCTTCCATGGCGGGTCTGCTAGTGAGGAATTCCCCACGTAAACACTGAGTGACGTATATACGGAGACCCCGGTTTTGTTGAGTAAGCTTCATTGTTGGGGACGCCTGATGAGGGTGGGGATCCTCTGCCGCCCCCCCCCCCCATCAATGTGGTAGCACCGTGGGGCTTGATTTGAGCAAACAAAGTCATAAATCATCTCAACAAACAACACAGCCTAATTATGTTATTTAAACAGAGATTGTATTGATTTCTTTACTCTACACTTTAAAAGGCTTTTGGGAGCAGTGATTAAAAAATACCCTAAAAGCACCATTAAGTTATTTTCTAGTGAGAAACTGTGAGAACAATGTGTTGAATTTTGTCCTTACTTGACATTTCTTCACATGTGATTTCTCTCTCTCTCTCTCTTACACACACACACACACACACACACACACACACACACACACACACACACACACACACAGTGTGAGGTGTGGTGCGCTGCAGGTCTAGCTCAGGAATTTCCCAAATAGGGGGCTGTTGTTTAAGTCTTTCATAAAGGTACAGTGTCTAGATCCTGTGTAGGACCCTAGGAAAGGAGATATTAATAACTCTTGGGCCAACCCACCACATTCTTCACATGTGAGTCACTGTAAGCCAGAGAGCAGGGAGGAAAGGGAGAAAACAGAGGCGCTGCAGGCCTCTGTTTCTCATTTGTCTTTCTTTCCATGGAGCAGTAGAGCAGGGAGGCCACCCCTTCTTCTTCTGCAAACCTTAAAAGCCTCATGTGAAACACACACACGGCTCTACACGGGATACATATTCCTGCTTATAATACTGCATAGTGTTCACAGGATCAAACTTTATAGGCATGTTAGTGATGAAGTGAACGGCACAGGGATCATGGGGGTGGACTATTTAACTGTGTGAGGGAGATAAATAGGCTTCAGATGGTGGGAATTAGAGAGCATCGGAAAATGGTGGTATGAGTACTTGGCAGGGGAGAGTGTGACTCACTGTTTATCTGCTCCGTCACAGAGACCAAGTGAGCTTGATAGAAAAGAAAACCTTGTTAAAAGAGTGCCACATGAAATGCACTCAGCTATTAGGTCCTTACCATGCACTTCATGTTTCATTTTAGACTTTTTTCATTGACTCAATGCTTTACGTCATAGGTCTTTATTTAATTTACTTATTAAAGAGTGCCCAGATTAAGCCCATTTGAGGATTTTTTTACAGCATCTCTCCATCACATATTTTATTGATTATGTGTATATACTGTATATCTGTAGAATTTGCATATGTTTAGTCCCATACACTAAAAAAGTCACTAAAGAGACAGAACACAGTCAGGTAACTTTATTGGGTTAACGTAAGAACAGTCGGTGGAGCCGTGTACAGTAGTCAGTAATATATCAATCATCAATTAAAAGTTCATCTCAGAATGTCATGTTCTTGGATACAACTGAGTTCTCGCTCCTGCACATAAAACCAAAAAAAATCCAACAGCATCAAATTACAAAAATAATATATAAAGTTTATGCACAACAATGTGACATGTGAAGCAACAAAAATGAAACGCATTCAGGTTATTAGGTGTGTGCTGCCAGTTTAAGTCAAAAACGCTATAAACAAAATCATTGAAAATGGCATAATCTTACAAATTATCACCAAGATAATACCACCAAGTCATTGAAGGAATGTTCAATGTAAAGGTTCTAATACAGAAAAGTTAAGCTCTGTATTCTTTCAAATATATGCTGAATACTGCTCACTTAGAGGGCGCCAGCGTTTATTTACTTCTGCTCAGCAAACACAAGTAGATATATTTTTAAAGCTCGCCATGAAAAGCTAACTTTGAGGAGCCAAAGGGATGAAGCAACCAGACCCATGTGACTTTTTAATACACAATATTTTGCAGTAGGTCCTTGTGATAGTCTCAAAGGATTGACTTACACTTGAATACAATATGTTCCATTGTGTGAGACCGATATCAGTCTCAGAGGAAAAAGTTGAACACATTTAGGGCTGCAACTAACGATTATTATTTTCATAGCTAATCAATCTGTCAATTGTTTTCCCGGGTAATCAAGTTGTTTGGTCTCTAAAATGTAAGAAAATAGAAAAAAATAGTGATCAGTGCTTCCCAAAGCTTTAGATGACATCCTCAAATGTCTTGTTTTGTCCACAACTCAAAGATATTCAGTTTACTGTCACAAAGGAGTGAAGAAACTAGAAAATAGTCACATTAGACAAGCTGGAATCAGAGACGTTTTCCCTTTTTCCCATAACAAAGGACTCAAAGCAATTTATTAATTATCAAAATAATTGGTGAATAATTTAATTGAGTGGCACAACAAATTAATTCATATTTGCAGCTCTAAATGCATTACATAGAAACGTTTTGACGTGGGTCTGGGGAGTGTATGTGTGTGTGTGTGTAACAAATACAAACAGCGGCACAGCCCATAGAGAAGAGTCTCTCTCAGCTCCAGGGACTTGTGTCATGTCTACGCATCCGAACCCTTCTGCCTGCGTTTGGAGGGCGGGATCAGACGCGTGGGAAGCTCCGGGGGCAGACCGTGGCCCTCTAGCTTCACCTCGATCAGGTGGCTGGCCAGGGCAAACTCTTCAGCATCCAGCATGCCATCGTGGTCCACGTCGGACAGCTTCCAGATGCGACCCAGAACCGAGTTGGGCAGGCGGGAGCTCTCCATCCAGTCCTTGGCCTTGTTTCCGCTCAGCTTCCCCTCGCTGGGAGCCAGGTTATAGAAGATCTCATCATACTTGGGCTTGTCTTTGGTCACCACCCAGTCTTCCTCCTCCTCGCATCCCTCTCCGTTCTCCATGGTGAAGGGGTCGCCCTCCCCGAACGGCCCGGCGCGGGTCCCGATGAAGGCCCCGCCCTGCACGCCTGGCTGCTCGCCCGCCTCCAGCTCCTCCTGCCGCAGCAGGGGCATCAGCTTGGAGATGTCTGCGGAGAGCAACTCATCCAAGGCTGTCATCAGATTAGGCTTCAAGGTTTTGAACTTGGTGAAGTCATGAACCATCAGTTGCTCCTTTAAAATGGAATGATACAAATGTGTTAGCCAGTAGATCAGGAGTCTTTGTTTTGTAAGCCATGGACCCCATAACTGAAAGAGAGATGGAGCAGTGACCCCCTATTACATCTAGCCTATTGTAGAACATTAAGCTGCGTATTAAACTGGGCCTACAATAATGTGTAGGGTGGCTTAAAACCTTTATACATACCTTTTTAGTTCATGGAATACACTATTAAAACTATTAATTGTTGGCATGATTTTACAAAACATGTTTCAATGTTAAACATACAGCATCTCTGCTCTCTGAACTATTCAGACTTCAGGGCCAACGTGTCTCTGTGATAAGATAACGCTGACCCTGAAGTTGGATAAATAACAGGCTTTCACACCTATCCTCATTCATTCCAGCATACATGTACTTGATGTAATTGGTGATTAAATACAAAAAAGACGGGTGTCGCCTGTCTATTTAAGCAGAACTGCCCTCACAGTAGTTTCACAGAAGTATTTCCGTCACTGGCTCCCAGATGTGCCCGGACTCAGACTAACCTGCATCTTGGCACAGTCTGGGAAGTCTCCAGGAGAAATGTTGTGCTGCAGCTGGATCTTAGAGAAAATCACTGGCAGCTGATAGATCAGATTCTTCTTTTTGTTGTCCTTCCTGAAGACAGAAGGCATCTCCTGCTTCAGATAGCTGATGATGTGGGCATGGACCTGGGAGTGAGAAAAGAAAACGTACCGAGGTTGTAACCAGGGGCGGAGCCAGACATTGTTCCGGGGGCATGCTCCATTTACGGTAGCTATATGCAGCCGTAAGTTATAGAATGCCTGAAAATCATTTTGGTAAAACATGATAGTTGCCAAGGGAAAGTATCATCCTGTAGACGCTATCCTGTTTTGTATGTAACTGTTCTCCAACTGACTTCATTATTCTGAAACCTGAACACAACTAATGTTGAGGATGGCAGTTAGGTTAGGAATTCGAAGTAAACACCATAAGTGATCTTGAAATGTATTTTTAGTAGAGTTCACTGAATGAATGGCAATAATTTCTCAGTCCGGTCATAGAGAAAAGAGGGGAAATGACACAAAGTTAAAGCCCCAGAATAGCCCCGCCTCTGGTTTTAACACAACTAACAGGGTTAAAGTGCACTGATGTCAACCTGTCAATAAACATTTAGAGAACACATGTTGCCGTGCCAATAAAACCCACCCTGACCAGACGTGCCCTCTTGACCAGGTCATTGAGCTTGCGTAAAGCTGCGTTGCGAGGGAGGTTTTGGATGTCAGCGAACAGATCCTCCTCCTCCAGCTCAAACAGCTTTCGGTTGTCGGCCACCATCAGTGGCTCGGACCAGAAGGAGCCAATGTAGACGCGCAGAACCTCCGGGGTGCCAAACACTTTTCCCAGGGACCACATGAGTGCACCGTACACCCTCATCAGCTGCTGGGTGCCCACCATGTCGGCCTTGTTGAGCACCACACGCAGCTTGTCCTCGTTGCCTTTCAGGGCGCCGATGGCCTCGGAGAACTCGTCTGAGATCTCCAGTTTGTGGGCATCAAACAGCAGGATGATGCGGTCCACGCGCTCGGCAAACCAGCGCAGCACAGCCGGGAAGTCATAGCCTGTTTTGGATCGAAAAAGTTGGGTTAGGGCTGCACCATATGAGGAAAACATGTGGTAATGTTGTTGAATATTGCGATACTGATATTGCTGGCGATAAATTAACTTAAAGTGTATTCAGTTACCTAAACCTAAAGCAGAAACAAAAAGGAAGCAGGAGAGGGGGGGGGGGTCAACATGGTCAGCAGTAGGGGTAGTTGCTCAGTTCATAAGGAGTTGGGTTGGAATCTCAAGGGCCGCTGGTTCAAGTCCCCGTATGGACCAAAGTACGGAGTGTGGATTGGTGGCTGGAAAGATTCCACTTCACATCCTGGGCACTGCCAGGTGCTCTTGAGCAAGGCACCGTACCCCCTCTGCTCAGGGCGCTGGTCCAGCCCGGCAGCCCACTTACTCTGACATCTCTCCATTTGTGTGTCTGTGTGTGTGTGTGTGTGTGTGTGTGTGTGTGTGTGTGTGTATTTCAGGCCTGTCTGTGTGTAGTGATTACTAACAAAACAGAGTCTAAATTGTAATTTCCCCACTGCGGATCAATAAATAATATAAATTGTTATTAATTAAATCCTTCCCAACTCTTCTTTTATGTGTGTCTCTAAAGCAGCTGTACGCTCAGACACCAGGGGTGCACTGTATGCATAACATATTAAACTATCCTTTATGTAAATATGGAAAATATCAGTCTACAAGTCCAGTGGTGAAAAAGTAACTAAGTACATTTACTCCCCGGCCATACTGACCGGTCCCCCACATTTTCCGGAATTCATTTCTTAATGTATTTAATGTAGAGGATTAAGTTTAGCTTGTTTAAATACATTGCAAAAGCACAGCTGTTTAGTACTTTTTCAAATCTCACATTCAAACCTTAAAAACACCAGAGCAACTACACTGAGCAAAAATATGTAAATGCATGAAAAACTTTCAGCTGTCAGCAGAGGAATGTAATTTAGTACATTTTCTCAGTAGAGAAAGTAGAGACTGAGGTACAATTTTGAGGTACTTGTTTACTTCTACTCCACTACAATTCAGAGGCAAATACTGTACTTTTTTACCATTTGATAACTTTGCATATTCAGATTACTAATACAAATTCTTATCAACAACTACAATATGATATAGTGGTATAGATGAAGCTATGCAGCAGTAAATAAAGTTAAATTAGCCCCATCGTTAGCTGCTGCATCATTGTAGTGATATACAGGTACGCATTCATCTATCAATAATTATAATCCAATAATATAATTTATTATTCTGAAATGGGCCATTCTGCATGATAAGTACACATACTTTTTGTACTAGAAGTACATTCTGATGTTTTTGTACTTTGACTTAAATACATTTAGAATGCAGGAGTTTTACTAGTGTATGAACAGTGTATTTCTACACTGTGGTATTGTTACTTAAGCTCAGAGTTCTTCTTCCACCACTGTACAAGTCTAACAAAACCAAGTTTGATATTTTTGTGTGATCAACATGATTATCCTCAAAAGGTCAGTTCACCCAAATGACAAAATCAGCATATTTTAACACCTACCGTCTGTGGTATAGCCATAAAAGACGGGTTTGGTTTTAAGATATCCATCTCTGAAATGTCTCTCAAGGGAAACTGTTAGGTGATATGATAGAATGGGCTCTAGACCAACTCTATCTGTAAACTGTCCTGAGATAACTCCTGTTATGATTTGACGCTATAAATAGAATTGAATTGAAATTGTTGCGCTCACAGAATTGCATCATGTTTTCAAAAACAATGCCCCGGTTACTCTGGATAACCAACAGACGTCACTGGAACTACTTTTAACCAAAGAAATACTGGATTATCCAGAGAAAATGGAACGTTTTTTTCTTTTTTCTGGGAAGAAATGTTGAAGCTGAGTTTTAAATTATCGCATTGCTGTGAGCACCACAAACTACATTCCATTCACCTCCATTGTATGGGGGGGGGGGGATATTTCAACACCTCAGCAGATAAACCCAAAACCATCTGCAAGATCCCACCGGTGGTAAGAGAGGAAATATGTTTATCACAGTTTTGATGCGCTGACTCGTATTAATTGCATCATGCAGATTGACTTGAGTAATAATGGGTTACTTAAAGCATGGATGGATAGAAAAGTGAAAAACTACTGTGAGATGATGATATGTTATTTCTCAAAAGAACATTCCTTCCGATATGCTGACAGACTCTTCGTCAGTACCGTCTCTGTTCCTGGTTAGGATTTTATGGCTGCTGCTAAGATGTTTTCTTGCCCCTGCTGCCAAGTGTTATTGTGACAGAGTAGATTGGTCCCATGGGTTAGCCAGGCGTGCCAAGGAGATGAGTTTGTGAGCCGACGTTGAAGGATGTATGGTCTCTGCAGGCCTTCCCCCCCATTCCCTCTCCTCACCTTTGTCGCGTCTCTCACCTCGGCTCACTCTCTGCTTGGCCCCGGACAGGATCCCCGGCGTGTCGATGATACTGATACTCTCCAGAACCTGGTTGGGCATCTGGGCGCACTGGAACCTGGTGTTTCCATCAGCACACACAGGAGACAAGTCACATATACTCGTGGTTCCCAAACTATTTATTTTAAAGGCATTTTAGCCCTTATTTTATTTGATAGGACAGCTTAGACATTTGAGAGAGAGGGGGGGCACAACATGCAGCAAAGGACCGCGGGTCCAATTTAAACCTGCTGCAGCTGCGGCGAGGACTGAGCCTCTGTCCGGGGGGGGCGCTCTATCAGGTGAGCGACCCAATAGGGGTGCATGATTCAGAAAATGTCATGATTCGATTCAATATGGATTTTTAGGCTCAAGATTCAATATGTGATTTTTGATTCAAAAACGATTCTCAATTAAAAAACACGGTATGTAAATGTGGTTTCCTTTCCCACGTGATAGTATATACGGCATTACAAAAAAAATAATTTGTATCAATTTTTGGAATTCTATAAATTGAATTTGAATCTGTAGAGCTTGAATTCCCACACTTTTTCACGTCAAGGACCCCTAAGCTGCAGACCCGGGATCCCCATTTCAGAAGATTTCATCCCACGGCAACGCACCTGATAGGGAGTTTTGCTTTTAGATGTTTTATTACCAAAAGTATATGAAACCCATGACCAAACTAGTCATACATTCTTCCATTGTGTTACTTATGGACGGAATCGGAATCATAGTTAACCAATTAGTCCCTGTTTTGCTAGGGAACTGCTGGGACTCCAAGTATAGCTGGGCGATATGGACACAATTAATTATCACAACATTTATGACCAGCGGTGACGGTTGACAATTGGCGTTTTCACAAAATATTAACACAATGAGATTTGAGATAAATAATCAGCAGTAATGTGGATATAATGATAAAGTGGGTAAAGGCAAATAATAAAACAGCTAGAACAGTCTGGTAAGCTCAGAGAATGACATCACTTTACTGTAATGCAGCCCTTAAAACCAGGAAAAGACAACACTTGTATCATAACACGATATTACGATATCCAAAATCTAAGGCGATATCTAGCCTCGTATCGATCAGCCCTACCTTCAAGGACCCCTAGGGGGGTCCCCAAGCCCCACTTTGAGAACCAGTGACCAACAACATTAAAGACTAAGTTCAGAGAGGTCCATTTTGTTTGAAAACAGTGCCGAAGGAAATCATCTAAATCATGTAAAAAATAGTTAACTATTATCAAAGAAGCCAATGTGATCTAGACAGCAGATTGGAAGCTGCCCTCTCCAACCCCCCCACCCCTCTCTCCACCTCTCCCTCCACAGGCCATTGTGTTCAAGCAGGCCTCTCATTGCTAAGGGCTTCCTGAAGGAAAATGAGCCCCACAGCCAGAATCAAACAATAAGGCCCACTAATGATGTGTGGCTTACAACAACAACACCACTTCCTGCGACTTATGAACTTAACGAGCCCGCCGGTCCCAGAACAGGAAGTCAAAGCAAAAGGAGAGACGCAATTGCGTTCACAAACACACCCTGGCGAGGGAGAGAGGGACTTTGGAAAACTGGCATCAGACATTTCACATTAGAGCTCCATCAATAGTTGGCTTGTGTGTTCACATCTAGCCTGCATGGCCATGTCCCTGACAGCTAACAGCCCTTTTTTTGTAAAAACATGTGATTTCTCTGCAGTGGAAAAACATACACAGAAATGTGGCAGCCCCCACAGTAAACAGAGCAGAGGAAAAAACTTCAATGTTAAGCTTTCTCAGGTTTCCTGAGCCTTAAACAGTCTGTGACTTCATTTGTTTGTCTTTGCACCGAGGGGCTGTGGCGCCCTCTGACCTCCTCTTTCAACTTGCGTACATGGCAATTCCTATCTGCCATGTACGCACGAGTACATCAGCTTTCATCACCCTCTCGGGCGATGTCGCTCCCTTTCTCTATTTTTCCACAAATAAGGCAAGTACCTCCCCGCTCTGAAATTTGGCACAAGGACTTGAAATTCCAAAGAGCAAAAAAATGTTCTGTTATCTCTCCTTCTTGGGTTCTCTCACACATAGTCTGTCCATTTGATTCTGATATCTATCTGGCTCCCTGAGTGGAATCATTACACAACACACTGGGAATATCTGCCCTGCTCTCACCTGTTGAGAAAGGTGTTCCCAAAAGGGTTGAGTTTGCGGAAAGGCTTGTTGGGGTCTACGATGAGGGCGTTCCCGGGGATGACTCCCTCCACCTCCCCGTGCATGATGGCAGTGAAGCAGTCGGTGGTGGGTTCAGGTCCCACCCTGCTCCCAGGAATATCCTGCTCCAGTAGATACCTGTCAATCACACATATAGCGTGAAATTATTTAAGTACTGGTTCTTAAAATAAATTAAGCAATCACACAAAATGTTAACAGTGAACAAATGGTTGATGCAGGACTGTTACAACACCAATAACTGAGGTTTCTGTATGTTTAAAGTTTTTTCTCGCCGCTGTAGCACAAAATGCTTGCTCTTGAGGGGGAAAGGTTGGGTCTCTGTAACTTATAGAGTGTGGTCTAGACCCGGGGTGTCAAACATACGACCTGTGGCCCATAACCGGACCATCACTGGATGACTTTGCAAAGTGTGAAAATTGCAATTGCATTAAAAAGCTTCAGTGCGTAACGTTTTGATATGAATGAACTTCCGTTACATTCAAGCCATTGCCAAATGATTGAGTTATTTTTGAGATACAAAAATAACAAAGACCGTCAGCTCCACACAAGTCTCTGTATGTCGCAGTATGACTATGTTCAGACGATTGTGTTGTCCGCCAACTTTCCGTGCAGAAACTCGAGTGAAGATGATGAACTCTTTTAAAGAGTATATCCTGTTTTTTTTAATCCTCCGTGTCCTCCTTGGCAACTAGCAGATAGAGGAGGGAGGGTGAGTAGGTGGGGGTTGTGCCCGATCACGAAAGGCTTGTATCATGTGAACGCGCCAACAGTTTTGTTGTCTTTACTTAGAATTCCTAATGGGGGAGACAGAAACTCAACACTATAGCTTTAATTCCAATTCCAAATTTACCAATTTAATCTCAGACAACATCTGAGTTCTTTTTCCGTAGATTTTTGACTTTGAGTTTTTTCTCAAACTGTTACCCCTCTCTTAGGTCCGTAACATTATTTTTGTTCCTACTATGGCCTTAGAACGCTGTCGTAGCAGAAGCAATTTGCATTTTCCAACATCAAGCTGACAAGAAACTCCGTGGCAGAAAGTTTCTGATCTTTCTGGAGAGGTTTACTGGTCTGGCCCACTTGAGATCAAATTAGGGGGACGTGGCCCATCAACTAAACTGAGTTTGCCCCTTCCCCCAGTCTAGACCTACTCTATCTGTGAAGTGTCCTGAGATGAATGCGGTTATGATTTGACACCATAAATAAAATTTAATGGAATTGAACTAAAGTCTTACTTGATGAACGTTGTCTTTCCAGTGGAGTACTGTCCCACCACCAGCACCATAGGCTTGTTATCGAAGTCTGCATCCTCCAGACTGAGAGAGTGGAAGTCATGGAAACCATAGTATTCCTCCAGAGGCAGCAGCTTCTTGCGATACAAGGACTTGAGCCCTTCTGTCACGGTGCGGATCACCTCAGGCGCCTTCTTCACATTTTTTCTCCCCCAGCGGGACATGTTGACTGACTGACAAGAGGAAAGGGAGCTTCTTACAACAAAATTAAAAAAAAATCTGTGGCAGAGTGTCTGACGTGTGGAACTGTATTTCCTGTGGTTAAACCTTGGAGAACCTTCAGGTGTTTCCTGTATTTGTGTGAACGCTGCTCACTTGTCCTTGGAACCTCCCGTGCACACGACGAGGAATGATAGGGCCGATGTTTTGTTTCAAGTCTTTCCCTTCGACAACAGTCGCCACACTGATCACTTTCAGCCCCTGTAATATGGACAGAAAATAAGACAGGTAGAGGTTAATACCAACAGAAAATGAGAGATTGTCTATTTGGCAAAAGACAATGCATAGAGTTCTTGCATCTGGTGATCAAAGTCTGTCACAACCTAGAGTAGGGATGTGGAATCTGGAGTAAGCTTCAGCCCGCCAGGAGTCGGCCAAGCGATGTCAGTGCATGTCTGGAAAAAGTTGGTGTTCACACTGGAAACCCTGCGTCAGGATCTGCACAGGCGCAGCTCATTTTCTTATAGTGAAATGAGTAAGGCATCCCATTTATCCCCCTGCAGTTCCTTTTAGTCAGACATGGAACATGTGCATGGCTTAATTGTTCATTTAATGGAGAAAAGAAATCTCATGGGAGGGTGGTCATTACATGGAAATACAACGGTAACCCTTTTATTACTGCAGTCTACATGAATGGAAAGATTGGATTAGGAATTGAAGGCACAACTCATTATGAGAAGCAGACTGACACAAAGGCACAGAGGTAAGACACGTGTCAGCAGACATTCACTCATCTGTGGAGAGCTTCCCTTTTTAAAAAAAAAACAAAAAAGCAAATCTGCCCAGAGGAGAATAGGCAACACAGTCCTGACATGTCACAAGACCAGTGTGGAAAGACTTCTTGTCAAAATGGCCAACTCTGGATATCTACAGGAGAGTCATTAAATGCGGTTTGCCCGCCATTACATGCAAAAGCACTGTGCCAGCCAAGCTGTACGAGTTCCAGTTGCTCTATAAGCGATAGCGGTGAGAATCATCTCAATCTCTGGGATCAACTTAGAAAGTTTAAGGGTGGTGGAAAATGCCTTGTGGGTTTGTGCACCACAATTGCAACAGCGTTGGCCTTAGAACCAGAAATGTAACATGCAGGAGCAACAAGTAGCAGGGGAGTCATACTTTAATATCCAAATGAAGAAATGGAAAATAGTTGTACAAAGACTTAAAACCCAATCATTCTTCAGCCAAGTTGTGACTTGAACACAGACAGAACCAAGTCTCAGTTTCCACTACTTTATAACAATATTGTCATATTTGAGTACAAGGTCAAATACAAGATGATTATTATAGGCAATGTTAAAGTTAAAAAAGGAGTATTTACCAAGTTATTATGGAGAAAGCAGACTCAAGGCGTCTCTCTCTCTCTCTCTCTCTTCAGTCCTGCCCTCTGGAGCTTGGAAAATATTTAGACTTGAGGAGACAGAAGCAGTCTCTTGGAGGAGCTGCTGCTACATGTATAAACCCCTGAGAGCAGCGAGATTACAGACAATCCTTCTTCTCCGGGGGTTTAATGTATTTTAGATGAGCTCCAAATCTGGCAAAAGGTTCCTTACTCTGCTTGCTGAAAGAGCACAAGTCAAACAGTGAGACACAGACACACCGCTCTGAGGCAAACTTACTCACTCTCCCTTGGCTTGCTTCTCCAACTTTAATGCACCTCCTCCAGGGATGCCTGGCAACACTGTGGGTAGCACAAACACTCTGCTCAGGGCAGGGATGAGCACAGCTGTGGTCAGAGGGCGGGGACCTGGAGGAGGGGTGTTGAATAAATAATTTGGGTGGAGTCTTTTTTTTTTTTTTTTTTAAACATGACATACCTTCAGTGTTCTTATGCATATTTTGAACGATAACACAACCACGTGATGCACCCCTCCAGCTGTAGCCTCGAACTCCTCTATGATTTTCATTTGGCACTCTTTTTTTTTTGTTCTTTCTACCAGAACTACTGTAACACGTCATACATCTAAAGATGCGACCCCCGCCCCCCCCCCCATCTTGCTCCTCCCAAAACTCTGTGAACCTTCGGGCAATGATGCGCACAAACCAGCCCTACTTTTCCACTTCCATGCACCGCCTGCTGGTTGTCTGTTAGCAAACACGCCCG
Source organism: Etheostoma perlongum (assembly GCA_026937815.1). Lineage (NCBI taxonomy): Eukaryota > Metazoa > Chordata > Actinopteri > Perciformes > Percidae > Etheostoma > Etheostoma perlongum. The sequence continues at coordinate 11,342,321 of CM049373.1, forward strand.
GCACCATCCCCATCACACGGCACTCCTCAGTCATGATTAGTCATTCAAAAGAATGTAACCCTGAAGCTAGACAAAATGAGGACTAGAGGACCTGCGATGTTTCATAAAAGAAGCAAGGTTTAATTTACAGTTTTACTAAATGTACATTTCTTTTTAAAAAGTGTCATTATACACAATAAATACAATACAAAATTAATCTGTAATACTATACTTCAAATTCTCTTACGGTCTTTTGTACATTATTATTGTTCCTTTTTTCCCCATTTCAATGCTTGTGCTGCGTTTGTGTTTGAATTGTCCACTAGGCTTAAAAAAAAAAAAAAAAGACAAAAAAATACAGATGGGAGGCAGGGATACAATGGCAGAAAGATGACACACTGAGAACACAGAAAATTAACAGTTAAAACTGGCCTGCCCCCTGCTGACTGAAAGCATAAAGTCCTAACCTGGCAACAAAAGCTACAGGGGGACAGGTGTGTGTGTGTGTGTGTGTGTGTGTGTGTGTGTGTGTGTGTGTGTGTGTGTGTGTGTGTGTCTGCGTGCGTGCGTGTGTGTGGTCTAAAAACAAGAACCTGGAGAAATCACCATCAACATTAGAAGCAGAAACAAACTGAATTTCCTTACATTTCATTTACATCTTGACAGCACAGGACTACAGTACCCAAGAGAAGTCAAAAGGAAAACAACTTCACAATTTTTCAACAAATGATTTTCTCGACATGTTTTACTTGCATGCATGTAATAGAAATGATGGAGGTTGAGGCCAATTGATTTTTCCAGACAAAAGGATAGTTGCCTTGTGAGCAGTGTAACTAAGGAAATGGATTCTTGATAAAGAGGTGGCTGTGTCAATTTCGCATGTGCTGTTTTGCATCTGTAGGGCAGCAATATCGTGACAAGAGAATCCCATTTGGTTGGTAAGGGAAGACACTATGTATTATGCCGTTATGCAGTATGAACCTAGTTATATCCCCTTCTGTCTCTCAGCTGCAGGTAGCCAAGTTAAATAAAAATTAAAAAACTTGTTGACTTCTTAACTGTTTAAATGAGCTGCCAGATGCTCATTGAGACACCGTTTAAACCAGCAGACAAACCGCTGTGGATGAGAGACTGGTGCTCAGGCCATATGAAAGGAATGTAGGGATACTAAATGAGAATGAGAAAAAAGAAAAGATCAAAAGTGAAAAAGAAAGAAAGAAAACGACAACATTATTATCTTATTTCATCACGGCGCTACCTCAGGCTCTAAATGACAAAGAAATGTCTGGACAATTCAAATGGACAAACAAAGCCAACACAGCTTGGAAGAGTAGTACAGTGATACTGTTTTCAGTGTACCACCACCACCACCACTCCCCCGCCCCCTCCCGCCTCCACATCTGTCTCTCAGTCACTCCCCCTTGTCAGTCTGGCCTGGGGCAGAGGGGCTGTTATCTGCTTTGAGTCTGGGACACCAGGCTGCCATTGTGGCCACGGCCACCGACCTGAGGGTGCTGGGCCAGGGAGGACGATGCGGAGGCAGAAGAGGAGGGTGGTACTGAGGGTCTGTGGGATGAGGCTGCCAAGCCCCCGGGGCGCTGGCTTTGGTGTTGCTGGGACCTGCTGTGGCCCCCTTTAATGTGGTGGCCGCGGGCGGAGGGCTCCTGCTGCAGGTTCAGGATGCTGTCGATGGCACACTGCAGGTGCTCGTTCAGAGAGTCGTCCGGGGGGGCTGCCGCTGGAGAAGCTGGCGTTGTCCATGTCAGGGGAGTCTGACTTGCAGCGTTTGGCAGGAAGCAAAGAGTCTCGCGTGAAGGAGGACTCTGGGGAGGGAGGCCCAGGGGCATGCTGGTCCATTCTGAACGTCCCGCCGGCCCTATGTCTGTTTTTCCCACTCGCCCTCTTGTATTTACTTACATCTGTCTCTTGGTCTGTTTGCTCCTCCCCTCTCTCCTTGGCCCCCTCCCGGTCTGGGAATTGTGGGTGATGGTGGTGCTGTGTGGTTTTGATTCCACGGTTGAACACCTCGTCCATTTCGTCCAGTCCCTGCATTGCACTCCTTAAACGGCCCATTTCGTGGCTCGACTCTGTGTGGGTATGCAAGGCATCTCTGCCTCGTTTCTCCACCTTCACACTGGCTATAACTGTCCGCTCTGAGGGGGGGGATGAGGCATCGTGCTGGGGGGGTGATGGCGTGGGTCTCGGGTAGGACAAACTTTCGTCTCCTCCCCCAGGAACACCGGGTCTGACCCGGGGACTAATGTTTTCCCGGTAGGTTTTCCTAAGGGGGAGACGGCATGTTGTTTGCGAGGGCGTGGCAGTGGAGGCAGAATTGTGTTTGACCCCACCCCCCGTCGTGGTGATCCAACGACCCATTCACTTGAGTGGAAGAGGAGGAGGAGGACAACGACCAAGTGTGGGAGGTAGAGGTAGAGGAAGCTGGGGCTGCGTTGGGGGGAACAGTACCTCTCAGTGGCGGGTTAGACTGAGTGGTTGCTGTGGTGACCAATGAGGCAGAGGAAGCAGTGCATATGGGAGACTGAGTTCTAATTACTGTGGGAGGGGGCGTTGACAGTGGGCGGGGCTTTGGGTGTGGTACAGCAGCTTGGCTCTGGGGCTGAGTCTGAGGCTGGGATGTGGACTGGCCGCTCTGCTGGGGCTGAGGGTGTGTGCACAGGGTCTAAGGCAGTGTTGTGGACCACCTTGCTGAACCCTGTCTGGTCCTGCTTGATCTTCAGCTTCAGGCCTATTCTCCTGCGAGCCTCGTAGGTCTTCATAGGCGGTTTGCTGGTTCTCTGCGGGAGGGCGTCATCGTCATCGGGCGATGCTGCCGGAGCGCGAAGGAGGAGCTCTGGCCGGCGGGTTCGGCCAGCCTGGCCGCTGCAGCTGGAGGTGGGGGCCCGCCGCTGGACCAGGACACAGAGGCTCCGCCTCCGCCATGCTTGATGACCAGTTTGGTAGGGGGGAAAGGGGTGGCGGTGGGGGCGGGAGGAGGTGCTGGAGCTGAAGCAGGAGCAGGGACTGGAGCGGAAGCAGGAGATGGAGACGGGGTGGGAGCAGGAGGAGGGTTTGGGGCGAGGTTTGAGAGAGGGGCTGGGACCGGAGCTGCAGGCGCTGGAGCAGGGACAGCAGCGGCTACGCCTCCACTCGCTGATGTGGGCTCGGCAGAAGGTGCTTTCTGTTGGGCTGAAACTACACTCTCCAACATGCGGGCATTTGCCACAAACTCTTCTGCAATGAAAAAAAAAAAGAAGTTTATCGTTAGCATACACCTAATTTAGATCAAAACAACCACAAAACAAGGGTTGGGCATCATTTATTTTCTTCCCCCCGCATTTAAGTGGCACCGACACTAGGCACAGAAATCCGTGTTGCTATTCGGTCCGGTAGATATCGGACGTTTAAGAACCATAACCGATATTGGCAATATTGGTTTTGGTACCCAACCCTACACAAAACTCATGTATGGCCACAAACAGTGCTAGGGTACCTGGTCTCTCCTTGGCCAAAATCCTGTCCTGGCTCAACGCAATCTTCTCCTCCTGAATGAACATCCGGTCAATCATCACCATCTCTGCCGAGGGGCCCAGTCTCTGCTCGGGTTTAAACGCCAAAAATACCATCAGTTCAACATCAATTCAGGACGAGGAACACGACTGGAATGCAGATGGTGAGAATGCTGGTTTATAAACTTACTTTTGACTCAGCAAAGAGCAGGTGGCGATACTTATCCAGCATCGCCTGGGTCCTTTTCAGCAGATGGCAGGAGACCGTCTCAAATTCATCATCCACTATGCAAGAGAAACAACACGTTCATGAAGATTGTGAATTAGGGAAAACTTGGTAGCAAACTGTTCCACAGGAAGCTATGGAGTGTGTTACCTTTCTGATAATCTTGAGAAGAGTTGGCAGTTCCCTGGTAGAGATGGTAAGGCAGCAGTCTGTGCATCGTGTCCTCAAAGGAGTAAAAAGGGGCACTGTAGTTTGGGTGAAGCACTGAACCCTGCTGTTTCCTCAGCTGTTCCAGCATCCTGCAGTGAGGCGTGGATAAAGAAATACCGTTTAGAAAAACTGCGTTACGAGACAGGTAATGTAAGCCAATAAAAATGCATTCGCGGCACCCACCTGGCTTCTTTGCTGGGCTCTGCACTGAAAGGCATCTTCATTGTTGTTGTCTGTGACGTGAACAAACGTCAAACAAAGAGATTACACCTTCCGGCTGAAGCTTAAAAGTGGGAGGCAGTTTTTTTTTTAGGACCTTGCTAACAACATGCAGTGACAATCCTTTACCTGAGTTTGGACTGGAGCTGGGGGCTGTGGAGCAGGCATTTGAGTAAGACTAGTACCTAACACCTGTATCTGCATCCCACCTTTCCCCAGAGTCATCCCTCCCACTGAGCTGATCACCCCTGGCTTTGGCTGAACCTGTAGGGCAAAAAAAATCAGGAAAGTTAGACGGTGACAAAAAACATTTAAGTACCCTTTTTTTTAACATTTTAAAACTCAGTATTGAATGCTGGGAGATTGTAAAACAGCTAGCTCACAATGCACAATGACCACCATGCATATCCTTGATATATATGCCATGAAAGGAATTGGCTTTGAGATGTGATTTGTACCTGTGCAGGCTGGTTAAGGCTGGAAGGAGTGACAGTCTGATTCACCATTGCTCCAGCTGGCCCTTGGGCTCCTGAGAATACCTGTAAGTCACTTGATGCTATAACAAGAGGAAACAAACCATTAAAAGAGGGAAATGCTTCAAGGTGTGCCCAGGGTCCTGCCATTGGGAATCAGTAGGGATAATCTGTGTCTAACCTGGAGCCGGTGTTTTGACGAGCACCGACATCTGCTGCAGCACTGAGGGAAGCTGAGCAGGCGGACCGGCGCTGGGCGATGATGCAACCACCACTTTATCAACGGGCACGTCTTGCTGGGAGCTGAACGGACCGGCGGCTTGAGGCTGAGCAGCCTGCTTGGCCTGCAGCACGATGCTCTGCTGCACCTGGATACACATCAGGACAGGTCAAGGCTAGCCGTCTCTCCTGCTTTGTACTGGTAAGATGATCAATCCTACCATCAGCTGGAAATGATGCTCACTAGGGCAGAATGATTGTCTTCAAATCGATATCGCGATGTTAACGAATGTGTTTAGCTAATCGCAAAGACCACGATTAATTAAAATGGGAATTATTTAGTTGAATGTTTGGTGCAACATTTGGTTTCAGATATAAGATAAAGGTTGGAATAAAGTTACATATCACATTGTTTACAGAAATGTCCTTGTTCTTTCAAATTATTTTGTTTTGCATTATAAAACATGATCTTAGAAGGTGCAATATTTAGATAAAACACTAATTGAATCGTAATCGTAATAACGGTCAGGAAAATCGCAATTTGATTTTTTCCACCCAAATCGTCCAGGCCTACATCTCACCCATTCTTTCTATCATACTATGTTGAGATGTTTCATCAACCATTGCAATACATTCTGTTAAATTAGGATTGTATAGCAATATATCTGCTTCTATTAAATCACATCAATGTCACTTTATTGCATGGATTATGTTGATCTCAATCTTTATTTCTGTTTCTCTCTATACTTCTGAATGTTGTATCCATTGTACTGCTGCAACAACAACCCAACGTCCAGTCTGCGAACAATAAACGTTTACCGTATCGCCGTAAAGGAGTAGGAAAACATATCAGGTATACCATCCAATTGCAAGTAGCAGCTTATGGGATGTTTTTGCCTCTTTTCAATATAAAGAAACTTATTTAAACGGTGGAAAGTACACACAGCCACATATAAGCATTGCATGTATTACATTCTACAACAGGACGAGCTGTATCAGATAAAACACACTGTACAGTTAATTTTGTTCTGAATGTTGCAAACCAGCTCATATATGTACCGCGCACTACAGCTGCAAAGATAAATCAATTAGTTGATCGACTTCAGTAATTGTTTATGAAAGAAAAGTTAAAATTCTCTGATTCCAGCTTGTTAAATGTGAATATGTTCTAGTTTCTTTTCTCCTCTGTGAAAGTAAACTGAATATCTTTGAGACAAAAAAAAAGACATTTGAGGACTTCATCTTGGGGTTTGGAAAGCACTGATCACCATTTTCTGACATTTTAAAAACCAAATAACTAAACGAGTAATCGAGTAAATGACCGACAAAGAACGTCATCGTGCACATTTACTGGGATACAGTATCAACAGAGCATCAAAAAGCAGAATGGGATGTCAAAATACACAAGACTATTCTACTGGTGAGACTGCTCATTGCGTGCATATTCCATAACAAGTTTTCATGAAGAGACGTTTGCGGTGAACTGGGACAATACCTGGTGTAGCTTGTCCAGCAGCTGTTTCTGCTGAGGCGAGGGCTGGCTGATGGCCGACAGCGTCTGAATCTGTGCAGCGACTAGTTGCAGGTGGTGCTGGTGCTCTGCTGTCAGGCCCGGGATCGGAACCTGGGCTTTGACCACAGCAGTGGCAGAAGTGCTGACAGGAGGAGCGGTGAACTGGTGTGGTGCGGGCGGCGCAGGAGGAGGCGGCGGCTTGGGCGACTGGGACAGCGGAGGCATATCTTGTTGATAAGGGGCGGGCTGAGAGGCAGGCCTCGGCTGAGGCTGCAGATGCAGCTGAACCTGAATGTGTGCGTGCTGGGGCTGTGTGTGCTGTTGCTGCTGGCCCTGCGGAGCCGGCTGGGGGGATTCCGCCATCTGGTTGTGGACAATAAAGAGCTGGGGGTGAGAGGAGGGGGTGCATGAGCGGGAGGGCGTTTGGGATTGTGGCTGCGGCTGGGAGGGAGGACGCGACTGCTGCTGATGGTGCGGTGACTGGATGTGCTGGCTCAGAGTGAGAGGAGAGTGGGAAGGCTGCGGGCTGACCGCCACTGGGGGCGCCGAGGAGTGAGTGGACAAGGCCGGGGAAGGGGACATGCCCTGGATCAGGGACTGCTGATGTCCACTGGAGGGCACCTAAAGAAGCGGAATTACTTGTTTAGTTAAAGAATACAGACCAATATTTTAACACAGGAGGAAATCAGAAGATCAAGTGCAAAAATCACACACTCCAAGTTCTGCATGCACACAGTATATACATAGTAAATATGATTATATAGTATATAGTACATAGTTAAAACATTTGACTAGATACTTAATAGGGCTGGGCGATATGGTTCAATATCAGAATCTTAACAGGAATCAAAATATATTTTGCAATATGCATGCAAATGCATGCATGATTGTATGTTAAGTTCCAGAAATTATCTTAAATACAATGACTAAACACTATTGTTATGCATTTCATAAGACATAACTCTTTACACGTGTAAAACAAACTATACTAATCATACTTTGCTTCAAATTGTTGATTTGCACAGCGGTAAAATGGTAACACATGATCAATATCACAATTCCACTGAAAATCAATATATGGGATTATCGCCCAACTCCTGATTTAAAAATAAATAATCACACAAATGTGGGTAAAACGCCATCAAACAATACAAAAGCAAAGTGTATTTAGTAATCCGAGCATTTGAGGGAGATTACACATAAAAGGGGAGCAGTGATCAGTTGGCGAGCCAAAAAAAGAAAAACAGTTGACAAAAGCAAGAAGTCAAGAGATCAGCGGGCCTGGGATGGAGACGTAGGAGGGGATCTGAAGACTGCAGGGACTGGGGACTGGTCCGACTACAGGTCACAAGGGGGAGCGGCAGATGAGAGTCTAAACTTTCAGTACGGTGTTGAGAGGTGTGGTTGATTGATCAGTTATTGGTCAGTAATGCAACAGATGAAGGGGAGCTGACTGATTCTGATTGGGTGTTAGTAAAGAGGTGAAGGGGTTGCACTTGGCACCTTGGTAGCTCTACTGTTAAAAGCAAGAGCATGGTTTTAGTGTTCGGTTACAAAATACAGAAAGTGGAATGGATGAAAAACATAGCAAATTAGTTTAACAATTTCACTTAAAGCGCCCATATTATGCTCATTTTCACATCTCACTATCTATACTATCTTTGTTGTGAGTCGCACATGCGTAGTAGCTACAGTAGGTAAGATCACATCAGCTAGATAACTCGTTCTCCAAGGGACACTTGTGTAATACCTGCAGAACAGGGATGTGTAGTTCTTTTGGAGATTATGGTGAACTACTGTGTGTTGTAGCAGTGTTTTGCCATTGAGAACGAGCTAGCATGCTAGCGCTAGCATGTGCTAAGGTTTGCCACCTCGTCTCCTCTAGTGACGTAGAAAGCCGTGCAGATTTTGAACAGCTCACCCGGAGAGTGAAGGCAGAGGACATTCAAAAACCGTATCTCACTCAAAAAAGCATGCATAGTTTTTTTTCTTCCAAGTTTGAATGCGTGTGGAAGCACCAGAAACACAAAATAACACCCCAAATCCCAGAAAAGTGATTTTTTTTTTCATAATATGGGGACTTTATAAACAAGAACTTGACTTTGTTTGCCAGTTTCACATTCTATAAGGAGGTGCACACAGCTTTATGTCGCAAAAGGACAGACTGACACACTATACATGTGGAAAACTGGAATGACCATGCCTTTACATATAACAGAGCGGTGTTAGACACACACAGAAGCTGCAAGCGAGACACTTTTGAGCTTAGGAATTGCATAGCAACTGTGAGAGCCATTGAAGCAACGACTAATGCAGAAGAAAAGGACAGAGCAATGACAGGGAAAGGTAAGATACCCTAACATTGTGGCGGCAGCAGCAGCAACAAGTGGGCGGGGCTTAACATAACGGGGCATTTCTACCTGCTTTACCACTGCTGCCATGTGGGAGGGGCCAGGGGGAAGGGCGGTGGCTCAGACCCACCCAAGAGTCAGTTAATTGGCTGTCATGGACAGAGGGGGCCGGAGCTGTGACGCTGTTGCTGCTGACGATTACAGATGCTGGAACGCCAGCAGAGGGGGTGGACTCATTCTCTGTTTGGTGGTGCTGCTCCTGATAGGAGTACATTTACCATTTCAGGACGGAGGGAGGGAAAGGAGGAGGGGGATTGGAGGGAAGGAGGAGTAAAATAGTAAACCATAGAGGGTCAGACCAAGATAACACTCCGTGCATGTTATTTTTTTAAGACAATGTTAAACTGTACACAATTAAAGCACACACATGCAAAGAGTGGAACACTGACCTGTTGCAGGAACATCTGCAGAGACTCTTGACTCAGGATCATACTGGAGCCCTGGTTGGTGAACAGTAACCTCCCTGGACTATGCTGAGCCTGATGGGGGACCAGCCCCACTGCTGTGACAGAGGACGAGGTGGGCACAGACATGGACGGAGAAGAGGAGGGTACTGTGGTAGCCGTAGACACACAGGATGCCGTTTGCATGGCGAGGATAGAGGACTGTGGTGCATGCTGCTGAGTGGGATGAGCAGCCTGGTCCGTGGAGCTACCCAGAACAGTAACACACTCTCGGGCTGGCCCTGAGCCATGGTCGCTGCTCCTGTGCTGCTGGGGACTCCGCCTGGCTGAGGCTGCAGGGCTGGCTGAAGGCTGACTGCGGGGCTCAGCCCCTCCACCTGACTGAGCATGGTCAGGGAGTTCTGGATGGGCATGCCCTGTATGACTGTCTGGGCATGACCTGAGACAGTGTGGGTCTGTGTCTGGCTTTGACTCTGGGCCAACGAGACGGGCATTTGAAAGAGGGTGGGCGTGCCCATCTGGCCAGGCTGGAGCTGGATAGATCCAGAGAGGATGTGGGCAGCCCCGGGGTGGCCCTGTGAAGTCAACACCTGGCCCAGGTTGATGTTCTGGTTTGCAGTTAAAATCTGGTTAGCAATGAGCTGTCCACCAGGACCCTGACTAGTTATAATGTGCCCCCCAGGGTGCTGGGTCAGGATCTGCCCACCTGCTTGTAGTTGTGGCAGGAGAAACTGGTGGTTCTGACCTTGCAGAACTGTCTGAGAGGGAATAACGATGCCCTGTTGGTTTAACAAGTGTACACTAAGAGGCTTGCCCGATGGTTGTGCTGCTTGTTGCTTGAATAGCGTTTGTTGAAACTGAGGGCCTTGTGTTGAGGCCTGAGTACTCAGGACAACGTTAGAACCTGGCTTTCCTGTCAGGAAGGCTACATTCTGAGCAGCAGAAACTGGAATTTGCTGCAGCCCTAGAGCCTTGTGGGCATCGTTCTGTAGCGGTTGGGGTCCTGGCTGTGACTGCTGCTGCTGTTGTTGCTGTTTGAAAAGTTTCGGTTGGATGGCTCCCCCCTGAGGGGGTTTAGGCTGAATGGGTGTTGGTGTGCGCTGGATGATCACGTTCTGCATGATTTGGCCTTGGTTTTGCGTCTGGTGTCCAATTCCCGAACTTAGAGTGGTGCTGCCAAAGCCCACTAGCCCAGCAGGGGTCATTGTGCCGCCACTGCTGCTGTTTGTGCTGCTGACACAAACAGCCGGTCCATTTAAAGCTGGAGATCCCAAAGTGGCTTTGTTACCTTGGATCAGAAGTCCACCCCCTGAGCCTCCAAGCCCTGTCTGAGAACCAGCACCTGATACATCTTGCCCAGTCTGGTGCAGCTGGTATCCACCCATGGCCTTAGCTAGGATTGGCTGCCCAGACTGATTGATAGTCATGACTGTAGGCTGACCCACAACCTGAATCTGTCCGATACCCAAATGTCCAGACTGACTCCCATTAGGAAGAGCTTGGAGACTTGAAATGGGCTGAAGTGTCACATTTCCCAGGCCCACTGGCTGCATAAATGGTTGAACACTAATGGCCTTGTTCATGACTTGGGATTGGAGTTGAAGGCCCTGCTGAGCAAGCACTGACCCCAGCATGTCAGCTGCAGCATTGGGAGGAGTAGCAGTGGTGCTCGGGCCTGACCCAGGGAAAATTGCTGCTGCTCCCCCAACACCTATGCCTACACCAACAGCAGTGCCTCCAGCCCCTGAGAGACTGGCATCAGGCAGTGTCTGTACCACCTGCGTAAGGCCTGGAATTCCAAAGGAGCCCAGGTCCAGCTCAGCCTCTGCCTCCTGTAAGCTTTGCTCTGTGATGTTTGCTTCAGCCAAGCTCTGCTGCAGGATGTCGCATGGCTCGTGATTTGTCCCGATGCCATTGCTCCCACTTTCACCACCTGGGGATCCTCCCAGGATGTCATCATCCTCCAGGAAGTCCAGGTCAACACTGACTCTGGGTAGGCCGGCCGGCTCATTGGCCGACAGCTGGACTGCAGGCTGGACCTCTGGAACATGGCCCTTTAAAGGAAAGCAGGAAAGAAGTGAAACCAGGTGATGGATGAATTTGATGGCTAGATGTGATGGAGAGAAGTGTACCTGAGTCAACACAGAAATGCAGACATGAAAACCCCACAAAAACCTCTTGCAAATCAAAGCTTGTAGAGTTTAGATATGTTAGTGGAAAGGGAGGGTATTTGGAGATGCATGCTACACAGATGGATAGAAAACAGGAGGAGGAGGATTGGGGGATTTTACTCACCCCAGTGGTAGAGAAGAACGAGCTGGAGGGGTCACTCGAACCATCCAATAGGTCGTCAGTGTCCAACTACAGACACACCCACCCAGGATAGGACAGACAGAAACCAAAGGCACCCAAACCAGCAGGCAAAAGCCACCAGGACAGAGAAACAGACAGACCATCAAACAGAGGAGGATGGCAAGGAAAGGATAGAAAACGGTCCAGAGAACCCAGATTGTAAAGAACCAGTGAAAAGATAAGCGACAGAAGGGCAAAATGAAGAGAATAACACAGGGTTGGGAAGCGTTAGTATCAGGATTTCTCATTTTGTGAATTAGCCTCATCAAAAGGGAAGGCAGGCTGAAACCATAAACAAAAACAACCATTAAGCCAAGGAAGCAGTAACAAAAAGAATAAATGAAAAAAGCAGTGAGGGAAGTGGGTTTCAGGGTGCAACGTGTAATCCAAAAGGGACTTAAATACAAAGCCATGTGGGCCCCAACTAAAATGCACACATTTAAGACTCCTCATCACAATTACAAACCCATTGTATGAAGCTATAAATCACATGCCTAACATGTGTCTTTGTTCAGTTTTATTTCTCTCTCATACTCACATGGGTCTCAGATCCATGAAGAAAGTCATTGAGAGCTTCTGGGTCACTGCAAGAGAAAACAATGTGATTCACAACAGTAAGACAAGACAAAAGAGTTCAATATAAAACTGATCTTGCATTGCATCACACAAAAACTTACCAAATTACATCTAGAAGGCACCTGCCGTCTTCATCATCCATGACAACTGTAAGGATTAAAAAAGGTTTTAAAGTCCATTGATAATTTGTTTCAATATCACTACTTCTCAAAAAAAATAAAAAAATAAAAACACAAAACATTACCCCTTCCCCAAATGAATATTTCCAACTATATATGCACAGTTCTATTTCTATCATATATATATTTTAACACTTTTTTGTGTGCTATTCAAGCTACCTCCACATTTAGGTATTTGGTTGTTTATTGGGACACGAGGTGCTGATTTAGGAGGAGTTACCCACATCTAATGATACAAACCTGCAAATGTTCCTCTAAGTGTTATAAGGAGCGATGTCACATGGTTATACACGACCAACAATCATTGTATAGTCAAGAATAAAAATGACTTTTGTTGGATTCTTCAAGCAAAGTTCTGCACATTATCATTATACCATTATTATTTTAGCATGGATGGTTCTCTTTCTGTTGATGCTAAACTGCTCTTGTACTAGTAGAGCTACAAAAGATGAATCAACTCTCAACTATTAAATTATTGGCCAACTATTTTGATATTCGATTAATTGGTTTAAATCATGTTTTATGAAAAAAAAAAAACATCTCTGATTCCAACTTCTTAAATGTAACTAAGGTCTAGTTTCTTCTCTCCTATGTGACAGTAAACTGGATATCTTTGATTTGTGGAAAAAAAAGACATTTCAGCATGTCATCTTGGGCTTATATATATTTTCTGATATTTTATAGACCAAACAACTAATCCAATAATCTAGCAAATAATTGACAATGAAAACACAGTGGTAGCCCTATTTACTAGTGCTAGAAAAAAACACCCAAAATACCACAGAAGATGATATTATGTTCCAAATAACTTTTAATTAAGCTTCTTAATTACTCTTCGATGGTAGTTTGTTAATTAGCTGATACCAAGTACCGATCCAATACCAGTGTTTAGTTAATAAGCCTCAGTGTGTGGAAGTGACTGGGATCATTCTTATATATGTAAGGTAACATCAGGCAAGGTCACTTTTGGTAATGTTTTTTAACGTTTCTGGCAATTTTTGCTCGCTTTTTCGACCTTTTTTCTTCGATGGTTAAGTTTATTTTTTGGGGCTCTATGTCGACCAAGCTGTAAATGAGAAGAGTATGAGACGTGCAATAACACAGGCAATGATGTCGGATTTTTTTAATTAAATAAAAACATGTCAATAAACTAAACATGTATGGCCCTTGATGTGATTTTTGTTTTCTAGTGTGGCCCGTAGTGAAACTGAGTTTGACACAGCTTACACATTCACACTTTCCTAAATTTGTATAACAACATGTAACAAATAAATATGTACATATAAAAGTACTGAATTTATTATTAAAATAATTAGGCCCTTGTGGACCTGAAACTTGCTATTTTTTCAAAATCAACAGTAATCATAATTTAGCAACACATTGTTCATAACTCCAAACCCCCCCAAAAAAACGGAAATTAAAATTCCAGTATACAAATAAAGATTTGAATAGATTGGCCCCTTTGACCCGACCCAGCTATTTGAGTCATTATCGGCCCAATATCTGATGTCAGTATCGGATCGAAACATCCCTAGTTTATATTTTGTTTATTTGTACTCTTTCCCACTTTGTACCCAAACTGCTGATGGCCTACAACAATTTCACTCAGGATAAATAGTTTTATTTTGTCTTAGTATGTTTTGTTAAAAATCAATGCGTGAATAATTTCTTTAATCCACAATTCTATTTCACATTCAAAAAAATTTGTAATAATGACTATTACTCATTAGGCCCTAAGTAATGTATCACGGCCTACAGATGTCACACATCTCTGGAGCTTACAGTAGGTATAGTGAGAATTAAGCAAAGTAAGAGGCAACTATGCAACTACATAAAAACGTATAATCATTACAGTAACATATGGGTTCAGAACACACAAGACCATCTTTATCATCAGTTGTAAGTCAACAAGTATTTCTTTGAATCCATACACTCAATAATAACAAGAAAACCTTATAAGCAAACCTGCTGTTATGAACTCAAGAGATCAAGCAGAAGTTATGTTTGCTACCACTGAGAAAACAGCGGCTGGCAATACACAACAAACTGAAAACGCGCGGTTTTCACACAACCCGATATTTAGAGTGCTGGTTCTCGCTTTATTAACCAATAAGTCTTAACAAATGTGCATAGCACTCCCAGCTAAACCAAAACAACAAGTCAACAACATGCCCAAACACAAATATAACCGTGGTTATGAGGGGGGCGCATCCCCAGTTGCCGCTCTAAAAAAGCAGTGGATTGTAGCCATTACTCGGTCAGAGCAGTCAGTGCGCAGGATATGAATGGATACTGCAAGCGGCTTGCTAGTTGCTATATGCTAGCTAGTGTTTTCAAATAGCGTTTGCATGCATATTTTGCCGATTCGTTACAATACACAGTATATAACAGCTACGCGACTGACTTAAGACTCTAATTTTATTAAACGTTTAATTTCATAACCCTGTTTCACCTCCAATTCCAGCATTTTGATGCATCTGGGTTGCATTTCGTTAGCCTAGCTAGCTAGCCTGCTAAGCCAACCCAGCTATCAACAATATTCAGACGCACAGCTAGCTTGAGCCTTTGACATTCAAAACAAACCACCGAGTGACACAATTTTAACACTCGTACTGCACAGCGGCACCTCGATTCAACCGAGACATAACAGTACTGTTTGCTTAGAAGAGTAAACGCAATTGCGTAGCGAGCTATATCTCTCCTTGCAAGCAAAATATGAGTAAATGTTGGAATAGTCTTGGATGAGGGGGTATGCTTGGGAATTCGGTTGAAAATGGCTATGTTTGCCTGGACGTGCAGCAACGTGGCGTTTCGGTTACAATAGCTGTGCAGTTTGCGGCATCGCTGCAGTGCGCGAATATTGCAGCTTTGTTACAGTTATTTGGATTAATAGAGAAATCTCTACATTGTAACAAACTCACCCGAGACGATAGCGGTGCAGGCAGCGCGGGGTCTCCAGGACAGCCTCGCACGGGCTGCTGTACAGGACCCAACTACAGGCAGGAAACAGGAGACTTCCGTTTTGCCTGAGTGAAATCTTCTACTTCTTCTTCCTTGTATTTTAACTGTAGCTTGTATCCTTAATGCTGCACTACTGACATCTTCTGGAGTTTGTTATTTCGTACAGTGTCCAGTCATAAATCGTCCAGTCATGGTCTAATATGTCAGATTTCCCTCATGTTTTCATTACGAAGCTACATGTCCACTTTCACCACACTCCAGTAAGCCTATGTTATTTCCTCTGCTCCTGTTATCCAAATACTAGTAGTTTCATTTCTTCCAACATGTCCTGTCTTTTATACATATTTCCTGCAACTAACAATATCATTTATATTTCTATATTAAATGTAACGAAGTAGAAGTATAAAGTAGCAATTAAAAAAATACCCAAGTACCGAAGTAAGCTAGCCTACTTGAGCAAGTACACTTTACAGTTAGTTACATTCTACCACTGACTTTTTTAGAACGTTTTTTATTAATTTAAATATTTTTACTTTTGAGTGAATTTGGTCTGATATGTTTTTTAGGTATCTGAGATTTAAAAATACAAAACATCTGTGTTTGTGCAATGTGCTGGTTATCGTTCAATTTTTTTGATACCGATAGCCTAGTGTACTTGTAGGCCTACGATATTGTTCCTGCATGACTCTGCGACATGACATGTTAGTCAGTCAATCAGCAGAATAATTAGAGCTTGGTTAGAAGAATGCCGCATGCTTATTGGCTCACTGATACCAATGAGATTAGATTTAGACTTCTCTTTATTGATCCTTTTGGGATGACTTCCGCAAAGAAATGAAATTTCCAGCAGCAGTTTCCAGCATCTTACAAAAAAAGGTATAAAAATACAGTGCAGAGAGAAAAACTGTATAAAAATAACAACAACAACAATAATAATAACAATTATAGGCCTAATAATAATAATAAAACCTTTGGCTATAAAAAAGACCTTTAGCATAAATGATCAGTTAAGAGCAGTGTCCAGGTATGTATGTGAGTAGATTATTAATTACTTAGTTGCACAGTGAAAGAGTGGCTACCACTCCTTCTCTTCCTTCCTGTTCTGTACTGTCCTCTCTGCCCTATTTCTTCCTCCCCCCCGAGTGAGGAGTTGTACAGTCTGATGGCATGAGGGACAAAGGAGTCCTTGAGTCTGTTGGTCCTACACTTGGGAAGGAGCAGCCTTCCACTAAACAGGCTCCTCTGGGTGCTGATGATGGTGTGCAGGGGGTGGCTGGCATTGTCAATAATGTCCAGCAGTTTGTCCAGTGTCCTCCTCTCTGCCACCGTCACCAGTAAGTCCAGCTTCATGCCAACCACAGGGCCGGCCTGCCTGATCAGTTTATCCTGCCTGGAGATGTCCTTCTTGGATATGTTGCGCCCCCAGCACACCACAGTGTAGAATGCTGAAAGACCGCAATCTCCTCAGGTAGTACCACCTGCTTTGTGTCTTTCTGTGCAGGTGGCCGGTGTGTGTTGTCTAGTCCTGTTTATCCAGCCACAGCCTGAGGTATTTGTATGATTGCACTGCCTCCACCTTAACTCCCTCTTGCAGGACTGGTTGTGGACTTGGTCTGGACCTCCCAAAGTCAATGACTGGATGATTCTCACTGTGCCTTTTCCCTTATCCAGATGGGAGTGGACTCAGAGATTGACTCCTATTGACATTCGGTATTTAATGACAATATGTCAGAAACTCAATAATATGGAAGCAATTTGGTCTGTGAAGTATCAGAGTTTCATACCTAAGCCCTATAACGGTCATGCCTTCTTTGGTTTCCCTAATAAATAATAAAATATCAAGACATTATCAACAAAGAGGACATTCAATATTTTTCTGAGAAGCTATGGGGACACACTTACACACACAGCACATAGGACTACTGGCTTGCTCAGTTTTTAAGTTTTTTTTTTTGACAAACTGTCCAATTAGACAAAGTTTGAGACCTTGGGAATTTAAGGAGTTTTCCTAATGGCTGTCAAGCTAATGCTAGTTTTTAAGACTGTAACAGACTGCACATTACCTGCAGAAAGTCATCCTGACCCAAAGCTTAAACTGGAGTGTTGAACAACAGAGGCTGGCCAGATAAGTCAGTACAGGGATCTTTTTTTATAGACAGCATGACTTTGAGTAAGATTTGGCATCTCCAGCTGTTTTGGAAATGCTTTGTTGATCAGCACCCAATCAATCCGATCAATCATATGCTCAGGAAAAGTCTCCTTATCATGCCGGAGGGTGACTCAATACATGTAATTTGGTAAAAGGCCTACATAATCTACCCACTACAATCATGATTTCTGGTCACTTTCAGAGCAGGAAAGTATTTGGCCATCTGACACAAATTACATCAAGATCATGTTTGGTTCTATATGACATTGATGTATTGGGTATGTTGTGGCAAGACCTGAATAACCCAATAATGCCTTCGCTGAAACGGTAGGCCTACAACAAACATAATATTTCACTAGACTGAAAAATATCACGATTGTCATTAAAAGAATCACAACACAATTATGAATTAATGTAACAAAATATCCTTAACCAGCAGGTGCTTTGCAGTCATCACACTTCTGATCAGCTGTGGTAGGCTACATTTTGTTCTCCCCTTTGACTTTGTTTGACATCTTTACATATTTTGTGCATTAAACATAACTGTTGTATGATGATCTCCCTATATAGTATCATAATGGAAGTGGGCCCAAGAAACAATAAGCCAAGTCCAATAAATTCAGCAGAAATGATAAGCATCCTGAGAGGAAATAGGAAAATGTAGTCTACTTCTAAAACTGTCTTTACATCATTTATTTATACCAATACTCATTACATGATATATAAGCTTAATAGGACAACTTAAATTACAATTTAATTCACAACAGGAAGGTTGGGGTTGTCAGCCTTGTTACTGACTCAGCACCCCCCAGCCTTTCAAAGGGTAAGCAGGTATATAGCCAATGGCAACTCAAAGGGAACTGAAAGACAAATATAAAAGTATAAGCATAACCATGAAAACAAAGCATAAACTACAAATATAAAAATACAGCCATCAACACAATGTGCAATAAACAGAATTCATACTATACTTGGCTCTATGTCAGGGTTTTTTCTTGTCCTTTCTCTCAACAAGTTTGGACTAGGGTACATGGATGTATGCATATTACAATACCTAGCTAGTATTACCATATGCAGCTTAATAGATGTCTTATTTAACATGGCAAATCTTAACAGCCATATATCTTGTGTAATTAATACAGTACGTTTAATAGGAAAGCATCATATCCATATATGTACTAAATGGAAAAACAAAATACTTCTTAAAGCCATAAAACTACTGAAAAATGTGGAGTATCACATTTTGTTGTAACTTATAAGAAGTCATTGCACAGGATGTGACCTGCTAAACTTCTTTTAAAAGGCCATGTGTATGTATTTTTATTATGCTTCATATAGTCCCCTGTAATTTTAGCTTATTTTTACATAGTTTACTTACTGTTATGCTTTTCTTTTAGATATGGTATACGTGATGCTTATATTGTCAGCATTGTTTTTATTGTCCCAGTCATGTTTTGTTCTGAAATTTAAAAAACAACAACACACACACACAAAAAGTACATTTATCAAACATTTACGAAGAGCACCTGAATGCAGCAGCTTCCGTGTCAAATGACAGACACACGTCGGGTGACGTGACAAACCAAAACCCGCTGCTGCTAGCACCGATTAGCAAGTTTGTTGACTTTAGCATTTTCTCGTTCTTCCCTCAACATAAGAGCAGTGACACGAAAATGGACAATAGCGGAAAAGAAAAAGAAGCAACGGCTTTAGTGGCCGAGGCTGAAAAGAAAATGAAATCATCGCAGTCGTTTTTCGGAGCGATGTTTGGGTGAGTATGTCAGTTAGCTTCTGTTTATCTAGCTAATTTTGTCAAAGCTGAAAGGCCAACTAAGCGGAAGATAGCTAACGCTAGCTAGCTGACCGGTTACCACCAGATATGAAGGCAGCAGGACCAAAACAAATGAACACCTCGGGCTCTGACTGTACCACTAGGCTTCTTTGTATCTAACGTTAATGTCACGTTGTTGTGGTCAATGTTGTGCCAGTGTGGTCAACGCTTCAATTTATTTATTTAGCTAGTTAGCTAGCGTTATATGTGTAACGTTAACGTTATATTTCTTCAGCTCAGAGAATAACTAACTCACTGTTATTATAAGTATAACAAATAAAAAGCGGTATGCGGCAGGGGACGAAGCTTAAATGCCAAGTGTTGCCATATCTTTATAACCCCAAGTGCTAATGAGGTTGTATTCGAAATGATTCGTGTAACACTTTAAGCATTTCAAGCACTTAATGTACACTGAATATTAGCTGGAGTGATGCTGCCATAGCGCCATCTACTGTGGGAAATCTGGCAAGGTCACTCAGTCTGTAGGTGCAAATCACATGTCCGCGTCACATTTGTTTACAATAGCAGAGAGGAACGGGTTTGTGAGTTGCATCAGATAGTAAGTTAATCCCTCACCCACCAACACAGCATGGTTACATGGATGTAACAATCCAGAATCAGATTCAATTATTACAGTGGGTTTCTGTTTAACTCAGAAACGCGTGTGCATGACCAGAGTTAGATAAGATAGAAGATAAGTCTTTATTGATCCCCATCAGGTGTTGAGGCAGCACAAGGACCGAAGTACAGATAGAGGAGTAAAAAAAAAGTCTGTAGTAACGGCAGACACCAGAATAGTATATCATGTGTTTAAGGAATTATACCTAATGTTAATCCGTATTAATATCAGAATTAGTACTCTATAGTTGTTTTCCCATTCAAGGAATTTGCTTTGGAGTTTTAGTGCATTACTTAAACATAGTAGGAGAAAAGGAAATTAACAATAAAAGAAAGTAATGCAAAAATAAAGATACATAGAAGAGAGAATTACAAAAAAGATGAAATTATACTATAAAAACATGTACAATATTTACAAATTAAAGTGAAGGAGCTGTGCCGTTTTTAGAAGTAGTGGTAGTAGTAGTGGTAGTAGTGTGCAGAAATGTGCACAATTGTCCATGGAATGTGCAAAGTTTCACAACATAGTAGAAATACAAGCAAGTAAAATGTATTTATAGAGAACTTTAAACAGGTAAAAATTCCAAAGTGCTATACATAAAAAAACATACAAGATGATATATAATAAAACACAATTGAAATCCCAAAGTAATACAGAAAAGATAAGTGCAGACAGGTTAACCAAAGGCCTGTGTAAAAAAATAGGTCTTTACTAGGGCTGCACAAGTAATGGCAATGTTATCAAAATCACAATATGAACTAGTGCAATATCCAAACTGCAGTGGGGCGCAATATTTGTTAAAGGCAAAATGTGTTTCAAACCTTTCTAAAATAAGGTATTGTGGTGCTGCAGACACGTACTGGCCTACAAATCCTATCCTACAGACTAAAGAAAAATCTTTGTTTGGTACAAATCCTCGCAAAAAATCAATCAATTTCAATTTATTTATAGTATCAATTCACAACAAGAGTTATCTCGAGACACTTTACAGATAGAGTAGGTCTAGACCACACTCCACAATTTACAAGGACCCAACAGTTCTAGTAGTTTCCTCCAGAGCAAGCAACAGTGCGACAGTGGCGAGGAAAAACTTCCTTTTAGGAAGAAACCCCGGACAGACCCAGGCTCTTAAAAGGGCGGTGTCTGACGACCGGTTGGGGTTAGAATGAAGAGTGGCAATAACAGTCCCAAAAAATAGTAGTTTGTAGTAGTCCTTTGTAGTAGGCACAGCAGAGCGTAGCAGGAAGAACATGGCATCGCAGAGCGTGTAGCGGGACCATGGCGACAGCTGCAACCATGATTTTGGAGCCTCCCTGATCCGAGGAAATATGCTGGGGGAAAAAGAACATAAGGACTCCGGGGAATGACTCCCCATCAAGTCCACCAATCAGTAGTTTTATATTCAATGAAAATGATAATATTGATACAAAAATGGTCATTCCCTTTTAATATCGTGAATCATATCGCAATATCAGTCAAAATAATCACAATTAGATATTTTCCTAAAATCGTGCAGCCCTTGACTTTATCTGATTTGTTTAACAGTCCCCAGAAACAGCAGATTGTAGGGAGGAGGCGGAGCGTTCCACAGTCTCGGTGCTGCGGACTCCAAAGGTCCATCACCACGGCTCTTAAACTGGGTGTGAGCAACACTCTTTAGGTTTAATGTATTAGACCTCTAAATATGACAAATGACAAATATGTTGACAGTAGGTCGGCCACATACTAGTGCCCGACCGATAAAGGATTTTTAAAGCCGATACCGTTACAAATATTTGGTTATTTAAAAATCCGATATGCCGATATATCGGCCGATATACAGTATATTTAAAAAAAAAAAATCCAGAAATGTGTTACAAAGCAAACAGATTTCCCTAACGTTAGTTATTTGTAGTTATTTATGAGTTCTCACTAAAATAATATGATAATAATTTGTTTTATTGTCACAACAGAACAGAGGAACATCAAAATATATTAAAGTTCTGATAAATAAAATGTATAAAAATGTAAAAATGTAGGGCTGGGCAATATATCAATATCATATTGACAATGATATATACAGTGGGTACGGAAAGTATTCAGACCCCTTTAAATTTTTCACTCTTTGTTTCATTGCAGCCTTTTTCCAAAAATCAAAAAAGTTCATTTTATTTCTCAGTAATGTACACTCAGCAACCCATCTTGACAGAAAAAAACAGAAATTTAGAAATTTTTGCATATTTATTAAAAAACAAAAACTGAAATATCACATGGTCATAAGTATTCAGACCCTTTGTTCAGTATTTAGTAGAAGCACCCTTTTGATCTAATACAGCCATGAGTCGTTTTGGGAAAGATGCAACAAGTTTCTCACATCTGGATTTGGGTATCCTCTGCCATTCCTCCTTGCAGATCCTCTCCAGTTCTGTCAGGTTGGATGGTAAACGTTGGTGGACAGTCATTTTCAGGTCTCTCCAGAGATGCTCAATTGGGTTTAAGTCAGGGCTCTGGCTGGGCCATTCAAGAACAGCCACAGAGTTGTTGTGAAGCCACTCCTTCGTTATTTTAGCGGTGTGCTTAAGGTCATTGTCTTGTTGGAAGGTAAACCTTCGCCCAGTCTGAGGTCCAGAGCACTCTGGAAAAGGTTTTCGTCCAGGATATCCCTGTACTTGGCCGCATTCATCTTTCCCTCGATTGCAACCAGTCGTCCTGTCCCTGCAGCTGAAAAACACCCCCACAGCATGATGCTGCCACCACCATGCTTCACTGTTGAGACTGTATTGGACAGGTGATGAGCAGTGCCTGGTTTTCTCCACACATACCGCTTAGAATTAAGGCCAAAAAGTTCTATCTTGGTCTCATCAGACCAGAGGATTTTATTTATCACCATCTTGGAGTCCTTCAGGTGTTTTTTAGCAAACTCCATGCGGGCTTTCATGTGTCTTGCACTGAGGAGAGGCTTCCTTCGGGCCACTCTGCCATAAAGCCCCGACTGGTGGATTGCTGCAGTGATGGTTGACTTACTACAACTTTCTCCCATCTCCCGACTGCATCTCTGGAGCTTAGCCACAGTGACCATTGGGTTCTTCTTTGCCTCTCTCACCAAGGCTCTTCTCCCCGATAGCTCAGTTTGGCCGGACGGCCAGCTCTAGGAAGGGTTCTGGTCGTCCCCAAACGTCTTCCATTTGAGGATTATGGAGGCCACTGTGCTCTTAGGAACCTTAAGTGCAGCAGAAATTTTTTTGTAACCTTGACCAGATCTGTGCCTTGCCACAATTCTGTCTCTGAGCTCTTCAGGCAGTTCCTTTGACCTCATGATTGTCATTTGCTCTGACATGCACTGTGAGCTGTAAGGTCTTATATAGACAGGTGTGTGGCTTTCCTAATCAAGTCCAATCAGTATAATCAAACACAGCTGGACTCCAATGAAGGTGTAGAACCATCTCAAGGATGATCAGAAGAAATAGACAGCACCTGAGTTACATATGAGGGTCACGGCAAAGGGTCTGAATACATATGACCATGTGATATTTCAGTTTTTGTTTTTTAATAAATATGCAAAAATTTCTAAATTTCTGTTTTTTTCTGTCAAGATGGGTTGCTGAGTGTACATTACTGAGAAATAAAATGAACATTTTTGATTTTTGGAAAAAGGCTGCAATGAAACAAAGAGTGAAAAATTTAAAGGGGTCTGAATACTTTCCGTACCCACTGTAAGGCTAAATATCGCCCCCCAATTTTGGATATGGCACAAGTGTTGTCTTTTCCTGGTTTTATAGGCTGCATTAAGTGATGTCATTTTCTTCATTATTTGCCTTTAACCACTTTGACATTATGTCCACATTATTGCTGATTAATTATCAAAATTCTTATTGTGTAAATATTTTGTGAAAGCACAAAAAGCCTACTAAGCCTTGATGTGCGTCACCGCAACATGTAGTTAGTTATTTCGAGAGGTGCCTGTCAGGCTTGGTTCGTGTCTCCACATTCCTACGTACGGAGCCACGGTGTAGATTTTACGCAGAGGTATGCATCACGGTAAACTCCTGGCATTGCCCGTAACTTAGAGACTGGCAGAACAACCGGAGTTGGTCCCCGCGCTGTGGCTGCCCGTCCCTCCTAATTAGTTTGGATGGGTTTAATGCATAGAGCACATTTCACTGCACATTGTACTGTTTATGATTGTGTGTGACAAATAAAAGATTTCTTCTTTCTTCCTCTTCATTACATCAGAAAAACCTCTTCACAACGGTAAAACAACTTGAATAGAATCATAATTTTTAAATGATTAAGATTTGCTCAGAATGATTGATTTGAACAACAGGGAGTTAAATCCTACTAAACTTATTTTGACTGTTTTAGCTGAGTGAACAGTGAATGCCCAAATAGTGATCAATATGTAGATATTAACTGTTATGGCACTTGATATTTGACAGTATCATCCAGCAGTTGTCTGCACAAGTCTTGTTTAACTAATCAGTGTGCTGTCCCACAGGGGTTCCTCCAAGATGGAAGAGGCCTGTGACATGTATGTGAGGGCAGCCAACATGTACAAAATGGCCAAAAATTGGTGTGGTAAGAATAATTATTAAATGTAAATGTGCTGTATTTATATAGCGCTTTTCTAGTCTTAACGGCTACTCAAAGCGCTTTTACATCATACAGGAAACATTCACCATTCACACACATTCATACACTGTGGCCGAGGCTGCCGTACAAGGTGCCACCTGCTCATCAGATAAACACTCACACACATTCACACTCCGATGCGCAGCATCGGGGGCAACTCGGGGTTCAGTGTCTTGCCCAAGGACACTTCAACATGGGACTGCAGGGCCAGGGATTGAACCACCAACCTTCCAATTGGCAGGCAACCGCTGAGCCACAGCCGCCCCATATTACAGGTTAAATAAACAAGTAGAAAGGCAGAACCGGGTACAATTTAGCATCTGTTTATGTACCGCAAGTAATATTGTTATTGCGATGTTCCCCAACGTTATCGCATATCGGATATTTTTTCTCATACTGTCCAGCGCTAACAATTACCCTTTTTCCTTGTTTGGATTAGAGCCCGACCCCTAAAAGATTTTAAGCCCGATACTGATACGAATATTTGGTTATTTAAAACTTGATATGCCGATATATAAGTCCTTTTGAACAAAAACGCATTAACAAAAAATAAATCAGTGTTCCCAACAGTTCCCTCTGGTGGACAAACTATGCAATGCCAACGCTCATGGTTGACCGTCCGTTTTTATTTTTAAAATATTAATTTATCAGAATCATTTGTCATTATAAATGATTCTGATGAATGAATATTTTTAAAAAACACTTTTTATTTATTTTTTAAATCGGCCATTATAAATGCCGATACAATCTAACCGGAAATGCCTAATACTGGCCGATAATATCTGCCTGCCGATATATCAGTCGGGCTCTAGTTTGGATCTTTAATGACTTTCAGTCCTCTAACATGCAACCTTTTTCTGTTTAGCTGCAGGAAACGCGTTCTCCCAAGCTGCACGCCTTCATCTCCAGATGCAGAGCAAGCACGATGCAGCCACCAACTTCATAGACGCTGGAAACGCCTTCAAAAAAGCAGACCCACAAGGTAATCGTTTCTCATCACCACCCTCGGGAGCTTGCAGTACCTGTTTTTACAAGCTGCTGCACCACTTCCACTTGACCATGCACATAAAGCCAGCGTCATCTGATGTTGCTAATGTCTTCCAGACAGCATTACTCACGGCTCCTTCTCGCTGTCACTGCGTATGTGGACAAATACACATGCTTTGCACCAGGGAAGATAAAATAAGTAAATACTGACATCAAGCCCAGTGGTCACCCTCTTTAAGGCACAGGAACATTAGCTGAGTATTAGGGTTGGGCGATATGAATAAAAAAATAAAAATTATAATTTTTGACCAAATACCTCAGTGTTGATATTGTAGAGCTCACAGTTGGTTCTTTAACCCTGTGTGACCGAGACACTCGCCCACGCGTAAAAAAAGCACCTCTGATTCATAGTTTAATAACTTTTAAACAATACAACGCAGTGACTCACCAAAAGTTGCTCCGGAATCCTGACGAATTAGCCTTTACGGCGGTCTTTTCCGTGTCCTTTTAGCCTCTACAGGTGATTTTCTATCCAGCCTGGAACTTCCAGCCTCTTTAGGGGTTGTTGGGCTTTAAATCCATACCTTTAAATCCCAGATTAATCCACTTTATGTCCATAATTCATCGCGTTTTCGCTCGATTATGCCGCTCGCGCTGCTCCGTGTCTCGTCTGTGTGTTTACAGGAAGTACAGGCCCCAGTATGCCCATATATGGGAGACATCAGCCAAAGAGTATGGAGGCTGAAAGATTCTAGCCCTCCCAACACTTCCTACATGTCCTACACTTCCTGTCAAAGTGTCTAGCATGCAATCAAAGGTGCTAGAGCGGAACAAGATAGATATCTACCGTTTTATAGCGGAAATGGCCTCATTGGTTTGAGATATGGCATATATTTGCATTATATAATATATATTTGGGCCTTTTTTGAAGAAATGTAAATAGTATGTGCTTTATATGAGTTATAATGTTTATTATGTTTATTTTTGCATATAGAAGAACAGTTTTAGACACACAAATGCTTGTGTAGCATTGTTGTGGGTGTAATATCAATAAATATGACATTATTATGTTATTATTGGCATAGGTAAATGTCATGAGGGCAAAAGCGTCTGGACTTTTTTTGAAAAAATGTCTGTATTTTGTCATCTGTAAAATTTATGATTATTTCTTCACAGTGTGACTCCCAAGACATATGTGAAGTGTTTTAGAGAGTAAAATGGCTTAGGTTTTACCTATATGTCTGTGATATCAATACATATCTGGAAGAGTCATGGTCCGTTTTATTTATTTATTTGTCTTTAAGGTCCTACAACCATTTTTAACATTCAAGTGACCTCATTGCAACCCAAATATTCTACTAACCCAGTTTGTCCTGAAAAAAATGATGTTCATATCTTCACTGTAGACAACAGGGTTGATGTTTTATTGGCTTTTATATAAAATTAATCCAGACGGAAAATGAACTGTAAAAATGGCCTCAGGGCTCAGAGGGTTAACAAAATGTTTTCACAAATAGAATTTAGATAAATAAACATCAGTAATGTGGATATAACGACTAAGTGGTTCAAGGCAAATAATACAACAGTTAACAGCCTGGTAAGTTGACATCACAAATGACGTCACTTTTCTGTAATGCAGCCTTGAAAACCAGGAAAAGACAATACTTATGTATTATCACAACATCCAAAATCGAAGTTGATATCTAGTCCCATATCACAATATCAATATAATATTGATATATTGCCCAGCCCTACTGGGTATCGTTCAAAGATTTCCGGTACCAATATAAAAACCGTTCCTAAACGATACTTTTTTTTTTGGATACCAATTTTATAAAATCCATTAAAAAAAAAGAAAAGAAATTACAACATTACAGCACACATCTTTTCATTTATGTTCTAGCTCCTGCTACGTGAGCCCCGTCTTTGTGTAACGTAGAGTTTTTGCTGATTGTCTCTACCACGTGTAAAGTTAGACAGCCAATCACAGACATTATTATAGCTTAGTAGATGCGTCCTGCATGCTGATTGGCTTACTGACGCTGATGAGAACTACTCCTTAGGCATCAAATTCTGGTATTGAATGACGAGGCATTGTTTATTAATCAATACTATAGAGGCAATTCAGTAGGTGCGTAAAAAGTGTTGAATTCAGTACCCAGCATTATAGGAACATCGTTACAATGACCATTGTCTTGAACCTTCTTACAACTGGTCGCTTCTTAATTTTTTGGATATTTTATTTTTTACTTCATTCCATTGTCGGTGTGAAATCCCTGAATAATTTCACTGACGTGGGTTTACGTTAGAGGGTGACACACATCTCGAGCCCACGAAAATACTCCCGTCATATCCCGATCACAGGGGGCATCCCGTCCTGCAAAAATGCCTGGCAAGCTTTGGGTGGACTAGCTGCATTGCTTTTAATTGCTAATTTAATCTCTGGTTCCGTCTCTCACCCGCCCGCTCCCGTTGATTTCTGTGCTCTATTCCATCCCTATCACTTTAGCAACAGTGAAATTGACTATCATGACCCACGGGAGTCCCGAAAAATAGTCCTCCTCTAGTTTATGTCATGTCTAAATATATATATTTTTTACTCAACAGAGGCCATAAATTGCCTAAACCGAGCTATTGAGATCTACACCGATATGGTGAGTACAAACACCCAAACTCTTCTTAGTTTCTTTTAAATTATTACATGTGAAGCAATTTACTTCTGTAACATGTAAGTTCCTGTGTTTATCTCTCTCTCTCTCTCTCTCTCTCTCTCTCTCTCTCTCTCTCTCTCTCTCTCTCTCTCTCTCTCATGTTGTTTGTTTTAGGGGCGCTTCACCATCGCAGCTAAACATCACATCACCATTGCTGAAATATATGAGACAGAGATGGTGGACATCGATAAGGTCAGATATCTGGGTTTCATGTTGATTATTTTATGTATTAATTCCAGGGCAGATTCGGCAGAATCCAAATACTTTATTGATCCCCTCAGGGAAATTGTTAATATTCTTATGTCCTATTTGTTTCCCATCCCAGGCCATTGCTCATTATGAACAGGCAGCAGATTATTACAAAGGTGAAGAATCCACCAGGTGACTATTTAATGTTTTACAGTGAGGAAAATAAGTATTTGAACACCCTGCTATTTTGCAAGTTCTCCCACTTAGAAATCATGGAGGGGTCTAAAATTGTCATCGTAGGTGCATGTCCACTGTGAGAGACCTGATCTAAAAAAAAAATCCAGAAATCACAATTTATGATTTTTTTTAACTATTTATTTGTATGATACAGATGCAAATAAGTATTTGAACACCTGAGAAAATCAATGTTAATATTTGGTACAGTAGCCTTTGTTTGCAATTCCAGAGGTCAAACGTTTCCTGTAGTTTTTCACCAGGTTTGACACACTGCAGAAGGGATTTTGGCCCACTCCTCCACACAGATCTTCTCTAGATCAGTCAGGTTTCTGGGCTGTCGCTGAGAAACACGGAGTTTGAGCTCCCTCCAAAGATTCTCTATTGGGTTTAGGTTTGGAGAGTGGCTAGGCCACGCCAGAACCTTGATATGCTTCTTACAGAGCCACTCCTTGGTTATCCTGGCTGTGTGCTTCGGGTCATTGTCATGATGGAAGACCCATCTTCGACCCATCTTCAATGCTCTAACTGAGGGAAGGAGGTTGTTCCCCAAAATCTCGCAATACATGGTCCCGGTCATCCTCGTGGCACATTATCGCCGCTCATGTCCCATGTGCAGAAAAACACCCCCAAAGCATGATGCTACCACCCCCATGCTTCACAGTAGGGATGGTTCTATTTTGGTCTCATCTGACCACATGACTTTCTCCCATGACTCCTCTGGATCATCCAAATGGTCATTGGCAAACTTAAGACGGGCCTTGACATGTGCTGGTTTAAGCAGGGGAACTTTCCGTGCCATGCATGATTTCAAACCATGATGTCTTAGTGTATTACCAACAGTAACCTTGGAAACGGTGGTCCCAGCTCTTTTCAGGTCTTTGACCAGCTCCTCCTGTGTAGTTCTGGGCTGATTTCTCACCTTTCTTAGGATCATTGAGACCCCACGAGGTGAGATCTTGCATGGAGCCCCAGCCCGAGGGAGATTGACAGTCATGTATAGCTTCTTCCATTTTCTAATGATTGCTCCAACAGTGGACCTTTTTTCACCAAGCTGCTTGGCAATTTCCCCGTAGCCCTTTCCAGCCTTGTGGAGGTGTACAATGTTGTCTCTAGTGTCTTTGGACAGCTCTTTGGTCTTGGCCATGTTAGTAGTTGGATTCTTACTGATTCTATGGGGTGGACAGGTGTCTTTATGCAACTAAGCTAACAACCTCAAACAGGTACATCTAATTTAGGATAATAAATGGAGTGGAGGTGGACATTTTGAAGGCAGACTAACAGGTCTTTGAGGGTCAGAATTGTAGCTGATAGACAGGTGTTCAAATACTTTTTTGCAGCTGTATCATACAAATAAAAAGTTAAAAAGTCATAAATTGTGCTTTCTGGAAATTTCTTTTGGGATTTTTTTAGATTATGTCTCTCACAGTGGACATGCGCCTACAATGACTATTTCAGACCTTTCCATGATTTCTAAGTGGGAGAACTTGCAAAATAGCAGGGTGTTCAAATACTTATTTTCCTCACTGTATAGACTTTTTTTTAAATTAATTAATGCAGTTTCCTTTCATTTTACATCTTGGTTTTATGCTTTCCAAGTTAAGTAACAGGGTGGTCTTTAAGCTTTGATGTCTGTTGTGGACTGAGAAGCTTCTCGGTTTTCCTTTTTCAGTTCAGCAAACAAGTGCCTTCTGAAAGTAGCAACCTACGCCGCTCAGCTGGAGCAGTACCCGAAAGCCATTGAGATCTATGAACAGGTGAGCCGGTACTCACCAGCAGCCTCCATCTCCACATGTTATTCAGTCACCTGTTGTAACCAAACGCATCTGAATTGGACCTTTTTGTGAACTTTAGGTTGGAACCCACGCCATGGACAGTACTCTCCTGAAATACAGTGCCAAGGATCACTTCTTCAAGGCAGCGCTCTGTCACTTCTGTGTAGACATGCTGAATGCAAAAGTAAGCCGGAACACTTGAACCCGTGTCCATGTACAGCCGTCCGCACCAATAACCAGAACTGTAATCTTGACGCGAGCCTTTACACTGCTGAACGATAACGGTCTAGAAACAGTGGCGTAAAGTAGGGCTCCACGATATGAGGAAAATATGCGACAAACAGACTTTAAAGTTTACTGCACTTCTGCTGCTTGTGGAAAAGAATGACAGTTACATTTTACAGGGCAATTTTCTACAGATATTTTCTTTCACCTGTCACGCCACACACCACTGGCCTACCTGTGTAACACATTGCACCTTCTTGCCGCAGTGTCACCTGCCGTACCATATTGTGAATTCAGATGAATTTTGATTGGCTGTCAGTGATTCTGTCATTCATCAAATAGCTCTGAAAGTGATCCCAACGATATCATGGACTCTGTCATCCACCTGAGTTGAAATGATTTGTAAGACTATCTATTTAAAGTTCTTGGCGTGGACGGCCCTTAACACGAGCTTCCTTGTTCTAATAACCATCCTCTTGTCACCCAGCTTGCTGTGCAGAAGTATGAGGAGATGTTTCCCGCCTTCTCAGACTCTCGAGAATGCAAGCTGGTGAAGGTAGGCTTTGGTCTTATTTTGACTCTAAAATCCACGTACGACAGTCTCTGTTGTTTCCAGTCCAAACTGTTGATGACTTTCTAAATTCTACATATTAGTAATTGAAAAGGAAAGTTGGATGTTAACCAGCATCATACAACAATAGCCCCAGCATGCTTAGGGCAGTTAAAGCCTGCCCCCAACAATTGTGATTGGTAGAATCAGAATCTGCTTTGTTTGCCATGAGGACACATATGAGGAACTTTGCTTTGTATTATACATTGCTCACAATGTGCTTCCTCATACAAAACAAACAACAAAAACAATATATACACTTATAACAAACAATATCAATCAAAATGTATTTATATAGCACTTTACAGCAACCAGCAGGTATCTAAAGTGCTTAACATCAGAAACCAAGAGTAAAAACACATCATACAATAGAAAGAGTGAACATAGAAAACAGTAAAATCAGAAGAGGTTACAAAGAAACAGAAGAAGTAAATTGTCACACCACTGCTACGTATTAAATGCAAAATATAGACAGGTTGAGGCTATAGTGCAATGAAGAGTGAAAAATGTGCAGGAGTAAATTATTTTGATGATAAATTATTATTTTAATTATGGAATATAGTGCAAAGGATGCTGGAATTAATAAGTATTATGTTATATAAGTATTACAATATGGACAGTATGAACAGTTATGAAATAGAGAATGATGAATAAATAATAAGTGGAACCAGTAAACGGGTGCTGATTAGAGCCAATGTTGCTGGGTTATTGCACAGGAATTGAACCTGACACTGTGTGATGGTAAGAATGCTGCTTGTTTCAAAACTACGATTTTGGCTACTAACACTAACAAAAGCAATGTAATCAAGAAAATGCAATTATTTTGCAAGTTGTGTTCTGATTTGGGGAAGAAAAACCCCCCAATTTCCACCGGGTGTGTAACGACTGCAGATCGGCTCCGCTGCGTGTCGGCTCCATGACTGACAGCTGAAGTCTTGAGGACCCACGAGATCTCGCAAATTCACGTAGAATAGAACTACAAAACCAACAGCAGTTTGTTTCCATCCAGAGGAGTAGAGAGGAAACAACTCT
Organism: Etheostoma perlongum; assembly: GCA_026937815.1. NCBI lineage: Eukaryota > Metazoa > Chordata > Actinopteri > Perciformes > Percidae > Etheostoma > Etheostoma perlongum. The sequence goes on from CM049373.1 coordinate 11,374,519, forward strand.
GTGCTGTGTTTTCAAGGTGTACTGCAGGGAGATATGATCCGCCGTGAGCACACTCTTATTTTATGTTGAAAATTAACCGGATGCTTTATTTTGTTTCTGTTCCATGTGCTGATTTGCTGCGGAGCTCTCCGGCGTTCGGCAAAAATAAAATCTCTGTGTATCTGCTCCGGAGGGACTGCCGAGTCAGTGGAAGTCCACACATTGACTTTAATGGAAACCTAATGACTCGGCCGCCGTTCCGGAGCGGATCCACAGACGTTACGCATCTGGTGGAAATTGGGGGGGAACGTTCAGACAGGAAACATATTAAGGGATATTTCACAGTTCAAGGTGTTTGCATTCTTCATTTGTTTAACAGCTTCACTGTTTTTTAAGTTCAAAAATTGCAGCATCTTTAAAAGTCAAGGAGTAATTGTTTTAAATAATTGAGATAGCAGCCCTAGCAGACAGTGTATTATAGTCTGTTGTGTATTTCTTGCCAGAAGGCAGACTTTCTAATGTTAGAATATGATTACTTTTATCCAACCAGAAACTTCTAGATGCCTATGAAGAACAGAACGTGGATGCCTATACTGACTCGGTGAGTTTTTTTTGTTTATTTTTTTCTTCAGCAGAATTAACAAGTTTCTGCAGCAGTAGATTATAAAAAGAAAAGAAGAAAGAAATCCTGGACTGACAGCAGTGTCCTACAGTGTTTCCGGCCGTATATGATTTAGTATTTAATATTGGGTAACTACTAATTTCTCAGGTGAAGGAATTCGACACCATTTCACGGTTGGACCAGTGGCTCACCACCATGCTTCTCCGCATTAAGAAAACCATCCAGGACGAGGAGAGCGACCTGCGCTGACCCCCCCCCCCCACTCCGGACAAGTCTCAAGCCCTCTACAGCCGACTTGCATCCTTCTTCTTTTTGCCTTGAGCGTCTCCCCTGTATCCTAGCAACAATCTTACTTGTTTGACCATTAGGCCCTTGTTTTCCCTCTCAGATGCTGTTTCTTTGCCACCATCTGCAGTATTTGTTCTTGCCTTTTTAATCCGCTCAGCTCAACGCTCCAAAAATGGTCCTTACAGGACCGTACGCTATTTTCCCGTGTGCACACTGCACACAGTATGTTAGTTGTATATTGTTATGATCCAGGTGTTGGCCCAATATTGGTTAAAAAATTTGCAATGGGCTGAAATACCTAATACTCATACCAGCACATTTGTATAATAAATTTGTTGTTTTTTTTATTTTCTTGTTATAAAATGGATAACAGGATGCCAATTTATTCACTTTGATCAACAAAATAGGTTTTCCAGAATGTGCTTCAGAAATAACTCGACTGACCAAAATGCCAATATAGACTAAAACAAACACACACACACACACGTGTTAAACAGCACTTCATGTCAGCTGCAGAGCTTTTCTCCAAGCAGAGAGGCCCAGCGAGAGTTTCTGAGGTCATTCCATGGCAAATACCCACTTTGCCTTACACTGCAAAGTTCTCAGGACGTGAACACCTAGATTTGATGAAAAAAGAAATCATGCTTTAGTTTGCTAATTGTTTCTGTCCTTTCCATTTAAAGTGCTTTTAATTCACAAACAAAGGTGAAAGAAGTTCATCACTTTAGTGAACATTTGCATGGTTTGGTAAGCATGAGAAAACTAGAGCAGCCGTTTTCCATTGTATAGGAGTTATTTCTTAAGTGTGTGTGTTATTTTTTTTTAGGAAAGTCTATTTGTTTGTTTTTTCTGTCATAACTAACCAGGCTGAAAAAAGGCCTGAATGGAATGCAATACATTGAAGAAAAAGGAGCTTTACTGATCTGAACACTGTGCGTACCGGTGATTTGTCATGAGACATTTTTACTTAAATAATGTGTCCAACAGTGACTAACCCTGTCAAACGTTTGAATAAACCTGTCTCAGACATCCTGGGCGTGGCCTCCACCTGCCTGCAGACCTGCACCGATTCATTAGCAGTTTGTCTATAGATTAGAATTCAAGTGAAATGTTATTCTGTCAGTTCCTGCTAAAAATTAAAAAAAAATGTTCTTGTGAATTCTTGCGGAACATTCGTGCAGACGGACTTGAATTTCAGCATCTTTCTGCCTATATATGATGCAAGGCCGTCGATAGAGATGATGAGGACGTAGAGCACGCGCGAGCTCACGCTCACACTCATTCCACTTCTGACAGGAGAGAAGTCACCTGCGTCCGCGACACACCTGGGCGAAGCAGCTACGCGTTTACGGCTGTGTGGAGCTGCGCTGGACCTAACTTCAGGTAAACAAACCGCTCGCTTCATTTTATTCATTTTGAAAAACAACGGGGCCACGCGGTCTCTGCCGGACAGCTTCGTTTCGTTCTTATTTTGTTGACGAACACGGCAACGAGATATAATTCGCACTTTACCCGGTGTGCTAGTTTCCGCACCGCTTTTAGAAACCGCTTTTATTGTCGTTATGTGTGAGGGTAGAAGCTTCTCCTGAGTCTTTCAGGGCTGCCCTGGTGTATTCAGAAGGCTCTTGAATGGATCTGAAATGGGCTGCCGCGGGCTCGCAGTGCCGCTGCGCCTTAAGGTTTTACACCTGGTTGAAGCTTGGGTCGCGCTGAGCCAGCTGCACGCGCGTTTGTATATGAAAGTCTTTTGATGTTGCAGCTGCACAAGCAAACCATCAAAGAAAAGTGTGGCATTGAATTGAAAACTCCATGCGGTTTTGTGCACCTGTGGGTAGGATCTGAACGACTGGACATGCTTCTGCTTTGGACTTTGATTCTGAGTTATAGGAAGTAGAGGACTTCCAGTTCTATTACACAAAAATGTAGTTCAGGCAGAATAAAAACTATTGTCATTCTCAGTACTGGACTAAATTTAAAGTTTTTTTTTTGTTCACATCAGTCTATTAGACACAAATGCATGGGAATGGGGCCCAGGTCAAAATAAAGGTACACTTTTTAATCAATTCCTGTCTTATTAATTTGTTAATTGACCGGTCTGTTGGAGGGTTTTGGCAAAGAAGTTAGAAATTAAAAAATGCCTACCAACAAAAGCTTAGCTCTCAGGAGGTTAAAGGTTTAAACCGGTGTCTATGTATGTCTTCAAGTCCCGTCCCCCCCCCCTGTAACTTGGTAACCATTAGCATTTAATGTTTCCAACTTATGCGTAAAGTCATACACCTCAGGTGTGTTCAGAAGGTTGATCCAACTGGTTGATCAAGAAGCACCCTCAGGACTGTAGAGCTTTGTTATTTGTACAATGCCGGTTTGCTCCTAATTAAACACCTGGGAGAATGGTGTGTTCAGGTGCGTCCCATCAGAGTATAGGTGACTTTTTTGCAAGACCACTCAACCTACGGCAAATACAGACACCACCGTGACATTTAACTAACTTTACATATCGGTAGCCTACTAAAAGCGGATGAAAAAAAACGTCAAAAAAACCTCTGACACTTCAGAAAGTGTCAGAGGTTTTTATTTTTTAATTTATAGGCTACACTTTATTGATCCCCTATGGGGAAATTAAAATGTAAGCCTCCACTTTTGTTATTACACACTGCACATAGACCTGAAGTACACACACATGCTCAGAGGCCTATTGCACGAAACTAGGATAAGGGATTAAGCCGGGATATTCAAGTTATCCTGGATGAATTTAGCTTTGACTCGGTTGCACAAAACCAGATTGAATTAAGCCCAGCCAAGTAACCATGGAGATTTATTCTTTGCGGCTAGCCTGGTCCAGAGCAGGCTAACAGCCAGGCTAAGATTAATCCTGGTGTCTCATGTGTCAAATCAGCTGCCGTCTGATCCGAAATAAACGTGTTTAACAGTTATTCCGTTGTCTTCTGCATGTCTTCTGCTTTATTTTCATTAACATGCATTAGCCTACTTGTCACTATTTTTGTCGCGAGTTTGATTTAAACCCTACTACAGTTGTTTAGATGGTTAGAAATGGTTGCACTGGCACCCTGATGCGGGGTGGGACTTTTCCCGGTGGGACGGTACCGTGCCTGGCGTGCGGCTGCTGCCCGGTCCTGTGAGTCGCGTCAGTGTCCACTCTCTCTGTAAAAGTAGAGATGAGCAGCGCAGCGTCCGTGGTCTCAGCTTCAGGTTTATACAGGACGCCCTCCGATGATTAAGTGTGACGACATTAATGCAGCGATATTCCCAGATGATATTAATGTAGCGATATTCCCAGATGATATTGATGGTAGACTGGTCAGAGATCAATACATTTATGATTTCATGTTCTTGTTGCGTATCCTTCTCTAATAAAGGACAGTTTGTGTTACTCCTTAATATGTAGGCCTAATGTTTTTTTATTATAGCTTAGGACTACATTGGTTTCATAACCTTCTCAATTAGTCTCACATCACTGGACCAATAACTTATTATTATATACGTACTGTATGTAGTGTAGTTTACATTCATCACATCAGGAACACCACAATGCTTCTTAATCTTTTTATTTTGGTGCGGTCACTTGTCAGAAGAATAAAAAAACATGAATATTGTTTTACATATGCTCACAGCGTGTATTGAAGTTATTTACTTCTTTTTTAAGTTGTTGTCCCTTTCTGATTGTTCTGTATGAACATTAATTGTACAAAGAATTAGATATAGCTTATAGAGATTTGTGCATATGGTTGTAAAACATGTTCTAGTGTTGTGAATAAGGGTTTGAAATTAAGCCTAGTCATTAGGGTCCATTTCCCGAGGAACATTATTCCCACTGCTCACTTTTAAGGCAAAGGCTAAATAATAATAGCCTACATTTTATTTATATAGTGCTTTACATGGTAGGCTAGTCAAAGACACTTTACAGTAAAACCAGCACATTTATCACATAAAAACAGAAACATTAAACTATATTAAAAGCAATTAAAACACAGTGTAGCCTACAACTTTATATAAATGTGGAGTGACTATAGGCTAAGTAGATATTTTTACACCCTCGCACATTCAGCCGGTCCACTATGTTGGGCTTTTTCTCTCCGTTTGATAAGAGCCGTATTTCCCTTTTTGCATATTCTTCCCCTCCTCGTTACTTTCCATTAGAAGCTGCTGCTCATTGGGTGAAACATATGGCGCATGCGTCTTCTCCATCTCTGCATCAGTAAATCTGTGATCGATACTGTGGTCTATTTGAGAAAGCCGTGAACGTGCACTTATCCCAGCTATCTACACCTGGTTTGACATAGCTTCACCTGTTCATCCTGGCTCGGCAAACGTGCAACCGATTAATCCGCGATGAGCGGATCACACTAAGTCAAGCTGCGCTTTTTCATTTATCCTGGATATCTTTATTCTACTTTTGTGCAATAGGCCCCAGGTCCTACATGCACTAATGGAGAGATGAGAGAGTGAGGGGGCTGCCAGTGTTGGACCAGCGCCCTGAGCGGCTGAGGGGGCGAGTACCCAGGATGTGAATCAGTCCACACTGTTTACGAACGGGGACTTGAACCAGCAACCCTCCCAGCCCAACTCCTTGCGGACTGAGCTGCTGCCACCCCCAATGGGATATCTATGCTCACCTCATAATGGAAACAATGCAACCTTAAAATTATGAGATTGTTTATAAGGCATGCCAGTGTTGATTATATACCTCTCTCAGCATTTAAAAATGTATAAATATATGTAATATTTCAAACAAAAAGACAATCTTTAAGCCTGGTTTGACATAACAATGGGAACATCTGGCAGTATAACTCTGAAAGCTGTGATGTGTTGATTAACATGAAGGTGTCTTATTTCTTTGTGTTGGCAGGTACGTCCAGTGTGTCGCCTGTTGACAGCGAGAGTGTAATGTGAAGACGATTACACGCCAGGATCCAGGGCCAGCTCCCAAGAAAGATGATCCATTTCTAGGAAACGGCACACCGCACAGTCTGGTGTACTCCGCTCGAGTCAATGAGACGTATTAAAACCTTAAGTGCCATGGTTGTCCTGGTCACTTTGTTCTTGATCTTCTTCTACTCAACGCTCCACCTAGAGACGGCCTACAGCCACAGGGCTGGACCCGGCGGGCCCCTTAAGCATCCCACCCGCCAGGTTCAAGACAGCGATGTGAAGACACCATCCTTCACCACACCTCAGCCTGATGTCCGTGTTGTGTCCGTCTCTGATGTCCTCAGACAGATCATCCCTCAAAATGGTGCGTACTGGAACCGCCTGCTGTACTCTGCCCTCAGGAATCTGGACAAGGGAGAAGATCCTTTCAGACATGACACCAATTGGTCCGGCTGCAGGGAGACAAGTCAAGAGTTTCTGCAGAACAACATGCACGACTTCTCCTCCTACCCAGTCTTATTCCAGGACTTTTTGCAGGGCATGAAGTGCAGGACCCCTCCAGTCCTGCTCAATCAACCCAACAAGTGCATCTCTGGCGACGGGAAGGGAGACAACCAGACCTTCCTGCTTTTTGCAATCAAGTCAACTCCTGGGAACTTTGAGCGGAGGCAGGCGGTGCGGGAGACCTGGGGGCGAGAGGGGACGCATCAGAGTCGACTGCAAGTGCGCATTGTCTTTCTGCTGGGTAGCCCCTCGCTGGACGACTCCAACCTCACACCACTTCTGTCATTTGAAGCAAGCCAATTTAAAGACGTGGTGCAGTGGGACTTCCACGAATCGCTCTTGAACCTGACGCTCAAAATGCACATGTTCCTCCAGTGGACGCTGAAATTCTGTCCCAACGCCTCCTTCGTCTTTAGTGGGGACGACGACGTATTTGTGAATACGCCGGCGGTTCTCAACTACCTGCAGTCTCTGGAGCCTTCCAAGGCCTCTCGGTTGTACGTTGGACATGTCATAAGCACAGCAAATCCCCTTAGGGACCCCCAAAGCAAGTACTACATTCCCCTGAGCTTCTATGACGGCCCCTACCCTGCGTATGCTGGCGGGGGAGGTTTTCTGATCTCGGGAGCGTTGCTGCAACCCCTACATTCAGTTTCACGTGTCATTCCTTTTTTCCCCATCGACGATGTCTACGCTGGGATGTGCATTAAGGCTGTGGGGGTTTCTCCTGTGGTAAACAACGGCTTTCAGACATTTGACGTCAAGGAGCAGGATCGTGAGAACCTGTGTGTACACAAGGGTCTCCTTCTGATTCACCAGCGCTCCCCACAGCAGACGAAGAAGCTGTGGAAGGGCATCCACAGCCCCTTGTTGACTTGTTGAATAGGACCAGTGAGCGAAAGACGCAGGGATTTAAAAACAGAGGAAACACTGACTGCAGCGACATAGAAATCATGGCGTATTTGCTTCCATTATTCTCCCTAACAATAACAAACTGAACCAAGAATATTTAAGTTTCATAGTTTATTTTTTCACAAAACACATGAAACACGAGTGTACAGTTCTGGGATTTAGAGTAGTGTGTAACCACATTACAGCACACAAACCCAGCTAAAATCTGAGTGTGTATACTAAAAAATGGGTTTTTTTTCCATTTTTTAAATTTTTTTAAACAAGTTTGTCAGTCACTTTTTATGATACACAAGGAAACGTTTTAAATACCATGATCACTGGAGAGGGAACATAGACAACATGGGTACAATTCCACCGATTATTGCTCGATTTGTCACTTTCTTTTGAATTCAAACTGCACCAGCTGTTTTCTTTGCTGCTCTGCAAAAAGAACAGTGGTAACCTTGGGAACTAGAGTGTGACTGAATATTCATTAAAGAGCTCTTCTACTTCTAAATCAATTAACTTAAGGCACCAAACCCAGAGGCATGAAGGAAAATATTTGAAAGCTAAATCTCTCTTCCTCAGTTGTGCAGAAATGACACACGTCATATCAAAACTATATTTGTATGAATACAGTAAAAGCTGTAACAGTTTTGTATTAGTCTCAATGGTCACCCACTCCCAGTTATTTAACGTACAGGTCGAGTGGGTAGTGCTCTTTGTACTGCTTCACGTGCCTCCACATGGATTCTCTCTGCTTGTTCAGACCGGGCGTCATCTCCTGGTACACGTCGGTAAACATCAGCTCTGGGTTGGGCTTCAGGCGTTTCTCGGCCCTCTCGAATGCCTCCATCACTGTCTTGCGGGACTGCTTCCGCCAGCTTCTCTCGTCGTCCTCGCTCCACCAGCCGCGGGCCGTCATGTAGTGTCTCAGCCGGGAGATGGGATGGTCCTGCTTGTCCCAGTAGTTGACCTCGTCCACCGAGCGGTACGCTGAGCTGTCGTCACTGGTGCTGTGGTGCCCAATTCTGAGAAACACAAATAATGATCCTACTTCAATCAACTTCCGGTACTACATAATTTTAGGGCAAGTACATTTTTAGCAACTCTTTCAAAAAAAATCTCATCGTCATTGTGTTTCAATTACAACCCATTCAAATCCTGCCACCTCCAGGAGAGGCTTGCTGGCAGTTTCCACTTACATTAACTGTTTAAGTTGACTAGCATTTTAGCTAGCAATAATTAGGGGTGTAAAAAAATAAATTAATTCTTAGATGTATTGCAATTCTCTCTAGAACAACAATTCTGATGTTAATTGATTATTTTTTTTTTTTAAAGCTACTGTCTGCAGACATGTACAAATCAGAAAACAGAGTGACTGAAAGAGGATGGGAGAATGGACAACTAAACAAGCACAAATGGCCAAAAGGAAAACAAAGTTAAGTTTTGTGTACATACACACGTGATCTAATAAGACCATGAAATAATTCCTTTAAACATGACTGAGCCTCTGAGGGACACTGAAGGAGAAGGTGAGGTTCATAAGCATGTTTAGGGCTTAAGCATGGAACAACTACAAAATGTAAACCTCAGAAAACATTTCATTAAAACCTGGGTGAGACAAATACTGTATATGTCAAAATTTAACAAACTCAGATAGAAAAAGAGCGATATATAGATATACAGTGGGGTATGAAAGTTTGGGCACCCTAGGTAAAAATTTGTATTAGTGTGCATAAAAAAGCCAAGAAAAGATGGAAAAATCTCAAAGGCATCAAATGACAGATTAGACATTCGTATAATATGTCACAAAAAGTTAGATTTTATTTCCATCATTTACACTTTCAAAATAACAGAACAAACAGAACAAAATAATGACGTCTGCAAAAATTTGGGCACCCTGCAGAGTTAATACCTTGTACTGCCCCCTTTGGAAAGTATCACAGCTTGGAAACACTTCTTGTAGCCAGCCAAGAGTCTTTCAATTCTTGTTTGAGCTATCTTCGCCCATTCTTCCTTCCAAAAGTCTTCCAGTTCTTTGAGATATCTGGGCTGTCTGTCATGCACTGCTCTTGTAAGGTATATCCATAGATTTTCAATTATGTTGAGGTCAGGAGATTGTGAAGGCCATGGCAAAACCTTCAGTTTACGCCTCTTGCTGTAATCCACCGGGATTTTGAGGTGTGTTTAGGATCATTATCCATTTGTAGAAGCCATCCTCTCTTTAATTTCAGCTTTTTCACAGATGGCATCAAGTTAGCATCCAAAATTTGCTGACATTTTATTGAATCTATTTTTCCTTCTACTCGTGAAATGTTCCCTGTGCCACTGGCTCCAATACAACCCCAAAGCATGATTGATCCCCCCCATGCTTAACAGTTGGACTGCGGTTCTTTTCATTAAATTCTGTGCCCTTTCTTCTCTAAACGTACCTTTGTTCATTACGGCCAAAAAGTTCTACTTTAACCTCATCGGTCCACAGAACTTGTTTCCACAATGCATCAGGCTCGTCTATATGTTAATTTGCAAACTTCAAACGGTGATTTTTGTGGTGAGGACGTAGAAGAGGTTATCTTCTGATGACTCTTCCATGAAGACCATATTTGTACAAGTATCTCTTTATAGTGGAATAGTGTACCACAACTCCAGTGTCTGCCAGGTCTTTCTGGATGACCGTGCAGTCAAACGTGGGTTTGACTTGCTTTTCTCCCAATCCTACGAGCTGTTCTGTTTGATATTTTTCATGGTCTTCCAGATCTTGCTTTAACTTCCACTGTTCCTGACGACTGCCATTTCTTAATTACATTCCAAACAGAGGATTTTGGCATCTGAAAACGCTTTGCTATCTTCTTATAGCCTTCTCCGGCTTTGTGAGCGTCAACTATTTTCAGTTTCAGTTTTCTAGTCAACTGCTTAGAAGAAGCCATGGTGCTGATTGTTGGCAAATTTAGGTAGCGAAAATCAAACATTTCTAATAACCACAATACAATGAGCTGTCAGCTTAAAAATGCAGAACAGTCAAAAATCATTCAAACAAACTGACCTGTAGGTCATTGCCTCGATGAGGAAGGGCTGGTTCTCAGCCACGGCTCTGCGGCGTGCCTCGTTCGTGGCATTGTACACGGCAAACACATCGTTACCATCAACACGGATGGACATCATGCCGTACCCCGGACCACGAGCAGCTGTTCAATCACAGAAAGAAGGCATCTTGTGTTCATAAGAGCTGCTGAGAATTCCCAATACATGTGTTTGAATACAGCAGAAAAACTAATCTTACCAATGCCATCTCCCCTGTACTGCTCGTTGGTGGGGGTGGAGATGGCGTAGCCGTTGTTACGACAGAAGAATATCAGTGGGCACTCGAGCGTGGCAGAGAAGTTGAAGCCGGCGTGTGCGTCCCCTTCGCTGGCCGCGCCCTCTCCAAAATAACAGATCACAGCCCGGTTCGTGTTTTCTCTCTTGACCGCATATGCAGCTCCAGCCGCTGAAACAGACACACACAAATATATATATTTACAGGTACATGTATGCACTTACAGCTGGGAGAGCTTTACACAGGTGCAAAGCAGCTCACCCTGGGGAATCTGTGTGGCCAGAGGAGAAGAGATGGTGACAAAGTTCAGATCTTTGCTGCCGTAGTGCACAGGCATCTGGCGGCCCTTGCCCAGGTCATCGGCGTTGGCGTAGCACTGAGCCATGAACAAATCCAGAGGGAAACCCCGGTACATCAGCACTCCTGCAGGGGAGCATAGGAATTATAACACTGTTACTCACAAGATAAGAAAACCTGGGCAACTGATGGTGATCATTAACTCAATGGGCAGGTAGGAGGTATATGAGCCAAAGGACTGGAGGGTAGGGACTGGTAAGGAGGTTATATGAAAAGGGAAAAAAAGCAAGGTGGAGACTGGGGGTGTGGCCTTGACCAACTGCCACTTTGCTCGTTTGAGCACACACACACACACACAGCGTCTTCAACACCTTTACACAATCACTGAATACAATGTTGTTAGTGTGTTAATGTTGGAGTCTCGACCCTTCATCTGTGGGAAACGCTGAGGTTTAATTGTGCATTGTCCCTGTTTAAATTACATTATATTATATGCTGTTTGATTCTTACCAGCTTCTCTGTATTGACCGAAGACCAGGTCTCTTGGGTCAAGAGCAGCAGCACTACCAATATGTGTCCCCTCCTCACCATAGTTGGTCATGTAGAAAGAGATGCGACCCTGTAACAGGAAAAAAAATACTTTTCAGCCTTGTTCAGCTGTGTCATTGTTACCAGAAAATGCAAGAGGAAACTCTAACCTGTCTCTGGGACTCATATAGAATGCGGTCCATTGTGTTCAGCAGAGTCATCTTCTGGTAAAAGTTCAAAACGGTGTCTTTGGAGAGCTGACCAGGAAAGAAACATACAAAACCACCAACACATTAACTGAGTGGAGGTCACAGTGCCTCTTTTAATAACCAGGGGCGTAGGCAGGTGGACTCTACCTGAGGGTCTTGAGTGGGGTTGATGATGTTTCCCTGTCTGTCCATCACCCGATACACTGGGATCCCAGAGATTACGTTGGGCTGGATGAAATCAAGCTGATCCACAAACTCCGCTGAGGCTCCGGGGAACTGGGGCTTTTCCAGTGTCGAGTCAAAGGGCTGCTGCCGCTGCACAGCCTACAAGATTCAATCCAAGCATTATTTAGCGCCCTGTTAGAGCGCCTCATGTACAAAGGCTCAGTCCTTACCCCAGCGGCCCTTGGCTTGTCTTTCCCCTCTCACTCCCTTTCCAGTCTACAACTGTCATATCAATTAAAAGGCCAAAATGGCCAAGAAAACAGTCTTAAAAAAACATCTGTGTGACAAAGCAAGACCCTCGCTAAAATAGACACCACACAAAGGGGATTCAGCTTCCTCTTAATGTCATCCAAAAAAAAAAAAAAGAACAGTTGCTTTGTTGAGACCGAAAGGGAAACTGACTGTTACATGTCATATTACAAAAGGTGATTTTACTGGAATACTGCCCCATTTCCTGTTTGAAAACTTCCTGCAATAGGTGTAAATCACAGATTGTGTTTATTGAAATGTAACATGTTTTATTAAAACGGGGATTTCATGGATAGCATCCTACTGAACTCCCTGTTTAATGCTGAAACATGTTATCTTAAAGCCTCAGCAATACTGTTTTGTTTTTGAAGCTGTGTGCTGGAGCGGTCACATTTCTTGTATTTTGTTTTTGTTTAGCTCCAGTAGATTCATCTGCAACACTCTAATGACTGGGCAATATTTGTATATAGTGTAAGAGTACAAATGTTTGATTTAAATATTAAAATATAATTTCACTCAAAATGTTTTTATATGCAAAACCAGATGGCCAGAAAGTGCAGATATCCTAAATGATCACTAGAGGTAGACAAAGTATTCAGTGAAAAGATCAATACTTACTACAGTGTTAAAAACCATTAACTGTAAATACCCTTTACCTTTTAAATGTACAACTAAAAGACCTGGATTCAAAGTACAAAAGTATTAGCATCAAACTTACAAACGTATATACTGTAATGACAAAGTACAGGAAGTAAATGTATTTATTATACAGAATGGTCCATTTCAAATTAATATATTACTGGATTATGATAAGTGATATATTAACTGCATCAATGTATTGTTGTAGCTGATATAAGTGGGGCTTTTTTTAACTACTGTATATACTGCTGGGTAGCTTAATTCATAATAATATTCATAATTTATTACATTGATTTGCATTAATAATCTAAATCTTTAAACTAACTATTAACTAAAAGATATTAAATAAATGTAGTGGAGTAAAAACTACCACATTTATCTCTGAAATGTAGAGGAGTAGAAGTACAACGTAGCATAAAATGGAAAACCTTGTTTAAAATACGTTAGCCTAAGTACTGTGTACTAGTACTGTGCTTGAGTAAATGTACTCGGTTACGCCCCTCCACTGCTTATTACACTGTGACACTACAGTTATGACTCACTCAACATACTGTCGTAGGATTGATAGCGATGAAAAACCTGTTAACGTTATATTTTTAAATAAGTTGCCATAATTTATTCGTTTATCTTTAGCGACACACATCTGGCATTGACAGCATATAACAACGAATAACACCAAAATATTTCATGGGACTCGACAACAAAACTTAACGTGACTTTTGTTTTAGTAAAAAAGATATTTCGACCTTATTCATTTATTTATTATTATTAGATATTTCGACTTTACCTTGAAGACGGAAGTTTTATCCTGACGCCCCTTTGCTCGACCAATGGCAATGCAACTAGCTAAAGCTTTAGCCGGCTAGCTAGCTAACGTTACCTAGCTATGTTTCAGAGTCACAACGTCCAACACTAGCTAGCTAGCGTTAGTGCCATTCAAGCTGCTGATTAAAAATGAATCATATATATTCACAAACATTTGGACACCTACAATTTGACTTCATATACTGCGTTGGAGAATCGGTTTATAATTAACTCTACGTTAGTTCCTGCAAGGTTGTCAGCTAGCTGGCTCTCTGGAGAAGTCAAGCAACGCGTTCTTGTGAATCCTTGATGGGTCCTCAAAACCAGACAGCTTTAGCTAATCATAACAAGTTTAAACTTCATACATTCCGGTAACGTTAACTATCTCATAGCTGAATACTTAACTTGACATCGTAAGTTTTGATATTAGACCATAGTCGGACCACTTTTTCTAATAACCCTGTGGATGCTAACCCTGTGGATGCTAACGCTAGCGACCTTTCTCTAGTGAACAATTACTTTTTTAAAACTTACAACGCTAGCTACCTTCTCCTATCTCGAACAACATGCTAACAGAACAATACAGCAATTGTTTTAAAATATGTAAGAATTTTTTAACCGTTAAACTTTTAATCACCGACACATTCACAATAACACTTGAAGGCTCTGTGTTGAAGCAGCCTCGATGCCTTCAGTCCTGCCGTCTGACGAACAACATGGAAACATATTTAATAGGCATGCCATACATTTTGTTCAAACTACCCAATTTCCCTTTCACACATCACATTGTTTAGTTTGCCATCAGGACCGTCCACGGCCGATAGCTTGTCAGGGATGTTAAAATATGTAAGAATAATGTGACAAAAATACATACATTAAAAGCATACACTAAAAGGAGTCAGAACAAATATTTGTAATTCCGTTAGAACGGGTTTTAAAAAAAAAGAATCTTCAGCAGAGCAATGATATTCACATTCACCAAACAATCTTAATTATCTTTGATGCAACTGTTCCTTTTGTTTCTGGCAGGTTATCCATACAGCCATCTTCATCCGCTTATCCGTCGGGTCGCGGGGCAGCGGTCGCGTCAACCAAAGAGGAAGATTTGATGAATGCAAAATGACTTTACCTGACAAATATGTCTACTTCACATGATTTTTTGCTAATCAATATCTGGATAATAATTAGAAAAAAATAATATCCTACGCGAGATTTAGTGACAGTATTATTAGATATATGTTCTTTCTTTCTCTTTCAGTTGTTCTGAACTACCAGACAGGGGCAGGATGATGCAGCTCAACAGAAGATGACATCCGTTGTATTTCCGCCTTCAAATTAAGAGTCAAAGTTAGAGTTGCGCCTTCAAATTAAGAGTCATGTGTTTTTGAATTGATTTATGGCTTTGCTTTCTCTTTCAGTTGCAACTACCAGACAGAGGGCAGGATTGCAGCTTTCACACACCACATTGTTTAGCCAGTGGTTGTGTCCTCAAGCCCCCTCCCATGTGTAACACTTATTCAAATGGGCCAGATAGGTGTGTGCACTGTTTGTATTTGTATGTAAATGTGTGATTTTGTGGTTTAGTGTAGGGCTAAGCTGGATCATATAATATATATATATATATATATATAAAAGTACATATATATAAATAGTCAGAACTGAAATATTCTATACTGTTTATTGATCCCAAGTGGGGAAATTACAATGCACACTCTGTTTTTTGTTAGAAATTTGAAGAACTTGAAGAACATTACAAACTCTCTGAACCACTGAAGAACACGTCATCTCGCGCAAAAAAAAATTGCTTAAAATGGCTATAATATATATTTCATAACAATGTATCAAATGACAATGTGGAGACAATGTGAAAGGGGTCGCTTGTTTTGATTCACTGTCACCACTCTCATAGCATCATTTTCAGCCGCAGCAGGAGCTGTTTTCAGTAAAAAAAAAACTCTAAAATCCAAATCTAAAAACACTATCTGCTGAGCACCAAACAGTAGACAGGCACAGTTATTCACTAGCTGGTAAACATATTGAAGGATTTAGAAGCTAAAGAGACACATTGTTCCCTTCAGGACTTGGTAGAGACCTAAAGCAGAGCTAAACAAGAGTGAATATTGGACTTACATTCACCATGTGGACAGAAAAGGGACTTCAAATGAATGCTAATGTCGGTCTGTAACTGCTGAATGTGTAATGAAGTAACTGTGGGCTAAAAAGTTTGCCATATCCACTTAACCCTCATGTTGTCCTCGGGTCAAATTTGAACCGTTTTCAGTTTTTTTATCACAAAAAATGGGCCTTCTAAATAAGTGCTGAAAATATCAACATTAGAAATATGAAATAACTGGAAAAAAAAATGAAAATGTCAAAAATGTCGGATAAAAGCGATAATAGTGTTTCTTTCAAAAATAGTTAATATATTACCTTCTAATCTGCCAATATGTTTAATACATATCTAATAGCTTTCCATTTAATTTCTCTTGTGTTGTTCTCTAACAACACATAACCAGAACTCTTGGCGTGTTAAAAATAGGCTGTCAAATTATTTCAAGGGACATACATGAGGGGGTCCCCAGTAAATTCTCTATCTTGTACAGGGTCCTTGGCGGAAAAAAGCTTGAGAACCTTTTGCATTGAACATAACAGGAGGGCCTGATTCAGCTCTCTGTTGGCAGTTTTACAATATAAATTAGGAAGATACAGTCCAATCTAATCTAGCTTCGAGGGCTCTGATAGTTTTCAATGACCTAATTGAGTATGTTTAAATGTGGCAGCCACACTTTTTACCTCATCTGTGCCACATACTATGTGTATATTACACTTTACCACTTTACATGCTATGGAATATAATGTATATTTTGCATACAAACAAAAGCAAATATATTCTGATGTCATCTAACCTCTTCTAATAATTAGTGCCATCATTCCTAAAAAACAAACAAAAATTCAGCAGAGATGCAACGATTGCAGAGTCATAGATGCTACATTTCTGACTTTGGGTGGTGGAGCACAGCTGGGATTAAAAATCTATTATTTACTTAGAGGCATACAGGAAGCAGAGCAAAGGGGTCTGCTGGTGTCATCCTAATGATATGCTGATGAAACACATTCTAATTATAATGAACATATATGTGTGTGTTTCCCTAGGTTTTAATCCAGTATGGGAGGAAACTGTCTTTTACACTTCACATGGCTGATGTGGTTTTGTTTCATGACCCAATTGGACGGGACTTCATTGGTCAACGGACAGTTGCCTTCAGCAACCTGATGCCTGGTCTGTGCAGAATTCCTCAGTGTTTTCAGCTTTATTTGAGAAAAAAGTAACTTTTTGTGTGTGAACGACATGAACTTAAGAGGCGGCACAGTTTGTTACTTCCAGTTACACTCCTTATGTTTCTGCTATTTCAACAGATCAATCAACAGACTCACTCATTCACACAGTTAAACACGCAATTTCCCTTATGGCTTTGGCAGTGCTATGGTTATAGGGCACATTATCTTGTGTCTAGTGAACCATGGTGTATTTGATTTGTATACCTGTGGCGGGTTATGTTTTGTTGTTTACATCCATCAGAGTTGTGCCTGAACTCCTGATTTCCTGTCTTTAGGCAACTACTACGCAATGACCAGTCTGATGAGAGTTGACTTATTTCTTTGACTCACTCCATTGCTCACTTTCTTTTGTTACAGGCAAGTTTACTTGGGGGGATGACTGAGGCTTCCATCTTTGTGCATGTGTCAGTGCATGATGTCTATGGGAAGGTAAGTGCTGTAGAGTGTTTATTGTAGCATTGGCCCTAATTTGTCAACTGAGTTAAAGCAACAAAAAAAAAAAAATGTGTTTCTCTCAACACATCAATCCAGTTAAGCTCAATCCTTTGTCTTTCTAGTGGAGCCCTCTAGTCCTGAACCCCAGCTTTACCATAATGCACTTTCTACGATCTAACAAGGTATCCGGATGCAATGAGGCTCTGTGTAGTGCTGCATGAAACAGCAATGCATGATGAAGTGCAGTTTGTGTTCAGCCGTATTTCCAATGACTTGTTTTTGTGTGACATTAATCCATGAGATTGTCAACATTTGCTGTGAACCAAGTTCAGTACGTGGCATTTCTTTTCAATGTTTTCATGAAAATTAAGACTTAAATTTAAACTGTAATGTGTGAAAAAATTCTGAGGAGCACATTGTCTCCTCTTTCTTCTCTTATTACTCCTGGCCTAATGGTCATCAGTTGCGAGGTATCCGGGGTTTGTTTAACCGTTCTTCCAAGTCATCTGTGGATACAAACTCCAGTGACCTTTGGAAAAGCTCCATCAGTGATCCCCTACTGCGGTGCACAGCCAATGCCCCAGCAAAGGGACGGAAAAAGACCAAGAGGGCACTATCAGAGTCACTGGCTTCAATATCAGACCAAAGAATAGCAAATGAGCAAGAGCACAGGGCATTTCAGGGAAAGAAGGAGGTGTGGAGAAGCGTTACCAGCCATGAGGTCCCCTCACCCACAGACCTACAGTATGTCCATGCCCTTAGACAGGCAAGGGACGTAGAAGGAACAGCATGATATGGGCTTAGACAATGTCATCGATGGGTGTTTTCCTTCAATCATCCCAGTAACAGAATTAAGTATATTTTGGATTTATGCAAATTACACCCAAATTACATCCATAATAGGATAATTTGTGAGATTCATGATGATTTTTTTTTTTCAAATACTAACATTAACCATGCCACATCAAGGCATCAATGACAATTACTTTTGACTTTGGGAACAGTAATACTCTGTCATCATCAAACAGCACAGCATTTAGTTTCACCTTCAATCTCCTCCTCCTCCTCCTCTTTGCCCCCTCTTTTCCCCCTCTTTCCCCTCTCAGTATGGACTGTGATCCAAAGAGTCCCAGCTCTTTGCATGGCAGCACCAGACTCATTAATGCTGTGTCCTTAGGCAATGAGCAAGACACATGTGGCTCCTTTCTCTGATTGTATGGACTGTGAACAAAATGACACATGTCATGATCATACCTCTTTCCATGTCTCAAACTTGAAGCTGCCACCCCTCAAGCTCTGCAAGATTGCAAGAGGTCTACACCATTCTGGATGATGAGGTGCTGTTGCCTGTTTCAGTGTACAACCTAAGGAAACAGATGGTCCATTTTCAGGCAGACACTAGGGAGAGTAAACCAGCTTGAGGTCCTCTCCAGCAAAAGTTGCCCAGGAAAGACACAATGTGGGCTGGGACAATATGAACAGGAAGATTGGCGGGAGTGAAGAAATTGAGGAGGCAGAGGAGAGGGTCTATGAGCTAGTGTATGATCCTCCAGCACTGCCACTATCAGGGATACCAGTGATAGAGCAGGTTACTTCTAAAAGGTACATAGGCACCTCTGTAAACAACGACTGTTTCCAGTTTTTCATGCATGCTGTTTACCAAAACCATGAGTCCACTCCCAACTTCCCCCAACAAAAAACACCTTCATCATACTGTGATCTTCAACAGCAGTACCCATCGCATGCATTTACACAGTGTCCCTCCCCAATGAATCCAGCTTCCTATCAGTTGCCTAATCACTAGCAACACCAGAACAACTCCCAGCCTTCTCCCTTCCACAGACCCGTCAACTCTAGTCCACTGCATCAGAACAGCTATCCAGTTCCTCAAAGCAATTCTGATGCCTTTAACAACAGCGGACTTCAGCAGTTCCTACACACAACAGAGAAGCTACAATGGCAACCAAATCCTAAACAAGTCTCATCACGATAAGTTAGGGTATACACGGATAGAGAGGGAGCAAGTAAGGTGCTTTCATAATGGTTTCTCGTCTTCTGAAAGCCTCCCTGGCCAATCTGCTGTGTCTACACACATCAGTAGAGACAGAGGACTGTTTTCCCCTTCTTCAGACTGTGATGCATTATACAGCCACCTGGACTATGACTGCATTTCACCCTCATCAGAGTCTTCTGCTCCTCAAAACACCCAGCCACATTCCCAAAGTCAAACACAATCATACACCCCGACTCATTCATGGAACCAAAAAGTTGCCCTAATCACTACAATTTCCTAGTATCTCATTTATATTTATATTCTGTGTTGTGTGAATGATGTACGTGTGCTGCTGTAACACTGTAATGTCCCATTTTTCTTGGGATCAATCTCTATCTATCTATCTATCTATCTATCTACAAGGCACCAGTCAAAGCCTAAATCCAGGATTTCTTTCCACTCAATTTTAGGTCCTTCGTTAATTCGACCCCAGTCTAATACCATACACCCCATAGCTACCAGCCCATGTAAGTCCAAGTCCCTGGGAGACCTGACCTCCGAAGAAATATCATGCAACTTCCACAGAAGTACCACATTATTAGTCGCAGTTTCATCATTCCTCATATACTGTAAGAAAGCAAAAGAGGATGGGTACCATGGGGGAAGTAACTTTCCAATCATAGTCTTGTGATCCTCTTACTGAACAGCTACGTAAACTGGTTATGTCAGTTATGCCAGGAAGCAAAATCCCCGTTGTCACAGCCACATGCAACCAGTGTCTCTTCTTTAGTTTACATGAATGTAGATGATTCCCCTCCACTCCTTTCCCATCGCCAGAATGACACTTTTTTTATTGTTTCAGTGTTGCACCATTCTTTTTCTTTCTATTGTTGCTCATCGAAGGACTGTGATCATTTTCCTACCAATGCAATAAAATCTCATGTTTATTTCATGTTTTACTCAAAATACTACACAGAGCATGCAAAAGACAGACCTAAATTGTTAAAATAAATTGTTGTAAGTCACAACAGCCTCATCTTTCCCCATATGCCACCTTAAACATAATGGGATGTAATTGCTCATGAAATTATTGTGTAATAGAGTTGACACGTGGCACACCTGTTGCTCTGGGCATAACGTTACCTATACTGGTTTTAACAAACTGCCACACTTTAAGTTATATTGATTAATCACAGTACAATATTCCTTAGAAATCTAAGCGGAAAGGACACGAAGTTGAATGATTTCTTTCATGTTTGAGGTCCACATTTCAGCTCACACACACACACACACACACTTCATACATGCTAATCACTTGTAAGCATTCAATTGTTTTTCCACCATCACTCTAGGGAGGAATAATAAGGGGCTTGTGTGCAGCTTGTGTCATCAGTTTTTCTTCCTTGAATAAGGCTTTACATCTATTATAAATACTCACTACAACAATCCACTTGTGCAGAGTGGGGGGTGGTTATGTTTTAGTCAAGACACCATTTTCAGCTCCCCCCACTATAAACCTTGTGATGTTATCTGTTTAACCAAGTTAAACATGTTTCTGTTTACAATGTCCTCTCTGTTTGCCAGTAACTGACATGAGGCTCTCATGTTACATTTGGATTTGGATGTGCTATTTAATGGGATTTGTCTTTGGTAAGAGAAATTGTTGAACAGTGTTTGTGAGATATGATTTATTCTGAACTTAATTAACTATTTTCAGGTTTGATGTGTCTTGTGTTATACTGTGTTTTACTGACTAAATCTACTGACGCATATTCTAAAATTCTGATAACACTCCGCTACATGTGTCAAATGTCCAGAATAGCTGCATCCATGTCTCGGTTCCCCTGGCTCTTCGCTCAGTGGCCCTCCTCAGCTCTCTCCTTGCTGCTTCTCAGTGTAATGGGCAGACAGATGGGACTGGAGGTGGTTCAGGCGATAGTGTGCACCCGGTGGGGTGCACCGAGCAACAAAAGCCTCTCCCAGGATGGAGATGTGATTATCGGTGGACTTTTTAATCTCAATTACAAACCTTCAGATGTAGAGCAGGTCTTTACCACGCGGCCACATTATGAACCTTGCACTGGGTAACTTAATCAGTACATTGTTGTTGAATGTCTGGTAGTTATTAGTTGTTTAGCACATCTGGAGTTTTTTAATTTTGTCATGCTCATATGTTTATGTTAAAATGCAGATGAACCAGATATTGAATTAGAAAGTTAGAGTATGCATGTTTGTTATTACACATCAGTTTTATATTGATTATATTTATGATACAAGTTATAAAGCTATGTATATGCAAATTTGACTTGGTTGGTATATTTATGAAATTGTTGGACATTTGCTGTTTTTTTGTTTATGGTGATTATTTTTTTTTATCTGTCACTAATTCAGGTTGTGGTTTATGTTATGTTATATGCTGATCCTTTCTAATCCTGTGGTTTCAGATTTGATCCAGAGGTATTACAAAATGTGTATGCCATGGCATTTGCGGTGGAGGAAATCAATCGTAACACAACCCTGCTACCAGGAGTAAAGTTGGGCTATCGCATATTTGATAGCTGTGTCCGATATCCCTGGGCTCTGCAAGCTGCATTGTCACTGGTTGCAGGAGACAAACAAAGCTGCAACATAACAGCCTCCACGTCTCATACTGCAGAAAATGATCAACCCGGAGAGACAACAGGTATCACTTGCAATTACTCAGTATGCTACTAACATTTGGTATATTCATGAAAACATCAGCTGATATTTGTAGTATAAAAAAGATTGTCCTCATGTAATTATATGTCCAATGCTATCTGCAGGTGGTCAACCTGTTCGTTTGCTCATTGGTGATGCCGCATCAACAACAACCATATTTCTGTCCAGGATCCTAGGGCCTCTTTCTATGCCATTTGTGAGTTTCATTATATCAGGAAATAAACCTGATGAACCTTTTCATACAGTCCACACCATAAGGCTGATTCTATGTTTTAAATCAAAAATAAAATGTCTTGCTTTAAATGCTAAATTATTGCTTTAAAAGCAGTGTCAAAATAATATAGCTGCGTTTTTCTCTCAGATCAGCTACTTGTCAAGCTGTCCCTGTCTAAGTGACAAGATTAAGTTTCCGAACGTCTTCAGAACAATCCCCAGTGATATTTACCAAGCCCGGGCCATGGCACAACTGGCCTTACGCTTCCACTGGACTTGGATGGGAGCGGTGGTTGTCAACAATGATTATGGTCTTTTGGCAATACAGGTGCATGTTATTGTTATTATTCTATAAAATGCCTGAAAATATGTTCTTCATATATACTTAAGATAAACATATCCTATTTATATGAAATTATTTGTTGTTTGAACTCCAGGCATTTCAAAAAGAGACTCAGGGGAAAGGGGTGTGTTTGGGATTCATAGAGACGCTCCGCAAAGAAACTATTGAGAGTGATGCCAGACGTATAGCCCTCACAATTCAAGCTTCGACTGCGAGGGTGATTCTGATATTTTGCTGGTATACAGAAGTAAAGAAAGTATTTCTGGAACTGGCCAAGATAAATGTGAGCAATTGGCATGGAAATAAAACAAAGACATAGGCTATAGTTTGTAATGCCATCTGTTTTTATTGTTGTAATTTATTTCAATTTCCTCTTACTGTAGGTGACGGACAGACAGTTTCTGGCAAGTGAGGCTTGGAGCACCAATAACGATCTTCTCCGAAATCTTGCCATCTCTAAAGTGGCCACCGGTGTTATCGGTGTAGCCATACGAAGTTCACCAATACCCGGATTTGAAAATTATCTCAGAAGTTTGCACCCAATTCGTAATCCAGATGATGACTTCTTACGAGAATTCTGGGAAAATGAGTTTGGATGCAGTCCTGGAGCTTTGCAATTACATGCAGCACCTCTCTTTTCACTCAAAACAAGGTCTAACCATGGATCTTCTGCCAAGGCATCCTTTCAGAAAGCTTCTCTTTCACCCTGCAGTGGCAAAGAGTCCCTGGAGGGACTGCATAATCCCATCACTGATACCTCTCAGTTAAGGGTGGCATATAATGTCTACCTTGCTGTTTATGCTGCGGCCCACGCCCTTCACAGCCTTCTCTCCTGCCCCGACACAGACAGCTCAACCGGAAACAACAGCCCCACCTGCTCTTCTCCAAAAAACATCAAATCCATAGAGGTAAACATAATTATCCCTGTGTATCTCATCCATGAGAGTCATATTTCTTTACATTTTTTGAACTGAATGTTTATATTGTAAGTGCATTTTTTTTGTAGACAGATTTTTTTTTTAAATATTAACGGTCTCTTCAATATTTGTTGCTTTCAGCTGTTGCAGCACTTGAACAACGTGCATTTCACCACACCACAGGGGGAAACGTTTTACTTTCAAGGGGAGATGCCCCAGCAAAGTACGACCTTGTCAACTGGCAGAACACCTCTGAGGGATCACTCAAACTTGTTTTGATTGGTCGTGTGGACGGGTTTGACCTCCACCTAAATGAGTCAGGAATTCAGTGGACCACCGGATCCAATCAGGTGGTCACATCGACAAGTGGTGTCGAGGCTACAAACAAATTTCCTGTTGAAATAAATGCCTGTTTCGACTCACAATATTATGTTGTTGAGAATATTATTTGGCTTGTTGTTTAGGTGCCTACTTCAGTGTGCAGCGAGACCTGCCCCCCTGGCACCCGTAAGACAAACAGGAAAGGAGAACCTCCATGCTGCTTTGATTGTATCCCATGTGCTGATGGGGAGATTAGCAAACAACCTGGTGAGGACATTACTCCATCAGACAACTTCAAGTTACCCCTTTGTGTTTTATTTTCGCTCCCTCTCTCCTATTTTTTCCTCTCCCAGATTCCCTTCACTGTGAGCGTTGTCCATTAGAGTTTTGGTCCAATGCTAAACGAACTGCCTGCATCCCTCGCCAGCTGGACTTCCTTTCCTTTAATGAAACTTTGGGCATTGCCCTGACTACAGCAGCTGTGTCTGGTACCATGGTGACAACAGCTGTATTTGTAGTGTTTCTCTGCTACCGCCACACACCTATGGTGAGAATCTTAAATAATGTAACAGAGACTTTGTTGTATGCATTTAAAATAATGTCACATTTTTTTCTTGCTTTGTACTGTTTAAATGGCCAAATTGTCTTTTTCTGTTGATCTGATTCATATCAAGGTTCGAGCCAATAATTCAGAACTGAGCTTCCTGCTTCTCCTGTCGCTGAAGCTCTGCTTCCTGTGCTCACTGGTGTTCATTGGTCGTCCATCAGTCTGGGCTTGTTGGTTCCAGCAGGCAGCTTTTGGGATCAGCTTTGTACTTTGTGATTCCTGCCTCCTGGTCAAAACCATTGTAGTTCTGGCTGCTTTCCGCTCAGCTCGGCCTGGTGCTGAAACCTTGATGAAGTGGTTCGGACCGGGCCAACAGAGAGGAAGTGTTTGCCTCTTTACATCTATACAGGTGTGAATATTTGTTGTTAACTAAATTATGAGAAAATTGTTAGACATATAAAAAACATAACACATACATGTGTTTACATTTTATACAGGTTATCATTTGTGCCACATGGCTGTCCCTCAGCCCCCCTGTGCCTCAACGTAATCTGGGTTTTCAGGGGTCAAAGGTCACCCTGGAGTGTGCTATGGCCTCTGTGGTGGGCTTCTCTCTGGTTCTAGGTTACATTGGTTTGTTGGCCTGCACCTGCCTTCTCTTGGCCTTTTTTGCTCGGAAACTCCCTGACATCTTCAATGAGGCCAAACTGATCACCTTCAGCATGCTGATATTCTGTGCTGTCTGGGTTGCCTTTGTCCCTGCTTACGTTAGCTCTCCTGGGAAGTATGTTGTCGCTGTGGAGATTTTTGCAATCCTGACCTCTAGCTATGGTTTATTGCTGTGCATTTTTGCCCCCAAATGTTTCATTATTCTCTTGAGGCCTAAGAAAAACACCAAGAAGCACGTGATGGCCAGGTAGTTTTCTGGCTAAAATGCCTCACTTTTCCAAGCCTGGCATCATGCAATCTCCATGTGTTTTGTCAATCATCTTTCTACTGGGAGTCTTCTAAATAATGCTAAATGTAAATTTGGCTGTATGAAATAAAAAAAAGTTTCAACCACACCTAGTAATGGCTTTCATTGGTAACTAAGCAAGAATATATCTGCTGTTCATTAAATTATTAAATACTAACATAACACTTTATATCAATCATTAAAGAAAAATAAACATTTAAATTAAATGCTGCTTACTAAAAACTGTATTGGTGTATTTTGCATTTATTATTAATTAATTAATAATTATTTTGCATGTGGTTGTATTCTGTGTTTTTAAAAAATACTCAAAGGGATACAACTCTCCACCAGTCCCTCAGAAAACAACAACATTTTGATTAAAATTACACTACATTAATTATTTTTTTGAAATAGAAAGATTCAAGAAAGATTATGTAGCTTGTGTACCATCCTGTTCATTATTTGGTAAACTCTTTACATGCAATAATTGATTGAGGTTAATGTATTACGTTCACAGTGGAGCTTTATATAGTTCACTGACATCATAATTTTAATGCATTTACCAAAATAAACCACTAGATGGAAGTATCATACCATCTAATGGAATGACACTGAGCTACTTCTTTCCTCATCTCTCAACAAGATTTGTTCCTAGGTTCCAAGGTTTGCTGGTCAAAAACCTATCCTGCACACCTATTACACATATACACTCACCTAAAGGATTATTAGGAACACCTGTTCAATTTCTCATTAATGCACTTATCTTATCAACCAATCACATGACAGTTGCTTCAATGCATTTAGGGGTGTGGTCCTGGTCAAGATAATCTCCTGAACTTCAAACTGAATGTCAGAATGGGAAAGAAAGGTGATTTAAGCAATTTTGAGCGTGGCATGGTTGTTGGTGCCAGACGGGCCGGTCTGAGTATTTCACAATCTGCTCAGTTACTGGGATTTTCACGCACAACCACTTCTAGGGTATACAAAGAATGGTGTGAAAAGGGAAAAACATCCAGTATGCGGCAGTCCTGTGGGCGAAAATGCCTTGTTGATGCTAGAGGTCAGAGGAGAATAGGCCGACTGATTCAAGCTGATAGAAGAGCAACTTTGACTGAAATAACCACTCGTTACAACCAAGGTATGCAGCAAAGCATTTGTGAAGCCACAACACGCACAACCTTGAGGTGGATGGGCAGCAGAAAAACCCACCGGGTACCAATCATCTCCACTACAAATAGGAAAAAGAGGCTACAATTTGATTTGCAAGAGTTCACCAAAATTGGACAGTTGAAGACTGGAAAAATGTTGCCTGGTCTGATGAGTCTTGATTTCTGTTGAAACATTCAGATGGTAGAGTCAGAATTTGGCGTAAACAGAATGAGAACATGGATCCATCATGCCTAGTTACCACTGTGCAGGCTGGTGGTGGTGGTGTAATGGTGTGGGGGATGTTTTCTTGGCACACTTTAGCCCCCTTAGTGCCAATTGGGCATCGTTTAAATGCAACAGCCTACCTGAGCATTGTTTCTGACCATGTCCATCCATTTATGGCCACCATGTACCCATCCTCTGATGGCTACTTCCAGCAGGATAATGCACCATGTCATAAAGCTCGAATCATTTCAAATTGGTTTCTTGAACATGACAATGAGTTAACTGTAGTTTTGGAGATGAAAACTACATGTCATTTTCATTTGTATTACTTAGCATACACAGTCACCAGATCTCAACCCAATAGAGCATCTTTGGGATGTGGTGGAACGGGAGCTTCGTCCCTGGATGTGCATCCCACAAATCTCCATCAACTGCAAAATGCTATCCTATCAATATGGGCCAACATTTCTAAAGAATGCTTTCAACACCTTGGTGAATCAATCCCACGTAGAATTAAAGCAGTTCTGAAGGCGAAAGGGGGTCAAAAACAGTATTAGTACGGTGTTCCTAATAATCCTATAGATGAGTGTACACCAGCTGGTTGTGGGGAAGAGTACCTTGCCTACTTCACTTGTGTATATTGCCAACCAGGGTGTGTTGAGTGTGGTCTATAGCTTACCATTGCCAATGCTGAATGAGCAGGAAAGGGCTGCATGCTCTCTCCTGTAGAGTTTCCTGCTTCTTCATGTGTGTTTTGGAGATGAAACCTACATGTCATTTTCATTTGTATTACTTAGCATACAATTCTCATGCATTAAATAATGCCATAGCTCTACGTAGAGGATTCCACTTCCACATTGATTTATGTATGTCAAGAAATCATGGGTTGCAGTTTAATGTGACAATGGTTTCATAATGATGGTGCCACAATGAGTGTAGAGGTAGAATCAACCTTTATTCCTCTTCTTTTAACCTTCATTGCAATGCCTTTCTATGTATGTTATGCAGATACTGAACAATAGACATTCCTAAGTCTGTTTTTTGAATGGCTACATTATTCAATGTTTTCCAAATGTTGAACTGCATGCAGTAGCCACAATATAATAATTTATATACTGTAGATAAACATATGTATGTACTGTAGATAATCTACAAAACCATGAAAAAACCTATTGGTGGTGTAAGAGAGTAGTGTCTATGAGAAAACACTCTATAAATGTAATGAATTATTAGTATCCTAAATTATTATTTTCCACCTCTGTACCTCCTCCCTGTCAGTGGATGTAATTGCTTGTAAAATGAACAATGATAAACAATTGCACACCTGCTGCTGCTCATCAGTACCTTCTCACTTAAAGGAGATGTCCGGTCAATTTCAATATGTGGCTCTGTTGTTTGTAAAATTAGAGTGCTGTCAGTAGAGAGAAAAATTAAAACAATTGGTACTGTCTACACTGTGTTATCCTCCTGCTAGCGTTAACACCCAACAGGCTTAAACTTGTTTTTAGCCGTTAAACATGTTCAAAATGTCTTTAACACTAGAACGGCCATGACGGTCATTTTGACCGTTTTGAAATTTATATATGTAATAACTTTGCTGGATAAAAAAATACAATCCTGCTGGTACCTGACTTTTCCTAAAAGGGTCTATATTTTCATTTAAAAATATTTTTTATATAAAAATATAATCACTTTTACCTAGGTTGAAGATGCATATTGGTTGCTTAGTTACTGTCAGCGTCTCTGTCAGAGAAACGTCATAAGCGGTCTTGAGTAACAAGTGTGGGCATCAGCGATGGGCTGAAGGTAAAGCCAGAGTCAGTAACAACAATAAATACGGCGTGGATGGACTCCATTCTGAATCAGAAGACAAGCGCCGGGCGCTCGCTCTGTGGAAGGAGCGGTACATGTAGCTGGATGGCCGCTGGCTGCCTACGTGGTCATATAACTTTATACATCCTCCTAAAACTGGCTGGAATCATTGCACACATTCTCTCCAAGGAGTGCACCAGCAGTGAAATTGTCCAGAGGAAGTTCAGGCAGCAACTGGCAGAGGAGCTGAGAGACAAGTTTAGAGAGGAAAAAAGGGCAGCGGAGGCAGTGACCAGTTAGGTTAGGTTATAAATGTTCAAATAAGATACTTTTAGGTATTATTTGCCTGTTTTAAGTTATGTTGAATGAATTTACATTTTTCAGATGTGAATGAAATAATTACATTTTACTATGCCATGATATGAATTATTGAAACACCCGGGCAACTCAAGTGTATAATTAAACTCGTTAAATTGTAAATTTTTGGTGTTATTTCGTTTTTCTAAAGATATCCTAACACAATACATTAATATTGCAATTAGGTATTTATCATGACAGATTATAGAGTTTCAAAATGACCGCTCACGGCGGTTCCAGTAGTTATGGAATCCCGGCACTTCTAGTGTTAAAAGGGCCTACCCATGTGCAGTGATTCCTTCTCAGTAAACACAGCAAATCTGACTGCAGTAGATGTGAAAGAAATGCATGAAAGTTGTACTAATTCAGCTCTGTTTAGTTCCTGTGTTGACATGGCAGTTAGAGTGCTTAGGGACTACAAACTACAACACAGAAAAGAGATGAAACAAAGGATTTATTTAAGGATGGAGTTTATTGTCATTACACATGTACAAGTACAATGCAACGAAATACCGGTTAGAGTATGCCTCCGAGCCGCTGCTATTTAAAGCGCTGCCACACGCATTCTCTGAAAAGAAAGGATTTATGCAGACAACACGGTATAAAGTACACAACATAACACTTGATACACAAGACAACACACAGTTCATGTGGACACATGAAGGAATTTTTTGAGGTGGCTTGGGAGGGAGTAAGAAACCTTGAAAATTGAGGCAGTCAGACGGATACGGGGCGGGATGGGGGAGGGAGTGTATGGTGTGTGTGTGAGTGCGTGGAGTTGTGTGTGTGAATGTGCGCGTCTGACTGTCTGTGTTGTTAAAAGTTCAGTTCATCTGCGTTTCCTTGAGGAGATAAGCCAGTGCAAAGGATGAGATAGAATGTCCAACTGCAAGTTGTTTTCCTGGTCGGGTGAAGGGCGGGTTGGGGAGGGGAGGGGGGCAGCTTAAAAAATTTCATTCCAATTTAGGTTGACCTGGTGGAAATTTGTCCGAATCAATGTCCTCACTCAATTGTTACCGACCTCAGCGTCATACGAGCATCCAGTACATGTAGTGATTTTGTCAGTCCATCTACCTTCTCTGCCAGTCCGGTGGTTACACGAAGTAACTCCACCGACTGGGCCCTGATGGAATCAATCCCCTTCTGCGCTTCCAAGGTCCGGTCTGAGATGTTACGAGACAGTTCACTGGACTGGTCAGCCCTCAGATGTAAAACCTTCATCCCCTCAATCACTCCAAAAATATGTAGGCTAACAATTTAATGATCAAATAAGGTAGTGTCTCCAAACTTACCTCAATTATAACTTGTCTCCTGCTAGTTGTATTACAGCACTTAAAAAATAAGCATATGCTTATTTTTGAAAATATGCTTTATCTCTTTTCTGTGTTGTAGTTTGTTGACGGTCCCGAAGCACTACTTGCAGTATCAACACCGGAACTAAACACAGCTGAATTCTCACAACTTTCATGCATTTCTGTCACATTTACAGCAGTCAGATTCACCTGGTTCACTCAGAAGGAATCACTGCACATGGGTAGGCACTTTGAATGAATATTATGAACATGTTTAGAGGCCAAAAACAAGTTTAAAACTTGCCCTGTTTAAGCCTGTTGGGTACTAACTCTATCAGGAGGATAACACATTGTAGGCAGTTGTGGTTTCATTTTTATCTCTACTGGCAGCACTCACAAACAACAGAACTACATGTTGAAATTGACCGGAATTCTCCTTTAACCCCTCTAAATTAATTGTGATGTAACTTAGTTCTGTGAGATGAGATTTCCTTTGTAGCTTTTGAACCAGGTATGTCCCTGTGTGTGGGTGTGGCCTAGTATTTATGTATAATTTATTAACTAAATATTAAATGTTAAGAAAATCTAACTCTATGGGGATCTATGTGGTTCCTGCCCTCCAGGTTGGTACTGTAGTTTCTGTATCACACAGCTGTCAGTTATGTTCTTATTGTTTTGCTCACACCTTTGAGAGAAGTGATTTAGTGCAGTGTCATCCTGTTTACTATCATTCCGCCATGGGCTTTACAGCTGTTATAAATACACAGAACAACATCTATGTTGTGTAGAGCTGGAGGGGGGGAGTATGTTATACCTCGTCTGTTGTCAGTGCAAGTTGTATCTGTTGTAATATTCATTTTTTCAGTGGAATTTATTCTGATTTACATGTTTACGTCTAACAGATATATTAAGAAAGAATTAAGATAATTTTACTTTTTTCATTTCAGGAACTTTTAACTGTTTACTGTAATACACCTTTTTTGTGCCAATGGGAAGCCATCTAGCTGGATATATTGTACACATTTAAAGTGTCCAGAACAGCTCCATCCATGACTTGGTTCTTCTGGCTCTTCACTCTGAGACTACTCTCAGCCCCATCCCTGCTCTTTCTGGGGCTTGTCGGCAGACGGCTGGGGCTCAGGGTGGGGTTACAGGTGGTTGAGACAGTGTCTTGTTCCCGCTGGGGTACACCCAGCAACCAGGGTCTGTTTCAGGATGGAGATGTGGTTATTGGTGGGCTCTTTAATGTTCATTCTAAGCCTCCAGCTACAAACAATGACTTCACTCAGTTGCCTGACTTCAAGCCTTGTACTAGGTAAAACTCTAAATTTTACTTTTTAATATGTATGCTGCATAATTCATGCACTCATCACCTGTATCTTTTTCTATTCCATAGATTGTTAACTATTGGTAGTGTCTTCACACATATGTGTTGATTTTCTTGTCCAACATATTTTGTTATTATTGCTTATTTAATGCTATTTAATGATAATGAAGATTATTACCCATATTATTTAAGGTTTATTACAGATCTTCACAGTCACTTTGATAGCATTTTGACTGATATTTTTCTCATGCCTTTTCTCTTGTGGTATCAGTTTGGAAAATCTTCCATTACAGTATATTTATGCTATGGTGTTTGCGCTGGAGGAAATCAATCACAGTACAACCTTGCTGCCAGGGGTGAAGCTGGGCTACTATATTCATGATAGCTGTGGCGTAGCCCTGTGGGCTATGCAGGCTGCACTGACGCTGGTTGGAGGAGACAGCGCCAACTGTAATTCAACAGACCCTCCGGACTATTCTGCTGGGTATGAAGAGGGAATTGAAGAAAAAAAAGGTATTATATCAAACTGCATGGTTCATACTTCTGTTTTAATACCAAGCAAATAGATTGATGACAGCCTAAACACTGCAATGTTGTGTTTGCAAGAGAACCAAGCCCTAACAAATGACTATTTCATTATTTTTTCATAATGTCATCAGGTGTTCAGCCTGTTCCTTTGATCATTGGTGGTTCCTCATCCGAAGAAGCCAAGATACTCTCCAGATCCCTGGGGCCACTCTTTGTACCTTTAGTAAGGTTCCATTAAAACCCCAAATTGTATTTGTGTTTAGTTTGAATATATAAAACATGTTTAAATAAAAATTGGAAGTAAAAAATCAATAACTCAGATTTTCATTCATAATATTAAACGCTCTGTGGTTTAAAATTACGTTCATAGGGTTTTACTTAACCTATTGATGGATGGACTTTGGTGCATATGGCACATTTATGATTTCTCACCTTCATTTTGCTGCAAAAACGATTTGCTGTTCACTGCAGTAAACAGTCTTCTTAAAAAAACAATCCCCTGGGTGAAAATGAGATTATAACAATCTTTATGTGTTTGAGATTTCAGAATAAGTATGCGATTTTAGAATATCCAAGTATGTACTGTATGTTTTTTTGTCTTTTACTGTAGATGAGCTACACAGCTAGCTGTCCCTGTCTGAGTGACCGGCGCCAGTATCCTCACTTCTTCAGGACAATGCCCAGTGATATTTACCAAGCCTGGGCCATTGCCCAGCTTGCTATACGATATAATTGGACCTATGTTGGGGCTGTGGTAGTAAACAACGATTATGGCCTTGTGGCAATAAAGGTGTTTCCATTTTCACTGCATTGCTATGCACTCTATACAAGATAGATTCAGCTAATCTTTTTGCTCCTTTCAACTTTTTATGTCAGTTATTTCAGGAGGAGACTCAGGAGGCAGGGGTGTGTGTGGAATTTATAGAGACTCTCCAAAGGGAAAACATTGTGAGTGATGCCAGACGAGCAGCCCTCACAATTCAGGCCTCGACTGCAAAAGTGATTCTGATCTTTACCTGGTACACAGATGTGAGGGAACTCTTCCTGCAACTCTACAAGATAAATGTGAGTAAATGGAATACAATTGGGTATTTAATCTATAAATAATAACTTAACCGATCTTATTCAAAAAAACATAATACCTTTTTAAAGTTATCTTTTGATTTTGTTGTGTTGCTATCACTAGGTGACTGACAAACAGTTTGTGGCCAGTGAGGCGTGGAGCACAAGTGATGATCTTCTCAAAGATCCTGTCACTTCTGTAGTCGCAAGGGGTGTGCTTGGTGTGGCCATTCGAAGTAGAGTTATACCTGGATTTGAAAATTTTATCAGAAGTTTGAAACCATCTCGTCGTCTTGACGATACATTCTTAAGAGAATTTTGGGAAAAGATATTTAGTTGTAATCCTGGGGCCACACCATTCTCCAAAAATGCCTCTTCACTACCGTCTCAAGCAGACAGGTTGCTTCAAAAAGCTTCTCAACCACCCTGCAGTGGCACAGAGTCCCTGGAGGGAGTGCAGAATCACTTCACTGATACATCTCAGCTCAGGGTGACCTATAATGTCTACCTTGCTGTTTATGCTGCAGCACACGCTCTTCACACGCTTCTCTGCCCCGTCAGAGACAGCTCACCTGGAAACAACAGCCCCACCTGCTCTTCACCAAAAAACATCAAATCCATAGAGGTAAACACCAGTATGTCTATTTAAACTCCACACAATTTAAAAGGGGCGTTAAGTAATTTTTTATGTGACAAATGCATCTGCTTAAAGGTCCCATGGCATGAAAATTTCACTTGATGAGGTTTTTAACATTAATATGAGTTCCCCCAGCCTGCCTATGGACCCCCAGTGGCTAGAAATGGTGATAGGTGTAAACCGAGCCCTGGGTGTCCTGCTCTCCCTTTGAGAAAATTGAAGCTCAGATAGGCCGATCTGGCGTTGTTATAACGTCTCATGACGTCATAAAGCAAGATTACCTCCTCTTTCTCTGCTTTGCCTGCCTAGAGAATTTGGCCCGCCCATGAGAAAGAGACATCATGTCTTGCAAACAAGCAAAGCATGGCATTTGCCCCCCCCCTCCTTTATAACATTTAAAGCTACAGACACAGAAATGGCACATCCTAAGGAAAGCTCATAGTGGGACAGGCTCTAGTGGCTGTACTTCTGCACCAAGGCTGAATTTTGGAAAAGAGACTTCAGATATGGTATTAGGGGACTACTAAGGTCTATATAAAAGCATCCAAAAAGCAGCATGTCATAGGACCTTTATCTACATTTAGATTTAAAAAAGATTTACTACAATGTTGATCTTCTTAGCTGTTGCAGCACTTAAACAACGTGAACTTCACAACACCACAGGGTGAAATGTTTTATTTCCAAGACGACAACACTCCAGCAAAGTACGACCTTGTCAACTGGCAGAACACCCCCGAGGGGTCACTCAAACTTGTTGTGATTGGTCGTGTGGATGGGTTTGACCTTCACCTAAACGAGTCAGCTATTCAGTGGAGCACCGAGTCCAATCAGGTGGTTAAAAAGAAATACTATTGATTCATGTCAATGCCAAAAGCTCTATTGAATAAAATATTTACTGTGATTCACAAGACGTTATCTACTTGTTTAGGTGCCTACTTCAGTGTGCAGCGAGAGCTGCCCCCCAGGCACCCGAGAGGCCAGCAGGAAAGGAGAACCTCTCTGCTGCTTTGACTGTATCCCATGTGCTGATGGGGAGATTAGCAATCAAACTGGTGAGGAAATTACCACATAAGATATTACTGACTTGTATAACTTTCAGATCATCCTACAGTGTCCCCAGTTCTTTCCTACGGCGTGTTTTGGTATGTCTTCCTCTCCCAGGTTCCCTTCACTGTGAGCGTTGTCCATTAGAGTTTTGGTCCAATGCTAAACGAACTGCCTGCATCCCTCGCCAGCTGGACTTCCTTTCCTTTAATGAAACTTTGGGCATTGCCCTGACTACAGCAGCTGTGTCTGGTACCATGGTGACAACAGCTGTATTTGTAGTGTTTCTTTACTACCGTCAAACACCTATGGTAAGAACTCAGAGAAATGTAATTAAAAAGCGTTTTTTAACATCTAGGGCAAGGGAATCCATATTGGGTTGTTATTGTGCTTGTCGTTTTAATACCAATTTAATCCCAATTCTCAATTTCAGGTACGAGCCAACAATTCAGAACTGAGCTTCCTGCTTCTCCTGTCGCTGAAGCTTTGCTTCCTGTGCTCACTGGTGTTCATTGGTCGTCCATCAGTCTGGGCTTGTCGGTTCCAGCAGGCAGCTTTTGGGATCAGCTTTGTACTTTGTGTTTCCTGCCTCCAAGTTAAGACCATAGTAGTTCTGGCTGCTTTCCGCTCAGCTCGGCCTGGTGCTGAAACCTTGATGAAGTGGTTCGGACCGGGCCAACAGAGAGGAAGTGTTTGCCTCTTTTCCTTTTTTACAGGTCAGAGTTTCAGAATCACTTTTTAATAACAAAATTAATACAGCAATTACTTACATAAAGCTGACATTTGATATGCTTTTTTTCATCAAGGTTTTTATTTGTCTTATTTGGCTGTCGCTCAGCCCCCCTGTGCCTCAAGCTGACTTGGATATCCCAGGGTTAAAGGTCACCCTCAAGTGTGCCATGGCCTCTGTGGTGGGCTTCTCTCTGGTTCTGGGTTACATTGGCCTGCTGGCCTGCACCAGTCTCCTTTT
Source organism: Etheostoma perlongum (assembly GCA_026937815.1). Lineage (NCBI taxonomy): Eukaryota > Metazoa > Chordata > Actinopteri > Perciformes > Percidae > Etheostoma > Etheostoma perlongum. The sequence continues at coordinate 11,410,129 of CM049373.1, forward strand.
GGCCTTTCTTGCTCGTAAACTCCCTGACAACTTCAATGAAGCCAAACTGATCACCTTCAGTATGCTGATATTCTGTGCTGTCTGGATAGCTTTTGTCCCTGCTTATGTTAGCTCTCCTGGAAAATATGCTGTTGCTGTGGAGATTTTTGCAATTCTCGCCTCTAGCTACGGTTTACTCTTCTGTATCTTTGCTCCAAAGTGTTTCATCATTCTTTTGAGGCCAGATAAAAATACTAGGAAACACCTGATGGCTAGGTAGCGTAGAATATTAACAATGCACCTAATTCATTGTTTTCTCATCAATCTGCCTGCATTTATTCAATTAATATAAGAATAGCTACTATTTTATTAGTTTGTTTGACCAAATATTTCAGATGTATTCACACAAGCAACTGAATAGATAAAAATAGAACTGGAATCATATTTTACTTCAATACTTGTACTTGTACAACTATTACTAATGTAACAAACCTGGTACATAGAAACATTATTAAACATAAATCAAAACATGTCATGGTTGTGGTTCTGCTTTCTTTATGGTAATGCCACTATTCATATCACGGGTTGTGCCATGAACATTTATTTTGAGTTGAGTGATTTACTATCTACTATGATTTACAGAAATGCCTTTTTGAGATCATGTTAGAATGACAAAAATTAAGTATTATAGGAAGAGTAGTAAAATGGTGGTAAGAGCACGAGAGATTCCATGGGACTTGATCATTTCATTATTAGTACTAATGCTGACTCATTTAATTTTGGATTTTTATGACATTTCAGGAAATACTTACAGAAGAGAAGGATTGTTTTGAGGACTTAAACATCTCATTTAAAATGCACACCAATTTAAATCAAAAACACTAATGAGGCCTTGGTTGTTATAGAAAACAAACTCTGGTCTTTGGCTTTTTCCTCTCCAAATGATCCAGTTCTTTGACGTTATACAAAGAATGAGAAACGGGAAGAAAATGTATCCAAATAACTATTCATCTTTATTAGTGAAAGTCTTGCTTGAAGGGCAACAACACACTTGCATTTTAGAAAAACTAGCCTTACTAAAAAGGTTTTATCCCTAAACAGGTAATACATGTACTATAAGTTGTCTGTTGGGTGTTTTTGCCACCCTGAAAGTCAAATGTCCCATGCAGGACAATAAAGATTGAACTGAACTAAATTAAATTTGATCTGAGGGAATTGGCACAGACTGAGTAGCTGTTTTTTGAGACCCATAAAAAATTATTTTGACCAAAAAAGGAGCTAAAATATTAATCACTAAAAGCCCTGTCAGATGGATGTCCTCATTATACAAAGAGTGTTTTAATTAACAATGGGGAAGATTATGCAGAAAGGCTTGTGCCAATGGTTCAGACAGACTTGGCGTGTCCCTCTACAACTGTAATGTCCCAATTTCATGACAGAGATCTAGTTGATCTAGTATCTCTGCACTGACAGTGTATCTATTTAACTGAATATCATTTAATGACAACAGTTATTCATATTCATGAGGCCTGCTTTTGTCTCATCATGCCTGTCTCATCAATAAAGCTAAGGTCAGCAGGAACTGTTGTACACCAGTCTGGCCTATTTAAACCAAATTTAAAAAAGAAGTTTTATCTTGCATGTAAGAAAAAGCACTGAAAAACTTACTTTAATAAAGGAAAAACTCACATATTGGCTTATATTCACACTCACTTTGCACTTCTACCGCCTACCTACATAAACACTAATCATTTGCAATCATGCTGTTGTTTTAATGTCACTCTTGAGAGTAGTGATTTGGAGTTGTGTGCCATCGTGTTTACTTGGTTGCAAAAAGGCTTTACATGTATTATAAATATCTACGTCAACAGTTCAAATGTTCAAAGGAGGAGGGAGTATGTTGCAGTTTAGATACCGTGTCAGTTGCCAACGCAAATTATATCTGGTGTCTGAAAATATGCATTTTTAACTTCAAATTGTTGTTTTGCTCTACAGGTTAAGTCTTAAGAACCATTAACTTTTGTTATTCTGCATTCAAAGGGATTTGATCTGATTTGACTTTTTGATTGCACCCTGGAGTGCGCTATGGCTTCTGTGGTGGGCTTCTCTCTAGTTCTAGGTTACATTGGTTTGTTGGCCTGCACCTGCCTTCTCTTGGTCTTTCTTGCTCGTAAACTCCCTGACAACTTCAATGAGGCCGAACTAATCACCTTCAGCATGCTGATTCTGTGCTGTCTGGGTTGCCTTTGTCCCTGCTTATGTTAGCTCTCCTGGGATATCCACTGTTGCTGTGGAGGTTGCTATGCTTGCTGCTCTGCATTTTTGCCCCAAAATGTTTCATTAGTCTCTTGAGGCCTGAGAAAAACAGCAAGGCCGGCTACACACTGGATCTGTTGCACGAGCGTGTCAGCTGCGTGGCGTGTCCGTTTTTATTTTGGCTCCCATGTTAACAGCTACAATTCTGACCCTCAAAGACCTGTTGGTCTGCCTTCAAAATGTCCACCTCCACTCCATTTATTATCCTAAATTAGATGCACCTGTTTGAGGTCGGTAGCTGCATAAAGACACCTGTCCACCCCATACAATCAGTAAGAATCCAAATACATATTAATAAATGACATGTTGATGTTTGAAAGTCTTTTGACATCCAAAAATATTCTGTAACCTATTTTGCCGTCAATACTGCCAACTTTGTCTTGCTTTAATCAAATCAGTAGCCTATATAATTATGTTTACCCATTTTTCAGGTTTTCCCTCCCTGTACGTCACCTAGCAGCATCAGCTCTGCATCAGACATGTTTCTGGTGTGTGGGACATCAAAAAATCCACGCAGCCGCCACACAGCTGACACGTTACTGCAACACAATGCTTGCGCAACGCAGCCAGTGTGTAGCCAGCCTAAGAAACACCTGATGGCCGGATGAAATAGACAAATTAAAATTTTAGTTAATACATCCATTGTTTAGGTCCTTTTTTGATTATCCAAAAATGGGAAATATACAATGGCCCAGTAACTATTGTTGTTAATATTGTATTTGTACATGGTCTGGTTCCATTTTGTCAGAATTTTGGATAGTCATGGAAACATTAATTGGTCATGTGACAAGGGCTGCAAAAATTGTCAGAACAGGCAGCCAGGTGACAGGACTCTGATCCAATGGAAAATCACAATTGTCAGATTGACAGCACTGTAGCCCAAAGGATTTGGGGTTGCCAGTGCGTCGGCATGCAGACCGTGGCAAAGGACAGTATTAATTAGGTGACCAAGACGAGAAAGTCTCCAATAATGGTTCCAGGGCTTTGATTATGTTGCTGCCTTGGTGCCACAATATTTTATTGGATTAAAATGGGATTTCATCCAGAACAGTGTGACTTTTCCTGTCTTTAACCTCTCCCAGTGCATTCATTTCATACCACTTCTACACTTTGTCAGTTTCTGGCATTGGCAGTTCACATTAATATTCAAAATCTAGTGGAAGGATATAAGTCATCTAAGGGAGCAACATTTGTTCCATCACCCCCAGCTACTTAACTTGTTCTTGCTTGAGAATTGTTTCATACACCTACAGAGCAACTCTTCAGAGATAAAAATGCAGAGTTATTAGAGAATAAAAAGTATAGTGGTGGTTTATGGAATTATGGAATATTTGCCCACTATTCATCACCATGTATGGGCTTTTATGCTTTTTTATTTTTTTGACACTGAAATTTTATAATGACAATGAGCGTAATAACTGATACTAGGCATAATATTGATAATATTAAAGAGATAAAATAACTAGCATTATTTTAATGCTTGTAAAAACAGCAAAGCTGCTGTTAAAGAGCAAAGTTCATACATTATAACTCTAGTAACCCTATTGTGTTAAGGAGAGCCTTCTAACCTTGTAACAGCCATTACTAAAGTCACTAATTTAGTGGAAATTTGAGGCTCTGCAAAGTCAGAATATGTAAATGCTCTCACAGTAAGCTTTAATCTCAGATGCTTGTAGGCCTATTTAGAAGGCCTGTGAAAAATGTATCAATGTTGCTTGCAATTCCTTAACACTCAAAGAGTCATTAATCATTGCTTCTTTAAAGATCTAAGAAGAGCTTTTGGAATTTTGGGGCCACAATACAAACTGGTTAGTGTATCCACATCAGCTTCAGATAAGTCAAAATACATGGACATAATAATGTTGGATGAACCCACATAGTCTGCATGTTTTATTCTGGGAAGTAAAATATTTTTTAATCAGGTTAAATGGTTATTTACACCATTAAAAGAAACAGGTAACAAAGGCATTTAAAGTGCAAGTACTTTGTACTGCATTTTTGAAAATATAGAATAAATTGTTGTACTTAAGCATTCTCACAAATACGATCCAAGTTATTTGTCATCAGCCCTGTTTTGTCAATTACTACCAACCTATTTTTTTTACCTGTATTTTTGTATACTACAAGTAGTTTTTTAAATTATGTCTTATGAAACTAAGTGCAGGTTTTATGACTCAATGCCCCGACCCATGATAGCTTTCTTTGTGTTTCTCTCAGGTCTCAGCAGGATTATGTAACATTTGGGTCCAAACAGTGCCACCAAAAGGCCAAAACTGGAGGCCAGGATGGCAAATACCTCCAATGCATCTGCATATTTGCCTGGTGAGCTGATATAAGCAGGAACAAACGCAACCCACACAGCACAGAAGATCAGCATGCTGAAAGTGATGAGTTTGGCCTCATTAAAACTATCTGGAAGATTCCTCGCCAGAAATGCTAACAGGAAGCTGAGAATAGCCAGTAAACCAATATAGCCAAGTAACACAGCAAACCCCACTGTGGACCCAACTACACACTCATAAACTATCTTATCATTGTGGTATTGAGTGTTTTTATGAGGAGCTGGTGAGGCAGAGACAAGCCAAGCGGTGCAGATTGCTGCCTGAATAGAAGTAAGAACCAGAACTGTCCCTCTCTGCTGCAAAACACCAAACCACTTCAGACTGGCACCTCCTCCTGGCTGGGAGGCCTTGAACACAGCCAGAACCACCATGGTTTTTACCAGGATGCATGAGACACAAAGCACAAAGCTGATTCCAAATGCTGCATGTCTCAGCTGGCATGTCCACAGCCTGGGACGACCAATAAATAGCAGTGAACACAGGAAACATAGCTTTAGTGACAATAATAGATGGAAACTTAGTTCTGAATTGTTGGCGCGTACTATAGGTGTACTGCGATAATAGATAAAGATCCCCAGGACAACAGCACAGATAAATGTGCCTAGCAACGAGGCTGTTGTCAAGCAGATACCCAGAGGCTCTTGATAGGAGAGGAACTCGGTTTTCTTAGGAACACAGAGGTCACGCTGGGGACTGGACCAGAAATCCTCTGGACAACTGGTGCACTCCATAGAGTCTATGACAATAAGGAAAGTTTTATCGTTAATGATTGTATTATATTTCCAAACTGCAATGTTTAAAACTGAATACCTACCAGTCTTATTGCTGATCTTTCCCTCAGAACAAGGGATGCAGTCGAAACAGCACTTGGGCTCCCCCTTCCTTCTGGCCATGCGAGTACCTGGAGGACAGCTCTCGCTGCACACTGACTGTGGTGGCTGTAGGGAGAAAAACAAATATCTTTTATTTTACATAACTTTACACTGATGAAATTGACTTATTGTTGGCACACAAATTTTCTGAACTTTCAAAAGTTACCTGTTGTGATTCAAAGTTCCAGAAGATTTTGTCTTCATCAAGTATTAGCTCTTCACCTTTGAATGACTCTTTAACTGCACCCACATTCTGAACTTTAGTTCTTCCGTCAGGGAGCCACAGCCAGTTCATGATATCATATATTGGTAAGGCATCACCATTTTCATCAAATGATACTTGATCACCAAATGGTGTTGTGAAGTTGACTTTTTCTAAGTAATACACAAGCTGTGAATATCAGAATTAGGGATAGAGAAAAAAGAAATCAACATGATCATGGTGAACACAGTGGCACAGTCAATAATCAGACTGCATACTACAATTCTAAACGTACACAAATATTAACAATTCTAACAAAGCATTTTTAGTGAAGTCAAATCACTGATGATACTGTATACCCAGTGACAAGACATTGTTGTCGCTGACCAGATAATACTGTCCACTGCGATCATCTAGCGGTTGGTAAAACTCCTTTCAGCTGTCTGCTATGCATTAAGATTAGTAACCACAGAGCTTTGTAATCTTATACCCTCAATGCTACTCTGCAGAAAATACTAGAGAATATGACATAGTAACATAAACAGGGGGAGTGTAAACTGATATCACACCTGCCATGGCTCCAGTCTTTGCAAATTGCCACAGCTGTGGCCGCTGAAAGGCCCTCTCCCTGGCACACAGCGCAGCATGTCATCGAGGGCATACGCCAGCGCATACACAGCCTTGTACACATTATACTCCGGCCTGAGGTTGGAAAGGTCCAGGAACTCAGTCTCCACATTGTCTAGATCTTCATTTCCAGTGCATAGTGCTCCCCCAGCCTCCACCCAACCTGTTGGAGGTGGTGCAAATCTACACTGAAATGTGTCTTCCCAAAACTGATTTACCTGAAATGTATTCAATTGGTGTGTTATGAATAGTGATAAAATACTTTTACTTTTAAATAGTTTTATTTTTACAAATAGATCAGATTGCAAGGTTTATCTCACAATGCTATTTCCATAGCTGTTGTTGTGTTGTAGGTCAGGACGTATTTGTAACAGGAAGTCCCTTAACCCTGGTATTTCTCCACGACGGATGGCAATGCCCAGAGTGCCACCCAGGTATGGCATTAGGTGGTGGGTCTGTAGCACAGCAGCTGCTGTCCAAGCTTCACTGGCCATCCACTGCAGGCCTCTCACATTCTGCCTCACCACCTGTTTATTGCATTATATAAAAGATATGAATTCATAATATCATGACATGGTTGATGTCTTCTCTTATTTCTGTGTTGTACACAGTATTATGAACAAAATATGTTAGTGATCTCACTTTTTAACCCTGCTAACAACGCCTTTTACAAAAAAGAGGTGTGATTATTTAATTAAATCTATTTGTTACAGGACAATATTACATTTACTATTAAATCAGTTTGAAACCTAAACATGAAGTTGTAGAATTATATAAAGTTGTATTTTCAGCCCAACCTCTTCCATGAGGTTAATCATGTGGCTCTCATGTGCGAACACAATGACCACACGAGCTGTTGACTTCTTCATTACATCCACAATCCTCCTTAGTTCAGCTTGGTCATTGCCCCAAGGCAAAACCTCTACGTAGGCCAGACAACCTCCACCAGTCTGAACCAGGTCAGATTGGAAGGATTGGGCAGCGTGGAGTCCATAGTCATCATCACTGACCAGCAGACCTGCCCAAGTCCAGCCAAAGTGACTGAGAATCTGAATCATAGCACGCACCTAAGTAAATACAGAGTAAAGGAATTAATGCACAGGCTGGTATACTCTTTCATTGGGAACAAGCAAAACAGTTTCCACAATCGAACATGTTAAATTATTGCATAGCTCCATCATGGCACACAGAATGTGATAGATACTACACAAGAGGAATTTTGTTTTTTAAATGTAAATTAATTTTTTTTCATTGCAGTTTGTTCTTTCTTAGAAATGTTTGAGTGCAGATGCTTTTTATCCATTTTTATTTTGCTGATTGATGGTCACCTGGAAAGCATCACTTGGTATGGTCCTAAAGAAGGATGGAAACTTTTGCCGGTCACTCAGGCACGAACATGTGGCAAAATAACTCACCTGTGACAGACATAGACTGCACATTTTAAAAACATTCAACATTTTTCTTTCAACTTTTCAAGAGTGCTTAGTCCATGTTAACAAGTGACATTTAATTTGAAATTAAATCAAAATGATTCAATAGAATAATGGCAGAAAACTTACCATAGGTATTCTATACAAACCATAGACAGTGGAGATGGCAATAGAACGGGTAGAGGAAGAATCACCCACAATCCCTAGGATTGGAGGGGTTCCTACACAGGTTTCATGTAATACAACCTTCTTCTCTTGACCACTGGCTAATGACAACGCTGCGCGGAACCCGATTCCTAGTTGGATGCAGTTATCATAAAGACTGTATCCAAGAGTCACATTAGGTAGCAGGTTGGAGTTTCTGTTGATCTCATCAATAGCAAAGGCCATGGTCTGGGCCTGCCTGAATCCTAGAACATCAAACCTAACACAAAAATACCACTGTTGGAAAATACAACATGTACTGTACATGTTGCACAATTACAGATTTCAAACAATTATTTTTTACATAGAGTAATATCCTATTATACTGTATTGAATACAGTGCACTAATGGGAGAGATTTCCCCTAGTTTCAGATTTTTGCTGTTTCCCTGAAATACTCACCCATGGCAGGTTGGCTCTTGTGGCTCTGAGATAAAAGACTGGTCAGGAAAGACAGAAAAGAAGTGGATCTCAAACACCCCACCCAGAACCACATCTCCAGCCTTGTGCATCCCATTTAGGTGAAATTGTCCCTGTAACTGGCAGGAGGTGGAATAAAGAGGAGAGGGCACATCAGATGAAAAGTAGGAATACAACAACATGAAGTACACCAGCAAGTTGATATTACAAAATGCCCACATGACTTTTCTCCTGCTTACCCCCTTTCTGACCCAGTGTCAACCCCTTTTATTGACTTACGGTATTGTTTAATCTTGTACACCACCCATGAGCGCACAAGCAAAAGCAGGGGCAGGGCTGAATATGTATTTCCTTTGAGATAGACTATTTTTCAGGCTTAATTAATTTGTGCACATTTAATAATATCTCACCAAAGCCATTTCAGCAGCCTTTCCAAACTAAATTTAAGTTGTGGATAACCACTATGATTGATGTCTACTGACATTTAAATAACTCATATAGTCACATTGTATATCACTTTATTATTTTTTTAATTTCATTAAATGAACTTCAATATTAGGTTGTCAATAAAGACGGTTTTACCTTCCAGTAAAACATCTACTTGCCTTTTTGTAAAATACAAGTGTTCTTCCAAGTGACTGTGCAATTTAATCAAAAGATCCACTTTATAGTATAACTATAATTCAGAATTTGTACGTGCCAATCCTACTAAATCAAACTCACCAAATGCTCAAATCAGCCCTGAGAATGTCCACTAGATGGTGGCAGCATACCAAGACATTTAGAGAAATAATGCATCTTCCCTCGCACTGAGTCTGTTTGATGGAGGGCTATTGTATCTGGTTGGCACCTACAGTAACTTGAACAGTGAGTGCATGCACTTAATTTTCCAAGCAGGATTTATTTACTCAGCTCCATTCCCCCTTACATAAATGTAGAAAATGTTTCATACATGCTCAACATAATAAATATTGCATCTGTTAAAACATTGGCATTGTCAGACCGAAATGGCACCATCCTAACCCTGACATGAACATGTAATGGACATGATCAAGTCTTTATGAATGCTTATGACTGTTGTCATTTTGTGTAATTTTGTAAATGATGACACTTTTGATGCAAAGTTAGCATTGCTTGAAATGTTTTTATTAAGACATTAACCAAGAGAACCATGTCTGGGTCATGACAACTTGACATTGAGCTAGACAATACAACCTGTCAATGCTTTTGTTATGACAACTTGACATTAACCTAGACAACATAACCAATCATAAATATGTCATTGCCGGCCTTATTATCAAACTTAAAAAACAATACAACTTAATTTGTTAACATTACATTAATTTGTCATATGTAGTTGGTTTTTACATTGGCTTTCATGAGACCATTATAACGTTGACATATAACATTTATCTAAACACACTGGCGTGACCCAGAGCTGGATTGAAATCAGCCAAGCATCTCTGTAAGTAGTTAGTTAATAGTAACTTAGATTAAATATAGTCAATATTTAGTTAAAACTTAACTAATAGTTTGTCAGTTAATAGTTTAATAGTTACTAGTTTGTTAATAGTTAGTTAGAAACACATCATTTCCAAATGTGTCCTTTCACATGTGAAGGTTGTTTTAGTGTGTTTTATAGGTTTTGTGTATGTAATAGATGTATAAAGTACAAAAACAACACATTTTGCTCCAAATGGAGCTTTCTGTCCCACAGACGGCACTTATTCTCAACTGCCGGAAAACGGCTCACCCACATCCCTGTTTGAATTGCCTCAATTATTGATGTCATTGATAGAAAAAGCCAGCTCGGTTTTTCAAATGTGCTGCCCATTGGTGCTGCCTGAGCAACCACAGCCCGCCCAGTGGCTTGTTTGAATTTGGTTGACCAATCACAACAGAATGAGAGGGCTGACTCATCAAAGCAGACTGGGCTTTTCAGGAAAGTGGGCTGAGAGCTCAGACAGAGTGTTTTAGATAAAATAGCTGAACCAATGGGCGGTATGAGAAATAAAATATGTTTTTTGAACATCAAAGCATGTAAACCTCTTATACAAGATCCCAAAAGTATGATACCAAAAATGAGTAGGATAGGGGTTCTTTAAGCTTTGCATTCACAGTAAAAAATGTGTAGTCTCTTTTTACATGTTTATTTTAAGATAAACATGTAATTTCCAAAGGTGACATTTTGATTCACATGTTAAATGTTTCACTTCACATATAAAATTAGGCTTTTCACATGTGAAAGATTGCATTTCATGTTTTTTTGGAAGGGTAAGGATGACCTTTTGGGACAATGTATGCCCACAAAGAAGGGATGTGATGAAAATGTAGTTCGTAAAGAGCGGAAGAAGGAAAAACTTATATCATGTTTTTTCATTTCTCAAAACTTTTTTGTAAGACTAATTTTCATTAACATTTTTTCATATCTTTTTTCATTTATTGAAAGCAAAATACAGAGTGGATCAGATAAATTGATACATTTAATTTGAGTGCTGGTTTCATGAATTGGTGGTTTCTCGGCCCATGATGGCTTTCTTTGTGTTTCTCTCTGGTTTCAGCAGGATTATGTAACATTTGGGTCCAAACAGTGCCACCAAGAGGCCAAAACTGGAGGCCAGGATGGCAAAGACCTCAACCGCATCTGCATATTTGCCTGGAGAGTTGACATAGGCAGGGACAAAGGCCACCCACACAGCACAGAAGATCAGCATGCTGAAAGTGATCAGCTTGGCCTCATTGAAGTTGTCTGGAAGATTCCTCGCCAGGAAGGCTAACAGGAAGCTAACAATAGCCAGTAAGCCAATATAGCCAAGCAACACTGCAAAACCAACTGTAGACCCTACTACACACTCATAAAATATCTTGTCATTGTAGTAATGAGTGTTTTTATGAGGAGCCGGGGAGGCAGAGACAATCCAAGCAGTGCAGATTGCTGCCTGAATGCAGGTAAGAGCTAAAACCGATCCTCTCTGCTGCACAGCACCAAACCACTTGAGACTGGCTCCTCCTCCTGGCTGGGAGGCCTTGAACACTGCCAGAACCACCATAGTTTTTACCAGGATGCATGAGACACAAAGCACAAAGCTGATCCCAAATGCTGCATGTCTAAGTTGACATGTCCACAGACTTGGACGTCCCATAAACAGCAGGGAACACAGGAAACATAATTTAAGTGACACCAAAAGCAGGAAACTCAGTTCTGAATTGTTGGCGCGTACCATGGGTGTACTGCGATGATAGGTGAAGATTACCAGGACAACAGCACAGATAATTGTGCCTAACAACGAGGTGGTTGTCAAAAAGATACCGAGAGGCTCATAGTAGGAGAGGAACTCGGTTTTCTTAGGAACACAGTGGTCACGCTGTGGGCTGGACCAGAAATCCTCTGGACAACTGGTGCACTCCATGGAGTCTGACAAAAAAATTGGAAGATGGTGAGATACATCTTAATTTTATGTCTCCAAGGGACAGTGTTTAAAAATGAATACCTACCAGTCTTATTGCTGATCTTTCCCTCAGAACATGGGAGGCAATCAAAACAGCACACAGGCTCCCCCTTCCTTCTGGCCATGCGGGTACCTGGAGGACAGCTCTCGCTGCACACTGACTTTGGTGGCTATAGGGAAAAAAATAAATATATTTCATTTTACACTACTTCCCACTGCTAAATGACTTATTGTTACAAAAAAGGATTCCGAAGTAAAATCAGAAATAACCTGTTTGGATTCAAAGTTCCAGAAGATTTTGTCTTCATCAAGTGTAAGTTCTTCACCTTTGAATGACTCTTTAACTGCACCCACATTCTGAACTTCAGTTCTTCCATCAGGGATCCACAGCCAGTTCATGACATCATATATTGGTAAGGCATCACCATTTTCATCAAATGACACTTGATCACCAAATGGAGTGGTGAAGTTGACTTTTTCCAAGTAATACACAAGCTATAAATATCAGATTAAGAGAAAGAGGAACATCAATAAATATTATATGTGACCATGGTGAACACAGTGGCACCTCATATTCATTAAACAAACTGCATACTACACTTACTGTATGAAATTGTGAAAATATTAACAATTCCAACAAAGTATTACTTTAAAAAGTAAAGACAAATCACTGATAATACTGTATAGCCAGTGACAAAACATCCTCCCCGAACTGATAATACTATCCACTTCTGAACCATCCTTTAAGCTATATAGTGTGCACTTTAAGAATAATAATCACATAGCTTTAAAATCCTATATCCTAAATGCTACTCTGCAATAAGTACTAAATAATATGATATATTCACATATATATGTCACATTATATCACATAAACAGGGGGAGAGTGAACTGATATCACACCTGCCATGGCTCCAGTCTTTGCAAATTGCCACAGCTGTGTCCACTGAAAGGCCCTCTCCCTGGCACACAGCGCAGCATGTCATCTATGGCATACGCCAGCGCATACACAGCCTTGTACACATTATACTCTGACCTGAGGTTTGAAATGTCCAACAACTCAGTCTCCACATTGTCTAGATCTTCATTTCCAGTACATAGTGCTCCCCCAGCTTCCACCCAACCTGTTGGAGGTGGGGCAAATCTACACTGAAAGGTGTTCTCCCAAAACTGATTTACCTGAAATATATTCAAATGATGTGTTACAAATAATGACAATGTATTGTATTATTCTCAAAGATAACAGATCAGATTGCAAGGTTTATCTCACAATGCTATTTCCATAGCTGTTGTTGTGTTGTAGGTCAGGACGTATTTGTAACAGGAAGTCCCTTAACCCTGGTATTTCTCCACGACGGATGGCAATGCCCAGAGTGCCACCCAGGTATGGCATTAGGTGGGGGGTCTGCAGCACAGCAGCTGCTGTCCAGGCTTCACTGGCCATCCACTGCAGGCCTCTCACATTCTGCCTCATCACCTGTGCATTGCGTTAGGGTAAATTGTAAAGCAAAATGTATATGAAATATATAAATTCATACGATCATGAGGAGTAATTATTTAATTAAATATATTTGTTACAAGACAACAATTCATTTAAATCTTTTAGTTTGGCAAGTAAAACATTAAATTGTAGAATTATATAAAGTCCTAATGAAGCCCAACCTCTTCCATGAGGTTAATCATGTGGCTCTCATGTGCGAACACAATGACCACACGAGCTGTAGATTTCCTCATTATATCCACAATCCTCCTTAGTTCAGCTTGGTCATTGCCCCAAGGCAAAACCTCTACGTAGGCCAGACAACCTCCACCAGTCTGAACCAGGTCAGATTGGAAGGATTGGGCAGCGTGGAGTCCATAGTCATCATCACTGACCAGCAGACCTGCCCAAGTCCAGCCAAAAAGAATAAGAATCTGAATCATAGCACGCACCTAAGTAAATACAGAGTAAAGGAATTAGTGCAGGAACATGCTTAAAAGGTTCCACACTCAACCATATTTAATTATTGCATTTCAGGTTTGTTATCTGAGAATAAACAGCTCAATCAATGGCACACAGAATATGACAAGTAATACAATTGTTTCATTAAAATAACCTATGTTCTTTCTAGGGAATGTTTGAGTGCTTTTTTATGCTTTTTGTCTGATTGATGGTCACCTGGAAAGCATCACTTGGAATGGTCCTAAAGAAGGATGGAAACTTTTGCCGGTCACTCAGACACGAACATGTGGCAAAATAACTCACCTGTGAAAGACACAGACTGCACATCCTAAACACATTCAAAGCCTTTAATCAGCTATTTCAAATGGTTAAGATTGATTAGTCCATGTTTGCAAGTGACAATTCATTTTTAAAATAAATCAACATGATATAAAAGAATGATGTCAGAAAACTTACCAGAGGTACTCTGTATAAACCATAGACAGTGGAGATGGCAATAGAACTCGTAGAGGCAGAGTCACCCACAATCCCCAGGACTGGAAGGGTTCCTACACATGTTTCATCTAATAGAACTTTCTTCTCTTGACCACTGGCTAATGACAACGCTGCACGTAATCCAATTCCTAGTTCAAGGCAGTTATCATAAAGACTGTATCCAAGAGTCACATTAGGTAGCAGGTTGGAGTTTCTGTTGATCTCATCAATAGCAAAGGCCATGGTCTGGGCCTGCCTGAATCCTAGAACATCAAAACTAACACAAAAACACCACTGTTAGAAAATACAACATAATACAGTAACTGTGCTGACATGTACTGTACTGTATATATGTTGTACAGTTACAGATTTTGCAAACAATTAAGCCAGTTGAATAGCAACAATTATTACAATAGTCTATTTGAATTAAAGATAAAGGAATCAAGGATACTGAAAAAATAATATGTCTAAAATGGCAAAAAATGCCCATTGTAATTCTTTCGGAGTAATATTCTATCATATTAAATACAGTGTACTAATGGGATAGATTTCCCCTAGTTTCTGCTTTTTGCTGTTTCCCTGACATACTCACCCATTGCAGGTAGGCTGCTGAGGCTCTGAGATAAAAGACTGATCAGGAAAGACAGAAAAGAAGTGGATCTGAAACACCCCACCCAGAACCACATCTCCAGCCTTGTGCATCTCATTTAGGTAAAACTGCCCCTGTAACTGGCAGGAGGTGGAATAAAGAGGAGAGGGCAGAGCAGATGAAAAGTAGGAATACAACAACATGAAGTACACCAACAAGTTGACATAAAAAAATGCCCACATGACTTTTCTCCTGCTTACCCGCTTTCTGAGCCAGTGTCAACCCCTTTTATTGACTTACGGTATTGTTTAATCTTGTACACCACCTATCAGTGCATACAAATAAGCATGGGCAGGGCTGAATATGTATTCAATTTGAGAATGATTTGGGGATTTCATTTGTGCATGTTTAATAAAATCTCACCAAGGCCATTTCAGCAGCCTTTCCTGCCCAAATTAAAGTTGGTGATGGCCACTATGATTGATGTCCATATAAATTTGCACAAAAGTCATAATCTATTATGTGTTGTTTTTTTTTTTTAAATTTTATATTAAATAGACTTTGATATGCACTGTATATTGTTGTCAATAAAATAAATTGTTTCACCTTCCAGTACATCAACATGACTTGTTGTAAAAATAAGTTTTCTGTCATATTGCTCTGCAGTTTAATACCAATATAATAATAATGTATGTGTTAGAAGAGCAACTTTATAGTATAGCGTATAATTCCAAATTTGTGAGGGCCAATCCCATACCAAATCAAATTTACCAAATGCTCAAATCAGTCCTGTGTATGTCCACTAGATGGCATCAGTATACCAATCCATTTACTTTATTGTTTTTTTTTTTTTAAATGATTGCAAGTATTATAAATCAATTCACACAATCCACAAGGCAAATGGGAATTGAAATGTTTCATTTTCAAAACTGTCTGTACACACACAGTACATACATGTAAATGTCTTTCCCATTGCAATGTTCTAGATTTGGTAACTTTATTTCTGCGATTACAGGCAGGAACCTGTAATGGTTCTTTAATTATTTATTTACCTTAAAACATTAATAGTGAGTTCATGGACATAACTTTCCAGGCAGTATGACCTTACTCGGCTCTATTCTTCTTTAGCTAAATGCAGAAGAATATTGCATCCAATAAAACATTAGCATTGTCAGACACAAACCAAAAATTAACCTGTTGGCAATTGAGAAAAAACGGATATATCAGGACAGAAAATGAAAGTATAGTGCAATTGAATTGTTTAATCTTGCACTATGTTCCTTTATTAAGGATGAGCTAGTTCATAGTAAGTTAGTTAATAGATAGTTAATAGTTAGTTCATAATTACTTTATGGTTGAAAGTTAATTAATAGTTAATAGCTAGTTTGTAGTACAGTACTAATAGTTACCTTGTCAATAGTTAGTTAATAGTGGGCTCATAGTTAGTTAATAGTCAGTTAGTTAACAGTTTGTTAAAAGTAATATAATATTTAAAAGTTATAAAAATATTTTAAAAGTTTATAACTACTTAATAGCTAGCTAGCTAGATAATATTTAGCGTTAAAAGTTACATAGGTAATAGCTTTTAGTTCAGGCCGGTTTTCTCAGACTATCGGTGCTCCGGGTTACAAAGAAAACCCACACACTGTTCACCTAAACACACTGCCCACACTGCCATGACACAGAGCTGGGTGGAAATCAGCTAAATATATCTTTAATAGTCCATAGTTGGATAATGGTTAGTTAAAAATGAGTAAATACTTAAAAATATGTTGTTTATTTTTATGTATTTTTTAGATAGACATTACATTACATTATACATACACATTTCAAATGTGACATTTAGTTGAAATGTTAAATGTTTCATTTCACATGCGAAATTTTCACAAGTGAAAGATTACATTAGACATTAGGATAATACTCGTTTTTTTTCTTAGACATTACAATAGCCTTGCATTGCCAGACCACGGTGCTGCAAAGGAAGGTCTGGCGAGCATTCTGGGAAGGGAGAAAAACGTACGCTTTATTGGCATTTCTTTAAACCAATCACAATCGTCTTAGGTGGTACTAGGCGCCGTACAGAGCAACGGTGCCTCTGCAAAATAGCCTCTGGAATGAACTTGTTTTGGTGGAACATGTGTACGTTCAAAGGTTATTTTAGTCGCGCAACAGAAAACTCAGATTGGACAGATAGTCTAGATAGCTGTCTGGATTTACTCTTCAGAGATCTGAGGAGCAGTTAACCATAGTTTCATAAATCAACCAGAGTTTAAAGAAAGTGGAAAGTAACCAAAATGCAAGACATCATGCAGAGTTTCCGGCGGCACCTAAACAATCCCAGAAGTGGTACGTCATGGATATTGACAAGGGTACGATCTGGACCACTCATGCCCCAAAGAAGGGATTCGATGGCAATGGGGTTCACGGCAGTGAAAGGAAAAAGTAACATAATGTTATATTTTCATCTTTGAAATACTAGTGAATTATTAAAAAAAAAGAGATCAGACAAGAACACATTTTTTATCAACATTTTTATTTCTTCTTCTTTTGTTTGTTGAATGCAAAATAAAAAGTGCATCACATTAATTGATGCATTTACTTTGAGTGTTGTTTTTTTATGACTTGGTGGTTCCTCGGCCCATGATGGCTTTCTTTGTGTTTCTTTCTGGTTTCAGCAGGATTGTGTAACATTTGGGACCAAACAGTGCCAACAAGAGGCCAAAACTGGAGGCCAGAATGGCAAAGACCTCCACTGCATCTGCATATTTGCCTGGAGAGTTAATGTAAGCAGGAACAAAGGCCACCCACACAGCACAGAAGATCAGCATGCTGAAAGTGATCAGCTTGGCCTCATTGAAGTTGTCTGGAAGATTCCTCGCCAGAAATGCTAACAGGAAGCTAACGATAGCCAGTAAGCCAATATAGCCCATTAACACTGCAAAACAAACTCTGGACCCAACTATACACTCATAAACTATCTTATCATTGTGGTATTGAGTGTTTTTATGAGGAGCTGGTGAGGCAGAGACAAGCCAAGCGGTGCAGATTGCTGCCTGAATGCAGGTAAGAGCTAAAACGGTTCCTCTCTGCTGCACAGCACCAAACCACTTGAGCCTGGCTCCTCCTCCTGGCTTGGAGGCATTGAACACTGCCAGAACCACCATGGTTTTCACCAAAATACATGAGACACAAAGCACAAAGCTGATCCCAAATGCTGCATGTCTCAGCTGGCATGTCCACAGACTTGGGCGTCCCATAAACAGCAGTGAACACAGGAAACATAGTTTTAGTGACACCAAGAGCATGAAACTCAATTCTGAATTGTTGGCGCGTACCATGGGTGTACTGCGATGATAGATGAATATTACCAGGACAACAGCACAGATAAATGTGCCCAGCAATGAGGCCGTTGCCAAGCAGATACCCAAAGGCTCTTGATAGGAGAGGAACTCGGTTTTCTTAGGAACACAGTGATCACGTTGAGGGCTGGACCAGAAATCCTCTGGACAACTGGTGCACTCCATGGAGTCTGACACAAAGGGGAAGGAGAGATACATATTCATTTTATTTCTCCAAAATACAATGTCTCAATCTGAATACCTACCAGTTGTATTGCTGATCTTTCCTTCAGAACACGGGATGCAGTCAAAACAACACACAGGCTCCCCCTTCCTTCTGGCCGTGCGGGTACCTGGAGGACAGCTCTCGCTGCACACTGACTTTGGTGGCTATAGGGAGAAAAATAAATCTGTCAACCTATATCATTAAACACTGCTGAGATGTACAGTCCAAATATAAAAAAAAATAAATGCCAGTAAAGGAGAAATTACCTCTGTGGATTCAAAGCTCCAGAATATTTTTTCTTCATCAAGTGTGATTTCTTCACCTTTGAATGACTCTTTAACCTCACCCACATTCTGCACTTTAATTCTTCCATCAGGGAGCCAAAGCCAGTTCATGATATCATATATTGGTAAGACATCACCATCCTCATCAAATGTCACTTGATCCCCAAATGGAGTGGTGAAGTTCACGTGTTGCACATAATGTACAAGCTGAAGAAAAAAAATGAGCATTATCCTAATATTCAAATAATTTGCAACACAATCTCAAAATTTTTATTTTTCTAAATACTATCTGTTAATTTTTAACTTTATTGCACATCACTGGCACAAAAAAATGGGAATGTGTTTTCTCCTATGTCTGACATTAAATATTTTACTTTGAAAAGAAAGTATACACAGCTTACCAATGTAATGATTGCATACTTTTTTTCTTAATATTCTATACTCACAAACCTACATTAAGCACCTCAAGGTGTAGCAGCTGTTTTCAAAAGATAAACAAGTGGAGTGTAAACTGATATCACACCTGCCATGGCTCCAGTCTTTGCAAAGTAGCACAGCTGTGCCCACTGAAAGGCCCTCTCCCTGGCACACAGCGCAGCATGTCATCAAGGGCATACGCCAGCGCATACACAGCCTTGTAAACATTGTACTCAGGCCTGAGGTTAGATAGATCTAAAAACTCAGTCTCCACATGTTCAATATCTTCCTGTCCAGTGCATAGTTCTCCCCCGGTTTCAACCCAACCTGCTGGAGACGGTGCAAATCTACACTGAAATGTGTCTTCCCAAAACTGTCTCACCTGAAATGTAAAAAAATGTATTCTCAAAAAAATTACAATAAATTACACAATTTTAAGTAAGATTAAACTCATACCATGTTATTTCCATAGATGTTGTTGTCATGTTGGTCAGGACGTATTCGTAACAGGAAGTCCCTGAGCCCTGGTATTTCTCCTCGACGGATGGCAATGCCCAGTGTGCTGCTCAAGTACGGCATTAGATGGGGGGTCTGGAGTACAGAAGCTGTTGTCCAGGTTTCACTTGCCATCCACTGGCGGCCTGTCACATTCTGCCTTGCCACCTGTGCATTGCATTATGTGAAAATAAAATATATTCTTTATATATAAATGTATATATTTGACTTCTGTTAAAAAATACAGTGCAGTTTGTAGCAAATAGTTTTTTTTCTACAGCAATATGACAACACAAAGCACAAATTTAAGAAATGTAAAATTGATCTGAACCTCCTCCATTAGTTGAATCATGTGGATCTCGTGAGCAAACACTATGACTACACGAGCTGTTGATATCTTTATTAAATGTACAATCTTCATGAGTTCATTTGGGTCACTGTCCCAGGGCAAAACCTCTGAGTAGGCCAGACAACCTTCACCAGACTGAACCAGGTCAGATTGGAAGGATCGGGCAACATTACGTCCATAGTCATCATCACTGACCAGAAGGCCGACCCAAGACCAGCCAAAGTGTTTTAGAATCTGAATCATAGCACGCACCTGAATGGATATATGGAACGAGACGGATTAGCAGACAGACTAATATATTACGTTAAAATGCTTATATTATGCTCATTTTGAGGTATCAGAATAGGTTTACATAATTTAATTTTCAAAAAACATCATAGTTTTGTTGTACTGCACAATGCTGCAGCTCCCCCTTTCCCCCTCTGTGTTAAGATCTCTGTTTTAGCTACTGAGTGAGGCATCTCACTTCTATTCCATCTTTGTTGGGAGTCGCACATGCACAGTACCTAGGTCAGCACTACAAGCCAGTCAGAAGCAGAGTATGAGGGTGTGCCATGCTAGCAGTTAGGCAAGCAACAATACAATACAATACACCATTAAAATTACAAAGTAGTACATGAAGAATAAATTGCAGACAGGTAAACTAAAAGCCTATTTAAAAAGCTTTTAAAACATTTTTTTGCAGTTCTTAATCTTGCTGGAGTTTCACCTGGAAAGCATCACTTGGGATGGTTCTAAAGAAAGACGGAAACCGTTTCCGATCACTCAGACAGGAACATGTCGCAAAATAACTTACCTGTAAAGAAATATACAGATTAACTCAAGTTACCCATCTCTTAAAGACCCAGTCTACATTTTTCATATATCAACAATGTGTCACTTTAAAAAAATACATAAATTCAATTACAGTATAAATACAACAATACAAATGACATGATAGGGAACTTACAATGGGCATTCTGTATAAACCTAGCACATTGGAGATGGCGATAGAAAATGTTGAATAGTGGTCACCCACAATCCCGAGGACTGGAGGGCTCCCTAAACAGTTTTCCTCAAGCAGAAACTGCTCCTCTCGACCACTTGCCAATGATAATGCACCTCTGAATCCAACAACAAGTGCCCCACAGTTATCGTAAAGACTGTATCCCAGAGTCACATTAGGTAGCAGAGTGGAGTTCTTGTTGATCTCATCAACAGCAAAGGCCATAGTCATGGCATGCCTGAACCCTAGAATGTCAAAGCTAACACACAAAATATCACTGTTAAAACTAAAAAGTAATATGTAATATAACATATTACACTGTTGTAATAATATACTTTTTACAGCTGCATCTTGACGTTTCAAAAGTATCACTAAAACTGTCATACACATGTGTATTACTCACCACTTACCATGAACACACAAAGCAGATTGAACAGAGTGTAGTTTGCACAGACCCATGCTGTCTGCTGCATGTGAATGAAACTTACCCTTTGCATCTGGGCTGTTCTGGCTCTGAGATAAATGTCCGCTCAGGGAAAACCGAAGTATAGTGAACTTCAAACAGCCCACCAAGAACCACATTGCCAGGCTTGTGAATTTCATTAAGCTGAAACTTTCTTTGTAATTTACAGGATGAAGGAAGAGAGGAAGAGAAAGGAAACAAAATAAGGTAAACATGCAGGAGCATATATGTGTCAAGAAATGCCCCCATAACTGCCCTCTTCCTTTCAAACCTGTTTCTATGCTTCATAAAAGTGTACTTAATTTTATATGCAGGACTATTTGGTCCCCTTTGCATGCTTTACGTCATTGTTTAATCTTTAGCACCACCCATCAGGGCACACATCAACTTCATTATGTTAATATGACTTAAATTATCAGCAAGTGTTTCAGCAAATATTCAATGTTTTCCTTTTGTTTTTCTTTTATTATTAAAATGAAAGACCATCTTGCTTAATATTTAAATACATTTTGCAAATACACATCCCATGATTTGATATAGTCAATACAACTTAAAATGTCAAGTCATTTAATCATGTATGTGTGCAGCTTTTTTAGTCCCAGACAAATTTCCCTAATGGGACAATAACGTATGTTGTATTGTACTGTATATGTATTATGTCTTTGTGTTGTAGTTTGACAATGCCTTTTGTATTGCTTAAAGCTATAGTGTGTAGTTTCTGTCTCCCCCCTGAGGAATTCTAAGTAATGACAACAACACTGTTCTTGCATCCACTTGATGCAAGCCTTGGGTGATAGCGCACCACCCTCACCCTTCCATATTAAGGATCATGCTGTACTTAACCATGGTTATAGACAGGAATGGTGTTCTTCTGAGACTATACCTGGTACACCTGGATGTAGCTCCTCCCATCTTCTTGATTTGTTCTCTTTAAAGGTACAGAGGGTGGGATGAACTAAATTCTGTAATATGTGCGCACGGTAGAAGACCTGGAAATGTTCTTCCCCCTTTCTTTAGAGTAGCTCCTCTTATATACAATACAGTATCTTCAAGTCATCAAAAGCACAACTGTTGCTGTCCACAGGACAGGAGATTTTTTTGAGTCTTGCATTTTACAACATACAGTACATTTCCTGAGCTCTTTCCATGAAATCACACTTCATGTTAATGTGTTCCACACCTCCCTTTGATGTGTAGAAGAACTGCCCCCTGGTTTTGTCTCTCACCATTTTTCAGGAAAACATGATCCTTTGATAATATGACAATTTGATCTACTGTCTCTCAGCTAAAATCCCTCAGAATTCATCAAACTCAATAATGTAATTAGCTTAAATCTACAATGTTTCTTTCCCACACATCTGCCACATACAAAGCATCATCACCTTTTCTTTTCTGGCTTGGTATTGGGGGCTCTTAGAGACCAACAACGCCAAACTGTGAAGGGTAATCACCCGGGGGTCTTAATGCTTAATATGCAACAAAAAACACTCAATTTCAAGAAAGCAACTTAACTTTAAGCACCATTTTCAAACCACACACCCAAAATTAAATGACACTTAACAAATTCCAAAGCGTGATGCAGGGTTGTGCATGTTGTAAATTTCATTGTTTCTGAAGCACTAAACCATGGACAGTTCCAGCAGTTAACTGGAGACTATGAGACAAAGTAAAACAATTTAGCAATACACAGTAAGATGGTCGTCTCATAGAAACCGTTCAAACGGGTCCTGGGCCTCCTGTCCACGATTTGCACTTTCCCAGACAGCAAGGGGAAACATGATCAAGAGTTGAGAGACCCACACTGGATCTATTCCAGATAAATATACCTGCCCCGTAAATACCTACAGATAATTAATTAATATCCCAAAACTCAGGGCTGTCACCACAAATGACTCATCTCTGAAGCCACCAGGTAGGGTTCAAAGTGTCTGCCCGATAAAAGGATGTTTTTCCTTTGTCACACCAAATGTATGCTCTTGGTGGAATTGTTGGGCCTGTAAATTTAGTGAGTGTGGATTAGTCCTACTCTTATTGTATAGTGTGCCAAGATAATTTTTTGTTATGACTTAAAACTATAATTCAAATTTAATTTAATTGAATAAATAATGGGAAAAAATCACAGTGTATGCAGATGATATTTAGCTTGAAGCATTGGTTTTGTTGATGGCTGCTACTGTTGCTTACTTTGAGAAAAGTAGCTTCCCAAAGTTTTAAATAATCCTTTGTGGGTTACCTACTACAACAACTACAACAGTCACATAAAAAGTAGTTTGTTTTAATCTCTGAATCTTTTTCAGTTGGAAACTGAGGCAAAGCCTATCAAAGTCCCTCAAATGCTAGGGAACAATAAGAAGCAAAACAGGGCAATAATGAATAATCTGTGTCACAGAAAACCTTCTTTATTGCTTCCAGTTTCCTCTAAATGTATTCTTTACACAAGCTTACTTATTTGTTATACATTGGCCATATCAAGGGCACATCACTACTGAGGGAATGCAAAATACATACTGGTTCAGACTAGTTAATAATTTATCCATAACTGCTACTTTTATGACTTGGTGGGGCCTCGACCCATGATTGCCTTTTTTGTGTTCCTCTCTGGTCTCAGCAGTAGTATGTAACATTTGGGTCCAAACAGTGCCACCAAAAGGCCAAAACTGGAGGCCAAGATGGCAAATACCTCCACTGCATCTGCATATTTGCCTGGAGAGTTGACATAGGCCGGGACAAAGGCCACCCACACAGCACAGAAGATCAGCATGCTGAAAGTGATCAGCTTGGCCTCATTGAAGTTGTCTGGAAGATTCCTTGCCAGGAAAGCTAAGAGGAAGCTAAGAATAGCTAGTAACCCAATATAGCCCAGTAGCACTGCAAAACCAACTGTGGACCCAATTACACACTCATAAACTATCAGGTCATTGTGGTATTGAGTGTTTTTATAAGGAGCTGGTGAGGCAGAGACAAGCCAAGCGGTGCAGATTGCTGCCTGAATAGAAGTAAGAACCAGTACTGTCCCTCTCTGCTGCAAAACACCAAACCACTTGAGACTGTCTCCACCTCCTGGCTTGGAGGCCTTGAACACAGCCAGAACCACCATGGTTTTTACCAGGATGCATGAGACACAAAGTACAAAGCTGATCCCAAATGCTGCATGTCTCAGCTGGCATGTCCACAGTTTGGGACGGCCGATAAACAGCAGTGAACACAGGAAACATAGCTTTAGTGACACCAAAAGCAGGAAACTCAGTTCTGAATTGTTGGCGCGTACCATGGGTGTACTGCGATGATAGGTGAAGATGCCCAGGACAACAGCACAGATAAATGTACCCAGCAATGATGCTGTGGTCAAACAGATACCCAGAGGATCATAGTAGGAGAGGAATTCCATCTTCTTAGGAATACAGTGGTCATGCTGGGGGCTGGACCAATAGTCCTCTGGACAACGAGTACACTCCATAGAGTCTGAAAAAAAGGGGAAGATTAAATTCTTTTCTGCTTTTGCCAAAACATTTTCTCTATTTCAACTAGTTTGGGTCACTGTTGCAGCATAAAGGACATTATCCCTCTTACCTGAGAACACTGTTATTGATGTATAATAGGGCACAACTGCCAGGGACGAAACCTGGGTTTCTGTAGTGCTTTTCCCTCAACACCAACTGGGCACCCTTAAGGGGATGCAAATGAATGCTCCATAACAAATCATACTCTTTAAAATGAATACCAACCCGTTTCATTGCTGATCTTTCCCTCAGAACAAGGAATGCAGTCAAAACAACACACAGGCATTCCCCTCTTCCTGGCCATACGGGTACCTGGGGTGCAGCTCTCACTACACACTGACCTGGGTGGCTAAAGGAAAAGAAGAGCGAAATTACTGTTCTACACAATGTGATGCTGGTATTGTATGTAATACTAAAGGAAACACAACAATAAGGAGAATCAACCTCTTTGGATTCAAAGTTCCAGAAGATTTTGTCTTCATCAAGTGTGAGTTCTTCACCTTTGGAGGCCAACATTTTAACAACCCCTACACTCTGAACTTTAGTTTTTCCATCAGGGAGCCACATCCAGTTCATGATATCATATATTGGTAAGGCATCCCCATTTTCATCAAATGATACTTGATCACCAAATGTTGTGGTGAAGTTGACCTTTTCCAAATAATACACAAGCTACAAATCAGAGAGATGCATTTAATGACAGTGACAATGGCAATGTTCTTGATTGGATGAAGTGTGTAAATGAAGTGTGACAATAAACTTTCTAAATTTAATCTACTGTATTGAAGCACAATGAATTTTAGCATGTTTTTTCTTTAATCAATACATACAGACAGGTAATTAACATTGTCAAAACAAACAAAAAATGTTTTCCCTGTTGGGATTCAATATGTCCTCTCATTTAAAAAAAAATCATTAAGGTTAATAGCTGGCATACTGATATTGATTTTACAAAATGTATTATATTCTGCTCTCACAAAAAGTGTGTTCAGTAAGTACCTCAAGGTGTAGCAGCTGTTTTCAAAATATAAACAGGTGGAGTGTACACTGATATCACACCTGCCATGGCTCCAGTGTTTGCAAAGTAGCACAGCTGTGTCCACTGAAAGGCCCTCTCCCTGGGACACAGCGCAGCATGTCATCGAGGGCATACGCCAGCGCATACACAGCCTTGTAAATATTGTACTCAGGCCTGAGATTAGAAACATCCAAAAACTCAGTCTCCACATTTTCTAGATCTTCCTGTCCAGTGCATAGTTCTCCCCCAGCCTCCACCCAACCTGCTGGAAGTGGTGCAAATCTACACTGAAATGTGTATTCCCAAAACTGCTTCACCTAAAATGTATTAAGAAAACATATATTAACAGAAAAATTATCAATATATAATTCTTGCAGTTCGTCATCAGATTGTAAGGTTATACTATCACCATGCTATTATCATAGCTGTTGTTGAGGTGTTGGACATGATTAATCCTTAGTAGGAAGTCCCTGAGTCCTGGTATTTTTCCACGACGGATAGCGATGCCCAGTGTGCCACGCAGGTATGGCATGAAGGCCGGTGTTTGGAGTCCGTCAAGTAATGTCCAAGCTTCACTGGCAATCCACTGAAGGGTTGTCACATTCTGCCTCACCACCTGTGCATTGCATAAAACTAACATTTTCCAGATTTCTGTGAAATAATTGCAGTCTATTTCACAACATTTAATAAATTACAACCAAAACTACACAATTAATCTCTGGTAAAGATTCTTTTCATAATAAAATTACAGATGTAATTACATTGTTCAGAGCAAGAGCTGCTAATTTTGATCTATGTTCAGAAACAGCTGAGTTATAGTCAATGAAGTAAACCGTACATAGCATATAGAATTAGTAAATGTACAGTATAAAATAGGTATATAGACGAACATAAATATCTGCACAAATGTTGCTGTATTTTGCAATGGGCAAGAATACATACTTATGCCCCTCCTAAATTCTTGAATCTCAATTCCAAATGATTCCCTGTGTTCTAATGCTAATTTTATTAATTAAAAATACAGATAATGAACCAAAGAATCAGGTGTAAACAGGTGAATTAACGATAACAGGGTAATAAAAAATGTTTATGGAGTCATGCTGGCTTCATAAATATCAATGTATTTTCATCCCCCAACCTCTTCCATGAGTTGAATCATGTGGATCTGATGTGCAAACACGATGACCACACGAGCTGTGGATTTCTTCATCACTTCCACAATCCTCTTTAGTTCAGCTGGGTTCTCACCCCAGGGCAAAATCTCTGAGTAGGCCAGACAACCTCCACCGGACAGTGCCAGGTCAGATTGGAAGGATTGGGCAGCGTGGAGTCCATAATCATCATCACTGACCAGCAGACCTGCCCATGTCCAGCCAAAGCGTTTTAGAATCTGAATCATTGCACGCACCTGAGTGAAATCAAAATGGAGGGATAGGGTATGTTTCTTTAGTGGAAATTTACTCCTACATGTCTCATGAATTATAGTTAATTTATCTATTAGGCTTTTTCATCTATTTATATATAGTCTTTTAAGTTATGCACAGAGCAAATATATTTTATACACACAAGATTTGTTTAATTGGTAAGGCTTATTTTCAAGTTTGCTTTAATTTACTTGTGGCATATAAGCAGTTCTTATTTGGTTAATAGTGTATTACCTGGAAAGCATCACTTGGAATCATTCTAAAGAAGGATGGAAACCTTTGCCTATCACTCAGGCAGGAACATGTGGCAAAATAACTCACCTATAATGAAACACACATAATGCACACAGGTTGTGCATCTCTTGCAGGTTAGTAGACACATTCAAACCATTTTACTCATTATAACAATTTTGTATTAATTCAAATACAGCATGTCAATTAATTAAATACAAAAACACTTACAATTGGCAGTTTAAATAAACCTAGAACATTGGAGATGGCAATAGAAAATGTTGAAAAGGGATCACCCACAATCCCCAGGACTGAAGGGGCCCCTAAACAGTTCTCCTGAAGCAGAAACCGCTTTTCTTGACCACTCGCCATTGACATTGCAGCACTGAACCCAATAGCAAGTGTAGCACAGTTGTCATAAAGACTGTATCCCAGAGTCACATTAGGTAGCAGGTTGGAGTTTTTGTTGATCTCATCAATAGAAAAGGCCATGGTCATGGCATGCCTGAACCCTGGAGGGTCAAAGCTAACACATAACACATCACTATTAATCACTAAAACATAATACAATATTTATAATCATCCGTGCATCTTGTCTGCAACTTGTTTGGGATTCTTACCCTTGGCAGCTGGGCGGATTTGGCAGTGACGTATATGTCCGCTCAGGGAAGACAGAGGTGTAGTGGACCTCAAACAGCCCACCCAGGACCACATCCCCAGGCTTGTGCATTGCATTAAGATGAAACTTTCTCCGTAATTTACAAGATGAAGGAAGAGAGGAAGACATAGCAGAGGAAGAAATAAAAAGCATGAAAAGGTAGATACACAAGAGCAAATATACGTTAAGAAAAGCTCCCATAACTACCCTCTTCCCTTCACACCTGTTCCTATTCTTTGTACGAGGTGGCTTATTATTATATCAAGGGCTATGTCATTCCCCTTTCATGCCTAACGTCACTGTTTAATCTTTAACAACACCCATCAGGGCAATGGGGACAGGACACAACGCAAATCAACTTAATCATGTTAATATAACATGGTAAATATAATGTTAATACTAAGCAAAATCAGCTGGTGTTTCAGAAAATATAAGCAACGGACCATAATATATATATATATATATATATATATATATATATATATATATATATATATATATATATGTTTATTTCTTTTTAAATATCTTTCATTTATTATTAGTATTATTATTTTAATATTTTATTATTTTTTCTGCATACTTTTCTCAACCATTTATACTTAAAATATTAAGCATTTTCTTTTTACTTTGTAAGTCAATGGGGCAATGTCTATGACCATATTTTCAGCATGAGTTATTTGGTGGGATGGTGGCTTGCACCAGAAAGTAAGCACTGCAGACTCTCACCCAGATTCGATTCCCAGTGTGTGCAGACCCTTTTATTGTGGAGTTTGCAGACTTTACGATATAATATACTGTGACTATTTTTGACAAACTATACCATGACTTTCAACATTTATATACCAGGACTTTTTTCATCACATTTTCCACATACCATACTATGACTATTTTTAACATACTATACTATAACTGTTTTTCCCACGTAATATAATATGACTTTTTAATCACTATGACCTTTCTTCCATGTAATATACTATGACTTTTATATCACTTCTTTTAACATACTATACTTTGACTTCTTAATGCCGTTTTTCAAAATACATATACATACTATATTTGGTGTGCACAGTACCTCAGGGCTTTGCACAGCTCCTACTAGCACCACCAAGTAAGCACTGCAGACTCCGACTCAGGTATGATTCCCTGTCCTTGCTGGCATTTTTTTTGTAGAGTTTGCATGTTCTTCCAGACTTTCTTTGACAAACTATGATATTTCTTTTTTCAACATCCTATACTACTAGTATAGTGCCTGTTTAAAATGTGTGCCTGTGGCACTTGTTATGGTTTGGTATTTTGTTTTATGTTTCGCTCTTGTGATTGTGTTTTTTGGTCTTGTATATGTTTTAGTCCTTGGTTGTTCCCTTGTCTTGTCTAGTTGTGGTTGCCCTTCGAGGGGAACTCGAACTGCGTCGGTTACAACACTATGGGAACGCCTTTAGGCATGACAGGGCTGAATGCGAATGAAAACTACTCCAATCCTATTGGTCCTAGTGAGAACGGTAGCATGTGACGGCATAACCGTGCACACCAGCACATAGCTCATTAGCTCTTTCTATGAAGCAAGGCACTCCAGGCGGGGCAAGGAGGCGGCGAACCGACGCAGTGTCTCGTTCCCCTATCTCGGGGAACAAGGGTTACATACGTAACCCGAGACGTTTCTGTCTTATGGTCTCTTGTGAGTGTCAATGTTCTGTTTCCTGTTTTATTTTGATAGTATGGTTTTCTTTGCTATCTTGTCTTTAGTTTTACTTCCTGTGTTTTCCTGCTCTTGTGAATACCCAATGTCTTCCACCAGTTTTTCAGCCCTTGCCACCTGCCTCTTGTTATCTTGTTACCCTCTCTATCTATCTATCTATCTATCTATCTATCTATCTATCTATCTATCTATCTATCTATCTATCTATCTATCTATCTATCTATCTAGTGTCACAACACTAGACTTCAGCAGAGGTGTTCATTTCCATACAGGATTAGTGGTTATTTCAAATTGAAGTAAGGAATTTGATTCAACGGGATATTTTTTGCGATGTTATTAGTGTTGTAAGTTAGCAGTAGACTATGACATTTTTTTGACATACTATACTATGGCTTTTTTGACATTCTATACTATGGCTTTTTTCTCACATTTTTTGACATACTTTACTATGACTTTTTTGACATACTATACTGTGGCTTTTTTATCACTTTTGTCGACATATTATACTAAGACTTTTTTTTGCTTTTTATGATATACCATACTATGATATTTTTCAACAAACTATACTATGGCTTTTTTCATCACTCTTTTTGACATATTATACAACCTGGTTGTGAACACCAAGAAAACCAAGGAGATGATTATCGACTTCAGGAAGAACAGCACCGACCTAGCCCCCCTGTACATCAACGGTGAGTGTATGGAGAGGGTCCACACCTTCCGGTTTCTTGGCGTCCTCATCTCCGCTGACATCTCCTGGACAGACAACACCACAGCGGTCATCAAGAAGGCCCAGCAGCGACTGAACTTCCTGAGGGTCCTCTGGAAGAACAACCTGGACCCCAACCTGCTGCTGACCTTCTACGGCTCTTCCGTCGAGAGCCTGGGTTAGGGTTAGGGTTAGTAGGGTGAGTATGCCGGTACGGCAGCTGCACCGTGGCAGGCAGGGAGAGGCTGCAGGGGGTTGTAAGGTCAGGACAAAAGATCATAGGCAGCTCTCTCCCCTCCCTGATGGACATCTACACCTCCCGCTACCTCAGTAGAGCAGAACACATCACCAAGGACAGCCCCCACCCCGGCTCTGATCTGTTTGACCTGTTGCCCTCAGGAAGGCGCTACAGGTGCATCAGAGCACGGACTAACAGACTCAAGAACAGTTTCTTCCCAACAAATATAACCCACCTACTGTGCAATACTTATATATAATACACTGCAATTCTGTGCAATCCCATTACAGTGCAATATTTGACATTAAACCATTTAATTTTATTACAGTGCAATATGTATTTATTTAATCCTTTAATTTCATTACTGTGCAATATATAATACTCAAGACTTTTGATACACCAATAACTATATTATTTGCAGAGTGTGTGTACAAACCCTTAATCTTTCTTACTATTTTATGTGTATATAGTTGCTCTCAGGAACTGTGTACCACATTTCTCCTTCTTTTTTTTCCTTCTGTATACATACATTTTATATTTTTATGTTCTATGTTTCTTCAATCTCATTGCACAGGTACTGCACTTGTGTATAATGACAAAGGCATTCTATTCTATTCGAATGGCTAGACACAGGTTTTATTCCCAGTCTATGCTGGTTATTCTTATGTGGAGTTTCTTGACATACTATAATAGGACTTTATTTTTTGTTTTTTCGATATGTTGTACTTTTATACTTGTTATCACTTTTTCTGACAAACTATACTTCAACATATTTCAACATACTATACTATGACTTATTTATTATGTTTTCAACATGCAATACTATGTTTTTTTCAACACTTTTCAACATACTAAGCATTTCCCCCATATATTATGGCTTTTAGAATAAATGATAAGTCATAGTATAGTATGTTTAAAAGTAAGTCGAAAAATGTTATACTATGTTATACTTTATTTGGAGTTTGCATGTTCTTCCACGTTTTACCACTATGATATGACTGTTTTCAACTCATGTTTTGTTTGGTGGGGTTAGCACACATCCCATTAGTTCCTGCGGGTAGGCACTGCCATCTCTTATTCTTTGGTCTATACTTTTTTTCATGTTGTTCCAGGCTGTACTATGACTTTGTCATCACTTTTTATCACTTTTTTCAACACAATTTCCTATGACTGTTTTGTAGCATTTGTTAACAAAGTGGCATAGTGGTTTGCACCACTCCAAATAGCACCAGTTAGTATGCAGTGCAGACTCTGACCCAGGTTAACTTTTCAGTCCTCACAGGGCCTTTTCTGTGGCGTGTGCATGTTCTTCCAGAATTTCTTTGATATATTATACAATCACTTTTTCAACATACTATATTATGACTTATTTATACTTAACCTTTATCAACCTTGTCTTTTTTATTTTATTGCCCCTAAAAAAACTGCAGATAATCCATTAAAATATCTTAAATGTGCAGATAATACTTAAAAAAAACTTTATGGTTTCCAATGTACTCTCCAATTTATTCATTACAATAAAACAAGCTTACTCATTTGTTATACATTGGCCATGTCAATAGCTGATCACTCCTGCATGGATGCAAATACATACTGGTTTAGACCACTTGATCCTTTAACTGCAACTAAAACGTTTATGACTTGGTGGTGCCTCGACCCATGATTGCTTTTTTTGTGTTCCTCTCTGGTCTGAAGACTATTATGTAACATTTGGGTCCAAACAGTGCGACCAAGAGGCCAAAACTGGAGGTCAGGATGGCAAAGACCTCCACTGCATCTGCATATTTGCCTGGAGAGTTGACATAGGCCGGGACAAAGGCCACCCACACAGCACAGAAGATCAGCATGCTGAAAGTGATCAGCTTGGCCTCATTAAAGTTGTCTGGAAGATTCCTCGCCAGAAATGCTAACAAGAAGCTAACAATAGCCAGTAAGCCAATATAGCCAAGTAACACTGCAAAACCAACTGTGGACCCGACTATACATTCATAAACTATCTTGTCATTGTGGTATTTTGTGTTTTATAAGGCTCTGGTGAAGAAGAGACAAGCCAGGCAGTGCAGATTGCTGCCTGAATAGAAGTAAGAACCAGAACTGTCCCTCTCTGCTGCACAGCACCAAACCATTTCAGATTGGCACCTCCTCCTGGCTGGGAGGCCTTGAACACAGCCAGAACCACCATGGTTTTTACCAGGATGCATGAGACACAAAGTACAAAGCTGATCCCAAATGCTGCATGTCTCAGCTGGCATGTCCACAGCCTGGGACGACCGATAAATAGCAGTGAACACAGGAAACACAGCTTAAGTGATGCTAAGATTAGGAAACTAAGTTCTGAATTGTTGGCGCGTACCATGGGTGTACTGCGATGATAGATAAATATTACCAGGACAACAACACAGATAAATGTGCCCAGCAACGAGGCCGTTGTCAAGCAGATACCCAAAGGCTCTTGATAGGAGAGGAACTCTATTTTCTTAGGAACACAGTGGTCACACTGGGCATTGGACCAGAAGTCCTCTGGACAACTGGTGCACTCCATGGAGTCTATGGCAATAGGAAAAAAATGAGGAACATGTTTATCTCCAAACTACAATATTTAAAGTGCTCATATTATGTTCATTTTCAGTTCCATAATTGTATTATATCAGAATAGGTATGCATAGTAATTTATTAAGAAACACCATATTTTTGTTCTACTGCACATTTCTGCAGCTCCTCTTTTCACCCCGTGTGTTGAGCTCTCTGATTTAGCTACAAAGTAAGGCATCACACTTCTAAAGAAGTAAAAAAGTTATATAACACAATAAAGGATAGGGAAAAGCCAAAAAGCATAATTTGAGCATTTTAAAACTTAATACCTACCAGTCTTGTTGCTTATCTTTCCCTCGGAACACGGGATGCAATCAAAACAGCACACAGGCTCCCCCTTCCTTCTGGCCATGCGGGTACCTGGAGGACAGCTCTCACTGCACACTGACTGTGGTGGCTGTAATGAGAAAATTAAATATTGTTTATTCTACACCACTTTATACTGCTATACTGACTTACTCTTAAATCACAAAATAGGTGACTGAAAAATCTGATCTAACCTGTCTGGCTTCAAAGTTCCAGAAGATTTTGTCTTCATCAATTGTGAGTTCTTCTCCATTGGCTGACTCTTTAACTGCACCCACATTCTGAACTTTAGTTCTTCCGTCAGGGAGCCACAGCCAGTTCATGATATCATATATTGGTAAGACATCACCATTCTCATCAAATGACACTCGATCACCAAATGGTGTCGTGAAATTGACTTTTTGCAAATAATGTACAAGCTGCAAAAGTGAATCATACTCAAATAATTTGCAGCAAAATCATTTTTCATCTAAATTTTGAGACACATCTGAAGGTCAGGCCATTGGTTTTCTACTGGATTAATAGCATTAGTCAGTCATTACTGTCACAATAGAAAATGGGAATGTGTTTTATGCTGCAATGTATAGTAATACATATTTTACTTGCAAAAGAAACAAATGACAATAAAAGCCAGTCTACCTAACTCATTAGTCATTATTTATTCAATGTGTCTTTTTTTCATACATTCTCTTATTCTATACTCACAATATCACATTTAGATAGTACCTTAAGGTGTAGCAGCTGTATTTGGAAACATAAACAGGTGGAGTGTAAACTGATATCACACCTGCCATGGCTCCAGTGTTTGCAAAGTAGCACAGCTGTGTCCGCTGAAAGGCCCTCTCCCTGGCACACAGCGCAGCATGTCATCGAGGGCATACGCCAGCGCATAGACCGCCTTGTAAATATTGTACTCAGGCCTGAGGTTAGATAGATCCAAAAACTCACTTTCCACATGTTCAATATGTTCCTGTCCAGTGCATAGTGCTCCTCCAGCTTCAACCCAACCTTCTGGATCAAATTTACACTGAAAGGTGTATTCCCAATACTGTGTCACCTGAAACAAATTAAAAATGTATTATTGACACAAATTACAATACTTTATTGATTAATTATTATCATTTATGTATGACAATTTAACTCATACCATGTTATTTCCATAGCTTTCGTCATATTGGCCAGGATGTATTTGTAAGAGGAAGTCTTTGAGCCCTGGTATTTCTCCACGACGAATTGCAATTCCTAGTGTGCCGCTCAGGTATGGCATGAGGAGGGGTGTGTGGAGCACAGTACTTCCTGTCCAGGCTTCACTTGCTATCCACTGTCGGCCTGTCACATTTTGCTGAGCCACCTGTGTGTTGCATTATATGAAACGGGTTTCACACATTTGTTGAAAACATAGTTTGTTTTGTAGAAAATGTTGATTTACAACTAGAACTTGTCTTCCATTGTCTCAGATTTTTTTGTCATATGAGCAGAGATGTTTAAAAGTTATAAGAGAAAGGTGCCCACTTTATGCACATTGCAATTAATGTTTAAAAAGTAGCAATAACTATAAAGTGATTTAAATACGCTCAGTTTTTATAATATGTACAGTATGTTTATATATATATATATATATATATATATATATATATATATATATATATATATATATATATATATATATATATATATATATATATATATCAGTTGCATTGTTTTTTTAACCAGGGCAGCCGTTTTCAGATTACATTATGTGCTTACATAATAGTAAAATGGTTCTCCAATGTTTTTCTAGTTTTTTATTTTTAAATGATAAATTAGTACACAGTATGTGCTGTTGGAACATTGGATGAATGGTTGCTGATAATGGGCAATGTAGATATTGCATTAAAGATCAGCCCCCCCACCCAAATTAGCAGGTATTCTGTCTATAATGGAGTGGTATGGAAATGTATAAGTGACCCCAAACTTTTGACCGGTAGTGTATATATATATATATATATATATACACTGTATATACTGTATATATATACACATATAAAATGGGTGATTTGAGCTTTCTCAAAATGCATAAGTGAAGATTAAAACTAGATTTAATTTTTTCATAAGCGCCATTTTCACTGTTAGGGAGTAGTCCTTTCACGCCTTCACCCCTGATGGAAACTCACACAGATATTTCAATATTTCAAGCAATGTGTTGTTGAGCAGAATCTTCCACAGTATGAATTATTTGGCATGAAAACAGGTAACATTATCAAACAGTTTGACCTAAATAGAACTGAAATTTGCTGTTTTATATTTGTGTTTGGTTAAAATATAGGTGTGATTTTATGGTAATTGACAGTATTTCAGTCAGTGAATTTCAAATAAACAGTGGAAATAATTAATCATTTTACATTTAAAAAAAAAAATAGATTTCAACATTACATTATATTTTAATTCTCACCTCTTCCATTAGATGAATCATGTGAAACTCATGTGCAAACACCATGACTACACGAGCTGTTGATGTCTTTATCAAATGCACAATCCTCCTGAGTTCACTTTGGTCACTGTCCCAGGGCAAAACCTCTGAGTAGGCCAGACAACCTTCACCAGACTGAACCAGGTCAGATTGGAAGGATCGGGCAACATTACGTCCATCATCACTGACTAGAAGGCCGACCCAAGACCAGCCAAAGTGTTTTAGAATCTGAATCATAGCACGCACCTGAATGGATATATTGTTGCGAAGGGATTAGTGCACAGACTAGCATACTATTAAAATGACGTGCAACTTAGTGTAACTTATACATTAGCTATTTATATAAGTTACCCAATTGAAACAAAGCTAATTGGGATAAAAGCAAAGGTTTATTTCATGTGGACCAATTTCTACAAGCTTGCTGTATTGGAGGAAACAGACGTAGTTTGCAGTTCTCAACTTTGTAATAGTTTCACCTGGAAAGCATCACTTGGGATGGTTCTAAAGAAAGACGGAAACCGTTTCCGATCACTCAGACAGGAACATGTGGAGAAATAACTTACCTGTAAAGAGACATACAGATTAACTCAAGTGACCCATCTCATGCAAGTCAGAGCCAGTCTTAATATTTTCATTTCAATAATGTGTCACTTTTATAGATGACATCAATTGCAACACATTTAATAAATATTCAGCAATGCAAATGACAAGATAGGGAACTTACAATGGGCATTTTGTATAAACCTAGCACATTGGAGATGGCGATAGTATATGTTGAGGCAGAATCACCCACAATCCCGAGGACTGGAGGGCTCCCTAAACAGTTCTCCTCAAGCAGAAACTGCTCCTCTCGACCACTTGCCAGTGATAACGAGCCACTGAATCCAACAACAAGTGCCCCACAGTTATCGTAAAGACTGTATCCCAGAGTCACATTAGGTAGCAGAGTGGAGTTCTTGTTGATCTCATCAATAGCAAAGGCCATAGTCATGGCATGCCTGAACCCTAGAATGTCAAAGCTAACACACAAAATGTCACTGTTAACTACTACAAAGTAATGTCACTCTGAGAACTGGGTAGATATATACAAAAAAAATCTATGTTAATAACATATTACACCGTTGTCATATTATACTTTTATCAGCTGTATTTTTATACTATTTTTTAAAAATATCACTAAAACTTCCATTGAAAGTGATTTTACTCACTCCCCCCATTCTCAAGGAATACTCTGAGCAGACCCATGCTGTCTGTTGCATCTGTGAGAAACTTACCCTTCGCAGCTGGGCTGTTCTGGCTCTGAGATAAATGTCCGCTGAGGGAAGACAGAGGTAAAGTGAACTTCAAACATCCCACCCAGAACCACATCGCCAGGCTTGTGAATTTCATTAAGATGGAACTTTCTCCGTAATTTACAAGATAAGGGAAGAGAAGAAGAGAAAGAAAACGAGATAAGGTAGAAACACAAGAGCAGATATGTGTCAAAAAATGCTCCCATAACTGCCCACCTCCCCTCACACAGTTTCTATTCCTCATGCAAGGTTAGTTCATTTTATATGCAGGGCTATGACAATCCCTTTGCATGCTTTATGTCATTGTTTACCTTTTAATCTCACCCATCAGGGTTCAGGTTATGTGGGCTGGACATACTACGCATAACAAATTCATTATTTTAATATGACCTGTTAAACGTGATGCTATGCCATATCTGCAAGTGTTTTAGCAAGTCCTGGACCAAATTATACATTTTTAAATTACTTTAATGTTTAGGCTACTTCTTTTGTTTTTCTATTGGAAAATTAAGCCCCCTCTGTTTTATTATGTAAATACATTTCTGAAATATCTGGGGATTGTAATCAACAAGAGAATATTGAATAGAAATCAGTTGTTCTCATCCCTTTTTCTAATGTGAGCAACCGTACTTTTCTTCTTTTTTTTCACTTTCATTAACTTGGTATTACATACGAAGCCCCCAAGGTGACATGGAGGGGGGGAAAAAGGAAAAAAGCAGGTAAAAACAGTTTCTACTCTGGTGCACAGCATCCAACCACTTGAGATTGTCTCCACCTTCAGCCAAAACCACCATGTGGTTTATAAGAATACATGAGACAAAAACACAAAGTTAATTCTGAACGCTACCAGTCTCAGCTGGCAAGTACACAGTCTGGGACGGTATGGAATTGTGCCCGTTAATCTATGCCACATGAGCAGGTATTTTGCTTTAAGAATCAAACATTTTTTTTGGAGTCTCTGTCTCTAAAATGAAAATTGAAAAAAAAACACAATTTGAACACAATAGATACTTTCCTGTATTCTGTTGCTTTTCAACATGTTTTCACTGTTCTGTACTAGCAAAACTACGAATATAATACATATTTTGTACTCCGAGGAAGCGGTTACCCCCAAATTACATATTTGAATGATTTTAAAAAGCTAAAAGTAAAACAATTGATTCAATTACTAATTTAGAGCCATATTTATAACCACTCATTGCTTATTTAAACTTGAGGATCTTTTTATGTTTAGGATCTTTTTATGCACCTGCAGTGTCTGTTAACCTCTTGAAGCCCAGAGACTCTGGTACCGGGAAACCCACGGTGTAATAAAAAATAAAAACGCTCTAAATAATTGTCTATTTATAGAACATATGGATGTTATACAGTTTTGAAAACATTAGATTTCAGAATCTAGGAACCAATTGTATGTTGTCGAAACTATGTCTTATTACAAAGTAATTTAGTAATAAAGTCTTAAAAATATGAACTTTGTAAATATATGAAGTTGTGATGAAAAAATGACATGCCATTTAGTATTGCTTAAAATAGAGAAAGTGGGAGCTTTAAATTGCGACCCAAATGCACCTGAACGGAATCACTAGCAATTTATATTTCCTTATATTTTCCTCAAATCTGAAATACTCAAAACCTTCCAATCACAAAACACATGTTGCATTGCTTCTGTCATAGCTACTGTGAATGCTTGAGGGCTGTTTGAACTAAACTTAAACAATTCTGATTTTGGGGCACTTGATTAAATTACTTTTGTTATTCTTCTTGGGAATACAGTCTGACTATGTATACTGTATGTTGAAATTATGTCAGTCATGTTGTGTTTTGAGATTGTTCCCCTTCGAGGGGAACTCGAACTGCGTCGGTTACGACACTATGGGAACGCCTTTAGGCATGACAGGGCTGAATGCGAATGAAAACTACTCCAATCCTATTGGTCCTAGTGAGAACGGTAGCATGTGACGGCATAACCGTAGGGGCATATAAGCACACCGGCACATAGCTCATTAGCTTTTTTCTATTCAGCAGGCACGTTGGTTGATGTTGTGTTTGAATGATTCCATGTATCCTACTCACCTGGAAGTTGACAGTATGTCCGAGCAGTTCACCAGTTCCTGAGATGTGTGTCTCCCTGCCCGCGTTTCATCACGGTAGGAGACTCTCATGAGCTGTGTGTTGCTTGTCTGGGCCGGTCGCACGCCACGGTGGCTCTCGAGGGGGCTGTTTGTGTCCATTGCGAGGCCCTGCCCGTGCGGGTACTGAGGTCCCGCATGGCCCTCTTTTCCGCAGACGGCCAGATTCGCTCTCCCCGTGGCCCGGGCCCCGCGGTCGCTGAGGCGGCTCGCGGTCCCGGTCATGGGGATCGCGGCGAGGTCTGCTGGAGGATTCCGAGACGGCTCATTCCCCGTCTCGTCCTTCGTCTGCCGATTCTGTCTCCCCTAGTCCCCGTTCGAGGGCGGCTTCTCGGCTTCTTCTGTTCGGGGACGCTGACCGACGAAGCGGTTGCTCCCTGGCTCTGAGGAGCTCAGCGTGCATCGGGGAGGTGTGAGGGGACTTCCGGGTGTCGGGCCGACGTCATCAGAAGAGCGCCGAGAGCGCCGGCTTATGATGAGCTGCTGGAAGTGGTGACGCGAGCTGTGGCTACACTCGGTCTGGTTTGGCCACAGGCTGTCTGGGAGCTTAACACCAGTGGCAGACTGGATGTTCGCTTCCTGCGGAGCCGCTCTGCTCCCCCGCGCCGATCCTTGCCATTTTTCCGGACTTGCACAATGTTTTGTGTGAGTCTTGGTATAAGCCTTTCTCCGCCTGGCTTTCTACTCCCCAGCTGCTGGGGTATGGCAAT
The DNA here is from genome assembly GCA_026937815.1 of Etheostoma perlongum. Lineage (NCBI taxonomy): Eukaryota > Metazoa > Chordata > Actinopteri > Perciformes > Percidae > Etheostoma > Etheostoma perlongum. The sequence continues at coordinate 11,450,483 of CM049373.1, forward strand.
GTGGTGGGTATCGGGGGCCGCGGCTACAGGGACGATGCCGCGGGTTGAGGCCGCTCTGGCGGGTTACCTCTCTCCTCGGCTGACGTCATCTTTCTGCCGGCCGGCCCGTGTCGTGTGGCTTCCACGCTGGTGGGTACAGCTTGTCTGGCGGCGGGCCAGGCTGGAGAGAGCCTGTACGCCATGGCGGTTTTTTGAGCCTGCCAGGCGGACCTGCTGCTGGAGATGGTGGAGCTGCGCCATACCGGCTCCCACCGGCGGAGCCAGGGGCGGTGTGTGGCTTCTTGTGGTCCCCTCGAGCGGCTTGGGACGCGGGCCACCTCTCCCGCGCTCCCCTCCCCAGCAGGTTGGGTCTGCGAGCCGTCGTCCAGTCGCAGCGGGGCAAGGCCATGTGGCTGTGTTTTTCCCCCGGAGGCCGACTGAGGTCCCCTCCAGGACGGCTGCTAGCGCTGTTGTCCCGCCGCCGTGGCGCTCGGGACGCGCTTGCCGCCGCCGGACCTTCTCCACTCTGCCTACCCCGAGGGGTGGCAGTGGGCCGGAGGTTTGGCTCCCGGCAGGTCAGGCCTGAGAGCAGTCGTCCGGTCACGGCATGGGGCTGTGTGTTTTGCCCCGGAGGCCGACTGAGGTCCCCTCCTGGACGGCCGCTAGCGTTGTTGTCCCGCCGCCATGGCGCTCGCGACGCGCTGGCCGTCGCTGGACCTTCTCCGCTCTGCCTGCCCCGAGGGGTGGCAGTGGGCCGGAGGTTTTGGCTCCCGGCAGGTCGGGCCTGAGAGCCGTTGTCCGGTCACGGCACGGGGCTGTGTGTTTTGCCCCGGAGGCCGACTGAGGTCCCCTCCTGGACGGCCGCTAGCGTTGTTGTGGCGCTCGTGGCCTTTAGCCGTCGCTGGACCTTCTCCGCTCTGCCCTGGCTCCCGACGGACCTGCCTGTCTCTGAGGAGATACAGGTTTTGGATGCTCCCATCCCCGCCCTCGTGTGTCACATCCGGTCCAAGGACTGGATTGCCACCATAGATCTGAGGGACGCGTGCTTTCGCGTCTCCGTTCGTCCTTCCCTTTGGCCTAGCACTCTCCCCTCGCACTTTCACCAAGTGTATGGATGCGGCACTGGCCCCTTTGTGGCTCCAGGGCATCCGGGTCCTGTATTACTTGGACCACTGGCTCATCCTGGCTCAGTCTCGGGGGATGGCGGTTCGGCATCGGGATGTCGTCCTCGCTCGTCTTCTTCGTTGGGGCTGAGGCTCGACGAGGTGAAAAGTGTGCTGGCACCCGCCCAAAGGACTGTGTTCTTAGGGGTGGTGTGGGACTTGTTGACGATGCTGGCACATCCGTCTCCGGCTCGTGTCGAGTCCGTTCTGGCCACGGTGTGGAGAGTGAGGCTGGGCCGCGCCATCACAGTGGTACACTTCCGAAGGGGGTTGGGCCTCATGGCGGCTGCTTCCAGCGTGTTGCCTTCTGGTCTTCTGCACATGAGGGCCCTGCGGTGGTGGCTGACTTCCAAGGGGTTCTCCCCGAGGGGAGACCCGTTCCGCCTGATCTGGGTTACGCACAAATGTCTTCGTGCCCTATCGGTGTGGGCGATGCCTTGGTTCCTGTCCCGAGGACCCCCGATGGGGGCGCCCTGTCGCCATGTATTGTTTCGACGGACGCTTCCCTCACCGGGTGGGGCGCGGTCATGGACGACCGCTCTGCGAGGGGTGTTTGGCAGGGCCATCACTCGTCGTGGCACCTCAATTGCCTCGAGATGCTGGCCGTGTTCCGGGCTCTGAGGAGCTTCTTGCCTTTACTCCTGGGTCACCATGTGCTTGTCAGGTCCGACAATACGGCTGTGGTGGCCTCTCTGACTCATCAGGGGGGTCTGCGCTTGCGCCCTCTCTGCAGACTGGCGCATCGGATCCACCTGTGGTCCCTGCGGAGACTGCTCTCTCAGGGCGGTGTTCTCCCTGGGCTTCAGGGTCAGCGTGCGGACCTGCTGTCGAGCCTGGGGCTGAGGCCTGGGGAATGGCGGCTCCCCCCCGGGGTGGTGGAGTCCTTGTGCGGAAGGTTTGGACCTATGGACGTGGACTTGTTGCGTCTCAGGAGACTACGCTCTGTCCTCTGTGGTTCTCCCTGACGCCCCCGGCCCTGCTAGGGCTGGACGCCATGGCGCGGAGGTGGCCGCGGCCGCGTCTGTGCGCTTTTCCCCCCGGTCGCTCTGCTCCCGGATCCTGGAGTGGGTCCGTTGAGAGGGTGTCTGCCATTAGGTCCGAGGACCTGATGGCGCTCCTGGACGGTCCGCCTTGGCAAGTCCCTCTGGGGAGGGACCTGCTGTCCAAGGCAGGGGGCCGGGTTCTTCACCCTTGCCCCGCCCTGTGGCAGCTGTGGGTCTGGCCCCTGAGGGGGCGCGGTACCTAGAGGCGGGCCTGGCGGCAGGAGCGGTCGAGACTCTCCTCGGCTCCAGGGCCCCCGTCTCCACGGGGGATGTATGGCCTGAAGTGGACCGTCTTCTCTGCTTGGTGCAGGGGACGCATGGTGGACCCGGATACCTGCCCGGTGGTTCAGGTGCTGGAGTTTCTGCTGGACCGCTTCTCTGCGGGCCTTTCCCCATCCACCCTCAAGGTTTCCGTGGCTGCCATCTCAGCTTTCCACGCCCCTTCGAGGGATGGGTCTCTGGGGAGGCTTCCCCTGGTCATGCGGTTCCTTCGTAGGACCCGGAGGATGGGACATGCGGCTCGCCCTAGGATTCCCACTTGGGATCTGGCAGTGGTTCTCGATGCTTTGGCTGTGGCCCCTTCGAGCCCATGGAGTCGGCTGTGGCCTGGTACCTGCCCCTGTAGATGGCCTTCCTCCTTGCTATCACTTCTCTGAGGAGGGTGGGGGACCTCCAGACTCTTTCGGTTACTCCCCGATGCCTGGAGTTTGCCCCGGGTGTCGTGAGGGCCATCCTGCACCCAGTTCGGGCTTCGTTCCCGGTGTAGCCCACTGTTATGGGGTCCATGGTACTGCAGGCGTTTCATCCTCCACCTCATGTGACGGCGGAGGACGGGAGGCTCCATTTGCTCTGCACTGTCAGAGCACTGTGTGTCTTCTCTCTGCGGTCCTCCCGGTGGTGGACGTCAGACCAGTTGCTGGTGTGTTTCGGGCCCCCCAAGGCTGGGCTCCCTGCTTCCAGTCATACTATCTGCGACTGGATCGTTCAGACTATCTCCCTGGCCTGTCAGGTGCGCGGTTTGCCTTCACCTATGGCTGTGCGGGCTCACTCCACGAGAGGCTTGGCGGCCTCTGAGGCGCTCCTCTCGGGAGCTTCTCTCCAGGGGGTTGTGATGCGGCTGGCTGGGCCGCTCCTCACGCCTTCCTCGGGTTCTATAGTCTGGACCTTCCCTCCGCACCCGGCGCCCGGGTGCTCTCCTCCTAGTCGTGCTCGCAGGTTGCTTGCACGCTAGGGCAGGCGGGGTTTCGGCGCGGGTTAGTGGGTATCTCGTTCCCATAGTGTCGTAACCGACGCAGTTCGAGTTCCCCTCGAAGGGGAACGTCTCGGGTTACGTATGTAACCCTTGTTCCCCGAGATAGGGGAACGAGACACTGCGTCGGTTACGACACTATGGGAACGCCTTTAGGCATGACAGGGCTGAATGCGAATGAAAACTACTCCAATCCTATTGGTCCTAGTGAGAACGGTAGCATGTGACGGCATAACCGTAGGGGCATATAAGCACACCGGCACATAGCTCATTAGCTCTTTCTATGAAGCAAGGCACTCCAGGCGGGGCGAGGGGCGGTGAACCGACGCAGTGTCTCGTTCCCCTATCTCGGGGAACAAGGGTTACATACGTAACCCGAGACGTTCTCCTGGACCCAATTGGCCAAAAATCACAATTGAAGCAGGTTATTACAGCTCAATCAACAATTAAAGAAAACAAAAGTTTTCATGGTACTATTCTTTGCAGCAGCTACAAGAGTTACAAATAAGCAGATTTCTTTTTACACCTTTGATGGTTATGAGCTGTAGAGTATTGTATGATTGACTCTTTCACTGACATACTGTATTGTTCTGTAGACAGTTCAACATATTCTTTAGTATTTCAATTCCAAGGAAATACAATCTGGCAAACATGCAATGATGGAAATTATAGAAACTATGTTTTTAATGACCATTTATTTATATATTGTTGTATCTTCTGCCATTATTCCTCTATGTAAAAAAGGCTTTATTTATTTTGTGTCATTTCATGAGCAGATCACATGTTCAGATCAGATGTTGAATACATTTAAAATACAGACAGAATTTTTTATTTTTATTTTCTAGAGTTTTTTATGTCTTGGTGGTGCCTCGACCCATGATAGCTTTCTTTGTGTTCATCTCTGGTTTTAGCAGGATTATGTAACATTTGGGTCCAAACAGTGCGACCAAGAGGCCAAAACTGGAGGCAAGGATGGCAAAGACCTCCACTGCATCTGCATATTTGCCTGGAGAGTTGACATAAGCAGGAACAAAGGCCACCCACACAGCACAGAAGATCAGCATGCTGAAAGTGATCAGCTTGGCCTCATTGAAGTTGTCTGGAAGATTCCTTGCCAGGAAGGCTAAGAGAAAGCTAAGGATAGCCAGTAAGCCAATATAGCCCAGTAGCACTGCAAAACCAACTGTGGACCCAACTTCACATTCATAAACTATCTTATCATTGTAGTATTGAATGTTTTTATGAGGAGCTGGTGAGGAAGAGACAAGCCAAGCGGTGCAGATTGCTGCCTGAATTGAAGTAAGAACCAGAACTATCCCTCTCTGCTGAACAGTACCAAACCACTTCAGACTGGCACCTCCTCCTGGCTGGGAGGCCTTGAACACTGCCAGAACCACCATGGTTTTTACCAGGATGCATGAGACACAAAGCACAAAGCTGATCCCAAATGCTGCATGTCTCAGCTGGCATGTCCACAGCTTGGGACGGCCAATAAACAACAGTGAACACAGGAAACATAGTTTTAGTGACACCAAAAGCAGGAAACTCAGTTCTGAATTGTTGGCGCGTACCATGGGTGTACTGCGATGATAGATGAAGATTACCAGGACAACAGCACAGATAAATGTGCCTACCAACGAGGTTGTTGTCAAGCAAATGCCCAGAGGCTCATGGTAGGAGAGGAACTCTGTTATCTTAGGAACACAGTGGTCACGCTGGGCATTGGTCCAGAAGTCCACTGGACAACTGGTGCACTCCATGGAGTCTATGGAAATAGGGGAACAGAGCATCAAGAATATTGTCCCTCTCACCTGTAAACATTGAAAGTAATGTTTGATGGGCCACCAATGTCAGAAATTGCACTTGTGGTGTCAGTGAATGTGTTTTATTTGTCTACATCATGGGCACCAAGAAGGGCAAAGTTCCTGAAAATAAATTCATATTCAACATATAGTTTTATAATAATACAAACCGGTTTCATTGCTGAACTTTCCATCAGAGCAAGGGACACAGTCAAAACAGCATACAGGCTGCCCTTTTTTTTGGGCCATACGGGTACCTGGAGGACAGCTCTCACTGCACACTGACTGTGGTGACTGAAGGGATAGTAAGAGTTATATAACAGGTATTCTACACTTTTTTTATTCTGCTTTGTGTGTAATACAGTACTGAGGTAAATACAACAATAAAAAGAAGTAACCTGTTTGGATTCAAAGTTCCAGAAGATTTTGTTTTCATCAAGTGTAAGTTCTTCACCTTTGGTGGCCGACTTTTTAACAATCCCTACACTCTGAACTTTAGTTTTTCCATCAGGGAGCCACAGCCAGTTCATGATATCATATATTGGTAAGGCATCACCATTCTCATCAAATGATACTTGATCACCAAATGGTGTGGTGAAGTTCACCTTTTCCAAGTAGTACATTAGCTACATAGGGGTATAATACAGGTTATATCATAGACTCAAAACAATTCATTGTTAATGAGTGTGTGCATGCTTTCAGATGTTCATTGTGATAAATTGTGGATTTAGTCATGCAAGTATTTTAAATGTAGCGCTATATATACATGAAATGTAAGCTCTCTAAATTCAATCAAACATTGTTGCCATTAATTATTAGGCCATTATGAATTCATTATGTTTGTCTCAAGAAATTAATTGTGTGTTCTCTTTCAGCTTCTAGGATTAAGCAATTTGTCATCTACTCAAAGATACACAGGAATTTTTCAAACCTGCCTACTAATGCCAAGCATAGTTATTGTAATAATGTCTTATTTTCCCAAAATAAAATGTCTTAAGGAAACCTCAAGATGCAGCAGCTGTTTTAAGATACTAAACAGGTGGAGTGTAAACTGATATCACACCTGCCATGGCTCCAGTGTTTGCAAAGTAGCACAGCTGTGTCCACGGAAAGGCCCTCTCCCTGGCACACAGCGCAGCATGTCATCGAGGGCATACGCCAGCGCATACACAGCCTTGTAAATATTGTACTCAGGCCTGAGATTAGAAACATCCAAAAACTCAGTCTCCACATTGTCTAGATCTTCCTGTCCAGTGCATAGTTCTCCCCCACCTTCCACCCAACCTAGTGGAGGTGGGGCAAATCTACACTGAAATGTGTATTCCCAAAACTGCTTCACCTAAAATGTATTTCAAAGTCTTAACAGAAATAGAAATATTATAACTTGGAATTACTGATCTGAATGTAATGTTACAATCTTTACCATGTTATTTCCATTAATTTCATCATGTAGGTCAGGCAGTACTCTTAACAGAAACTCCCTTAACCCTGGTATTTCTCCACGGCGGATGGCAATGCCCAGAGTGCCACCCAGGTATGGCATTAGGTGGGGGGTCTGTAGCACAGCAGCTGCTGTCCAGGCTTCACTCGCCATCCACTGCAGGCCTGTCACATTTTGCCTCACCACCTGTTCGTTGCATTTTATTTAAAATATTTCTTTCAGACTGACATACTGTAAAATAATTTAGTCTACTTTGTGCCACTGAATCTGTACAATATAACAAAAAATATGAATAGATAGATAGATACCTCTTCCATGAGTTGAATCATGTGGATCTGATGTGCAAACACAATGACCACACGAGCTGTGGATTTCTTCATCACTTCCACAATCCTTTTTAGTTCAGCTGGGTTCTCACCCCAGGGCAAAATCTCTGAGTAGGCCAGACAACCTCCACCGGACAGTGCCAGGTCAGATTGAAAGGAACGGGCAACATAACTCCCGTAGTCATCATCACTGACCAGCAGACCTGCCCAAGTCCAGCCAAAGCGTTTTAGAATCTGAATCATAGCACGCACCTGATTGAATAGAGAGCTGAGGGATTAGTGCACAGTTTGAAATAACCTTTTAATGAAAAAATAGCTACTTACTGTATGTCTCACATTAAAATTACAATTACTTGAACCCATTATGATCTTTCTTCTAAATCCGTGTATTTGCATCAGTGATGCAAAAATCAAATTCAGTAAAAGCAAAATATGTGTTTGCTTGAGGAACATCTCACTAAACTCCCTTTAAACTATGTTTTGGATTTGTTATTTCTAAAACAGAGTTTTACCTGGAAAGCATCACTTGGGATTGTTCTAAAGAAAGATGGAAACCTTCGCCTATCACTGAGGCAGGAACATGTGGCAAAATAACTCACCTATAAAGAAATATACAGTTTACAAACAGATTTTATTTCTCATGCCAGTCAGTTGACACATTAAAATAATTTCCCTTATTTAAATATCCACCATTATAAAATCTAATATAAAAAGATCAGGAGCTGAGCTTTAATGTATATGTCCTATCCTAATTTTCACTTTAAAATTTTAAATACCTTCAACCTCTAACTGGCACATTAATAACAGCAGTACTGAAGAAAGTAAACTCACAATGGGTAATTTGAATAAACCTATCACATCAGAGGTGGCGATAGAAAATGTTGAGAAGGAATCACCCACAATTCCCAGGACTGGTGGGGTCCCCAAACAGTTCTCCTGAGGCAGAAACTGCTTTTCTCGACCACTTGCTAATGACAATGCTGCACTTAATCCAATGACAAGTGTAGCACAGTTGTCATAAAGACTGTATCCCAGAGTCACATTAGGAAGCAGGTTGGAGTTTTTATTGATCTCGTCAATAGCATAGGCCATGGTCATGGCATGCCTAAACCCTGGAGGGTCAAAACTAACACATAAAATGTCTTAATCAACCACTAAAAAAGCAATACATTATTTATGATGATCTGCGCATGATGTCTGCTACATGTGTGCAAAACTTACCCTTGGCAGTTGAGCTGATTTGGTTCTGAGGTGAATGTTAGCTCAGGGAAGACAGAGGTGTAGTGGACCTCAAACAGCCCACCCAGGATAACATCACCAGGCTTGTGCATCCCATTATGATAAAACTGCCGTCTTAATTTACAAGATGAGAGGAGAGAGGAAGACTCTGACAAGAAAAAGGGGGAAGAGAATAAAATCAAGATCAGGTAGACATACGAAATCAAAAATGTGTCTAGAAATGCACCCATAACTGCCCACTTCCCAACACCCTTTCTGAGCTTCATGCACGGTTACTTAATTTTATATGCAGAGTTATATCATGTCCTTTGGTGGTTTTCGTCATAGTGTCACACACCCCAGGCACTCCTATGATACGGGTTAGTCATGTGGGGGCGGTGCTTACACATATCAAATTAGCTCTATGTCATAATTATATCATTTATATGTTATATTTTCTGTTAATTGCTATGATATTAAAAGTCTAAATTCTTTTGTTATTGTTTGGAGCTCATCTTTATGGAGGACCATGTCTTTCATATTTAAAAATAAATACAGAAATAAATAAATGCTCAATAAATAAATAAGCACACAATTAATTGCCCCAAAAAATACAATGAAGAAATAAATGTAGGTAGAAATTAAATTATACAGTGAGACATAAATGTATATATCTCTTTTAATTAGCTTCTTTATTTATTCACCTTTGTAATAATTACCTTATTTATTTATTGTCCGTTATAATCTTCAACTTTATTTATTCCTTACTTATTTTTTAAATGTATTTATTTCTGTGTGTGTTTAATTTTTTTGTCTGTTTTATTCTTCCGTTGCATTTTCTACCCTATTTATTTTCACCCCTGGTATTTATTTCTGCCTGTCACTTTTACATTTCTGCCTGTCACTTTTACATTTCTACATGCATTTCTGCCTCATTATGCAAATGAGGAGGGGCTGGTCTTAAGGGGTTAACTTCTGCCCATTGGTTGGTTAGCATTTTACTCCCTCGGTCAATCTACATGCCACCGGCCACAGACACAACACAGATGGCTAGCTACGGTGAAGTTGTCAGTGAGCTCAGGCATTTAGCAACTGTTTTTGAAAACAATGCTAACGTTATAAGTATTGACTTTATAATTTTTCGTTTAGACGCTCTGACAGAACGTGTGTTTCAGTCAGCGGTGTCGTGCCAATGTACTCGTGTATCCCCTGGCCGCGGAGCGCATGCACACAGAGCGGAGCTTCTGCTGCCCTTCGAATTGTTTAACTGCTGCACTTTGAATTAAACGGAACAAACAGCGATGTGGAAGACTCGGCAGGGTTTCCATAGTAACAGGGGTCTCAGTTAACTACATAAATACGTGTATTTGTCTGTTACATTAAGGCGACGTGTCAAATGTTTATAGCGTGGTTTAATATCGAGTGATAGGCGTATCCTCCCTGTCCCTGTCTACCATATGAGTTACATAGGAGGTACTCAAATATCAGGCCGTTTTTTCACCTGATATTTGGGTATCCCCTATGTAACTTTTGATAAACAACAGCAAACCTCTCCAAATTGTGTCAGGTTGTTTATTGTGACCTATTATTAATCATGGGTGTTATTTTGTGTGTTTAATAGGTCACGTCGCCTTAATGTAACAGACAAATACACGTATTTATGTAGTTAACTGAGACCCCTGTTACTATGGTAACCCTGCCGAGTCTTCCACGTCGCTGTTTGTTCCGTTTAATTCAAAGTGCAGCAGTTAAACAATTCGAAGGGCAGCAGAAGCTCCGCTCTGTGTGCATGCGCGCTCCCGCGGCCAGGGGATACACGAGTACATTGGCACGACACCGCTGACTGAAACACACGTTCTGTCAGAGCGTCTAAACGAAAAATTATAAAGTCAATACTTATAACGTTAGCATTGTTTTCAAAAACAGTTGCTAAATGCCTGAGCTCACTGACAACTTCACCGTAGCTAGCCATCTGTGTTGTGTCTGTGGCCGGTGGCATGTAAATTTGACCGAGGCAGTAAAATGCTAACCAACCAATGGGCAGAAGTTAACCCCTTAAGACCAGCCCCTCCTCATTTGCATAATGAGGCAGAAATGCATGTAGAAATGTAAAAGTGACAGGCAGAAATGTAAAAGTGACAGGCAGAAATAAATACCAGGGGTGAAAATAAATAGGGTAGAAAATGCAACGGAAGAATAAAACAGACAAAAAAATTAAACACACACAGAAATAAATACATTTAAAAAATAAGTAAGGAATAAATAAAGTTGAAGATTATAACGGACAATAAATAAATAAGGTAATTATTACAAAGGTGAATAAATAAAGAAGCTAATTAAAAGAGATATATACATTTATGTCTCACTGTATAATTTAATTTCTACCTACATTTATTTCTTCATTGTATTTTTTGGGGCAATTAATTGTGTGCTTATTTATTTATTGAGCATTTATTTATTTCTGTATTTATTTTTAAATATGAAAGACATGGTCCTCCATACATCTTGAGTTTTTGTCTTTCAAACACAAAGTATTATGCTAAATGAAATGACGTGAATCGTCTTTTACCTGAATTCAAGGACAAAACTGTAAGCACTGTGGAGGTGAAAGATAAACTCAAACAAAGCAGTACAGCAAATGATCATTACTGTATGCTCACACTATGCATAATTTCTGAAGTTGTGACACTATCAGGTTAATCATAATAAACCTATTTTCAGAGTGGAAAATTCAATTCAAATCAATTTTATTTATAGTATCATATCATAACAAGAGTTATGACACTCAAGACACTTTACTAGACCACACTCTATAATTTACAAAGACCCAACAATTCCAGTTATTCCCCCAAGAGCAAGCATTAAGTGTGACAGTGGCGAGGAAAAACTTCCTTTTAGGGATAAACCTGGGACAGACCCAGGTTCTTGGTAGGCGGTGTCGGTTGGGGTGCGATGAACAATGGCAATAATTGTCACAATAAATATAATGAAATTATGACTAGAAATAGTAGTTGCATGGTGCAGCAGGGCACTGCAGTGCATAGCAAGGCACTGCAGGGCATAGGAGGACGTTGTAGGGCACTGCAGTGCATAGCAGGGCACTGGAGGGCAAAGCAGGATGCAACAGGGCACTGCAGGGCATAGCAGGACGTTGCAGGGCACTGCAGGGCATAGCAGAACATAGCAGGGCACTGCAAGGCTTAGCAGAACATAGCAGGGCACTGCAGGGCATAGGAGGATGTTGCAGGGCACTGCAGGGCATAGCAGAACATAGCAAAACATAGCAGAACATAGCAGGGCACTGCAGGGCTTAGCAGAACATAGCAGGGCACTGCAGGGCATAGCAGGACGTAGCAGGGCACTGCAGGGCGTAGCAGGATGCAGCAGGTCACTTCAGGGCCCTGCATGGTGTAGCAGGATGCCACAGGGCACTGCAGGGCCCTGCATGGCGTAGCAGGATGTAACAGGGCACTGCAGGGCATAGCAGGACGTAGCAGGGCACTGCAGGGCATATCAGGACGTAGCAGGGCACTGCAGGGCATTGCAGAACATAGCAGGGCACTGCAGGGCATAGCAGGACATAGCAGGGCACTGCAGGACATAGCAGGGCATTGCAGGGCATAGCAGAGTGCAGCAGGGCACTACAGGGCCCTGCATGGTGTAGTAGGGTTTTAGGGATAAACCTGGGACAGACCCAGGCTCTTGGTAGGCGGTGTCGGTTGGGGTGCGATGAACAATGGCAATAATTGTCACAATAAATATAATGAAACTATGACTAGAAATAGTAGTTGCATGGTGCAGCAGGGCACTGCAGTGCATAGCAGGGCACTGCAGGGCATAGGAGGACGTTGCAGGCCACTGCAGTGCATAGCAGGGCACTGCAGGGCATAGCAGGATGCAACAGGGCACTGCAGGGCATAACAGGACGTTGCAGGGCACTGCAGGGCATAGCAGAACATAGCAGGGCACTACAAGGCTTAGCAGAACATAGCAGGGCACTGCAGGGCATAGCAGAACATAGCAGAACATGGGCACTGCATGGCATAGATATGTACAGCAGGGCACTGCAGGGCCCTGCATGGCGTAGCAGGATGTAACAGGGCACTGCACGGTGTAGCAGGATGTAACAGGGCACTGCAGGGCATAGCAGGACATAGCAGGGCGCTGCAGGGCGTAGCAGGGCACTACAGGGCATAGCAGGACATAGCAGGGCACTGCAGGGCATATCAGGACGTAGTAGGGCACTGCAGGGCACTGTAGAACGTAGCACGGTGTAGCAGAAAATTAAATCTAAAGTTATAAAAAGCAGTAACAAATGCAGCAATAGAGACTACCAACACTGACCCTTAAATCATAATGCACTTTTATGTTCTTGCTTAAACTTTAGATCAGGTAAAGGTGCATATAGTGTGCCTTACTATTAGAAGACTGGAGATGAAAAGTATAACTGCCATGTAACCGAGATTAGCGTGCAACTCACACACTCCACTTGGCACCAACTGCAATGTTTAATTTTAAATGAATGTAGCCTACTGGCAGTCTGGAACACGTGGATGCTCAGTGTTTTCCGTGGGTGCTCAAGGCAACGTGAAACCTTTATAGTAGTCATCTCATTATATTCCAGCTCCATGTCAGTGACAATACTTTGGCAACAGTTGGTGCAGTTAGCTATAGGGTGGCATATTATGTGGTGGTTGTGGTATGTGAGTGTTTTATGTTTTGTGTGGACCCCAGCAAGAGAAGCGGATGGTCTGAATTATAGAGTGTGGTTTAGACTTACTCTATCTGTAAAGTGTCTCGAGATAACTCTTGTTATGATTTGATAGTATAAATAAAATTGAATTGAATTTAATTGCATCAGCTAATGGGGATCCTAATAAAATCAAATCAAAAATCTATTTCTCTAAGAAAGCAACTCAAAACTCGTGTTGCCGTCATGTTGTGTTTTATTTTGGGTCAGAACCACTGATGGGGGGCAGAGACTGCGAGCTACTTGGAAAAGTATGCATCAAAAAAGCCACTTTGAAATTTTGCTGTTTTTATGAATGCAAAGTTGGGTGACCCCCTCCCCCCATAGACTAAAAACATTGGGTGACCCTCAAAAAATTACCCTCCCCTATTTTATGTACCGAACTGTCCCTAAAAGGGAACAAATGGAGACTATGAGAAACATCAGCATTTCATTAAGTGTAACAAGGAGAGAACTAACAATGCCTTTAATTACAACCCAGCTGGTTTAAGTTCTCAATAGTAAAAATGAATAATCAGTAATCAAAAACTTAAGTGAGTTAAATACTGGTGTCAAGCCATGTGGAATAAAATTATTTTTATGTTGACAGACAGTAGTACAACTATCTAGTTGAACACATTTTTTGTTTCATTTTAAAATCCCAGGAAAGAGTAAATAATTAGGCAAAACGTCAATAATAATGGAAGACTTGTTTTTGGAAAGCTTTATTTCTCTACATTACATTCTGCTTGTTTCTTTCATGCCAAAAAACTAACTAATTAAAAGAACGATAATATGTAGATCACTTTACATTATAGGAATGTAAAGTACAGATAGTATCATAGTTGCTGCTTTATGACTTGGTGGGGCCTCGACCCATGATGGCTTTCTTTGTATTCCTCTCGGGTCTCAGCAGGATTATGTAACATTTGGGTCCAAACAGTGCGACCAAGAGGCCAAAACTGGAGGCCAGGATGGCAAATACCTCCACTGCATCTGCATATTTGCCTGGAGAATTGACATAAGCAGGAACAAAGGCCACCCACACAGCACAGAAGATCAGCATGCTGAAAGTGATCAGCTTGGCCTCATTGAAGTTGTCTGGAAGATTCCTCGCCAGAAATGCTAACAGGAAGCTGAGGATAGCCAGTAAACTAATGTAACCCAGTAACACTGCAAAACCAATTGTAGACCCGACTACACATTCATAAACTATCTTATCATTGTAGTATTGAGTGTTTTTATGAGGAGCTGGTGAGGCAGAGACAAGCCAGGCAGTGCAGATTGCTGCCTGAATAGAAGTAAGAACCAGAACTGTCCCTCTTTGCTGAACAGCACCAAACCATTTCAGACTGGAACCTCCTCCTGGCTTCGATGCCTTGAACACAGCCAGAACCACCATGGTTTTTACCAGGATGCATGAGACACAAAGCACAAAGCTGATTCCAAATGCTGCATGTCTCAGCTGGCATGTCCACTGACTTGGACGTCCCATAAACAGCAGTGAACACAGGAAACATAGTTTAAGTGACACCAAAAGCAGGAAACTCAGTTCTGAATTGTTGGCGCGTACCATGGGTGTACTGCGATGATAGATGAATATTACAAGGACAACAGCACAGATAAATGTGCCCAGTAACGAGGCCGTTGTCAAGCAGATACCCAGAGGCTCTTGATAGGAGAGGAACTCGGTTTTCTTAGGAACACAGTGGTTGCGCTGGGGACTAGACCAGAAATCCTCTGGACAACTGGTGCACTCCATGGAGTCTGACAAGAAGAGAACAAATATTAAATATCTACAACATATGAAAAGGATATATAGGGAAAACTAGGCAGTGGTGGAAGAAGTATTCATATCCTTTAGTAAAAAAATGAACAATATTTCTCTATGAAATGTAGGGGAGTAAAAGTAGAAAGTGGCATGAAAAGAACTGACTCAAGTAAAGTAGTTCAAATTTGTATTTCAAGTACAGAACGTGAGTAAATTCCACCACAAAACCTTGGATATTTTATAATATATACCAACCTGTGTTGTTGCTGATCTTTCCCTCAGAACAAGGGATGCAGTCGAAACAGCACTCAGGCTCCCCCTTCCTTCTGGCCAAGCGGGTACCTGGAGGACAGCTCTCGCTGCACACTGACCAGGGTGGCTGTATGGGTAAGAGTTATCACTGATCTACACCATTTGATGCTGTTATTTGAGATGTTATCGGACAAAAATCTAAAAAATCAACAAGCATAAGTAACCTGTTTGGATTCAAAGTTCCAGAAGATTTTAGCTTCATCAAGTCTGAGTTCTTTTCCTTTGGCTGACTCTTTAACTTCACCCACATTCTGAATCTTTGCTTTTCCATCAGGGAGCCACAGCCAGTTCATGACATCATAAATTGGTAAGGAATCACCATTCTCATCAAATGACACTTGATCACCAAACGGTGTGGTGAAATTAACTTTACCCAAATAATACACCAGCTTCAAATGTGTGAGAGAAATAAAACAGACGTAACAAAGAGTTAACAAACTCCATCCATATATGCATCAGATCAGAAATAGCAATTCATTATAAAAAATTATTTATTCTAGCTTTGCTGGAATTATCAAGTTTAAAGTGTTACCTAACACCAGGCTGAACATATGTCTTTTGCTGCCCTCTCTGGTTGAAAGTTTCAAGTCTGTTTCACCTCTGACCACACCCACCATGGCATATGGGTGTGGTTAGTGATGTCACAGGGTTCTGGAGTCCACATGCACTTCACAGCAACCAGTACTTACTTTTTTAAATAGTATTCCTACTGAAAAACTACATTCAGATAGTACCTTAACCCTCATGTTGTCCTCCTGTCAAATTTGACCCATTTTCAGTTTTTTCATCACAAAATTTTTTGAAATAAGTTGAAAATGTCATCATTAGAAATATCAAACAACTTTGGAAAAAACATCAAAAAAGGACCCACTATATTGAAAAAGTGACAAAAATGTCAGAAAATGCAAGAACTCTTTTCATGGTCAATGGGAAGACAACACAAGGGTTAAGGTGTAGCAGCTGCATTTGGAAACAAACAGGTGGAGTGTAAACTGATATCACACCTGCCATGGCTCCAGTGTTTGCAAAGTAGCACAGCTGTGTCCGCTGAAAGGCCCTCTCCCTGGCACACAGCGCAGCATGTCATCGAGGGCATATGCCAGCGCATACACAGCCTTGTACACATTATACTCTGGCCTCAGGTTGGAAACATCAAACAACTCACTCTCCACATTATGCAGAACCTCCTGTCCAGTGCATAGTGCTCCCCCAGCCTCCACCCAACCGGCTGGAGGTGGTGCCAATTTACACTGAAATATGTCTTCCCAAAATTGATTTACCTGAAATGTGTAAAGAAAATTGAATGTTAACAGAAATAATGACAATATGTACTTCTGCAATTTCCAGTCAGATTTTAAGAATTAACCCTCACTAAACTATTTCCGTAGTTGTTATGGTGTTGATTAGGGTGTATTCTTAAGAGGAAGTCCTTGAACCCTGCTATTTCTCCTCGACGGATGGCAATGCCCAGTGTGCCACCCAGGTACGGCATGAAGTCAGGCGTCTGGAGCACATCAACTGATGCCCAAGCTTCACTGGCCATCCACTGTAAGCCTGTCACTTTCTGCCTCACCACCTGTTTATTGCATTTTAAAACAAAATTCTTTCAGACATCTAAAAAAAAAACAAATACAATGTTTGAGGCATGCCCTTAATTGTGTACAATAATGCTGTGATAATATAAACAAATTCTTTACTTCATTTTTCTGTATTTTTGCTACAGCAGCAGGAGAAATGTGTAAAGGTGTATCTATTTATTTTTCATGGTTATGCTAATTATCTGTGTACCTGCTATGTTCTAACTCCGAGGACACACAAATGTTAATAACCGATAGGATACCAACATTTCTTAGTTAACGGTTAAAACATAGATTCATAATTGACTTTCTACTTTGAAACCAACCTCCTCCATCAGTTTATAGATATGGATCTCATGTGCAAACACCATGACCACGCGAGCTGTTGATTTCTTCATCACATCCACAATCCTCCTTAGTTCAGCTTGGTCACTGCCCCAAGGCAAAACCTCTACGTAGGCCAGACAACCTCCACCGGACTGAACCAGGTCAGATTGGAAGGATTGAGCAACATGGAGTCCATAGTCATCATCACTGACTAGAAGGCCAACCCAAGACCAGCCAAAGTGTTTTAGAATCTGAATCATAGCACGCACCTGAGAAGATGAGAGAATATTCGGTATCATCATCTTAATCTATCATTTTTTGTTATGTGAAAAGCATGCATTTTCTTATGGCCCATTATGGGACTTTGTTTTATTGTGGAGAATAATTTTGATTATAGATTACAAACTCTGTTGGAAGCCACATATAGATCATATTAAAAGGAAAAGATCTAAATCTATTGCTGTTCTTTATAAAGTAAGGGATTTATTGAGTAAGAATAATATAGGGAAATACATATGAACAAAAATATAGATCTAATTAAACTTCAGAAGAGAGTGATTTGAATAATACATAAAGCTTGTTATTATAAATCAACTACATTTTGTATTAATATAAGTTTTCCATGTTCTTACGATTTCCAGATCTTGTATATTTAAAAACGTCTTGGATTTGTGAACAATGGCCTTCATGTCTGTATTGATTTTTTTTTTTTAAGCAAAAGGCTAATAGTTTCTTTCATGTATGTTAACTGAAATAACATTTTTCATCATCATATTTTGAAGTTTGCTGTTCTCCCGTTAAAACAAGAAAGTTGTTATTTTTGCTAATAATTTCACCTGGAAAGCATCACTTGGGATTGTTCTAAAGAAGGATGGAAACCGTTGCCGATCACTCAGACAGGAACATGTGGCAAAATGACTCACCTGAAATGAGACAGACAACACGTGCACAGGCAGTGTACATTATCTAAATCAGGTCAATAGACCCATTTATAATATTTAACCCATCTTAACAACATCACAGATTCTTAACCAGTCTATAAAAAGCCCAGAATAAATATAAACTCACCATGGGCAATCTGAATAAACCTAGCACATTGGAAGTGGCAATAGTAAATGTTGAGTAGGAATCGCCCACAATCCCGAGGACCGGAGGGGTCCCCAAACAGTTCTCCTGAAGCAGAAACTGCTCCTCTTGACCACTGGCAAGTGCCAAAGCAGCACGGAATCCAATAACAAGTGCACCACAGTTGTCATAAAGACTGTATCCCAGAGTCACATTGGGTAGCAGATTGGAATTACTGTTGATCTCATCAATAGCAAAGACCATCGTCATAGTATGCCTGAACCCTTGGGTGTCAAAGCTAAAAGACAAAATGTCGCTATTAACCACAAAAAATATTCTGAGAACACGGGTATACAACCATCATATACACATTATCAAAACATCCTGTATTAATATGTCCTTTTAGAGCTGCAATTTTAATTTAAGTACATCTCAACATCTGATTAACCATTTTGCGGTGCATGAAAAATATCTGTTTGTGTGTGAAACTCACCCTTTGCAGGTAGGCTGTTCTGGCTCTGAAGTGAATGTCCACTCAGGGAAGACTGAGGTGTAGTGGACCTCAAACAGCCCACCCAGAACCACGTCGCCAGCCTTGTGCAATCCATTCAAGTGAAATTGTCTCCTTAATTTACAAGTTGAGGAAAGAGCGGAAGACATAGAGAAGAAAAAAGAAGCAGAGATCAAAAGCAACATCGGATAGACTCTAAAGAGTAAGTATATGTCATAAAATGCCCCCATAACTTCTCTCCTCCCTTCACTCCTGTCTCTAATCGTGGTGCATAGTTACTTTATTTTATATGCAGGTTCATAAATCCTCTTCAAGTCCATTTCGTCATTGTTTAATCTTTCACACCACCTATCAGGACACAGCCAGCAGTGTGGGCAGGACATAACACTAGAAATAGAATAATAATCATGTAAGGAATTAGGAAGTTCATGGAACGATTACATTTTTTAAAAACACTTTAGAAATATATTATATATAATATACTTTATATACTACTAATATATATACTATTGAAGCTCTGCTTTAAGGATTTCCTTATTTCTTCGGCCTCCGGGTTCTTTGCCCACCAAGTGTGTTCAGTTGTTTCTTGCAGCCACACTGTAATCTTACCATTCATTAGCACAAACAGAGTTAATATTATCATTTCTGGAAGCATGGAATACCATTTTCTTCAAAATTAAATAAATCAAAAACATAAATAAATATGCCTATAAAATACATCCTGAAATCAATAAATAAATGACACACACAGCATTCCTGTTAGGCCTGGTGCTCCTAGGTTGCTTCTCTGGCCGTTTTCACACCAGGAAGTCCAAACCAAGGTGTAGACCAAGGCTCATGTTTTTACATTGTATACATTTTATCCGGTGAAGTTTTGGTTTCACACTGCAGTTATGCAACTAAAGACCCTCTATGTGACAAAACTACGTCCGTCCGTCATCACATACATGAGCTGCGTCTCCAGATAATTCTAATAATATTGGTTTGTTGTATCTTCTCTCTGTCTTGGAGTTTTATATACTGACTGCTGCTCTCCCATATGTTGCGATGTTGAGAAGCAAGACACGGGGACTTTCTTTATGGAACATTTATTCAGAGACAAACCTACAATGTACATTTGCTACCACTAAACAAGTAAATTGCTGATGTATTCTCTGCTTTGATAGCCAACAACTGTCGGCTCTGAGCGCATTCACCGTCACTCACTCTCTCATGTAGCCTACACACTAAGCACCGAGCTATTCCTTAAAGGAGCTTCCCCGGTTTTGTAACACAAGGAGAGTCTGCCAGACTTTCTTGTAGTTGGTCCGAAAGTCAGAATCATCCAAAAAAGGCTTATAAACAAAGTGGACCGAGCTCACTTCTTTTGATCCGACCAAACCGTGATCTTTTGATCCGGACCGTGATCCGGGGCACTTCTCACACTTGCAATTGTGGTACGGACCAAATGAGGTAGGTGTGAAAACGCCCTCTGTCTCTCCTCTCCCCATCCCCTCTGTCTGCCTCTAATGGCGTTTTTCCACTGCATGGTATCTACTCAAATCTACTTGCCTTTTTTGGTTTTCCATTACGAAAAAAAAAGTCCCTGGTACCTGCTAACAGGTACTTTTTTTAGTAGCTACTACCTCAGTCGAGGTTCGAAGCGAGCTGAGGCGATACCAAAAGGTGACGTGAAAATCTGCGGACTACTGATTGGTTGGAGAGAATTGTCACTAATCACTGCGTCATCATTGCTAGCGATGGCTGGGGGGGTGTCCTGAACCAACTCTCCATGTTTAAATAGTTTTTTGCTGCCTCTAGCTTCTTTTGAAACAAATTTGTCTTCTGGCTTTGGCAACAGCCACATGCCGAGAATCAAAAACTACACACCTTCGACGTTCTGTGTGTGTCGCGTTAGGTCATGGCAGTTTCCTGCTGTGATGACCAGCCACGGCTTGCCTCACGCATGAGGAGGTACTTATCTGCAATGGAAAAGAGGATGGAGCCTCGCAGGGTGTCAGGTTTCCAGCTGCAGCTCATCTACCACAAAGCGCTATATAAAAACAGACTATTTACTTTTACCTCTGCTTCATATACCCGGTCAACCTTCTTTTCAGATCAAGTCAAGTCGACCACATTATGCTACTTTTACGTGTGGGCGGCTATTTTCATAAACAGACCTGTAGGTGGCAGTGTAACAAGAAGCTCAAGCCCACGTTAGCCAATCAGAATCCTGGAAATAGCAACAACAGCAACTAATCACTTTCTCTCTTTTCTCTTCCTCACTCTCTCGGCTACCTAAACCTTCGTTTGTCTCAGTTTACATGCAAACGTGCAAACGCAAATTTATAAAAAATGTCCACTCTGGCCGGAGTTTTTAGAAAGACTCATTTTAAGAAAGACTCGTTTTCAGAGGTGATTTGTCCGTTTACGTATAGACGAAGGGTACAAATACAGGAAAATGTCTCCGTTTGTCAAAATAACAATGTATGTGTAAACAGGGCCTCAAGTCTCGCTTATGACCAAACCTGCTATCTGTTTGCTAGTTGTGTTTTTGCCTCTTTTGATTTGTGTTTCTTGTGCTTCAGTATTTTTGGAACTGGACTCCTGCTGTCGCTTCACTCCTGCCATCCACCGGACCAGACCACTACCATTAGACTTCACCACAAACTCTATACTGGAAACTCTAACCAGAACCACTCCTTCTCGGAAGCTTTGGACCTGTTTGCTAAAACCTGTTTAACTTTCACTCTGGCTCTGCATTTGGGTTCTGCTTTTGTTTTGAATGTAACCATTCAACAAAACATGCTCTGGTTTATTGGCATTTCTTTAAATCAATCACAATCGTCATGGGCTATTCTAAGCGCAAAGCGGAGCCACGGTGCCGCTGCAAAATAGCCTCGGGAAGGAACTTGTTTTGATGGAACATGTGTACGTTCAAAAGCTGTTTAGTTGTGCAACAGAAAACTCAGATTGGACAGATAGTCTAAATTTAACCTGCAGAGATATGAGGAGCAGGTAACCATAGTCCACAGAAATCCCCAAAAATTCCAACACAAAGGAAGCCAAGGTACCGGACATCCAGCCCAAAAGAGTGAAATCCGGCAGACATTACGGCAATACCCGACCAAACCCAGAAGTGGAACGTTGTGAATGTAGACTACTGCATTAACGACTCCTTCTGATTGCTTGTGCCTCTGTATGAAAGTCTGTACATTGACTCCCTAATTATACAAGTTACCAAACACAGGCTGACACACATTGTATCGGGGACATTTAAGTTTTTTTTCAGGTCTAGTCCCCGTGTTGATACCACAAGCAGTCAAACAATGATTCCCCTACATGGTTATGTGGTGCTTTTAAGTACATCAACTTACCAAGTCATCTTGTTTATTCCCTCATCACTGACAATTTGTGTAAATATAAGCTACTAATGTGCACTTCTGCAGAGAGTGGTCCGGCATATACATGGTTCCTCTGCACTAGCACTAGATTAATATGTACAATATGTAGCCTTCATCGTCTATTCTTATTTTTCAATCATTCTTTCATTTATTTAATTATTAAGTTGTTTCCATTATAGTATTCACATCCATGTAAACTAACCACAGAGCTATTTATCATCTCTTAACATAACTCATTCACTGTCATATATTTGGAGTCTGACTAAAAGGTCCACTAGGTGGTAGTAGCAGAGTGAGCCTTTAACCCTTGTGTTGTCTTCGGGTCAAATTGACCCGTTTTCCTATATCAATGTTGTTTTTAAAATTCAAAATAACATGATTGATTTCACACAACGCTCTTCGGCAAGTACAAATCTCTATTTTCATTAATTTTGGGGTTTCTTATTCATTTTTATATTATTTGAAAAAAACATTAAAGTGGTTTTGAAATAGTATTGACTAAAAGTTGACATTCCAAAATACATTCCTTTAATTTTAGTCTAAATAATTCCTAATTTCTGCTTTTCTAACTCAAACATTAGATATAATTTCATATAAATGAGGTTTATTGACATAAATTCCAAAAATAACTGTAAAACTAAAGTTAATAATTTAGTGTTACGTATTGTTGAAAACGTCAAACATTGAAAAAAGTGTCAAAAATGTTGAAAAAAAGGACAACAACATAAGAAAAGTTAAAAACATCAATAACAAGCGTCAACAAAAGTGTTGATTTCCAATTTTGACGAGAAGACAACACAAGTTTTAAAATAGTATTGGGATTTAGATTACAGTACCTGGGGGGACCCCTTATATTTGTGAGTTCAGTAGCAGATATGAACGCTATGCATGCTAGACATATTACTTCACTGAATCTTTTTTTGTAGCTCAGTTAATCCCTTATCAAAGTTAAATGTAGCTTTTATTGTCTGGCTGGCAGTTTATAACAATTTTACATTTTATTAGATTATATTCAACATTATTGTCATTGCAGGGAGTACAGGTACTGAGACTATGTAATGCAGTTTAGCATTAACCAGACGTGTAAAAGCAGTTTGAGGATATACTAGCCTAGAAGTCTAGATATGTCAGCTCATGTTTCTTTTGCTCTTGCAGATATTTCTGGTACCCCCACCACTTAAACGGATTTGACAGATGAGAACCTGGATGAACCAATCACAACTTTTTATCCCACATGGGGCAGGTTTAGGACAATGACAGACAATGACTTCTGGGGCTTCAGGCCGGAAAGTTTTATCTAAGGCCACACATCTTTTAGTTTTTTAAAATACCTTCAGCTATCCTTCTACTTTTAAATTCAATTCAATTCAATTCAATTCAATTTATTTATAGTATCAATTCACAACAAGAGTTATCTCAAGACACTTTACAGATAGAGTAGGTCTAGACCACACTCCAGAATTCACAAGGACCCAACAGTGTCCTCCAGAGCAAGCAACAGTGCGACAGTGGCGAGGAAAAACTTCCTTTTAGGCAGAAACCTCGGTCAGACCCAGGCTCTTGGTAGGCGGTGTCTGACGGGCCGGTTGGGGTTAGAATGAAAAGTGGCAGTTACAATCCCAAAAAAATAGTAGTTGTTAGTAGTCCTTTGTAGTCGGCATAGCAGAGTGTAGCAGGAGGAACATGGCATCGCAGAGCGTGTAGCGGGACCATGGCGACAGCTGCAACCTCGATTCTGGAGCCTCCCTGATCCGAGGAAACATGCTGGGGGAAAAGAACATAAGGACTCCGGGGAATGACTCCCCAGAGCTAGGTTAGTAACAAGCATTTCTGGGACATGGATGCACATAATTGGAAAGATAGAAAAATAGAGGAGAGAGGAACTAGGTGTGTCACAGGAAGTCCCAGCTGTCTAAAACCACTATTACAGCATAACCAGGAGAGACAGTGTAAAGAGAGGAGCCTGGCCAGGCCACAACTCTCCCCAAACCCTCCCCTGGCTAGGGTAGGGGGAGAGGCACCCAGGGCCAAGGTCATGAGGGTCAGGGCTAAGGGCAGGAAGGTCAAAGTAGGGGAAGGATACAGACCCGGGTTAGGGTAGGGGAGAGAAAGAGAGTTAAGATCAAGACGGTCAAAGTGGGGGATTTTACTATGCAAGCATTGATTGGAGTCATTACTTTGCAGTTAGAGCAGCCCCGATTGTTATGGCATTTCAATTAAAATGTAACAGATTTGTCAGATAAACATTCATTCTGTGAACTCTACTACAGCATATAAATTTAAAATAGAGGTTTCACGATTGGTAATTTATTAAGTTTAAGGTTACTTAGTTTACCCCAAATTCCTAACTTATGTATGTTATTTAACAAGACAATTATCCAAAAGTTTCCTTTTGACCAGCCTTTGAAATGGCATCATGACCAGTGAAGTCAGTGCCACTGGTCTAAAGT
Organism: Etheostoma perlongum; assembly: GCA_026937815.1. Lineage (NCBI taxonomy): Eukaryota > Metazoa > Chordata > Actinopteri > Perciformes > Percidae > Etheostoma > Etheostoma perlongum. The sequence continues at coordinate 11,474,829 of CM049373.1, forward strand.
CTTTTAGCCACTGGGACAATGGACTCCTTCCATAACTTTGGAACCCTGCACCATCTTAAATTTGCAATAGAACACTTCACAGAGCTGTTCTGAACAACGTTTAAGTCTTCCTGTGATATAATCTGGATCTGGGCTCTAATTTGTCTTAATTGTCTGAAATTATCCCTTATCATCATGAATATCAAACATCTGGTTTGACTATGTGGAAGGGGAAGACTCGTTGCACATTTCTCTAAGTTGAATATTGAAGTCATGGGTATCAAATTTTAAATAAGCTAGGTCTTTGTTTCTGTTAAAGCCTGCAATAACTAATGGGCTTGTTTTCAATTTTATGCTGGCCTGTCATTTTACTCATTCCATACCACACTGTGTGCCTTTGGCATGGCTTACTTTTACATCCAGACTACAGCACTTTTTCAAATTTAGATATACCAAGTAATGCTAAATATTCAGTGCCTGACGCTTAGAGTCTTGATGATGGTTTGCCCAAAAATGCAGCGAACCATTCTCAAAGGTATACGCTGATTATTTGCAGTTAAATCAGATTATAGAGCAGCTATTTTGAAATATATCATGGTGAAACCATAAGTCTTGTGACCACTGAGAAAGTGAATCTTGTCTCTGATATGCAGAAAGCTGACGTACAGTTGAATGAAGGAAGTTTTTTTTTCCTGAAAATCTATATAAACCAGTGAAAGCACATTCTGTTCATGCAGACAGTTCAGAGATGGAGATCTCCGCTTTCCTAATTGGCCTGATCTTGTTGTGGTTTATGTGTAAGCCTAACTCAGCTCTTGCCTTGTATGGTTCTGAGGATGATGTTAAACAAAAGGCAGGGCTTACAGAGGTTACTGAGACTTCATCTGTGAAATGTAAGCTCCAGGGTACCACTCGTCTCCCTGCATTCTCAATGGATGGTGACTATGTCATTGGTGGTGTTTTGCCATACACCAATACATGCACACACTGAAGCATAACTACACCACCATGCCTGAGCCACTGAGATGCTCAGGAAGGTTAGTAAGAGGGAGAAGTGGGGGATAGAAATGTTTTGCTTTTTATAATGTGCTTATGATCATGTTGCAAAGCTTTTTTGTATTGTAGTATTGGGAACTTTAAAACAAATAATATTATTTCACATTAGGTGCAAATTCACTAATTGGCCATTTAAAAGGCAGGCATTATATTCACGACTACTGTTAGGTCATACATTAACATTCCTGTGCATTTTCTAATCCTGTGTTTTGATAGTAGGTAACACTTTAATGTATAGCCTATTATATTTGGTTCTCAGCTGTTGTGCAGCTATCAGTTACTGTCCATAACTGTGAATTGCAGTTCTTCTTTATTGTGTGTATTCTGTAAAATTGTGAATTGTCCTCGCCATATGTAAGTTTATGAGTGTCTGTATGCAGCGTTATACCCCCGTGAACTGCGCTTCTCACGCGCAATGATCTTCGCCCTCGAGGAGATAAACAACAGCACGGAGCTGCTGCCAGGAATCAAACTCGGTTATCACATCTACGACTCGTGTGCCTCGGTGCCAGCGACGGTGCATGTGGCATTCCAGCTTTCAAATAGCCTGGACCCGGTGTTTTACACCGGCGACAATTGCTCAAAATCTGGTATGGTGATGGCTGTCGTTGGAGAGTCTGCGTCCTCGCCATCCATCAGCATGTCACGCATCATCGGGTCATTTAACATACCTCAAGTAACTATTTTGAATTACTGGCAAACTATGTGTTTAATTTTGACCAGTGCTTATTTTATGTACAGTATGACCTGTGAAATAATTTGCTTACACTGTTGTTTCCCTTCAGGTGAGCCATTTTGCCACTTGTGCATGTCTGTCCAATAAGCAGCAGTACCCAAATTTCTTCAGAACCATCCCTAGTGATCAGGTCCAGGCTGAAGCGCTGGCCAAGCTGGTAAAACACTTTGGCTGGACTTGGATAGGTGCTGTCCGGTCAGATTCAGACTATGGCAATAATGGTATGGCATCTTTCCTGGACGCAGCACGCAAATATGGGATCTGTGTGGAATACTCTGAATCGTTCGATGGGAACCACCCACGCAGCTGGATCCAGAGAGTAGCTGACGTTATCCGCAGGTTTGTTCTGTACACAAAACCACAACAATGTTTAATCAAATATAAGATGGATGATTGCTTTATTATTGTAGCGTCAAATTACAAATGTATTTTTCTCAGCATGATTATTACTTTCATATTAATCACTGATATTGTTATGACAAACTATCTTGATACATTTTTAAAAACCTTAATTTTATGTTTACATTGATGTAAAAAAATGCACTATAATTTCTCTGTAGGTCAACAGCTATGGTTGTTGTGGCATTTACATCCCCTGCAGACATTAGGATCTTGCTGGAAGAGCTGTCACTTGAACCTTTTCCACCTCGCCAGTGGATAGGCAGTGAAGCCTGGGTAACAGACCCGGACATGCTGAGGTTCAGCTTCTGTGCTGGAGCCATCGGATTTGGCACTCAGAAATCTGTCATCCCAGGTCTGAGAGACTTCTTGCTGGATCTCTCTCCATCTAAAGTGGCTGCCTCTCCAGTGCTTACTGAGTTCTGGGAGGATGCATTTAACTGCAGGCTGGGAAAAAGTGAGACAATTAAGCTGATTTTTAATATAGGACAGACCCTCACAGTTGTGTTGTTGTTGTGATGCGTTGTTTTGTGAGTGGAGGTTATTGTCAAAGAAAGGCATGAGGTGGCCATGAGGTGCATCTCTGTAAATATTTGTTCTACATGATATGATGATCATTCAGGCACTCTGCTGTCTTGGAGATCTTTTTTATTATCTTTGCTGCAGTGGTTTCACAACAAGCCCTGAATACAAGCCCACAATAGCTACAAAGACAATTTCCAGGCCACCAAGCTAAATACATTAATACTGTTAATAAGATTAATAAATACATTACTTGCGATTCTTACTCATAGTCTGATGACCGATTTGTGTTAATGAGAGCTGGTATACGTAAATGTTAAAGTGCTGACAAACTGAAAAAGCAACTATTTAACAATAAATAAAGACAAAAGTGCTTTGAAATGTAATGAAAAATGTGCATGTTTTATAAATAAATCACAACAATATAGATATGAGTTTTTGCAAGGCATGTTTTGCAGGTTAACAAACAAAAAAATATCTGTGTGTTTTTAGATGTAGCCACAGACGAGAGAGTGTGTGATGGAACTGAAGACATAAAGACGCTCCAGAGCCCGTACACTGAAACATCTCAGCTCCGGATCACTAACATGGTATACAAGGCTGTTTATGCAATAGCTCATGCCATTCATAAAGCAGTGTGTCAGGAAACAAATTCAACAACCCAGTGTGACAAATTCACCAGGATAGAGTCCAAAGAGGTGAAGTGAAAATCCTAATGCTATTTTAATGCTAAGTATTCATTCAATTTCATTTTATTTATTTTCTCGTTCCTTTACTTTATCCTCACAGGTTCTTACTCAGCTGAAGGAAGTAAATTTTACCCAAAATGATAATGATGTGTCATTTGATGCCAACGGGGACCCTGTGGCCAGATACGAGCTGGTTAACTGGCAAAAAAGTGAGAGTGGCAGCATTAAGTTAGTGACAGTAGGGCAATACGATGCATCACTGCCGGTGGGCCAGAAGTTCCGTATCAACAGGAACATCACCTGGGTGGATGGTGGCACACAAGTAAGGAACACAAAAGCAATAATTTAACATGTCAAATGTTGCAGTCTTGAAGTCTCTATCGTACTGAGACTATTTCCCCACTGTTACAGAGGTCAGGTACGTAGATACATCTTTAAGACTCAGTGGCTTGCTTATTGTTTGATTTTTACCTGTGAGAGCATTCTGCGTTATTTCTAAAAGATAGAGAACGAAAGGGCGTCACAGCAGTAAATCCAAATAGAGAGAACAAGCTTTCCTGTACAGTAGTGTAGAGCCTGACTGATGCATCTCCCTTGGATTGCTCTTTCCCTTGTTCCAAAAAAACAGTTTAGCCGTTTCTGGTGGTCTTTGGTTATGGCGGCTTTGTGTCTCCCTTTTCTGGCATAGCCTAGACATTGAAGTTCTATAGCATATTGTTTGTGTTGTCAGCTAACGTGCCCATTGTCGGCTAAACCTTTGTTACCTGGCTGGCCAGGTGCTTGAAGGTTCTGAGGGTTCCAGCCTTGTTGGAGAGCTTCTTATGGCTTTTTCACACCTTTCCTCCTTTATTAAGGAATGAGCAGAAGCTGCAGACAGAACCTTTTGGTTTGCGAGGCGCCATCTGTGGATGTCTCAGTCTCAACAAGTGGAATAGGACTGTTTATTTAAACTGCCAGTGGAATCTTCAGCTATGTTTGGACTGGATGTAGGTAAGCTGTTACACCAGGCACAGGAAAGTAACCACTGTGTGCATGATATTTCAGGTAGGAAGACTGCTCAGTTGTTCATTTGCTTCAAACTCAGTCGACTGTGCAGGCGTTTGTCAAAGCCAAGACTGTCAACTGGGTGGTGGACACTGTTTCGCAGGCGAATGTAGTTTTGGGTGTGCCGGTCCTGTCTGGGTTCTGGATGCACTTAACTTGTGGCATTGCGAGTGCTGGGTTGTCTCATCAATAAATGACTAAGCCTCGTGGGCTACATGATCATTTCACTGGTTTCTTATCTCCCTAGTCAGCTTAGTGGGTTACAGGCAAACCTAAGTATCCACTTCATTCTTAGGTTCGGCCTTGCATCTTGCGTTTGCTCCTCTCACACTCTGCAAAAACCCTGCCTCCACCTTCACAGGCTCTCCTACAACATGTAGGGAGAAAATAGCACACATTTAGTCTGTGTATTACTTGTTGTTTCACTATCTGGGCTTGGTAAGAACTGTCTCCTCCGGTAAAGAATTATCTGATTATGTAACGGTGGAGAAATAGTCTCAATACAACAAAGAAAGTTTGGTTATATTGTAACCTTGGTTCTCTGAGTAAAGAAACTATCTCTCTAGCTTTTAGGCTGCTCAGAGATGGTTCCGATCAGATTATCAGTGAATCAAATCTGCACAGGTGCATTATTGGCCGGGGTGTCTTAAAGAAGTATCCACATATGTACCAACGGTGGATTATTCCCCACAAATATTGAATATGTAAAACTGGAGAGATCTGACTGAGAGAACCAAGGTGACAATGTAACCTAGCAATATGAGTTTTTGGTCCATGGTACTACTATCCATACAGGATAGAGATCAGTCCAAAGTTACAGTATTTGTAGGATGATAGTACCCCTTTTTTATTTTTCAAAAAAGTGTTCCCTTGCTGAGCTGCATCACAGGGTTAGTTTGATAAAATTTGCGACCAAGAAAAAGCATGCTGACCCCATAAAAAGTGATTCTTTTAAACACTGTAAATTACAATTATTTAATTGATTTGTCCAGTTTAGACTAGTCTCGCATTGCCAGACCTTCCTCCACAGCGCTGCTGAGGAGGGTCTGGCGAGTCCACACAGCATTCTAGGAAGGGCGAAAAACGTGCTCTGGTCAACTGCCATTTCTTTAAACCAATCCCAATCATCATGGGTGGTACTAAGCTCCGCAAGGAGCCGCTGCTAACAAGCCTTGGGTAGGAACTTATTTTGGGTGGAACGTGTATGTTTAAAAATTTGATTTAGTCATGCAACAGAAAACTCAGATTGGACACTTAATCATTGTCCTCATAAATCCACTGGAGTTAAAAAATCCAACACAAAGAATGCAGAAGGAAACGGACATTGGCAAAAATACATGCATCCGGCAGAAATTCCAGCATCAAAGCAATCCCGGAAGTAGAACGTCGTGGATATAGACTCCGTTTAGGTAAAGCTTGATTTTGGAATGAAATGGCTTTCGGAGGGGTTACTGTCTAGGGACAGTGACCAATAACACTTTCAGTATAAATATTGACATCTTAGTATTGTTTTACGAAAATCTTAAGAGCTTGAAAGCACATCTGAATATGTATGAGTTTATTTGTCTCCAGGTTCCTGAGTCAGTGTGCACTGACAGTTGTGCTCCAGGAACTCGTAAAGTACTGCAGAAAGGAAAACCCATCTGCTGTTATGATTGTATACCGTGTCCTGAGGGAGAGATTAGCAATGCTACAGGTATTTTCTTTCTTTTTCTATTGCATATTTATGACATAAAATATGCAGCTGCTAAAAAACAATTTTATTGTTTTATTTTTTTTCCAGATTCCCCTGATTGTTTCCCTTGCCCCAAGGAGTTCTGGCCTAATGCAGAGAGAGACACTTGTCTCCCCAAGCCTGTAGAGTTTCTTTCCTACAACGAGGTCCTAGGAATCATCCTGGCTGCATTCTCAGTTGGTGGTGCCTGTCTGGCCATTATAACAGCGGCTGTGTTCTATCGTCACAGGACATCCCCGATTGTCAGGGCCAACAACTCTGAGCTTAGCTTCCTGCTGCTCTTCTCCCTGACTCTATGTTTCTTATGTTCATTAACTTTCATTGGAGCGCCCTCTGAGTGGTCCTGCATGCTGCGCCACACAGCGTTTGGGATCACCTTCGTCCTCTGTATGTCTTGTGTTCTTGGAAAAACAATAGTAGTATTAATGGCCTTTAGAGCTACACTCCCAGGTAGTAATGTGATGAAATGGTTTGGTCCTCCACAGCAAAGAATGACTGTAGTGTCTTTCACGTTTATTCAAGTTTTAATATGTACAATTTGGTTGGTTCTTAGTCCCCCTTATCCAATGAAAAACCTAACTATATACAAGGAGAGAATCATCTTGGAGTGTGCATTAGGCTCATCTATTGGGTTCTGGGCTGTGCTCGGGTACATAGGTCTACTGGCTGTCTTTTGCTTTGTGTTAGCTGCCCTAGCTCGGAAATTACCTGATAATTTTAATGAAGCCAAGCTCATCACCTTCAGCATGCTGATATTCTGTGCTGTCTGGATCACCTTTATCCCTGCATATCTCAGCTCTCCTGGGAAATTTACTGTGGCTGTGGAGATATTTGCCATTCTGGCCTCCAGTTTTGGACTAATACTGTGTATATTTGCTCCAAAGTGTTTCATTATATTGGTTAAACCAGAGAAGAACACTAAGAAATATTTAATGAACAAAAATTAATCTTAAGAAATCTGAAGATTGGAAATAGTTAAGATGGCAACATACAGCATGCATGATGTGCACATCCAACAGTCTTCACCTTGCTTCAAATTGTTCTTTTTACATACATTTGTCATTTTGTGAATGTCCTTGCTTTAAAAAAATATTTTATAATGTTGATGTAAATGTATAATTAGGTTAATAAATAAAGGAAAATAATTCACATCATAAATGTGTGGTTCTTTTTCTTTTATAAAATCATTTGTATTTCAGTCGTTTTTCCATATCCACATTATTTAATATTGGATTTAAGGTGCACATTTGTTATGCTTAACTGTAATATAAGATAAAACAAAGCCAAACGCACATTAGTTAGACAAAGGGAAAGGAAAAAAGGGTCCTGATTGATAAATAGCAAAATTACCTTTTAACTGTTATATGACCTACAACGAAGCAAAACAAATATGTAAGTGTAGAACAGAATTAGGAAGACATCTGGTGTCTACAATAATAACAAGTGTATAAAAACGAGACACGAATGGAGATTTTATTGTACATGCAGCCCACAGAAAAGTGAGTTAATCAACGACCATTGAAAAAGCACATCCTCTTCTGATGTAAATATACCTGATGTAGTGTAGGAGGGAAGATTTTCTCTGAAAAACTATATAAACCTGTGAAAAGACACAGTGTTCCAATCCAGATATTGAGGGATGGAGATCTCTGCTCTCTGTGTTGGTCTGATCCTGTCTCTGGATGGTGACTACATTATTGGTGGTGTTTTCTCCATACACTACTACATGCACACAGTGAAGCATGTACACCACCATGCCTGAGTCACTAAGATGTAACAGGTTAGTAAGAGGGAGAAGTGGGGGATAAGAGGATGTTAGACTATGTGGGGATAGACATTGATCTGTATGATGTGCTTACAATTGGGATAAAAGCTTTGAAAAAAGATAAGCCTTTTTCTTTTTATTTTATATTTTTAGTTAAGTTCTTCTTTAACTAAAAATATAGGTGGTAATATAGCTGGTAAAACCAGAATGTATACATATTTAAGAGGATAAAGACAATGTATGACTTTAAGTTTGTGAATTTTTGACTGATATCTAATCCTGTGTTTGGAATTTTTGTGTTGTACCTTTTTGATAAAAGCTTATACAGTATTTGGTTCACACAGATGTGCAGCTATAAGTTATTGTGAAAAACTATGAATTGCTGTTCTCCTTTATGTATTGCTGTCAAAATTGTGACTTATCCTTTAAAATTCAAATAGTGATTTGAGTGTTTGTGTGCAGTATTGACTCCCGTGAACTGCGCTTCTCACGCACAATAATCTTCGCCATTGAGGAGACAAACAACAGCACGGAACTGCTGCCGAGAATCAAACTCGGTTATCAAATCTGCCTCGGTGCCAGCAACGGTGCATGTGGCATTCCAGCTTTGAAATAGCCTGGACCCGGTGTTTTACACCGGCGACAATTGCTCGCATTCTGGTATGGTGATGGCTGTCGTTGGAGAGTCTGGGTCCTCTCCATCCATCGGCATGTCACGCATCATCGGGCCCTTTAACATCCCTCAAGTAAATATTTTGGATTGCTGTAAAACTGTGTTTAATAGATAGACTAGTGCTTTTTTGCTTGTCTCTCTTGTTGAATAGTAACACTGTTATTTCCCTTTAGGTGAGCCACTTTGCAACTTGTGCATGTCTGTCCAATAAGCAGCAGTACCCAAATTTCTTCAGAACCGTCCCTAGTGATCAGTTCCAGGCTGAAGCGCTGGCCAAGCTGGTAAAACACTTTGGCTGGACTTGGATAGGTGCTGTCCGGTCAGATTCGGACTATGGCAAAAATGGTATGGCGTCTTTCCTGGACGCAGCACGCAAAGAGGGGATCTGTGTGGAATACTCTGAATCTATTGATTGGAACCACCCACGAAGTAGGATCCAGAGAGTAGCTGACGTTATCCGCAGGTTTCTACATCACTGATTGTGCTTTTGTTCCTTGTGCTGACACTGAAATTCAGTGCTCAAAATCACAAAAATATTAACTTTAATATAAGATGGCAGTGTTTTATAATGTCAGTTACAAATTGGAAATGTATCTTTTCACTTTTTTTTTCGTTATAAAAAATAGAACTACTGACACCAAAATGTATATTTTATATGTATATGTATATTCAACACACCACAAAAAGTAAAGTATCTCATGTTTGTCTCATTTAAAAACGTAAATTTTGTATATATATTAACGTAATGCAATGCACTGTAATTTCTCTCCAGGTCGACAGCTATGGTTGTTGTGGCATTTACATCCCCTGCAGACCTGAGACTTCTGGTTGAGGAGCTGTCACTTGAGCCTTCTCCACCTCACCAGTGGATAGGCAGTGAAGCCTGGGTAACAGACACAGACATGCTGAGGTTCAGCTTCTGTTCTGGAGCCATCGGATTTGGCACTCAGAAATCCGTCATCCCAGGTCTGAGAGACTTCTTGCTGGATCTCTCTCCATCTAAAGTGGCTGACTCTCCAGTCCTTACTGAGTTCTGGGAGGATGCATTCAACTGCAGGCTGGGAAAAAGTGAGAAAGATGTTCACGTTTAACATAGGACAGACACTCACTTGTAGTCGTGTTGTGTTTTTGATTGTCTATTTGAATGGAGCTTCCTGTGTTAAAATGTCCACAGCTGTTTTTATGCCAAACCGCAGATTAACAGGGAGATGTATTGCTACTGAACAAATACGGTCACTTGGGTCCGTGTACTTGGCGTCCAACGGATTTTCATTTTGAAATGAAAAAAACAAAAACGAAAAACAAGCCATTTTTCGTTTTTTGTTTTGATATTAAAAAACGGAAAACGAAAAACAATCTTGTTATCCGATTGTCTTTGATGCGTTTATAGATGGAAACCGGAAAATAAAATACGGGTGTATAAGTCTCATTTCTCAATTTTACAATGTTTTTTTTCGTGACCCGGAAGCGATCGTCAGTAGTCTGTAACTGAAAGTGTTAAGCGGTTGTATGCAGCATACCCAGAAGTCATTTGGACATCAATGAGACGAGCGTAAAAATGTTTTTAGACGAATATGCTAGTTTTATATTCTTTCGGTTTATATTTATTTAAACTGAAAGAATGGGATGTCTTGTGGGGATATAGCAGCTGCGTTAGGTTCACAGTTTGGACCTATACAGGGGTTTTCTGAGAGGAGTGTGCGGAGGTGGTGTGCTGAGCAGGGACTTGTCAGGACTTCTGTCCTGACGGCCAACCAGTGTTGCCAGATCTTGCGAAACAAATACGCAACCAGGTCTGTGAACATGTAAATGTGCTGTATTTATATAGCGCTTTTCTAGTCTTAACGACTACTCAAAGCACTTTTACATCATAGAGGATACATTCACCATTCACACACATTCATACACTGTGGCCGAGGCTGCCGTACAAGGTGCCCCCTGCTCACACTGCGCAAACACTCACACACATTCACACTCCGATGCGCAGCATCGGGGGCAACTCGGGGTTCAGTGTCTTGCCCAAGGACACTTCGACATGGGACTGCAGGGCCAGGGATCGAACCACCAACCTTCCAATTGGCAGGCAACCGCTCTACCGCTGAGCCACAGCCGCCCCACAACACAAGCTCAAAACAAAGGACTTTTTCTACGGAGCCCCCCCTAAGATCCTGCAAGAGAGAAATGAATAAACTGTGTGCACGGTTTTACAATCTGTGGGGACGGGTTGTCAATTTATATCAATGTGGACAGATTGGTAAACTGTACACACCGTAGTTTATTTATTTTCTCCCCCTGAGCTTCAGGACAATGACCACAGGAGGGAGTTAAACCACCTTTTAACATTATTTAACATTAGAAAACTGATGGGATATCAAATATACACTTTTTCACAGTGATTTTGAGTTGTTCCCCACAAGTGGTTGAATCCATTATTTTACTCCTTTATCTTTCTCCCAGTCTTTGTTATATTTCTTCCTGTATTTTCGCCCACATTTATTCCTCCAAAAACTCTCCTACAGTAAGGTGACCAGATTTCTCAGACAAAATCCAGGGACATTTTCAGCTGAGAAGCGTAAATACCTCCAAGACACGTCATGCTTTTATTTTTGTAAAACTTAAAACGGGGACACTAGACCTAGAGCTGTTCTCATTAGGGCATCCCCTGCCCCCCCCAAAATGTCTGATCCTAGACCCCTGCTGCTACTTCATACTCCACTCTCCACTCCACTCCACCTCAGAGGGGAATATTTCAAGATAGAAAGTCCTAATATTTCAAGATAGAAAGTCCTAATTTTTCAAGATAGAAAGTCCTAATTTTTCAAGATAGAAAGTTCTAATACTTCAAGAGTATCGGATACAATAAAAACTAATGAGGAAATCATTTCCTTTAACAGTGATGCAGTAATAAACGAGATCGCTGCAGTCGGCAGCAGAGAAACAAGCTACAATGGAAGTTAATGGGATAATTGTGCAGTTTGTATTTACGTTCATAAAGTGCTTGTTTTGCTGCTGACAGACTCAGATTAATATTCTAAGTGTCTGATAACATTATGGAAAGGATTTCTAAGGAGGTCGACCTTTCTGTTAAAGATTAAGATCCTTTTTTAAAACATAAAAGTCCGCGAAATTGCGTTTGCTAAACCCACCAGACTCCATGTAAATAATCAGTGATTTTAGCATGGTAAAATACGGCTTTCTAAAACCTCTCTGAGCTCTGAGTAGCGCTGGCTCTGACTGTCTGGAGCCTGCGGGGGGAGGGTGTGCGAATATCGGCTCCGTCTGGTCAGAGTTTTCTTTTGTTTCATTTTGGGTGAGTCAGTCACAGTGAAAACTGGGAACATTTCCGGGGACAGATCCAGCCGGGGACAGGTCACCAAAACCGAGGACTCGCGCATTTTCCGAACCAGAAAAAAACAGATTGCCCTGCAACTTTACATGAAAACAAGCCCAAAGTTGCTTTTAAAAAGCGGACTTGGCAACACTGCAAACGGCATGGGCGCCCTCTGCTGACCGTCAAGCTGCAGGAGTGACTTCCGGGTCACAAAAACGGGTTGTTTTCCGTTTTTTGTTTCCCTTTTTACTAATGGTAATTGTGAAACTGGCTGTTTTTCGTTTTTGTTTTTTTCATTTCAAAACTCGGTTGGCCGCCAAGTACACGGACCCACTTGATATCAAGATTTTTGTGGCCTTGTATATTATGCCACCAAGATAAATAAAGACAAAACATTTTACTTGCTATGTAAGTAAGTATGTAGTTCTGATTAGGTTATTATACGGTGCTGACAGTGATTTCATATCATTCATTTTAATCACAAAAAATCATGTCAGCATTTAAGGAAAAGAAATTATATATATATTTTACCTTTCATAACGTAAGCAGGAATACATAAAGTTTAAAAAATCTACATGTCCAGATACCAACTGAAACAGCAACTATTTTAAAACAAAAAAGAAAAAGGTATATTTGCAAAACCGCGCTTTGAAATGCAATATAAAATTATGTTTTACTAATACATTATATGATTTTCTGCATAACGCGTTTGGCAAAAGAACTATAAAGGGCACTCGGAGAGCATAGACCTTCAACCAATCTTGCAATGTAAATTAAAGTGATGAATAATTTGTGTATCCGCCCCATGATTCTGATCCACTCCAGAATTGAACGGGTACTTTCGTAGCCTATGCTTCACCCATTGATCAAGTTTTATTAAAAGCATGCCATTAGTTTTCCGTACTCCTGCTGGCAAACAGACAAACAAACTGAACCAAAAAAAATCTCCTTGGCACAGGTAATGATAAAGATACGCATGAATATTGTTATTGTCAACAATGTAATAATTTCTCAAAGCCTCTGTCATTGTTTTAGGTGAAGCCATAGACAAGAGATTATGTGATGGAACAGAAGACATAAAGACGCTCCAGAGCCCATACACTGACACATCTCAGCTCCGGATCACTAGCATGGTATACAAGGCTGTTTATGCAATAGCTCATGCCATTCATAAAGCAGTCTGTCAGGAAACACATTACAGTGTGACACATTCACCAGGATAGAGTCCAAAGAGGTCAGTTGAACATAACTGAAAATCTTAATGTGCTTTTTTTCTATAATGTACCTTTAATGACATTTAATATTGATTTTATTGGAAATTATGATTTAATTTCTCTCCCTTACTGTTTACCTTAATTTCATCCTCACAGGTTCTTACTCAGCTGAAGAAAGTGAATTTTTCCCAAAATGGTTATGATGTGTCATTTGATGCCAACGGTGATCCTGTGGCCAGATATGAACTGGTTAATTGGCAAAAAAGTGAAAGTGGCAGCATACTGATACTATCTAGCAGAATTTTTGAAGCAGGTGCCACAACTCATCATGCCAGCAGACCATGCATCTCTTCGCTCAAAAAAGCATACTGCTTTAATCTTACAAGCAATATCATCCATCCATTCACCTTATCTTGAGTACAGACTTTCTGATCCCCCTCAGATGAAACTTCTCCGTCACCTTTGTCTCCAGTAAAGCAAGCCAAAAGACTCTTCCTTAGTCTATATCTGGTGGAGTTCATCTTTTCTTACCATGTCAGCTATTGAAAACACAACACTAGCCAAACATCCTCTTGTCTATGCAGATTCTGACCATCTCCATCTCTTCTATATGCCATTCCTTTGTGCTTTGATTGTACTGACTTAATATTCCTCTGAATCAGAGGAAGGAATGATATGTGGCTCATTAGTGTCAGTACCTCAATAAAGCTTGTAGGTGGGGAAAAATGACCGGAGCTCCCACCATGATTGAAATTGAAACCAAATTTGATCTGATTCAAAATTGCGGCTACTGCTCTCACTCAATTTCTCCGGTTGTTTACAATGGCCATAGACTAGGGATTGCAACCAGTCGACTTGTCGACTTCACTGTTCCGCAATGACGTTTTGAGCTTGAGATTTTTTTTTTACCCTTAAATATAAACCTTTGTATTCATTTTCTTAAGACACTTTCCAGCAGCTGGCTCAAGTTGGGGCTCCTGGTACTTGCACCTTGCTCTTGCCACAAAAGAAAATGCTACATAAAATATTAAATTAAGTTAACTGTTCACTCAATAATGTAACTTGAGCTATTTAAATTAGCAGGTTAAATGGTTAAACGTAATTTTCTCTTACTAGTGTATCGCCAGGTGTACTGTCCCCATCATCTTTCCTATTGGTTGACAGGCTGAGGTGAGTGTGGCTTACCTGTGGGGGTAGCACAGAAGTGATTAAGAGAAAGAATGAGAGCAGTTGGTGAGAAACAGAGTGAGAGACTGAGACAGTCAGGCAGGACAGGGTTGTAGTTATGATGTGACAAGATTACGGCCATAGCAATCCCCACCAATCAGTCCCAAAACGTCAGAGTTAGAAACTTAATGCCATCAACATGTTGTATGTAAAACTTTACAATATTTCATAGAGTGAAGAAGGTCTGCCTTGTTGCACAATCTACATTTTTAGCCTGCAGCTTGCTAGCTCAGAGTTTGTTGTGGTTTCCTGAAGGGAACAGATTTTGACAACGGAAACACACAGATCAGCGCGTAATCCTGGCAATGTACTTCCGTTGATCCAGACTAACCTTCAGTAACTGCAGTAGCTCTCTTTAGTTGGAGCTCCTGGCACCAGGATGTAAGCGCCCACCATGCCACGCACTTCCAGCAAAGCTCTATCTGGTGCTGCTAGGACTGGTGCTGCTAGGATGCTAGTTCCCTTCCCTACTAACTTTTGTCATGCAACATGTTTCAATGACGCTTATTTCACATTCACTCTTTCTCTGTTAGAGGCCATGCTTGCCTTGTACCCACACCCGTCGCCAGACTTCAGTCTTAAGGGGGGCATATGAAATGCATGGGAGGGCACACTTATTATTAGCCTACAGTACGTAAACTTAAAATAATTGTATACTCTATTCGCGCAGCACGTAACCATCACGTTAAACATAACCAACAGCAATATGACCAGATAGCCTATAGCCTACACCACATTACATAGAAGTAATTTTATGAATATCCATAAAACACTTGACTATACAACATATTAGATGTAACACCAGTAGCATCTCTCAAACATTGCATTTTAAAGCAGTCAACAGAGATATATGCATTGCCATGAGACAGGCGCGCGCGCGCACGCACACACACACACGCACACACACACACACACAGACTTTGAACCTACCGGTGTCGTGCCAATGTAGTTATCCCCGCCAGGATTTGTATCCCCTGGCCGCGGGAGCGCGCATGCACACAGCGGAGTTTCTGCTGCCCTTCGTATTGTTTAACTGCTGCACTTTGAATTAAATGGAACAAATAGCGACGTGGAACACTCGACAGGGTTTTCCATAGTAACATGGGTCTCAGTTAACTACATAAATACGTGTATTTGTCTGTTACATTAAGGCGACGTGTCAAATGTGTATAGCGTCGTTTAATATTATGGACTGATAGGCGTATCCTCCCTGTCCTCTAACGTGATTTATGTTTTAATTTAATTTAGTTTAATATGGCTTTTCAATTAAACACTTTTTCACCTGTCTACCATATGAGTTACATAGGAGGTACTCAAAATATCAGGCCGTATTTCACCTGATATTTTATGTATCCCATCACTAACATGCAAAGGGTCTGTCCTGTCATCATGGGTGTTATTTTGTGTGTTTAATAGGTCACAATAAACAACCTGACACAATTTGGAGAGGTTTGCTTTTGTCTAGCAAAAGTTACATAGGGGATACCAAAAATATCAGGCCGTTTTTCACCTGATATTTTATGTATCCCATCTCTAACATGCAATGGGTCTGTCCTGTCATCATGGGTGTTATTTTGTGTGTTTAATAGGTCACAATAAACAACCTGACACAATTTGGAGAGGTTTGCTTTTGTCTAGCAAAAGTTACATAGGGGATACCAAAAATATCAGGCCATTTTTCACCTGATATTTTATGTATCCCATCCCTAACATTGAAAGGGTCTGTCCTGTCATCATGGGTGTTATTTTGTGTGTTTAATAGGTCACAATAAACAACCTGACACAATTTGGAGAGGTTTGCTTTTATCTAGCAAAAGTTACATAGGGATACCAAAAATATCAGGCCATTTTTCACCTGATATTTTATGTATCCCATCCCTAACATTGAAAGGGTCTGTCCTGTCATCATGGGTGTTATTTTGTGTGTTTAATAGGTCACAATAAACAACCTGACAAAATTTGAAAGTTACATAGGGGATACCAAAAATATCAGATGAAAATCGGCCTGATATTTTGGTATCCTATGTAACTCATAGACAACAGTAAACCTCTCCAAATGTTGTCAGGTTGTTTATTGTGACCTATTAAACACACAAAATAACACCCATGATGACAGGACAGACCCATTGCATGTTAGTGATGGGATACATAAAATATCAGGTGAAAAACGGCCTGATATTTTGAGTATATGTAACTCATATGGTAAACAGGTCCATATTAAACTAAATTAAAACATAAATCACGTTAGAGGACAGGGAGGATACGCCTATCAGTCCAAATATTAAACGACATTTGACACGTCGCCTTAATGTAACAGACAAATACACGTATTTATGTAGTTAACTGAGACCCCTGTTACTATGGAAAACCCTGTCGAGTCTTCCACGTCGCTATTTGTTCCATTTAATTCAAAGTGCAGCAGTTAAACAATACGAAGGGCAGCAGAAACTCCGCTGTGTGCATGCGCGCTCCCGCGGCCAGGGGATACAAATCCTGGCGGGGATAACTACATTGGCACGACACCGGTACTCTCTCCAGTCCCTCCTGTCAGTACAGCGGGAGGCAGCGTTTCTCCGAGCACAACCTCCTCATCAAAGTGTCCTTCCACTCGGACTTAAACTCGTGAGTGAGGTCCTTTTCAAAAGCAAGCTGAATCAGCTGGGCCTTGCGTTTGTGCAGCATACTGCGCCGATGGTCTGAGAAGACGCTTTTGAGCGTGGAAAATGAGTTTTCACACATTGCTGTGGAAGCTCCTAAAGTTAGGGCAAGGAGCTAGCATCAGGCTCAGACTGTCGTCCAGGGTCTCCTTCTCCAACATCAGGCGTCGGTGTCGTTTCAATTGTGGCAGAGGCTGTTGGTGGGCTTTTCAACCACGTACGGATATCCATCTTCTTATATAGTGTCTATGATCTGAAGCTAGTAGGAGAAAACTCATCCAGTTTTTAAAAATTCGCGGTAACTGTTGAGTGGCTACATGGACGTAGGCAACTTCACGTACGTATCCTAACGTTCTTTTTAGTAAGGCCGTGATAGGCTGTTGCAGTGTAGATTCCCATCAATCAAACAAAATCACACCATTGTTTCTTTATATATTAATGTTTTAATGATAAAGAATGCAGCATTAATGCAAGACAAAATTAGAAACTATGATAATATAAAATTACTGTATTTTTTAAAGAGATCTGTGCCTCAAGTGGGGGGGCACAAGCATTTTTGGGGGCGGGCCCGGCCCCCTATGGCCCGCCCATAGCGACGGGTCTGCTTGTAACCCAGGCCCTCTACAACCCTACTTTGCAAAGCTTGTTCCTCACAAGTCTTCAATTAGCTATAAGCGAGCCAGATGAGCCACCTGCTCACAAAGAAAGTCAAAGAAAGCTTCATGGCTCACCTGTGAATTTCATCTAGCCTGACAGTTGATTCTAGACTCAGTCTTCTTACCATCTGGAACACAACAACCCAGGGCTGCCAATTCTCACGCATTGGCTGTGAGACACACGCATGTGACTGGTTTCACACACTCACACGCCACACCCCCGTTTTGTCACGCTGAAGTGTCGGTCAAATTTCTGAAAGATGAGTTTATCTATAGATCTACCTGTTGAGCTTTCAGAGACTGTGAGGTGGTTCAAGAGCGCTACCTGTCTGTGGAATTTTTGAAATGTCGCAAACTGAGAAAAAGCTTTTCACAAGCCATCCCAGGTGCATTTCCCCCGGCTTCAGGTATGGCATCTGAGTATCACAGACCCATCTGTCGTTTCTCTGTAAAAATAGAGGTGAGCAGCGCGGCTGGTGGACTCGCTCTGCTGTGGACAGTGACGCATCTGGAAACAAAACCTATGCCATTGGGTTGACAGGCCAGCTGTGACTGGTCCAGATGTTTGTGCCAGCACCAGGGGTGGGGGGCAGATACTGGGGACCGTTGGGTTACTATTGTGCTTCTCTAACCTCCTGGGGGGGCATACCCCCAGACCCCCCTAGGGAGAGCCCCCCCATCCCCCCACACATAACAAATCCCAATTTAAACCCTGAAGGATAATGATGCTGAAAGAGCCAAAGAAATTGCTTTGTATGCGGCAAAATATGGGTTGGCCCCCCCAAATCACACTCCAAGGTTTTGGGAAAAGTTGGCAGCTTTGACAACCTCTTCCATGACAAACAAACTGTAACTGACTCACCCACATGACATCCATCTGCACACAATTGCAGCTCCTTCTACCAGTTTTGGGGGTTTCTACAATGGAAGATGGCTCCCAGCAAAACAAACACCTGAGCTGGCAAGTTCAGAATCTCGTCCCTTCTTGCAGACACTCACCCAACACCAGATCTTCCATATTTGACACTGACTTTAAACCTGAAAATCTTCCCCACTGTGCCTGATCTTGGACTCCCAGAACTACTTCACTAATAGCCTATCACCCTGAACCCTGTTCTCTCACTGATTAGCATGATAGGGCTTCTGCTTTTACAACCAGTACAATTGAACCTTTCTGTTGTTTGATGTTGTCACCATTACTGTTTCTATACCTATTCCATGATGCCCAGCAAAACACATACCAGTACCATTGAAACTGAAGCTAACTTAAAAGCAAACTAAGCCAATCAATCCGGTGAGTTTACACTCGCCTCTATTCAAAGTCCCATAATCATTAAATCCTTTCGAGACTCGAAAACTTGAAAACTACCAGCAACTCCAGAAATTCCAGCGCATAATGGAGACAGATCCTCTCTTCATCTCTGAGTCTGCACAAGATATTACTCGATTCTGGTTCCACCAGCACTTTCGCCACCTAGTGTCCTTGTCTGACATTTCTCCAGTTCATTACTCTGGACACTCCTTCAGGATTGGAGCCACTATCTCGGTTTCCTACAGCGGCATCCCAAAGCAATACAAAAGTTTTTCCCTGCTACAATTCAGATCACAAATATCTAGTGAATTAAAGCTACAAAGCAGAATTTTGGAGCAGGGCCACAGCTTAACCTCTTCCTCTTCCATATTCTTTTGAATACCCACCTAACCTTCTTCTCTCAATTACTCTCACATTCTGTGCCTCCTCCCTCCTATGATATATATTTCTTCACCTTTCTCCTCTCTGTAGATTCCCTACTGATGCTTCCGCACAATGTGCCAGAAAACAGAACTAGTGGCATCACGCTTTGCAAATAAATATATATTATTCAAATGTAGTTGTTTAATGGTGGAGTCCTTACTAATGAAATAGAATGATATTTGTATATTGAAGGCTACTGATATTGTTCTTCTTGTCCATACTGGCTGTGGAAAGATCTAATCCTCACACAATTGCAATGTCATTATGTAGGGGTATTTTTATTAAGACAATTATCTATGAAATTCCCCCTTTAGGAAAGTGTTCCCTTGCTGAAATAAACAGAGGGATAGTAACACAAAGAAGTAATTTGTGCTAAAAGAATTAAGTGGATTGCTGGATGTTTACACAGAAGACTGTATATTTTGTCCCACAGCAATTACACTGAAGTGGTTTTAAGAGGTTACAGTGACTATGTAACATTTTAGTACATATGCTGACATATGAGTGTTATTTTAAAACATATTTGAAAAAAATGTAAACCGTTAAATTAATCCAGAGTTTTTGAACACACTTGATTGTTTGTGCGTTTGTTTGTCTATATGTGCCAGGTTCCTGTGTCAGTGTGCTCTGACAGCTGTCTTCCAGGAACTCGTAAAGTGCTTCAGAAAGGAAAACCAATCTGTTGTTATGATTGAGGGAGAGATTAATAATGCTACAGGCATTTGTATTTTCTCCCAAACAAAGCCAATGTACTATACAACATTAAATATCCATTATGATTGCTAACAGGCCTTTTTGTTTTATTTTTCAGATTCCCCTGATTGTTTCTCTTGCCCCAAGGAGTTCTGGCCTAATGCAGAGAGAGACACTTGTCTCCCCAAGCCTGTAGAGTTTCTTTCCTACAACGAGGTCCTAGGAATCATCCTGGCTGCATTCTCAGTTGGTGGCGCCTGTCTGGCCATTATAACAGCAGCTGTGTTCTATCGTCACAGGACATCCCCGATTGTCAGGGCCAACAACTCTGAGCTTAGCTTCCTGCTGCTCTTCTCCCTGACTCTATGTTTCTTATGTTCATTAACTTTCATTGGAGCACCCTCTGAGTGGTCCTGCATGCTGCGCCACACAGCGTTTGGGATCACCTTCGTCCTCTGTATGTCTTGTGTTCTTGGAAAAACAATAGTAGTGTTAATAGCCTTTAGAGCTACACTCCCAGGTAGTAATGTCATGAAATGGTTTGGTCCTCCACAGCAAAGAATGACTGTAGTGTCTTTCACATTTATTCAAGTTTTAATATATACTATTTGGTTAGTTCTTAGTCCCCCTTTTCCAATGAAAAACCTAACTATATACAAGGAGAGAATCATCCTGGAGTGTGCATTAGGCTCAGCTGTTGGGTTCTGGGCTGTGCTCGGGTACTGGCTGTCTTTTGCTTTGTGTTAGCTGTCCTAGCTCGGAAATTACCTGATCATTTTAATGAAGCCAAGCTCATCACCTTCAGCATGCTGATATTCTGTGCAGTCTGGATCACCTTTATACCAGCTTATCTCACCTCTCCTGGGAAATTTACTGTGGCTGTGGAGATATTTGCCATTCTGGCCTCCAGTTTTGGACTAATACTGTGTATATTTGCTCCAAAGTGTTTTATCATATTGGTTAAGCCAGAGAAAAACACCAAGAAACATTTAATGAACAAAAATCCATCATAAAACATCTTAGGCTTGGAAATAGGTAAGATGGCAATATACAGTATGTATGCTGTTCACATCCAACAAAGTCTTCACCTTGATTCCAATTTTTTTTCTTTTTAATTGTCATTTTATGAATGTTTTTTTGAAATTGTATTGTCTTAAATATTCTTTTATCATAGGATATACATGTAAAATTAGGTTGATAAATAAAGTAAAAAATCCATAACATAATCTTTTTCTTTCTTTTATAAATAATATGAATATTAATAATATTCCATATCCACAATATTTAACATAGGATTAAAGGTTCACATTGTCATATTTAATATCAGATAAAACAAAACAAATCACACATTAGTTAGAAACAAATACATGTGATAATAGGGTTGCAAAATTAAGTAAATTAAATGTAATATGAGCTAAAACAAAGCAGGAAAAGGTGTAAGGGTTGAACAGAATTAGGAAGATATGTGTAGGAAGATATGTGTTTACTATGTTAACTGTACAAATGTAGGAAAGAGACATAAACACTAAGTGTACATTATATTGTACATGGAGCGCACAAAAAAACACTTAGACGAGAGTTAATCAAAGGCCATAAGGCCATCCTCTTTCTGATGTGCTGTAACTAATAAACAGTAGAAGGAGGGGAGCTTTTGTCTGAAAATCTATAAAGCACACATGTAGTACGCCCACATGCTCACAGTTGAGGGATGGAGATCTCTGCTCTCTGTATTGGTCTGATCCTGTCTCTGGGTTTCTGTGAACTGAACTCAGCTCTTGCCCTGAATGGTTCTGAGGATGATGTTAAACAAAGGGCTGGGCTTACAGAGGATAGGACTGGTACTGGGGTCAGCTCTCAGACTTCATCTGTGAAATGTAATCTCCAGGGTACCACGCGTCTCCCTGCATTTGCAATGGATGGTGACTACGTTATTGGGGGTGTTTTCTCCATACACTACTACATGCACACAGTAAACCATAACTACACCACCATGCCTGAGCCACTAAGATGCACAGGAAGGTTAGTAAGAGGGAGAAGTGGGGGATAAGAGGATGTTAGTCTGTGTGGGGATAGAAATGTTTTGATGTGTATGATGTGCTTACAATTGTGTTGCAGGCTTTGTGTTGTACTGAAAACGTAAAAAAGTAAGAGTTTCCTTCTGGGGAGTGGGGGATAAGAGGATGTTACACTGTGTGGGGATATACATTGTTCTGTATGATGTGCTTACAATTGGGTTAAAAGCTTTTTTGTTAGACACAATATTAAGCTATATATATATATATATATATATATATATATATATATATATATATATATATATAGTATATATGTACAGTATATATGTTGGTTAGACTATATGAAAGATAAACATTTTTCTTTATTAACTAAAATATAGGTAGAAAAAGCAGTGATGTATACATATTTAAAAGGATTAATTAAAGGACAAATTATGACTTTAGTTTGAGTTGATTTATAATCTGTGCATTAGGTTTGTGAATTTTTGACTGATATACTATAATCCTGTGTTTTGAATTTTTGTGTTCTACCTCTTTGATAAAGGCTTATACAGTATTTGGTTCACACAGATGTGCACCTATAACTAATTTGAAAAACTATGAATTGCAGTTCTCCTTTATGTATTGCTGTCAAAATTGTGACTTATCCTTGTCAAAATTCAAACAGTGACTTGAGTGTCTGTGTGCAGCCTTGACTCCCGTGAACTGCGCTTCTCCCGTGCATTGATCTTCGCCATTGAGGAGATAAACAACAGCACAGAGCTGCTGCCAGGAATCAAACTCGGTTATCAGATCTATGACTCGTGCGCCTCGGTGCCCGTGGCGGTGCATGTGGCATTCCAGCTTTCAAAAAGCCTGGACCCGGTGTTTTACACCGGTGACAATTGCTCACAATCTGGTATGGTGATGGCTGTCGTTGGTGAGACTGGGTCCACGCCATCCATCGGCATGTCACGCATCATCGGGCCCTTTAACATCCCTCAAGTAAATATTTTGGATTGCTCTAAAACTGTGTTTAATAGACTAGTGCTGTTTTTGCTTGTCTCACCCATTAAATAGGAACACTTTTGTTTCCCTTCAGGTGAGCCACTTTGCAACTTGTGCATGTCTGTCCGATAAGCAGCAGTACCCAAATTTCTTCAGAACCATCCCTAGTGATCAGGTCCAGGCTGAAGCACTGGCCAAGCTGGTAAAACACTTTGGCTGGACTTGGATAGGTGCTGTCCGGTCAGATTCAGACTATGGCAATAATGGTATGGCGTCTTTCCTGGACGCAGCACGCAAAGAGGGAATCTGTGTGGAATACTCTGAATCTTTCTATTGGAACCACCCACGAAGCAGGATCCAGAGAGTAGCTGACGTTATCCGCAGGTTTGTACATCACTGAATGTGCTTTTGTTCCTTGTGCATAAATTTTGTATTTATGTTAATGTAATGCAATGCACTATAATTTCTCTTCAGGTCAACAGCTACGGTTGTTGTGGCATTTACATCGCCTGGAGACCTGAGGATTCTGCTGGAAGAGCTGTCACTTGAGCCTTTTCCACCTCGCCAGTGGATAGGCAGTGAAGCCTGGGTAACAGACACAGACATGCGGAGGTTCAACTTCTGTGATGGAGCCATCGGATTTGGCATTCAGAAATCCGTCATCCCAGGTCTGAGAGACTTCTTGCTGGATCTCTCTCCATCTAAAGTGGCTGCCTCTTCAGTGCTTACTGAGTTCTGGGAGGATGCATTCAACTGCAGGCTGGGAAAACGTGAGAAAGTTCTTTGGATTTAAAATAGTAAAGACACTCACTTGTAGTTGTGTTGTGTTGTGTTTTTGATTGTCTGTCTGAATGGAGTTTCCTGTGTTAAAATGTCCACAGCTGTTTTTAGGGAAAACACCAGATTAACAGGTGTACTGATATTGAACAAAGATGGTAATTTCATATCAGGATTTTTGTGATTTGTATATTATGCCACCAAGCTAAAAATAGATTACAAATTATACTTGCAGCATGTAATCATTTTCAGTATATAGGCTATGTAAGTAGGTATGTAGTTCTAATTAGGTTATTATACGGTACTGACAGTGATTTCAGATCATTTATTTTAATCACAAAAAATCACGTCAGAATTTAACCCTCATGTTGTCTTCTGGTCAAATTGAACCATTTTCCTATATTAATGTTCTTTTTAATTACCCAATTGTAATTACCCAAAATGACATGATTGATTCCACACAATGCTCTTTGGCAAGTACAAATCTGTGCTTTCTTTAATTTTGGGGTGTTTTATTCAATTTAAAATTAAGTTGTTTTGAAATAGTATTGAGTAAAAGTTGACATATTCCATTGTGTGAATATCCATCAACATCTTTTCCTTTAATTTTAGTCAAAATAATTTCTAATTTCTGCTTTTTTAACTCATTATAACATTAGATATAATTTCCTATAAATGAGGTTTAATGACCATAAATTCCACAAATAACTGTAAAACTAAAGTTAATAAGTTGGTGTTATGTAGTGTTGAAAACGTCAAAAAAAGTGACAAACATTCAAAAAAGCATCAAAGTTGTTGAAAAAAAACGGACAAACCATAAGAAAAAGTTAAAAACATTGATAAAAAGTGTCAACAAAAGTGTTGATTTTCAATTTTGACGGGAAGACAGCAAGGAAAATATATATTCTTTTACCTTTGATAAATGTGGTTTATTTGTGTTAACGTATGCTGGACTATATAAAGGTTTTAAAAAAAACTAAAATATGTTTACACATGAACTGAAACAGCAACTATTTCACAACCAAACAGAAAAAGGTATATTTGAAAAAACGCGCTTTTTAATGCAATATAAAGTCATGTTTTACTAATACATTCGAACAATGTAGATATGAGTTTCTACATGGCGCGTTTGGCAAAAGATCTATAAAGGGCACTCGGAGAGCATAGACCTTCACCCTATCTTGCAATGTAAATTAAAGTGATGAATAATTTGTGTATCCGCCCCATGATTCTGATCCACTCCAGAATTGAACGGGTACTTTTATGGCCTATGCTTTACCCATTGATCAAGTTTTATTAAAAGCAGCCATTAGTTTTCCGTACTCCTCATGGCTCACAGACAAACAAACTGAACCAAAAACATAATCTCCTTGGCACAGGTAATGATAAACATACACATGAATATTGTTATTGTTAACAATGTAATCATTTCTCAAAGCTTCTGTCATGGTTTTAGGTGAAGCCATAGACAAGAGATTATGTGATGGAACAGAAGACATAAAGACGCTCCAGAGCCCGTACACTGACACATCTCAGCTCCGGATCACTAACATGGTATACAAGGCTGTTTATGCAATAGCTCATGCCATTCATAAAGCAGTGTGCCAGGAAACACATTCTACAATACAGTGTGACACATTCACCAGGATAGAGTCTAAAGAGGTCAGTTGAACATTAGTGAAAATCCTAATGTCGTTTTTTTCCTATAATGTACTTTTAATGACATTTAATATTCATTCTATACAAAATTACAATTTAATTTCTCTCCGTCACTGTTTTCCTTAATTTTATCTTCACAGGTTCTTACTCAGCTGAAGAAAGTGAATTTTTCCAAAAATGGTTATGATGTGTCATTTGATGCCAATGGTGATCCTGTGGCCAGATATGAACTGGTTAACTGGCAAAAAAGTGAAAGTGGCAGAATTAAGTTGGTGACAGTTGGGCAATACGATGCATCACTGCCGGTGGGCCAGAAGTTCCAAATCAACTGGAATCTAACCTGGGTGGACGGTGGCACACAGGTAAGCAGCCCAAAGCAATAATTTAACACACAATTTAGTGATTTAGTGATAGTGATTTAGTGATAGAATTTAGTGATGAAAAATAACAACTACACAACAAAAACATGCCTTGCTCATTAAAGCATACTGCTTCAATCTTACAAGCAATATCATCCATCCACTCACCTGTTACGCCCCAGTCTAGGGGTGCCTAGGACGCAACATGAAGAAGAATAAAAAATCCTCCATCCTGGGGAGCGGAAAAGAATTGGGTTTGGTAACGGAATTTACTTTGCGGTAATCGTTACAAAAACAAGGGGTTTGTCAGGTTTCGGAACTAAAACACAGGGTGAGCTCCACGCACTAATACTGGGAACAGCTAATCCATGCTCAACCAGATAACACACCTCCTGCTGCATCATAGCCCTTTTCAATGGATACACTCTATATGCATGTTGCTTAATGGGTTTGTGGCCCTCCACATCAATGTCATGGTACAGGACAGACGTTTAACTAGGATGGTCAGAGAAAAGCATTAAGTTATCCTCAATCAAACTTGCAATATCCGCACGGGCCGATTCAGACAGATGGAACAAAAAACCCTCCAAGTTACCGAATACTTCTGAATTTCTTAAACGAGCGGCCGGCATCAACCCACTTTTCTCTATTATCAGCAAGACGGTACTGAGGCACAGACACGGACCTCACGGGCGCACAAGGAGACGGCGGGGAATCACTCACTCTGGAAAAGTAATGTTTCAGCATGTTAACATGACATACTCTCGATTTTCTCTTCCGGTCTGGAGTTTGCACAACATAGTTTGTGTCACTGATTTTCCTCTCCACTGTATATGGACCCGAAAACCGAGACTGCAAACTGGGTCCAGGTAACGGAAGCAGCACCAAAACGTTTTCACCTGGTTGAAACACACGAAGAACAGACTTTTTGTCATAACAACGCTTCATTTTAACTTGACTGTGTGTCATGTTATCACGGGCTAACTGACACACATAGTTGAGACGCTCACAAAAAGAACTGACATAATCCAGCACATTATGCTCAGTTTATGGCGACTCGGACAACCACTTATCTTTAAGAACATGGACTTGAAATTTGTGCCTTGGTCACTCTGTATAGTTTTAGGCAAACCAAAAGTTGAAAATAATTTAATGAGAGCTTTCACAACGGGTTTTGCTCTAAGAGTGCGCAGTGGAATGGCCTCAGGATACCGCGGTAGCGGCGCACATCACATTCAGAATATACCGATGTCCGGATTTATTTAGGGGTAACGGACACACACAATCTATCAACACTCGTTCAAACGGCTCATCAAGCACAGGGATCGGATGAAGTGGAGCCGGAGGAACAGGTTGATTGGACTTTCCCACAACTTGACATGTGTGACAGGTGCGGCAATACTTTGTTACGTCAAATTTTAACCCGGGCCAAAAGAAATTGCGCAACACACGATGGTACGTTTTTTTAACACCCAGGTGTCCAGCTAGGCTAGAGTCATGTGCCAGACTCAAAATTGGTACGCGATAGTCTGTTGGCACAACCACCTGATTTACAATACCGTTGTCCAGATAAAAACCAGGCTTGCAGTCTTCCTCAGAGGCTACAACAGAGGACAGACACAAAGTTAGAGACGGATCATTTCTCTGAGCATCAATTAACATTTCTCGGGTCACGTTTAAATTCAGGTCTGGGTCAGCAGCAAAGAGATCAAACTCGTGGACACATTTTGTTACCTTTTCACATTTTGTTACCTTTTCAGTAGCGGGGGGACATTGGAAAAGAGGGCTCACCCTCATCTAATGTAGCCATAAACGACTCAGACAAATCCACAGCTTCACTGAATTTACGAGCCTGTGCTCGCGTAATGGCACACACAGGAAACAGAGTTGGCACAGACAAAGCAGAAGAGACAGAGGGGGAGTAGCAAACAGGCGCAGCCCGAAATGGGATCAGTAACAACTTCGGGCAGAGGAAACACTTTTCCTCCAGCCAAATTGTTACCCAAAATAAACAAAATCCTACTAAGCGGAAACTGTGGGAGCACGGCGACATCTTTACTTGTCCTGACACAAGCGCTGAATGTAAGTGAATCATGTGAAGTGGGGCGTGAAGCTCACTCATTTTAATTCCCCACACTAGCAAATCAGAAAAACACGACGTTTCATTTGAGAGCGGTAGAACACTCGCCAGCATAAATGAATGATAGGCGGCTGTATCTCGAAGAATAGTTACCGTTACTTTATCCGATTCTTCGCCAGTAACAGAAACAAACCCTTGAGACACAAACGGCTTAAAACGAGGGTCAACCTCCGTAAGTACCTCTTCAGGTAAAAACTCAGTGTGTTTTACAGGCAAGGACGCGGCATTTATGAACCCCACACCTGCAGGATGTTTACCGTTCTTGTGTGGTGCCTTTTTAAATTCCTTGAGCAGGACAAGCTCTGTTATCTCCGCCATAGTTTTAACATTACACACTTGGCACCATTTGTCAAACAGAACGCTCTTGTCACGCACAAACTCAATGTATGTCAGTCTTTCACTATTTTATAGTCAAGACTATCCTCGATAGACAGACTGGCACAGACTTCTTGAGCTTTCCCCACTAATTTACACTGGAGAAGAAGAGACCAAAACTCTTTGGGCCAACTCGAAAGCGCTAAATTATGAGTCAACCTCAGACTCACGAAATAGAGGGACTAAAGCTAATGTCAAAAGTCGGAGCAGAAACAGTACTGTGGTCAAGAGGAGACATCGGGGTGGAGACTACAGGGGTACCTCTTTCCAGCTCGAGAGCCCTGACACGCAGATGCCTGGCTTGCACTTCTAGCTGCCTGTTTTTAGTCTCTACCTCCTTTATTTGGAGGGATAGCGGAGATCCTCTGTAGTCATGTTACCCATGATAGGATCCGTGACCGGCTCAAGTCCCACACCAGCAGGGAGCATGCGCCACCCGTAGCAGCAACAGCCGTATCAGCGCTATTTGCATACAAGAAAAGAAAACAGGACATACGCAGGGCAAAACAAACAAATACAACAGCAGTCGTAACACACCTCATCTTGAGTATACACTTCATGATCCCCCTAAGATGATGATCTACTTGGACGAAACGCTAGGCAGTCAAAGAAACAAAAGTCAAAGACTTCTCTGTCACCTCTGTCTCCATTACAGCAAGCCACAAGTCTCTTCCTTGGTCTATATCTGGTCAAGTTCATCTTTCCTTACCATGTCAGGCAAGATTATCAAGAACTCAGCTATTGAAAACACAACACTAGCCAAACATCCGCTTGCCTATTCTGACCATCTCCATGTCTTCTATATGCCATTCCTTTGTGCTTTGATTGTACTGACTTAATATTCCTGTGAATCAGAGGAAGGAATGATATGTGGCTCATTAGTGCCAGTACCTCAATAAAGCTTGTAGGTGGCGAAAAATGACCGGAGCTCCCACCATGATTGAAATTGAAATAAAATTCTCTATGATTCAAAATGGTAGATACTGCTCTCACTCAATTTCTCCAGTTGTTTACAATGGCCACAGACTAGGAATTGCAACTAGACGACTTTTCAACTTCACTGTTCCACAATGAAGTTTTGAGCTTGAGATTTGTTTTTATTACCCTTTAATATAAACCCTTGTATTGATTTTCTTGAGACCTTTGCTTTGTATAGCTTAGCCTTTCCAGCAGCTGGCTCTAGTCGGGGCTCCTGGTACTGGTATTAGAGTGCGGATCGGGCCGGATTTTTCTGTCCGAGCCCGGCCCGCATCCGACAGAGCAGTAACCGAACCCGACCCGAGCCCGACAGGCATTAAGATATTTCTGTCCGAGCCCGACCCGAGCCCGACACAGTTAAAGCACATCAATGCACCGCTGACTTTCCTTCGTTTTCAATAGTTTTAAAATGTCCTGCAGCCAACTTCTTTTTAACATCTTCCATCGTTGCGCTGCCACATGTAGCTTAATACGCACGTCTTTCGTTGTCACAGCACACAGGAAGACGGATGTTAGGGTAATATTTGACATTTATTTTAAGCTGTTTTAAATTCAAAATGTTCAATGCCTTATCGCGCTGATGTGACCGAGCCCGACCCGAACCCGAGCATCCTTTCTAAAAATCTGTCCGAACCCGGCCCGACCCGTCGGGTCCCGTCGGGCTCGGGTCGGGTATCCATCCTCTAACTGGTATCTCCCCGCCCCCCTGTGCTTACTTCCAGTGTTTGCAGCAGCTTGCACTTGCCATAAAAGAAAATGCTACATAAAATATTAAATTAACTGTTCACACAATAATGTAACTTTAGCTGGATAAGTGGTTAAC
This sequence comes from Etheostoma perlongum, assembly GCA_026937815.1. NCBI lineage: Eukaryota > Metazoa > Chordata > Actinopteri > Perciformes > Percidae > Etheostoma > Etheostoma perlongum. Next base: position 11,505,053 of record CM049373.1, read on the forward strand.
AATATTTTGCTCCTACTAGTGTATCGCCATTTGTACTGGCCCCATCATCTTTCCTATTGGTTGCCAGGCTGAGGTGAGTGTGGCTTATTTGTGGGGATCATCACCCCAACTACGCCTCAATATCCTGTCCATACATACTACAAACAGGATTAGTGACAAAGCACACCCCTTGCGGAGGCCAACCCTCACCTGGAACGAGTCTGACTTGACGAGTGACGAGAACCCGGACACAGCTCTCGCTTTGGTCATACAGAGATTGGATGGCCCTGAGAAGGGACCCCCTCACCCCATACTCCCCCAGCACCTCCCACAGTATCTCTTGGGGGACCCGGTCATACGCCTTCTTTGTTGTTGTTCTTTACCGAAGGGAACAGATTTTGAGAACGGCAACACAGAGCAGAAAGTGTGCATTTTCTTTGAAATGTACTTCCGCACATTCACTCTTTCTCTGTTGGAAGCCATGCCTGCCTTGTAACCCCGGCCCTCTGCAACCCTACTTTGCAAAGCTTGTTACCCATCAAGTGGATTTCAGAAGGTTTCAACCCTGGAATCTCTGCACAACCATCCATCTTTCTCAACTGCAAGTCATACATTAGCTATAAGCGAGCCAGATGAGCCACCTGCTCACAAAGAAAGTGAAAGAAAGCTTCATTGCACACCTGTGAATTTCATCTAGCCTAAATGTTCAAGCTGTGCCTATCTGATTCTTGGCTCAGCCTTCTTACCATTTGGAACACAACCACCTCTTCCATGACAAACAAACTGTAACTGATTCACCCACATGACACCCATCTGCACACAAATGCAGCAAATGCAGCTCTTTTTGCCTGTTTTGAAGATTTCTACAATGGAAGATGGTTCCCAGCAAAACAAACACCTGAACTGGCAAGTTCAGAATCTCGTCCCTTCTTGCAGACACTCACCCAACACCAGCTCCTCCATTTTTGACACTGACTTTTAACCTGAAAATCTTGCCCACTGTGCCTGATCTTTGACTCCCAGAACTACTTCACTAATAGCCTATCACCCTAAACCCTGTTGTCTCACTGATTAGCATGATATGGCGTCTGCTACTTTATCAAGTACAATTTAACATTTTTGTTGTTTGATCTCATCACCATTACTGTTTCCACGCCTATTCTGTGACATCCTGAAACACATACCAGTACCATTGAAGCTAAAGCTATCTTAAAAGCAAACTAAGCCAATCAGAGTTGTTGGCCCTGACAATCGGGGATTTTGTGTGCCGATAGAATTATATTTGTATATTGAAAGCTACTGATACTCACATACTTGATGTGGAAAGAGCTAATCCTTATACAATTTCAATGTCAGAAATTATGTAGGGGTATTTTTCTTAGGACATTTTACTATGAAATTCCCCCTTTAGGAAAGTGTTCCCTTGCTGAACTGAAACAGAGGGATAGTAACACAAAGAAGTAATTTGTGCTAAAAGAATGAACTGGATTGCTGGATGTTTACACAGAAGATATTTTGTCCCACAACAATTACACTGAAGTGGCTTTCAGAGGTTACAGTGACTATGTTACTAACGTTTTAGTACATATGCTGACATATGAGTATTATTTAAAAAAAAAAAAGTAAACCGTTAAATTAATCCTGAGGTTTGGAGCACACTTGATTATTTGTGAGTTTGTTTCTCTCAATGTGCCAGGTTCCTGTGTCAGTGTGCACTGACAGCTGTCTTCCAGGAACTCGTAAAGTGCTACAGAAAGGAAAACCCATCTGCTGTTATGATTGTATACCGTGTCCTGAGGGAGAGATTAATAATGCTACAGGTATTTGTTTTTTTCTCCTAAACAAAGCCAATGTACTGTACAACATTAAATATCCATTATGATTGCTAACAGCCCTTTTTGTTTAATTCTTTTTCAGATTCCCCTGATTGTTTCCCTTGTTCCAAGGAGTTCTGGCCAAATGCAGAGAGAGACACTTGTCTCCCCAAGCCTGTAGAGTTTCTTTCCTACAACGAGGTCCTAGGAATCATCCTGGCTGCATTCTCAGTTGGTGGCGCCTGTCTGGCCATTATAACAGCAGCTGTGTTCTATCATCACAGGACATCCCCGATTGTCAGGGCCAACAACTCTGAGCTTAGCTTCCTGCTGCTCTTCTCCCTGACTCTATGTTTCTTATGTTCATTAACTTTCATTGGAGCCCCCTCTGAGTGGTCCTGCATGCTGCGCCACACAGCGTTTGGGATCACCTTCGTCCTCTGTATGTCTTGTGTTCTTGGAAAAACAATAGTAGTGTTAATGGCCTTCAGAGCTACACTCCCAGGTAGTAATGTCATGAAATGGTTTGGTCCTCCACAGCAAAGAATGACTGTAGTGTCTTTCACGTTTATTCAAGTTTTAATATGTAGTATTTGGTTGGGTCTTAGTCCCCCTTTTCCAATGAAAAACCTAACTATATACAAAGAGAGAATCATCTTGGAGTGTGCATTAGGCTCAGCTGTTGGGTTCTGGGCTGTGCTCGGGTACATAGGTCTACTGGCTGTCTTTTGCTTTGTGTTAGCTGTCCTAGCTCGGAAATTACCTGATAATTTTAATGAAGCCAAGCTCATCACCTTCAGCATGCTGATATTCTGTGCTGTCTGGATCACCTTTATCCCTGCATATCTCAGCTCTCCTGGGAAATTTACTGTGGCTGTGGAGATATTTGCCATTTTGGCCTCGAGTTTTGGACTAATACTGTGTATATTTGCCCCAAAGTGTTTTATCATATTGGTTAAGCCAGAGAAAAACACCAAGAAACATCTAATGAACAAAAATCAATCATAAAATCAGGCTTGGTAATAGGTAAGATGCCAATATACAGTATGTATGCTGTTCACATCCAACAAAGTCTTCACCTTGATTTAAGTTGTTTTTTTTCTGTTTTTTCTTTTTAATTGTCATTTTATGAATGCTCTTTTGAAATGTTATTGTCTTAAATATTCTTTTATCATAGGATATACAATACATGTAAAATTAGGTTGATAAATAAAGTAAAAAAATCCATAACATAAGTTTTTGGTTCTTGTCTTTATAAAATAATTTGAATTTTAATAATATTCCACATCGACAGTAATTAATATTGTATTAAAGGTGCACATTTGTAATATGTAATATCAGATAAAACAACGGAAAACACAAATTAGTTAGACACAAATGCATGGGATAATAGGGTTGACGTTGATAAATAACAAAATTAAATGTAATATGAGCTAAAACAAAGCAGGAAAAGGTGTAAAGGTTGAACAGAATTAGGAAGATATGTGTAGGAAGATATGTGTGTACTATGTTAACTGTACAATTGTAGGAAAGAGACATAAACACTAAATGTACATTATATTGTACATGGAGCACACAAAAAAACACTTAGACAAGAGTTAATCAAAGGCCACTGGATAAGGTCATCCTCTTTCTGATGTACTGTAACTAACATACAGTAGAAGGAGGGGAGCTTTTAGCTGAAAATCTATAAAGCACACATGTAGTACGCCCACATGCTCACAGTTGAGGGATGGAGATCTCTGCTCTCTGTATTGGTCTGATCCTGTCTCTGGGTTTGTGTGAGCTGAACTCAGCTCTTGCTCTGAATGGTTCTGAGGATGATGTTAAACAAAGGGCTGGGCTTACAGAGGATAGGACTGGTGCTGGAGTCAGCTCTCAGACTTCATCTGTGAAATGTAAGCTCCAGGGTACCACTCGTCCCCCTGCATTTGCAATGGATGGTGATATCATTATTGGTGGTGTTTTCTCCATACACTACTACATGTACACAATGAAGCAAAACTACACCACCATGCCTGAGCCACTAAGATGCACCGGAAGGTTAGTAAGAGGGAGAAGTGGGGGATAAGAGGATGTTCGTCTGTGTGGGGATAGAAATGTTTTGATGTGTATGATGTGCTTACAATTGTGTTGCAGACTTTGTGTTGTACTGAAAACGTAAAATATTTATATTATCTCACACAGAATGCCAATTCAGTATTTAGCCAAATTTATACACAAACATATTAGTTTGACTGTATCAAGCATTATTTTTATTAACTGAAATATGTTTTAACAATTGATTTATAGCCAACATATTTAAGAGACCTAAAAACAAATTAAAATTTTAGTTGACAAATAGTAATCTGTGCTTTGAGACACTTATGAATTATTGACAGATACTGTATGTAATCCTGTGTTTTTGGTGTTCTAACTCTTTGATTGCATACTGTTGAGTATACTGTATACGTTATTGACAATAACTATGAATTGCAGTTTCCCTTTATTATATATTTCCATTAAAAGTGTAAATTGTCCTTGTCTGAATTCAAATAGTGACTTGAGTGTCTGTGTGCAGCCTTGACTCCCGTGAACTGCGCTTCTCACGTGCATTGATCTTCGCTATCGAGGAGATAAACAACAGCACAGAGATGCTGCCAGGAATCAAACTCGGTTATCAGATCTATGACTCGTGTGCCTCGGTACCCGTGGCGGTGCATGTGGCATTCCAGCTTTCAAATACCCTGGACCCGGTGTTTTACACCGGTGACAATTGCTCAAAATCTGGTATGGTGATGGCTGTCATTGGTGAGTCTGGGTCCACTCCATCCATCAGCATGTCACGCATCACTGGGCCATTTAACATCCCTCAAGTAGGCTAAGCTAAATATTTTCTTTGATATTGTTTTAAAAGTAGACCAGTGCTGTTTTTTCTTGAATGTCCTGTGGAATAAGTATACTTGTGTTTTCCTTCAGGTCAGCCACTTTGCCACTTGTGCATGTCTGTCCAATAAGCAGCAGTACCCGAATTTCTTCAGAACCGTCCCTAGTGATCAGTTCCAGGCTGAAGCGCTGGCCAAGCTGGTAAAACACTTTGGCTGGACTTGGATAGGTGCTGTCCGGTCAGATTCAGACTATGGCAATAATGGTATGGCGTCTTTTCTGGACGCAGCACGCAAAGAGGGGATCTGTGTGGAATATTCTGAATCTTTCTATCGGAATCACCCACGTAGCAGGATCCAGAGAGTAGCTGATGTTATCCGCAGGTTTGATGTTCCCTGTGTTGACACTGAACTTTGGCACACTAAACCACATCAAGTTGAGTTTAATATAAGATGAACTGTTGTTGAATTATCTCAGTGACAATTTGGAAATGTATCTTCTTTTTCCAGCACATTTATTTATTTTTTAACTGTACAGTATACTGTACATTTCAAACACCATGAAAAGTAAAGCATGTTTTGAAGTTTTTAAAACCGTTTCTTTTATGTTAATAGGTCTACTAATTTAATACATAATATAATTTATCTACAGGTCGACAGCTACGGTTATTGTGGCATTTACATCCCCTGGAGACATGAGGATTCTGCTGGAGGAGCTGTCACTCAAGCCTTCTTCACCTCGCCAGTGGATAGGCAGTGAAGCCTGGGTAACAGACCCGGACATGCTGAGGTTCAGCTTCTGTTCTGGAGCCATCGGCTTTGGCATTCAGAAATCTGTCATCCCAGGTCTGAAAGACTTCTTGCTGGATCTCTCTCCATCTAAAGTGGCTGCCTCTCCAGTGCTTACTGAGTTCTGGGAGGATGCATTCAACTGCAGGCTGGGAAAAAGTGAGAAATTATTTCTTACATGTTGTTTTTTTGATTGTCTGTCTGAGTGTAGTGTCCTGTGTCTGCAGCTGCTTTAAAGCCAAACTCCCAGATTAACAGGGAGACGTATTGATATTGAACAAAAGACATTTGATGGGCATAAGGTGCATTTTGTGAATAATTTCAATCAATATGATGCTTTCTGTTGATTGACATTTCAGCCCTGAAGACAAGCACACAGTTTAGACAGTCTCAAGGCCACCAAGCTAAATGAAGATAAACAATTGTCAGCATGTATCATTTAGAACAGAGGCCAGAGCCAAAAATATCTCAGATGAAAGGTCAAAATGCATCTGGATGGAAGGCCACGGGCCAAGATTAAATGTTGGCGTTAAAGAACCAAAATTAATGTAATTCTGTGTAGATAAAAACTTAACCGTGTATGCAATTTAATAGCAAGGTTTACCAGTGCTATGGTTAATATTGCCGTAAAACTAAGCTTAAATACTTTTTAGCTACACAAAATGTATGTTTTGTAGTCATTACGGTTGGGATTTTACAGCACTTCCAAATTAAGAGAATAGGCATGCACATCTGAAATGCCATGGCAGCCAAATCAAAGGTGGCCAGCCGTAATTTAAACTATATAGGCTATGTAAGTATGCATGTAGTTCTAATTGGGCTATTATACTGATAGTAATTTCAGATTATTTATTTATTTAAAACAACAACATTAAAACAGATCTTGTGTTTTGTTGACGTCTAAATGTTATTCATTATAGACTGATTTGACTGATTTGTGTCACTGTGAGCTGGAATACATGAAGTAGGGCAAGATACAAACTGAAACCTCAACTTTTTAAAAGTTAAACAGTACTTTGAAATGTAATGTAAAATAATGTTTTGCTAATAAATTAGAACAATGCAGATATAGATTTCTGAAAGGCACGTTTAGCAGGTTAAATAAAAAAAACTAACAAACAAACTAGAAGGGCACTTGGAGAGCACAAACCACCCTATCTTGCAATGTTAACGAAAGTGACAATTTGTGTATCCGCCCTGTAATTCTGATCAGCTTTCGAATTGAACATGTTTTTACCTGGAACATGCTACAACCATCCACCAAGTTTCATGAAAATAGACTTGTTGTTTTCCTTACTACTGCTGACAAACAGACAAAGCAACAACATAACCTCTATGGTGGAGGTAATAACCAACATACACAGATAAATAATGTAATAACAATGTCAAAGCCTCTTTCATGTGTTTTCAGGTGCAGCCACAGACAAGCGTGTGTGTGACGGAACTGAAGATATAAAGACGCTCCAGAGCCCGTACACTGACACATCTCAGCTCCGGATCACTAACATGGTATACAAGGCTGTTTATGCAATATCTCATGCCATTCATAAAGCAGTGTGTCAGGAAATAAATTCTACAACCCAGTGTGACAAATTCACCAAGATAGAGTCCAAAGAGGTCAGTTGAACATTAGTGAAAATCATAATGCCTTTCTATTCCTATAATGTATCTTTCATGACATTTAATATTCATTGTATGTATCATCATAATTTAATTTCTCTCCCGCACTGTTTTTCCTTAATTTCATCTTCACAGGTTCTTACTCAGCTAAAGAAAGTGAATTTTTCCAAAAATGGTTATGATGTGTCATTTGATGCCAACGGGGATCCTGTGGCCAGATATGAACTGGTTAACTGGCAAAAAAGTGAAAGTAGCAGCATCAAATTGGTGACAGTAGGGCAATACGATGCATCACTGCCGGTGGGCCAGAAGTTTCAAATCAACAGGAACCTCACCTGGGTGGACGGTGGCAAACAAGTAAGCTGCCCAAAAGCATTAATTAAAATGTTGATCATAATTAAAGCTACCTAGCAGAATTTGGGGAGCAGGGCCACACCTCAACCTTTCCGGGATTGCAGCGCTCGCAAAAGCGTACTGCTTGTACTACTAATCTTAAAAACAGACTTCATGGTCTCCACAAGACATTCATCTGCACACCAATGCAGCTACTTCTGTCTGTTTCTATGCCCATTCAATTATGCCAGGCAAAACCCATAGCAGTACCGTACAGTATGAAAGCTAACTGTACGTACACACCGCCACCGACTTGAGCTGCAAAAAAGCTCTGGCCGCCCCGCCAAGGACACTTGTCAAAAAGTACGGGAACGCTTTCAGACGCTTTGGCCGCTCTGAAGTGGCGGCGTTTGTATAGCGCAATTGGTCAAATCGGTGTTGTAAGCAACTGAATTGCCTTCTCGCTTTCGTAAATATTTCGCGCTTGTCCTCTATGTGTATCATTGGATAATTATGGATCATCGCATTTGCGCATTTAATAAGGGTAAAATGATCTGCAAAACAGATTGTACCATTCACAGCAAGCAAGGAAGACTACCATGCTACGGCGCACTGCTCATTTCCCTCGTTAAAAAAGATTATGAATCATCTACTCAGCGGACACACCGACTATCTCGGCTACTTTATCCCATGCCTCGTTTTTTTTAACTGGTCCCTATACGCAAACAACGTCATATCATAAATGATAGGAAACCCAGCAACGGCGATATGAACTTCTCCTCCATTTCCCTCGGAACAAATGTTTTGGTAAGAACAAAAAGTTTACATCGTATGTTTCTCCAGAATCAGTCAGCGTGATGGACTTCTATATTCCAATTGGCGGCTGGCGTTAGCCGCTGCTTGCCGCTGAACCGCTTCATAGCTCATTACCATAAAGTTGAAAAATTTCAACTTTCTGATTGACGCTCAACACGCTCAAAACGCCCAAAACGCGACGCCGACAGATTTGCCGCTCCTTGCAGCTGAGAGAAGCCGGCTTCCATTGAAAATGAATGACTTCCGGTATCTTTAGACGCTCAAGTCGGTGGCGGTGTGAACGTACGGTAAAGCTAACTTAAAGCAAACTACGCCAATCAATCCGATCAGTTTATGCTCGCCTTTACTCAAAGTACCATCATTACTTAATCCTTTCAAGACTTTTGCAAACAACCTGCAACTCCAGAAATTCCAGAGGAAAATGGTGACAGATCCTCTCTTCATCCACAGTCCACAGAAGGGGGATCTCATTTTTGGTTTCACAAGCACTTCTGCCACCCAGTCTTCCCGTCTAGCATTTATTCGGGAATTAGATTATTCTATCATTAAGCAGGTAGCCGCTACCTTGGTTTCCTGCAATGGCATCTCAGAACACTTACTGTAATACAAATCGTGACAGCTGGTCACCCCATTGTTTCCTGGCTACATCTGTTCATATTACAATGATCTCAGATCCACTTCATCTCATCTTAAGTAACTGAAGATTTTGGGGGTCTGTTGTGCCTGGATGCTACAGTGGTCCTCAAACAAACAACTACAACTGCGACTTGACACCTCATACACTTTCATTAATAAATTGTTTCTATGTATCTAGATGATGGTGCAGTCCTTGCTAGTGAATTAAAGCTACCTAGCAGAATTTCAGGAGCAAAGCCACAATTTAGCTTTGCCTCCTCAATAAAAATCCACCTAACCATCTACTCTCATTCGGTCTTGCATTCTGCGCAGCTCTCTCCGATCCTGTTTTTTTCTTCACCTCCTTTCTCCACTCCGTAGGGTCATGGCTGGGTGCTAGGGCGGATTCCCTATCGAAGCATCCCCACAATGGCATCAGCAAACGGATAAACTACAAGCAATTTTAGGCCTCATAATCAAATTATAACATATTAAGTTCATGGTGTGGTCCTTGCTAGTAAAATGGTATGATAGGTGTGATATCAGGTCCAAAACACTGCAAAAAAAAACCATATAGCCACGCGTTCTCTGGATCCAACTGAATCACCTGATATGGGCTATACCCATTTATGCCAATACGTTTATGGGTGAAAAATCGTGATTCATCAAAAAAACGAATTTTTTGTTCTCCTCCTAAACCGTGAGACCAATCTGTACAAACCTTGGCAGTTAGCATCTTCAGAACAACCTGACAAAAAGTTCTGAAAACAAATTTGTGTAGTTAACTATGAAAACAGCAACTTTGCCATATATAGGCCAATATAAATGCTATCAACGTGATACTATAGATTCTTGTTTGCCATGACCCTCTGGAGGTGCAAGTCACACATTTAAAAGAATTGGCCACTAGGGGGCACTACAAGTACAAATGTTTATATCTCATGAATGGCTCATCTGATTTTTACAAAATTTGATGGGTACCATATAGGGCCACCCCTGTGGCCACCACTACAGAAGGGTACTGATTGATCAAAGTGTGCGTGGCCCATGGGACCCACGTTTAAAACCAAAACCAACTCATCCTAGGCCGTGCAACCAATCTGCATGAAGCATCGTAAATAGCATCTCCAGATGGACCTTACCAAAAGTTACGGAAATAATTTTGCTACATTAAAGTATTTTATGACCAAACACATTTTCCTAGCTAGCTATCACACACATATCATATCATATCTCGGCCAAATTAAATGTTATCAACAAAGATCGTGAGAACATTGTTCAACTTCCCACTACGATGCTCTGTACCAAATTTGGCAAAAGTCGGCCATTAGGGGATGCTATAATCAACATTTGTTTTGTTTTGGCCAATAACTCAATGCATTTAAATGGGAAATTTTCAATTGGAATATATCTGCCATAGTAATGCTATCAACATGAAACTTGTGATGCTTGTTTGGCATGCCGCTCTGAGGGTCTGTACCAAATTGAGTAAAGATTGGCCATTAGGGGGCCCTATAGTCAATGTAGACCAGTTTGGGCTCTTTCACCCCTTTTGAGGTCAAGCGCGTCGTATACGACACCAACCAGCACTTCTGATTCATGACTTAATAACTTTATAATTATAACTAGTAGAAACATACAGTCTTTTGGAGCTAAAAGCTAACAGTCGTCACGTTTTGCTGATGTCTTTGTTGTCTTCTTCTTTTTTCTTTGTGCAATTAATTCATACTTTTACACTCAAGATTGATACACTGTATGTACGAAATGTAAATTTATTTTTACACTGGAGGACTCTAAATATATAGAACTATTTTAGACAACACACTTGCTGGTGTGGCATTGCTGTATGTGATATAACTATTTATCTGGTAGATTCATGTTCTGTTTTATTTATATATTTGCCTTCAACCATTGTAACAGTTAAGTGACCCCACTGCAGCACACATATTCTAACAGCCCAGTTTTTCCTGAAAAAAATCACGTTCATAGATTGACTAAGGAACAGGGTTGATGTTATACAAGCTTTTATAGAAAATAAAACCAGACGGACCAGACGGAATTTTAAACTGTTTTACGAGTTGTGCATTTTAGTCCACCAGAGTTGTGTAGGCCAGAACGAACTGGCCTACAGTATGGACTCAGCCATCCAAAGAAACTCCAAACCGCCCTCTCTGCACAGGGCAACAAGAGCTACCAGAACGAGGCACAGCTGAGCACAATCAGCCGTGGCGTGAAGGACCTCACAGAGCATCAGGAGGAGTTCCAAGCCTCAGTCACCACCCAGGTAAACTCCCTAGCAGGGCACCTACACCAAGTCCTTACTCACTTGGGAACAGCACCTTCGGATACACCACCTGTGGAAAGTCTTGCTGCTGCATCAACCAGGAATCATGCGGCTTCATTGTCTTTGCATTTGGCCCCCCCAGAACAGTTTTCAAGGGTCTGGAGAACTTTATTACTCCAGTGTGACCTGCACTTTAGGCACAACCTGGACCAGGCTAGAATGGCGTTCATTCTGTCCCATTTAACATGCAGAGCCACTGCTTGGTCCACTGCTGGATGGTCCAGAGACTAACATTTGCCAGTAACTTACAGTTTTCAGAGATACCATGAGCCAAAATATTTGATCACAACTCAGCTGCCGGTGAAACCTCTAGGGCCCTCATGCAGATCAAACAGTGCCACCGTCAAGAAATAGATTATGCCATTGAGTTCCGTACTGTAGCCGCAGATAGCCAATGGAACACACCAGCTTTAAAATACACTTTTATGAATGAATTCTCAGAACCCATTAAGGATCATTTAGCGCTTTTTGGGCTACCGAAGGATCTAGAAGCTGTCATAGCCATGTCACTTTGTGTGGACAACAATTTATGGGAGAGGGAAAGAGAGCGTCATGCCCATCACCGGGGGGCGCCTCTACTCCATCTCTGGTACATCACCTCATCTTTTGCTGGGATAATCCATCCGTCCTCCTTTCCAGCTGGTGCAGGTTTCTTTTTTGTGGGTAATAAGGATGTCTCTCTCAGGCCATGCATTGACAATAGTTCTGAAATTACATTACTGTAAAGAACCGTTACCCACTTACATTAATCTTGTTTGCTTTTGAACTGCTCCAAACAGCCACAGTCTTCACTAAGATAGATCTCAGAAATGCTTATCACCTCATCAGGATCAGAAGGAGATGAATGGATGACAGATATCAACACATCAAATGGACATTATGAGTACCTTGTCAGGCCTTTTGGACATTGTAATACTCCAGCTTTTTTTTGAGAAATTTTGAATGATGTTTTTGTGTATGCGTACCTCGACAATATTTAGATTTTCTCACCAAATACCATGACTCATGAAGTTCATGTATGCCAAGTCCTTCTTAAGCTGTTGAAGAACCATCTGCATGTCAAAGCTGAAAAATGTGACTTTCATGCAGCTACTATCTCGTTCCTGGGCTACGTCGTCTCTGCTAACCAGTGTAATGGAATGCTTCGAATAACGACCGAAAAAGCTTGTCTTTTACTGCGAACATTTATTGTTCACTATGCTACAGTTTTACAACCAAGAAAGAACAACTTAGGCTTGGCAGACACAATTAGTATCTAGCATCTCACGTTCACCTGTAAGCTAGCAAGAATACACAAAGGTAAAGCAATTCCTGGGATTTGTCAATTTTTACAGAAAGTTTATTCATAACTTCAGTTATGCGGCCGTACCCCTGCATGCACTCACCTCTTTCAAAGTATCCTTCCAGTGGACCGCCCAGGCCGAGAAAGCTTTCTGGTGCTTCAAGTAACGTTTCACCACAGCACCGGTTCTCATTGTTCCTGTGTCACAATAGCAGTTTGTGGTTGAGGTTGATGCATCCAATGAGGGCATTGGAGCGGTGCTGTCCTGCTGTCCACCAAGGACAATAGGATGTACCCCTGCACCTATCTGTTGCTTAAGTTGACTCCTGCTCGCACCTGCATGCTCACGTTCCATCCAGGTGTTAAGCGAACCATGTACGTGATGTTCCTGTGGCCGGTCATGGCGTTTTCCGTGTACGTGGTGGCCTGTCCAGTATGTGCCCGAAATAGGACCTTGCCTTGGGCCCAAATGAGCCTGCTTCACCCGCTTCCTGTTCCTCAACGGCCATGGACAATATCAATGAAACCAGCTGGGCAGGGTGAGCATAATGTGCAAGCCCTCCACCCTTTAAGAAGAAGTAAGAGGTAATACAACCATCCTGACTGTGGTTGACCGGCACAATTCATCTCCCTTGCCAAGTTACACTCTGCTAAGAAGACAGCAGAGGTATGATGAATCATGCCTTCAGCATCCATGGATTCCCCAGTGATATCTTTTCAGAAAGGGGACCGCAGTTTGTTTCACGATTTTGGAAGTTTTGCCATCTACACTGTCAGCATGTCCTCCGGCTATCACCCACGGTCCAATGGTCAGCCTGAACGCCTCAACCACGAGCTCGAGACCTGCTTCTGATGCCTTGTTTACCAGAACCAGGTCACCTTGAGTGACCTCACCTGGGTGGAATATGCACACAATACTCTTCAACCGGCTGCCACAGGCCTCAAACCTTTTCAGTGCACCATTGACTACCAACCTCCCCCTGTTCCCGACCACTGAGGAGGTCACAGTCCCCTCGGCGGGTACTCCTCTGCAGCTCAGCCCAGGTGAAAGTGGCGGCGGACTGACGCAGACGACGTCTGCCTCCCTACAGGCCGGACCAGAGGGTGTGGCTCCAAGGATTTCCAATATCAAAGGTCATTAACCCGGTTTAGGTGTGTCTACGCCTTCCCAGGTCTTTGAAGGTCCACTCCAAGTACCACGTCATTAAGATCAAGCCAGTCAAGGACAGCATTCTGTTGCCCGCCTCTGCCCTCCCTCCGCCCCCCTAGATCGTCGACAACTGCCTTGTGTATATTGTCAGGAAGGTCCTGGCGTTCCGCCACCGTGCCCGCGGGAGTTAGTTCTTGATGGACTGGGAGGGTTACAGTCCAGAGGAGCATTCGTGGATCCCTTCACGTTTTCATCATGGACAATGATCTTATCAGGGACTTTTATGTTGTCGGACAGACTCGGAGATTTAATGAGTTCTGTGAAAGCGGAGAGATGAATAAGGTAAGGGTCAGTATCCAATCCTGCAATCTCCAATTTCTCCAAATATCGCTCTTTGTGAGCACCTACCAGATGCCCGACCTCGACCGATAACAGCACAACTTATTGTTTAATAGCCATAAAGAAGAAGATAGTATTATTATTACAGTTTAATTAGTGTTATTTATTTTAAAGTGATTGAAACAAAGGAAACTTTCCATATGTCTACTACACTGTTTGGCTTGTGCTTCAGGCATTTTGCCATCTGTCATGGCATCCTCAAGTGTTTGTGGTCACGTGTTTGCAAAGGGTGAATTATAAACTTACATACCATCATTACTTTTAGATTGAACTATATATTACATTTGCACTGAACAATGCACTACAGCCAATACAGCCTGCTCAAAGTGGTGGTCTTTTTCAGTTACAGTTGGTTACAGTGACAATTAAATTTCAGGACACTTCTTATTGTTTTCAGACAGACTTTAAAAAATGTGAACCTAGCCATTCATTCTCAGAGCTTTTTAGCAAAAGTGAATATATGTTTTTTTTTTGTTTGCGTGCCAGGTTCCTGTGTCAGTGTGCACTGACAGCTGTTCTCCAGGAACTCGTAAAGTACTGCAGAAAGGAAAACCCATCTGCTGTTATGATTGTAGACTGTGTCCTGAAGGAGAGATTAGCAATGCTACAGGTATTGTTTTTCTGCCAAAAATCGACAGTACAACATCAAATGTACATACAATTTGCCTTTTGAATTTGAAGCCTGGATGCTGTCTCAGGCTGCCTTAAAGATGTAAACCACTGCATGGCCCAACAATTTCTCAACATTTCTGATTTCTCAATTTCTCAACAACTGAACACCTCTAAATTTGAAATAATACTATTCCCCCAACAAAATCACCAGTACAAAGAGCCTTGGCTCGATGGTGTTTTAAGCCCCCAACGTCGACTTCCAGGCAGTGCAGCGACCCTTGTCTTCAAGGCACCTAACCCTAATGTTAATCTAAGCCTTAACCCTAACCCTAACCATTGCCTAATTTTAGTGCATTCCAGGCAGCGCTGCCTGGAAGGTGGCGTTGGGGATTTAAAGCAACAAACACCACAGCCTTGGTCCATTATCTAGTAACGCCAAGCTAACCACCAGCAATTTAGGTGTTATTTTTGACTCAGACTTCACATTCATCCCACACATGAATAAAGCTGTTAAGTCGTTTTCTCCATATCAGAACCATCTCCAAAATCAAAAAACAGACTGTTGTCTTTTTATCATCACCTTCCTTTTTATTTATTCAATTGTTATTTTTCTTTCCTTTAAAACTGCCCCATCTTCTATCTTTTGATTTGTATGTGCTTTTGTTTCTTCTGTCAAAGCAGTTTGGAAACTATTGTCTTTAAAGGTGATATACACAAAAACTATTAGGATTATTATTCATAAACTGCTAAAAGCCCTTTTTGTTTAATTTTTTCAGATTCCTCTGATTGTTTCCCTTGCCCCAAGGAGTTCTGGCCTAATGCAGAGAGAGACACTTGTCTCCCCAAGCCTGTAGAGTTTCTTTCCTACAACGAGGTCCTAGGAATCATCCTGGCTGCATTCTCAGTTGGTGGCGCCTGTCTGGCCATTATAACAGCGGCTGTGTTCTATCGTCACAGGACATCCCCAATTGTCAGGGCTAACAACTCTGAGCTGAGCTTCCTGCTGCTCTTCTCCCTAACTCTATGTTTCTTATGTTCATTAACTTTCATTGGAGCACCCTCTGAGTGGTCCTGCATGCTGCGCCACACAGCGTTTGGGATCACCTTTGTCCTCTGTATGTCTTGTGTTCTTGGAAAAACAATAGTAGTGTTAATGGCCTTTAGAGCTACACTCCCAGGTAGTAATGTCATGAAGTGGTTTGGTCCTCCACAGCAAAGAATGACTGTAGTGTGTTTTACGCTTATTCAAGTTTTAATATGTACCATTTGGTTGGTTCTTCGTCCCCCTTTTCCAATGAAAAACCTAACTATATACAAAGAGAGAATCATCCTGGAGTGTGCATTTGGCTCAGCTATTGGGTTCTGGGCTGTGCTCGGGTACATAGGTCTACTGGCTGGCTTTTGCTTTGTGTTAGCTGTCCTAGCTCGGAAATTACCTGATAATTTTAATGAAGCCAAGCTCATCACCTTCAGCATGCTGATATTCTGTACTGTCTGGATCACCTTTATCCCTGCTTATCTCAGCTCTCCTGGGAAATTTACTGTGGCTGTGGAGATATTTGCCATTTTGGCCTCCAGTTTTGGACTAATAGTGTGTATATTTGCTCCAAAATGTTTTATCATATTGGTTAAACCAGAGAAAAACACAAAGAAATATTTAATGAACAAAAATTAATCCTAAAATTTCTGGAGATTGGGAAATAGTTAAGTTGGCAATATACATTAATCAGCTTATGCTGTGCTGCAACCTGACCTCACAGAATTCCATGAAATGAACACGGCCCCGTAACTCAAACTGTGTGGAAGTTTCACGGAATTGCAAAAGATTCTGTGATGAAAAAGAATTCCATGAAATAAACTTGGCCCCTTTTGTTAAGAAAAAGGTTGTGGGTTAGCTTATGGTTCCATGACATGCAGGAAGAACGGGCCGGATGGGTTTAGGAAAAGTAGAAAGCAACTTTAGACATTCCACGTGAAACATTCCACGTGGGATACAAACCCCTTTTGTCCCCTTTCCGTGACACCACCACGTAATGCGGTGTTTACAGTTCCTAATCTTTTCATGGAATTCTGTGAGACCAGGCTATATGTCTTTACCTTGTGGATTTCTTTTTACATTACATCATTTCCTATTTGTAATGCCATTTTGGGAATGTTCTTTTAATATGTCTCATTGTAGAACAATTCAGTCCATAATTTAACTGAAAATATAAAATAATTTGAATAAACAAAGTCAAAATGCATAACAAAAATGTGTGGTACTGATTTCTGTCTCAACGATTTGATTAAATCATTACTATTTTAATATTTTGTAGGATTAATAAACAAGTTTAATCATTCAAATCAAAGCTTGATTTAGAATGAGCAAGCTCAGTTATAGCATCTGAATATAAAATGCATTTTAAAGAAAAACAATATAAAATGCATTTTAAAGAATAACACATGGCTAGGTAGCACCAACAAGACTGCAAAGAGGCTTTGCGTGGTTTAATTTTCAGAAAACACCATATTGTTGTACTGCACATTGCTGCAGCTCCTCTTTTCACCCTGTGTGTTGAGCTCTCTGTTTTAGCTACTGAGACATCTCACTTCTGTTCCATCTTTGTTGGGAGTTGCACATGCACAGTAGCTAGGTAAGCACTACAAGCCAGTCAGAAGCAGAGTATGAGGGCGTGACATGCTAGCAGCTAGGCAAGCATTATAACGTGTGTTACAAAGTGATGCACATTTGTCACAGAAGTGGACTACAACAAAGCAGTTTGTGAATAGTGTTTTCTGTTAGAGATGGTAAGACCCTTTGGGGTGGACTTTGGGCTTTTTTACTTCATAAACCTATTACATGCATAACAAATTGATATAACACAATAAAGGAAAGGGAAATAGCAAAAAGCATAATATGAGCACTTTAAATCCCAAATTAAATAGATGGTGGTATGGTTGGGGTCTGGCTGGCCGTGAGTGAGCCGAACCTCTCCCAACCCTCAGTCTCCCCTGGCTCGTCATCCACAACCCCAATGTGGACTGGGCGTGGGGGAAGATCAGAAACTGGTTCTGGTAATTTGTCTCCTGTAGTTGTACTACAGCACTTATTTAAAAAAAATAAGCATATGCTTATTTTTGAAAATATGTTTGTATCTCTTTTCTGTGTTGTAGTTGTTAGACGGTCCCAAAGCACTCCTTGCAGTATCAACACCGGAACTAAACACAGCTGAATTAGCACAACTATCATTGCATGCATGCAACATGCCTTTCTGTTACATCTACAGCAGTAATATTCAATGGGTTCACTCAGAAGGAATCACTGCACATGGATAGGCTCTTTTAATGATTAATATGAACATGTTTAGAGGCTAAATACATGTTTAAAACTTGCAATGTTGTGTAACAAGCCTTTTGGTTGCTAACGTTAGCAGGAGGATAACACGGTGTAGGCAGCACCTTTTGGTTTAATTTTTCTCTGTCGGACCTCTATAATATTATTTCTGTACCTGCATTTTTTTTTTTTTCAATAGGATTTATGGTGCACATTTGTTAGGCTTAAATCTAACATAAGCGAAATCAAAGCCATAGAGATGAAACAAGAGGACTGGATAAGGCCATCCTCTCTCTAATGTATAATAAACTGACGTAGAGTGGAAGGAGGGAGGGTTTGTTCTGAAAATCTATAAAACACACATGCCCATATGCTGACAGTTGAGGGATGGAGATCTCAAGCCAGTCAGAAGCAGAGTATGAGGGCGTGACATGCTAGCAGCTAGGCAAGCATTATAACGTGTGTTACAAAGTGATGCACATTTGTCACAGAAGTGAAAGCTGGACTACAACAAAGCAGTTTGTGAATAGTGTTTTCTGTTAGAGATGGTAAGACCCTTTGGGGTGGACTTTGGGCTTTTTTACTTCATAAACCTATTACATGCAGAAAAAATTGATATAACACAATAAAGGAAAGGGAAATAGCAAAAAGCATAATATGAGCACTTTAAATCCCAAATTAAATAGATGGTGGTATGGTTGGGGTCTGGCTGGCCGTGAGTGAGCCGAACCTCTCCCAACCCTCAGTCTCCCCTGGCTCGTCATCCACAACCCCAATGTGGACTGGGCGTGGGGGAAGATCAGAAACTGGAGTATGGCATTCCTTATGTCATTCCTTATGTTTGTTGTCAGCTCCAGCCCCGGTAAGTCCTCTTCATCTCTCGCTTCCCCTGACTCCCCCGATCTATCTCTCGTTCCTACTGAGTACCACGACATTGCCATGGTCTTCAGTAAAGACCCTGCCCCCCCACCGCCCCTAAAACTGCTCCATAGCCCCCTTCCCGGTCGCTCCTCTCCCTTCCAGCCGCCTGTTTAACCAGGCTCGTCTTGAGTGGGAGGCTATGGAGCAATACATTAAAGATTCGCTAGTTGCCGGTGTCATTCACCATTCCTCGTTCCCGTTGGGCGCAGGCTTATACCACCCTTCCCCCTTGTAATGATTACCTTAGGAACGCTTATCACCTTGTACGAATCCAGGAGGGGGACAAATGGAAAACAGCCTTCAACAAAGGCATTACGAGTCCCTTGTTATGCCCTTCGGGTTCACTAACGCTAAAGTGTGAGTTACAGCTTTCCTCTCAGGACATCCCGCTGCAGACCTCCTTCAAGAAGCTCACTCCCCGGTTTGTGGGCCTGTACACTATCGAGGCGGTCCTGAACCCCACCACCGTCAGACTCAGGCTCCCGCCTCATCTCAAGATCCACATGATTTTCTATGTTTTTCGGATCAAGTTGGCCTCCATCAGTCCTCTCTCCATCCCGGTAGCTGGACCTCCCCCTCCACGTATCATCGATGGCCACCCGGCCTATACGTTACGCCACCTCCTGGATGTGCAACGTAGAGGTCGGGGTTATCGGTACCTGGTAGACTTGGCCGGTTACGGGCCGGAGGAAGAGTCTTGGATTCCTGCCAGTCAAATCCTGGACAAAACTCTCCTAGATGACTTTTACAGGGCCCACCCGGACAAGCCTCAAGTCCGGGGGCGTTTGTTTTGTTTTCTATTTTTTTGACGGCCTGCCCTGTTTTGTCCTTGCTATGTTTTTTTCCCTCACTCTCCCTCCTGCTGAAGCCAGCTGACTACGCACACCTGAGTCTAATCTATCTCCCGCCGTTCACACCTGCCAAAACTCTCACAAGATATCCTGATTCCTCGACTGTCCTTACCTCTGTGTTTTGTGTTTAACTTACCCCTTTTGTTTCCCCTCCTGCACTCATCACCTCCAGTCCTGTTTCTCCCCCTCCCGCAGCAGTCTGCTTCAGCCTGACTCCGTCTCAGCTCCTAGCCCCAGTATCTTCTCCTCGGCTCCTCGCTCCTGGCTCTCTCACTCTTCCCCTGAGTATCCTCACCCTCGAGACTCCCCAAGCTTCCCGTCTCTGCATCCCTATTCCGGGCGTCTTTTTCCACACTTCCCCTCTCCTCTCAGCTCCAATAAATCCATTTTGTTTTGTTTGTGAGCCATGCATTTGAGTCTTTCTGTTCCTTAGCGTAACATTTAGTACTGTATATCTGTACATCTAAATCCTTGCCAGTTATTGTCATATCCGCTAACAGTTAAAGGGGAACTATGCAGTTTTTTTTATCTCAATTTACCTTAACTAAAGAGCTTCGGAGTCATTGGAATGGTTATATGATTTTTTTCGGGTTGAATAGTGGTTGTCTCACTTACCCCTAGCGCCTTTGAGCGCGAAAACCACCCTTGCAACTTTTGGTCAGCAAGGCGCTCTTCAGCGTCTGGAAGTTTGGCGTGATATCAGGTCTTGCGATGTAACAAATTTCTTTAGGTACTGCACACACACACGCCCCCATCCAGGAACCAACTACCAAGAACAAGGTAGCGATAGATTTCACACTATTGTCACGGCTGAGCCGGCAAAAAAGCAGAAGGCTAGGAAAGCATTGTCAGAAGAGAGAGAGAAAGAGGAAACGGCAGACTGACCGATCAAGTTTTTACACAGTCGAAATATGTAATCCAAACCTGTAGCAGGAGCTCTATAGAGAAACCTCTGAGCAAAAAGCAAAGCAATTGCCAAAACTGCATAGCGCCCATAGTCAGAATGGACACAGCTCCACCATATATTTTGACGGAGACCAGTGAAGTAACTTTTTCTTAATTGTCATTTCTTTAATGTACTTTTAATGTTGCCATTGTATTTTATAAATATGTGTTCATCATGGGCTGAAAATATAAAAATTATGTAAATAAATTAAAGGAAAATTTCAGTCGCTTCCAACACGTAGCTCTGTTTTTTGTAAATTTGTTGAGTCTTGAGTTTGTAAAATTGGAGCTGCCTACACCGTGGTATTCTCCTGCTAGCATTAGCACCCAACAGGCTTAAACAGGGCAAGTTCTAAACTTGTTTTTAGCCTCTTAACATGTTCAAAATGTCTTTAAAAGTTCCTACTCATGTGCAGTGATTCCTTCTGAGTGAACACAGCGGAACTGACTGCAGTAGATGTGAAAGAAATGCATGAAAGCTGTGCTAATTCAGCTGTGTTTAGTTGCCAGTGTTGAGATGGCAGTTAGAGTGCTTAGGGACTGTCCGCAAACTACAACACAGAAAAGGGATAAATAAAAATATGTAGGCTATCAATTTAATGATTAAATAAGGTAGTGTCTCCAAACTTAACTCAATTATAATTTGTCTCCTGTAGTTGTACTACAGCACTTATTTAAAAAAAATAAGCATATGCTTATTTTTGAAAATATGTTTGTATCTCTTTTCTGTGTTGTAGTTGTTAGACGGTCCCAAAGCACTCCTTGCAGTATCAACACCGGAACTAAACACAGCTGAATTAGCACAACTATCATTGCATGCATGCAACATGCCTTTCTGTTACATCTACAGCAGTAATATTCAATGGGTTCACTCAGAAGGAATCGCTGCACATGGATAGGCTCTTTTAATGATTAATATGAACATGTTTAGAGGCTAAATACATGTTTAAAACTTGCAATGTTGTGTAACAAGCCTTGGTTGCTAACGTTAGCAGGAGGATAACACGGTGTAGGCAGCACCTTTTGGTTTAATTTTTCTCTGTCGGACCTCTATAATATTATTTCTGTACCTGCATTTTTTTTCAATAGGATTTATGGTGCACATTTGTTAGGCTTAAATCTAACATAAGCGAAATCAAAGCCATAGAGATGAAACAAGAGGACTGGATAAGGCCATCCTCTCTCTAATGTATAATAAACTGACGTAGAGTGGAAGGAGGGAGGGTTTGTTCTGAAAATCTATAAAACACACATGCCCATATGCTGACAGTTGAGGGATGGAGATCTCTGCTCTCTGTATTGGTCTGATCCTGTCTCTGGGTTTGTGTGAGCTGAACTCAGCTCTTGCCCTGAATGGTTCTGAGGATGATGTTAAACAAAGGGCTGGGCTTACAGAGGATAGGACTGGTACTGGGGTCAGCACTCAGACTCCATCTGTAAAATGTAAGCTCCAGGGTACCACTCGTATACCTGCATTCGCAATGGATGGTGACTATGTTATTGGTGGTGTTTTCTCCATTCACCACTACATGCACACAGTGAAGCATAACTACACCACCATGCCTGAGCCACTAAGATGTACCAGGTTAGTATGAGGGAGTAGTGGGGAATAAGAGGATGTTAGACTATGTGGTGAATCAATTGTTGTGATTTGTATCATGTGCTTACAATTGTGTTGCAGGTTTTGTATTGAACTAAACAACAAAAAAACTATTTCAAATGAAGTGCCAAACAAGTATTTAGTCATATAAATTGCAGATATTATATTTACACATTTACACATTTGAGTTTTAGATGAAAAAAGCATTTTTAAATATTAACTGAAAATGTGTAGAACAACTGACTATGTTTAAGACTATTTACTATAACTATTTTTTAACCGTGCAACAGGATTCTTGTACATTTTTGACTCATATTTAAACTTTTGAATTATGGTGTTAAGGTACTCTTTGATGCCTGTACAGTATTTTGTTCACATGTGGGCAGCAATCAGGCATTGTCAATAACTATGAGTTGCAATTTCCACTTATTATTGCAACTATTTCTCTTTAAGTTGTGACTGTCCTTGATTAAGTGACTTGAGTGTCTGTGTGCAGCATTAACACCCGAGAACTGCGCTTCTCACGTGCAATGATCTTTGCCATCGAGGAGATAAACAACAGCACAGAGCTGATGCCAGGAATCAAACTCGGTTATCACATCTATGATGCGTGCGGCTCGGTGCCTGTGGCGGTGCATGTGGCATTCCAGCTTTCAAATAGCCTGGACCCGGTGTTTTACACCGGTGACAATTGCTCACAATCTGGTATGGTGATGGCTGTCATTGGTGAGTCTGAGTCTTCGCCATCCATCAGCATGTCGCGCATCATTGGGCCCTTTAACATCCCTCAAGTAAATATTTTGAATTTCTGGAGAGAAAAAAATTGGAATTGGAATTTTTATGTGTCCCGTTAATATTTACCCTGTTCTTTCCCTTCAGGTGAGCTACTTTGCCACTTGTGCATGTCTGTCCAATAAACAGCAGTACCCAAATTTCTTCAGAACCGTCCCTAGTGATCAGTTCCAGGCTGAAGCGCTGGCCAAGCTGGTAAAACACTTTGGCTGGACTTGGATAGGTGCTGTCCGGTCAGATTCAGACTATGGCAATAATGGTATGGCTTCTTTCCTGGACGCAGCACGCAAAGAGGGGATCTGTGTGGAATACTCTGAATCTTTCTATCGGAATCACCCACGTAGCAGGATCCAGAGAATAGCTGACATTATCCGCAGGTTTGATGTTCCCTGTGTTGACACTGTCCCGCACACAAGCACAACAAAAATGTTTTGTAAATGTAAAATGGACAATATTTTTATGTTTAATGGCCTATTGGAAATGGTTATTTTTTCACCACATTTATGTATTACTAATGTTTGTTTGTGTTTACTTTCTTGATATGTATTTTAAAACCTATACTGTATTTATTTGAAATGTCTCTCCAGGTCAACAGCTATGGTTGTTGTGGCATTTACATCCCCTGTAGACCTGAGTCTTCTGCTGGATGAGCTGTCACTCGAGCCTTCTCCACCTCGCCAGTGGATAGGCAGTGAATCCTGGGTAACTGCCCCAGACTTGCTAAAGTTCAACTTCTGTGCTGGAGCCATCGGATTTGGCATTCAGAAATCTGTCATCCCAGGTCTGAGAGACTTCTTGCTGGATCTCTCTCCATCTAAAGTGGCTGCCTCCCCAGTGCTTACTGAGTTCTGGGAGGATGCATTCAACTGCAGGCTGGCAGAAAGTGAGACATTTGTATTTATGTTTAACATAGGAGAGGTATCCACAGTTGTGTCTTAGTGGTCATGTTTTTATTTATTTTTTATTTAAATTTTCTCTTGTTTGAATGGAGCTTCCTGTGTTTCTAGTTCCATTAAGGCCATCATACTGACAGTGACATCAGATCATTCAATTTATTTTAAACACCTTATGCCAATCATGTCAGTATTTAATTACATTAATTTGTTTCCTTTTTAAATGTGAAATTGTCTGATGACTGATTTATGTTGACATAAACAAACATAAATAAAGATTTAAAAAAAAATAAAATATGTCCAGATATAAACAGATACAGAAACAGAAAAACAAAAAGGCACATCTTCAAATCAATGCTTTTAAATGCATTGTAAAATAATGTTTAACTAATAATTTAGAACAATGTAGATATATGGATGATCATCATCATCAGCTGTTGAGGATGCTGGTCTCCCATCATCATTGCAGTTTGCCCTGCTCCTGAACCTTAGCAAAGGGATTTTATTGTGAATTACTTTGTGAAAAGTGCTATACAAATAAACTTTACTTACTTAGTTACTTACAAGCAAACCAAACCAAAAACATAACCCTCCTGTGGTAGACTAATAATAAACACATAGGTAAGAGTAATAATGTAATGTCACATATTATTGTCAAGGCCTTTGTCATGTTTTTTAGGTGCTTCCATAGAAAAGAGATTATGTGATGGAACAGAAGACATAAAGATGCTCCAGAGCCCGTACACTGACACATCTCAGCTCCGGATCACTAACATGGTATACAAGGCTGTTTATGCAATAGCCCATGCCATTCATAAAGCAGTGTGTCAGGAAACAAATTCTACAACTCAGTGTGACAGATTCACCAGGATAGAATCCAAAGAGGTCAGTTGAACATAAGTGAAAACACCAATTCCCATTTTTTTGCCATAATGTACCTTTTCTGAAATACAATATTTGTTGTTATTTTCTTGCTCTCCATCACTGTTTTCCTTTATTTTATCTTGACAGGTTCTTACTCAGCTGAAGAAAGTAAACTTTTCTCGAAATGGGTATGATGTGTCATTTGATGCCAACGGGGATCCTGTGGCCAGATATGAACTGGTTAACTGGCAAAAAAGTGAGAGTGGCAGTATTGAGTTGGTGACAGTAGGGCAATACGATGAATCACTGCCGGTGGGCCAGAAGTTCCGTATCAACAGGAACCTTACCTGGGTGGATGGTGGGACGCAAGTAAGAAACACAAAAGCAATAATGTTACATATACTGAACAAAATTATAAACACTTTTGTTTTTGCCCCATTTTTAATGAGCTGAACTCAAAGATCTAAGACTTTTTCTATGTACACAAATGGCTTATTTCTCTCAAATAATGTTCACAAAACTGTATGAAAACCACTCAGTGTCTGGTGTTATGGTTAGGGTTAGGATTAATGTTAGGGGTTATCCGTAAAGAGGCAACATATTCTCATTCCCATCTCTAATAATAGGGATGCTTGGTCAGGTGCCTTTGTTGTTGTTATTGATGCTAAAAGTCTCCTTTCGCATCATATAACATGTGCTTGGTCGGGACTTTTGGCGTTCATTTTGATGCTGTTAGGGAAAAGCTTGTGGGTGGGCTTTTGGTTCCGTGACTCGCGGGAACAGGATGGTTGGGTTAAGGGGAAGGTCGTGGGTGGGCTTACGGTTCTGTAACTCTCGGGGGAACGGGACAGTTGGGTTTAGGGGAAGATCGTTGGAGAACCGGTTGGAATAGAAAACCTCTCCAAAGTGCCAGACGTCATCCAATGTGAGCAGTTGCCTACTCAACTCGGTTACGATGACGGACTGCAGTCAGGTCGAGAGAGAAAAAGAGAGGGTTGAACCTTAACCCTAATGCTAAACCTAACCATAGCACCAGCTACTGACTAGTTTTTGGACCCCTCCAAGACCACCGCAATACTGTACACTGCACATTTTAGAATGACCTTTTGGCCAGTCTAAGTCACACCTGTTCAATAATCATGCTGTCTAATCAGCATCTTGAAATGCCACACCTGTGAGGTGGACGGATTATCTCTGCAAAGGAGAAGTGGCTACTAACAGATTTGGACTGTTTTGTGAACAATATTTCAGATAAACGTTTTGTTTACATAGAAAAGGTCTTAGATCTTTGAGTTCATCTCATGAAAAATGGGTGCAAAAGCAAATGTATTACTTTTATGATTTTGTTGAGTGTAAATATGGTAATCTTGTAGGGTCTGATATGTGTACAATTAACACACATTTTAGTTCACTGTAATTGTTTCTTCAATCACGACCAAGCCTGCTTGTAATCAGTAGGCTACTGACAATGTAATGTACTTTAGATTGACAGTTTATTCAATATTAAATTAATTAATAAATACAAAAGTTAAAATATATGACTAAAGAATACGTCCTAAAATAAATAAATTAGGTGAAATATAAAAATAAATGTAAAACAAATATATAAATGTGTAGTTTAATAAATAAATTTCTTTCTATGTGCCAGGTTCCTGTGTCAGTGTGCACTGATAGCTGTCCTCCAGGAACTCGTAAACTGCTGCAGAAAGGAAAACCCATCTGTTGTTATGATTGTATACTGTGTCCTGAGGGCGAGATTAGTAATGCTACAGGTTTGTTTTTCTCCTAATCCACAGCTGATGTACTGTACAAGATTGAGATACAATACAACTGCTAGAAGGCCTTTCTGTTTTATTTTTTCAGACTCCCCTGATTGTTTCCCTTGCCCCAAGGAGTTCTGGCCTAATGAAGAGAGAGACACTTGTCTCCCCAAGCCTGTAGAGTTTCTTTCCTACAACGAGGTCCTAGGAATCATCCTGGCTGCATTCTCAGTTGGTGGTGCCTGTCTGGCCATTATAACAGCGGCTGTGTTCTATCGTCACAGGACATCCCCGATTGTCAGGGCCAACAACTCTGAGCTTAGCTTCCTGCTGCTCTTCTCCCTGACTCTATGTTTCTTATGTTCATTAACTTTCATTGGAGCACCCTCTGAATGGTCCTGCATGCTGCGCCACACAGCGTTTGGGATCACCTTCGTCCTCTGTATGTCTTGTGTTCTTGGAAAAACAATAGTAGTGTTAATGGCCTTTAGAGCTACACTCCCAGGTAGTAATGTCATGAAATGGTTTGGTCCTCCACAGCAAAGAATGACTGTAGTGTCTTTCACGCTTGTTCAAGTCCTAATATGTACTATTTGGTTAGTTCTTAGTCCCCCTTTTCCAATGAAAAACCTAACTATATACAAGGAGAGAATCATCTTGGAGTGTGCATTAGGCTCAGCTGTTGGGTTCTGGGCTGTGCTCGGGTACATAGGTCTACTGGCTGTCTTTTGCTTTGTGTTAGCTGTCCTAGCTCGGAAATTACCTGATCATTTTAATGAAGCCAAGCTCATCACCTTCAGCATGCTGATATTCTGTGCAGTCTGGATCACCTTTATCCCTGCATATTTCAGCTCTCCTGGGAAATTTACTGTGGCTGTGGAGATATTTGCCATTTTGGCCTCCAGTTTTGGGCTAATACTGTGTATATTTACGCCAAAGTGTTTCATTATATTGTTTAAGCCCGAGAAGAACACCAAGAAACATTTAATGAACAAAAATTAATCCTAAGATTCCGGAGCTTTGGAAATAGTTAAGTTTTATACATTATACAGCTTATGCTGTGCACAGTCTTTACTTTTGTAGTTAACTATTTATATTCACCTTTGTTTTTATATTAAACATTTACCCTATCTTCCTTTTGTAATGTAATTTTGTGAATTTCCTTATGTCTCATTTTATATATAGTGTTTCATCATTTAATTGAAAATTTAAAATAATGTGAATAAATAAAGTCAAAATGCATAACCAAAATGTGTGGTACCGAGTTCTGTCTCAATATTTTGATTAAATCATTACTATTTTAATATTTGTGTATGATTGAAGTGTTTCTAAGTCAGGGGTCTTCAACGTTGTATAAGCCAATGACCCCTTAACTGAGGGAGAGATGGATCAGGGGCCCCCTACTACATTTAAAAATATATGTATTGCATGAAGTTACATATTAATCTAGTCCTAGAATATTTTTTAGGGCAGCCTAAAGCATTTATAGATCAGCCTTTTGTTTATAAAACACTAAGCTAGTCAAATAGCCTAATAATTGTTGGCATGATTTTAAAAATCATGTTTTAATGTTAAACACACTTGTGGAACCATCAATCCTTTGGGATGATCTGTATCTGTGGATGGCTACCTTAGGGTCTTCATTACCCATTGTCCAGTAAGCCTATCATCGGTGGGGATTTATATTTGCTAATAATATGTTGGAATCATGATAAGACTTTTTTTTTTAAAACCTTTCAAAAATTAACAATAATTTCAGGGCCCCCTTGGAATGACTCGAAAGATCGCTGCTCTAAGCGTTGTGACACATTTTTCAGGCTAAAACATTTTTTGTCACATACAGCAAACATCTCCTCACTATCCACTAACTGCCTGTCCACTGAACACACTGTAAAAAAAATGCAGTATCTGTAGACAGCCCAGGCTTCAAAAAAGGCAACAAAAACAAACTGGCCAACCTGCACCACTAAACATAACAAAGAGTGTTCCATCCAATACCCGCCAAGAAAGATTTAGGGGTGGGGTTTGGGGGGGCTAGTGCCATGCAGTCCCTAACAGTCCAGCCCCCATTTAAAAGAGTTTTAGAATTTCAACCATTCTTTATTTGACAAACATGAAAAGAGCAAGGAGCACACGAATGTGGCGCAAGCCATTGCTAATAAACAAGCTAGCCGAGAAGAAATGTCCAGCTGCCCACTTGCCAGATGGCGAGACAAGCTGAATGAAGAACAATGGCAAGCTCTGTTTAATATTTTTCTGGTTGCCTTCCATAAAGCTAAACACACACATCCCATGTCTTCCTATTCTGAGGATGTGCCTTAACTGAAAGGTGCCTATCATTCACGTGAAGCGGGCACACGGATGCGAGAGCAGCGCTCGCACCATCAGCTGGGAGTTACGAGCCAGGTTACAGTCTAGTGAATTTTGGGGGTTACTTTTTGATGGATCTGAGGACATTACAAACACTGAGCAGGAAATTGTTTACATCGTGTCTGTGTCCAGTAACGGAGAGTTTACCTCGGACTTTATTGGATTGATTGAATTGGGTGCTGACCGAATCGTGCAGGCCATAACAGACGTACTTGTGAGTCTTTTCCAGGGCACAGGCTTGGATGAATGGAAAACAAAGTTGGTCGCTGTGTGCACAGATGGGGCTGCTGTCAACATCGAATTCTACAACGGCGTTGTGACAAACTATGACAACTTGCTGCAGTTGGAGACTCCCTTGTGCACATTCTACTACAAGTGATAACAGTGACTTGCAACATGTCAGCACAGAGCATTTTCAGTGCTTTCTATCAAACATGCTTGACATTGGCAACATTTTCAAGACCACATCTATTAGGTTTCATTAGGTTTCAGCTTTTCCTTCTGAAACCTAATGGATTCAGCTTTTCCTTCTGAATCCATTAGGTTTCAGAAGTAGCTGACCATTGGAGAATGTAAGGATGAACTCATGGGGGCCATTGGACAGTTCACACTTCTGCTTGATGGTGAATACCACAGGGCACGCACTGTTTGTAATGCTGATGCTGACATAGACAAGACAAACTTTGGGGATTAATTGAAGTGTTTGAAAGCAGATATGACTCCCTCAAGTCATGTGATAATTTCCTAGTATTGATCCTTCAACATGGCCTCAGAAAATGCAGGATCTCCACAGTTTTGGAAACACAACAGTTTGCAACATCCTCAAGAAATATGAGGCCACCTTGCAACTTGACAAAGATACCACTGTGACAGAATGGATGCGCTTAAAGCAGGCAGGAAAACGCCTGGGAGCCTCTTCTGTATATGACTTGGTCTAAATAATACATACAAGTAACCCAAATGCTTATTCCAACATCAACAAGGTGGTTAAGCTGTCTCTTACACTGCCTTTAAGCAGTGTAGCTTGTGAGATGGTATTCTCACATCTTAACATAATAATAATAATAATAATAATAATAATAATAATAATAATAATAATGTCACATGCTTGTCTCTCAACCCTGATGCATTCTCCTGTCAAAGCAGACTACAGAGACGTTTAACCCAAAGCAAGTTGTTGACCTGTGGATGGAGACAGCTAATCGGAGGCTCAACCAAGGACAGGGAAGTGCATCTGCAACATCTTCATCATCTACTATGCAGGGAGATGAAGCAGAGGACAGTGGGGATGACACAGAAGAGGACAGTGGGGAAGACTGCACTTATTAAGACTACGCTGCTTAAGGATTGAGTACCAAACACCATCTCTTGTTACTCACCTGAGTAATTCACGGAAAAGGTTATGTGCACCCCTGCACATAATCATGCAACATATTATTTTGAGTGAAAAAACAAACATGTTGAAGGTACACAACTGTGTAAAAATTTTAATTTCAGTGCAAAGGAAGTACTCATCCCATAAACCACTGAATTATATTGTTGAAGACAAAACAAAACAAATTAACGATGACTCCATCGTGGGACTGTGGGACTCCATGACTAACTTTCGCGTCCATGCACGCGAAAGTTAGTCATGGAGTCCCACAAAGATCTGTGCTTGGTCCAATCCTGCTCACTTTATATATGCTTCCTTTAGGCAATATTATCAGGAAACACTCCATAAACTTTAATTGTTATGCAGATGTTACTCAATTATATCTATCAATCAAGCCGGATGAAACTAATCAGTTAGCTAAACTTCAAGATGTTAAAATCTCAATGACCTGTAATCTTCTAATGTTAAACTCAGATAAAACTGAAGTTATTGTTCTGGGGCCCAAGCACCTCTGTGACGCATTATCCAAAGAGATAGTTACTCTGGATGGCATCACCCTGGCTTCCAGCACCACTGTGAGGAATCTTGGAGTTATCTTTGATCAGGACATGTCGTTTAATTCTCACATAAAGCAAATTGCACGTAATATTGCAAAAATCAGGAATATCCTGTCTAAAAATGATGCAGAAAAACTAGTCCATGCATTTGTTACTTCTAGGCTGGATTACTGAAATTCTTTATTATCAGGCTGCTCAAAAAAGTCCATAAAGACTCTTCAGCTGATCCAGAATGCTGCAGCACGTGTTCTGACAGGAATCAGGAAAAGAGATCACATCTCTCCTGTTTTAGCTTCTCTGCATTGGCTTCCTATAAAATCCAGAATAGAGTTTAAAATCCTTCTTCTTACCTACAAAGCTCTTTGTGGTCAGGCACCATCTTATCTTAAAGAGCTCATAGTACCTTAATACCCCACCAGAGCACTGCGCTCCCAGAATGCAAGGTTACTTTTGGTTCCTAGAATCTCTAAAAGTAGAATGGGAGTCAGAGCGTTCAGCTATCAGACTCCTCTCCTGTTGAACCAGGTTCCAGTTTGGGTTCAGGAGGCAGACACCATCTCCACATT
This sequence comes from Etheostoma perlongum, assembly GCA_026937815.1. Taxonomy (NCBI): domain Eukaryota; kingdom Metazoa; phylum Chordata; class Actinopteri; order Perciformes; family Percidae; genus Etheostoma; species Etheostoma perlongum. The sequence goes on from CM049373.1 coordinate 11,536,477, forward strand.
TAAGAGTAGGCTTAAGGCTTTCCTCTTTGATTAAGCTTATAGTTAGGGCTGGCTCAGGAGAGTCCTGAATCATCCATTAGTTATGCTGCTATAGGCCTAGACTGCTGGGGGACTTCCCATGATGCACTGAGCACCTCTCTCTTCCTCCTTCTCCCCATCTGTATGCAACATCCTTCCATTAATGCATGTTACTAACTCGACTTCTTCTGAGCACCTCTCTCTTCCTCCTTCTCCCCATCTGTATGCAACATCCTTCCATTAATGCATGTTACTAACTCAACTTCTTCCCTTTCCCGGAGTCTTGTGCTCTCTCGGCCGCAGAGTCTTGCCCTCTCCTCTTTCCTCCTATCGCTTCCTGCAGGTGTTTCTGGCTCTGGATCTGTGGTTGGAGTCACTTGCTGCCTCCATGTTCCTGCTCGACACCCTCTGCTACAATTCTCCATTTCTCTCTCTGTCTGTCTGACTCTCTCTCTCGCTCTCTCTCTTTCTCTCACCCCTAACCGGTCGAGTCAGATGACCGCCCACCCTGAGCCATGGTTCTGCTCGAGGTTTCTGCCTCTTAAAGGAAGATATTGCTTGCCTTTGTTGCCTAGTGCTTGCTCTTGATGGGAACTGTTGGGTTTCTGTAAATAATATCACAGAGTACGGTCTAGACCTGCTCTTTTATGAAAAGCGCAATGAGATAACTGTTGTTGTGATTTAGTGCTATATAAATAAAATTGAATTGAATTGAAAACCACAAAAGAGTCTCTTGAACAACTTCCAATCCAACAGATAAACAGGCATGGGGATGCCCAGGTAGTCTACTGTGCTCTCGTAGAATGCACTTCGTGCTATAAGCTTTGGTGATAGCCTCGGACAGCCAGAGAGACAGACGCTATTTTCAAAGAGCCGCACCTCACCCCTTAGTGCATGAACAGCGGCTGTGTTTTTCTGATGTCTGCCAGGGGGTATAATGTGCACACCGGACACAGTCGGTGAAACGCCTCCTTGCATCGTAAGGAATAAAAACACTTGAGGGAAACCACCCTCGACCAGAATTAGCTTGCTAAAACTTTCGCCATGAATGAAGGGTTTGGCTGTAAAGTGGCTGCACTCTGTCCTCTCTAATGGAGAGGCAGGACGATGTAATTGACAGCGCGCATAAATCACTCACTCTCTTAGCTGATGTCAAGGTAAGGAGATTGCTGTTTTTAGTGACAGCATTCTGAGAGAGGCTTGTGCCAGAGGCTCGACAGGAAGGTTCCCCAGAGCTTGAAGCACCAGGGCTAGGTCCCATTGGGGTGTGAGAGAGCGAACTGTGGGCTTCTGTCTTCTGACCCCCTTCAAAAAATGCTTCAAACCAACCTCTCTCCTAGCCTTCGTGGCAGGATGAAATGGCCGCCACGTAGGCTTCGACTGTAGACAGAGCCAAATCATTATCCTCTAATGTTTGGAGATAAGTAAACACAATGGGCAGAGGGCACAATGTGGGCTCTGCACCTTTCTCCACACACCAGCGCTGGAAAGCAGACTAACGCCCTGCAGAACACACCATAATAGAGGGGGGTTTTGCCCCTTAGATAGTGTGCACAACGGCAGGGGGAAAGCCTAAATTCTCCAAGCAATCCCTCTCAGCAGCCAGACCGGTAGCTGCTGGCTTATCACATGGGGGGTGGAATATTGCACCGTTCAGCTGTGACAGTGCTTCCTCGGAACAGCTGGAGGGAGAAGGATGTCTGTGTGGCACCACTGATGTAGAGTGCACGTTCGCTCCTGCTATCTACATAGTGAGAGAGTGGTGGAGCTCCACGTGCAGGTGGGCCGGTGTGTGCTTGTGTAGGCTCTCCAGGAACCAAGCCACTGTAGTCTCTCCACTTCCTCAGCCGCCTGGTGCATATGAGACATGGCTGTCTGTAGGCGGGGCCCAAATAGCCCATTGGGGGCTATGGGGCCATCAAAGAGCTCAAGTCTGACCACTATGGGTAGCTGTGATATGTGGAGCCAGGCCACAGTCTGCCACTCCACTATCCTACACAACGCCACTGTGGTCGCCGTCGTCAGGGTAAGGACGGCGATCACAGCCTTGCCAATCTCGGTGGCTAGCTCTGGGGGAAGTGCCCCCGATGTGGTGGCCATGGCGGAAACACTAGAAGCTAGGAAGGTGGTGTTTTTTTTGTGGTGCGAGGCCCTGGGCCTCACACTGGTGCGAGCAGTCAGTGACCTGAGCACAGTCTTGGTCCAGTCTTGGGGGACTTTCGGTGGCAGAAAAAGGTGGCTGTTGGCAGCAAGATGGACGGCAAGATCTGTTACAGGTGCTGGACTGAAGGGAAGCTTGACTGTGACACCGTGAACCAGGGTAAAAGGCATGTAACGGGAAACTGGAACCTTCAGTTTTCCAGGCTAGGAAAATGCCTCCTCAACAAATGGCTGAAGCTTGGAGAAGCAGGGCCATAGTGGAGCTTGGGGTCCTATCGATCCGCCCAGCTGCCATCCCCCTAACCATCAACCTTGTGAGCCAGAAAAGCATCCATGCCCATTTTGGGGCCTCTTCTGTTTAACATCTACTTTCTTTCACATGGTCAGATTATGAAAAATGAAATAAAAATTCAGACACTGAATGAAAGATAGTTATTTTGTTTGTTTTCTTGTCTAGCTGTCATACATTCAGGTGTCAATGTAGCCCGGATTGAGGAAGCAGAGGGCCAGGCTCAGCCTGCAGGGGAAGAATGGCTGGAGAAATATGCACAACTGTCATTAACAAAATAAAGTGCATTTATCTAACATGTTTGTATGTAGAGTATACAGCAATCAGTATTGTCAGGATGATCATTTTTTCAACGGTAGCCCACTGTGAAGACATCCTTGGGCAACCCATTGTCATTCTCAAGTTGTCAAATACTGGCGCAAAATGCACCTTTTACCGTCTGCATGGGACGAACCGGGCTTAGCAGCAGCTCAAACCACAGCAACAAACGCAGCACTGCTAGAATACGTAGTATAAAGAGCGACCATAAAAGAGATTAGCATTACATACACAAAAATCATGTAATGAGACAAAACATGAAGAGAATACCATACAACAAATCAATCAAATCAATCAAATCAAAATGTCCAAGTCAGGTGTCAAAGGAGATTTCAACAATCATCAGACTCTGCTACAGTATTTTTAAATATGACAAGTCAGGCTAACTCCTATTGTATTCATTGTTTCCTCGATAGGTCAGGTAAATTAATGTAATTTGTCAGGCCAGGGTTTGCTTGGTACAGTGAATGAAGAATATATATATATATATACAGTGAGGAAAATAAGTATTTGAACAACCTGCTATTTTGCAAGTTTGCCCACTTAGAAATCGTGGAGGGTCTGAAATTTTCATTGTACTGTGAGAGACATAATCTAAAAAATCATATCCAGAAATCACAATGTATGATTTTTTAACTATTTTTTGTGTGATACAACTGCAAATAAATATTTGAACACCTGAGAAAATCAATGTTAAGATTTGGTACAGTAGCCTTTGTTTGCAGTTCCAGAGGTCAAACGTTTCCTGTAGTTTTTCACCAGGTTTGCACACACTGCAGAAGGGATTTTGGCCCACTCCTCCACACAGATCTTCTCTAGATCAGTCAGGTTTCTGGGCTGTCGCTGAGAAACACAGAGTTTAAGCTCCCTCCAAAGATTCTCTATTGGGATTAGGTCTGGAGACTGGCTAGGCCACGCCAGAACCTTGATATGCTTCATCCAGAGCCACTCCTTGGTTATCCTGGCTGTGTGCTTCGGGTCATTGTCATGTTGGAAGACCCAGCCTCAACCCATCTTCAATGCTCTAACTGAGGGAAGGAGGTTGTTCCCCAAAATCTCGCAATACATGGCCCTGGTCATCCTCTCCTTAATACAGTGCAGTCGCCCTGTCCCATGTGCGGAAAAACACCCCCAAAGCATGATGCTACCACCCCCATGCTTCACAGTAGGGATGGTGTTCTTGGGCTGGTACTCATCATTCTTTTTCCTCCAAACATGGGTAGTGGAATTATGACCAAAAAGTTCTATTTTGGTCTCATCTGACCACATGACTTTCTCCCATGACTCCTCTGGATCATCCAAATGGTCATTGGCAAACTTAAGACCTTGACATGTGCTGGTTTAAGCAGGGGAACCTTCCGTGCCATGCATGATTTCAAACCATGACGTCTTAGTGTATTACCAACAGTAACCTTGGAAACGGTGGCCCCAGCTCTTTTCAGGTCATTGACCAGCTCCTCCCGTGTAGTTCTGGGCTGATTTCTCACCTTTCTTAGGATCATTGAGACCCGACAAGGTGAGATCTTGCATGGAGCCCCAGTCCGAGGGAGATTGACAGTCATGTTTAGCTTCTTCCATTTTCATGATTGATCCAACAGTGGACCTTTTTTCACCAAGCTGCTTGGACATTTCCCCATAGCCCTTTCCAGCCTTGTGGAGGTGTAAAATTTTGTCTCTAGTGTCTTTGGACAGCTCTTTGGTCTTGGCCATGTTAGTAGTCAGACAGGTGTCTTTATGCAGCTAACGACCTGAAACAGGTGCATCTAATTTAGGATAATAAATTGAGTGGAGGTGGACATTTTGAAGTCAGACTAACAGGTCTTTGAGGGTCAGAATAGTAGCTGATAGACAGGTGTTCAAATACTTATTTGCAGCTGTATCATACAAATAAATAGTTAAAAAATCATACATTGTGATTTCTGGATTTTTTTTTTTAGATTATGTCTCTCACAGTGGACATGCACCTACTTATTTTCCTATGTATAGATTGATACACTATTTTAACAAAGACCACTGGGTGAGGGCATCCTCTCCCTGATGAACAGAAGGATGACGCACAACAGAAGAAGGGTGGCCTTAATGTGAAAATCTATATAAACCTGTGTAAACATACAGTATTCCCATCCAGATAGTTGAGGGATGGAGATCTCTGCTCTCAGTATTGGCCTTATCCTGTCTCTGGGTTTATGTGGGCTTAACTCAGATTGTCCCTTGTATGGTTCTGTGGATGATGTTAAACAAAGGGCTGGGCTTACAGAGGATAGGACTGGTGCTGGGGTCAGCACTCATACTTCATCTGTGAAATGTAAGCTCCAGGGTACTACTCGTATACCTGCATTCGCAATGGGTGGTGATTATATTATTGGTGGTGTTTTCTCCATACACTACTACATGCACACAGTGCAGCATAACTACACCACCATGCCTGAGCCACTAAGATGCACAGGGAGGTTAGTAAGAGGGTGAAGTGGGGGGTGAGAGGATGTTTCATTGTGTGGAGATAGAAATGTTTTTGCTTTGTATGGTGTCCTTACAATGATGTAAGAAAGCCTACTGTATGTGTAGTTTTCAAATCTTTAAATTGCAGGTATTATGTTCACACACATATTTGACTATAATTTGTGTTTCCTAACTGAATATAAAAATTTCATTTTTTATAGCAGCTTTTTCAGACGAAGTTACAACATATTTATGTTTAACAACATATTTTGTTTATAGTTACCAAACAAATGAATAGGCCTATTTTACATTTAGTTGATTCTGTGCATTAATATTATTGTGAATGTTGGAGTGATATATAATCCTGTGTGTTGAATTTTTGTATTTATAGTTTTTAAAATTGTGGATTGTAAATTTGAACAGTGACATGAGTGTCTGTGTGCAGCATTGACTCTCGTCAACTGCGCTTCTCACGTGCAATGATCTTCGCCATCGAGGAGATAAACAACAGCACGGAGCTGCTACCGGGAATCAAACTCGGTTATCACATCTATGACTCGTGCGCCTCGGTGCCCGTGGCGGTGCATGTGGCATTCCAGATTTCAAATGGCCTGGACCCAGTGTTTTACACCGTTGACAATTGCTCACAATCTGGTATGGTGATGGCTGTCATTGGTGAGTCTGGGTCCACGCCATCCATCAGCATGTTGCGCATCACTGGGCCCTTTAACATCCCTCAAGTAAATATTCTGAATTTCTGGGAAACTGTGTTTTATATGGACCAGTGCTGATTCAGCCTGTTCTGTTAAATAACTACAGTGTTGCTTTCCTTTAGGTGAGCCACTTTGCCACTTGTGCATGTCTGTCCAATAAGCAGCAGTACCCAAATTTCTTCAGAACCGTCCCTAGTGATCAGTTCCAGGCTGACGCGCTGGCCAAGCTGGTGAAACACTTTGGCTGGACTTGGATAGGTGCTGTCCGGTCAGATTCGGACTATGGCAATAATGGTATGGCGACTTTCCTGGAAGCAGCACGCAAAGAGGGGATCTGTGTGGAATACTCTGAATCTTTCTATCGGACCAACCCACGTAGCAGGATCCAGAGAATAGCTGACGTTATCCGCAGGTCTGATGTTTCCTTTGCTGATACTGGCCTTCTACACGCAAAACCTGAACAAATATTTTCTTTAAAATTCTTTATCATCTTAGTGGCAAATTAGAAATGTTCAATTTTATTACGTTTATTTATTAATGATATTATTATAAAAATGGTCAGTCAGACCAAACACTATAGTATCATGTTTCATTTTTTTCAAATTTTTTTGTGTTAACTCTCTCAATATGAATTTAAAATCTTAAATCTTTTTTCAGATCAACAGCTATGGTTGTTGTGGCATTTGCAGCATCTGGAGATATGAGGCTTCTGTTGGATGAGCTGTCGCTTGAGCCTTCTCCACCTCGCCAGTGGATAGGCAGTGAAGACTGGGTAACTGACACAGACATGTTGAGGTTCAGCTTCTGTTGTGGAGCCATCGGATTTGGCATTGAGCGAGCCATCATCCCAGGTCTGAGAGACTTCTTGCTGGATCTCTCTCCAATTAAAGTGTCTGCCTCTCCAGTGCTTACTGAGTTTTGGGAGGATGCATTCAACTGCAGGCTGGGGAAAAGTGAGAACTTTTTCTGATATTTGACATAGGACAGACACTCATAGTTGGATTGTTGTAGTTGTGTTTTTGTATGTTGTTTTGTTGTTGATTGTCCTGAGTGGGATTTCATGTTCTAAAGATTTAGCTTATGCTATAAGACCAAACCCCAAATTGACAGGGAAATCACTAATATCATTAAACGACCCCGAGATGCACTGTGAATAATCTCACTTTTTTTTTTACAGTATTTGGTAGGGACAATGGATAGACAGGAAGGTTGGGAGAGTGAGAGAGAGAGGTGACACGCAGCAACGAGCCGCAGCAAAGGAGTCAGTTTACATAGGGCACACTCTACTGTGTGAATAATCTCACTTACTATAATGATCTTTCAGGTCAATTTTAGGCAATCTGCTGTTATGGCAAAGATGTTATATAACGTTTTCTTAAGTGGTTTAACAATGTCAATACTGACATTCTGAACACACAGTAGACATTCTCCAGGCCACCAATCTAAATTACTACTAATATATAGTTTAAATTGGACTTACTAGCATGTATCAGTTACAGTCTATGTTAATATGTATAAAGTTCTTAGTGGTTTCAGATCATTCATTTGTATTTACTGTCAAGTTCTTTATTGTCATATGCACAACAGCTATGAGTTTCTACAAGTGGTAGGTAAAATGGAACAAAAAGAACAAAAAACATAACAATGTCTAAAAGTTAATGTCAATAAACACAACAGTTCTCTGTCTCTGTGTGTTTCAGGTGCAGCAGATGAGAGTGTATGTGATGGAACTGAAGACATAAAGACGCTCCAGAGCCCGTACACTGACACATCTCAGCTCCGGATCACTAACATGGTATACAAGGCTGTTTATGCAATAGCTCATGCCATTCATAAAGCAGCGTGTCCGAAAACAAATTCTACAATCCAGTGTGACAAATTCACCAGGCCAGAATACAAAGAGGTCAGTTAAAAAAAATAAGTAAAAACCCCAATGTCATTTTTTGCTATAATGTACTTTTCATGAAATTAAGCATTCATTTTATTTCATTTTCATTCTTCTTCTTCTTCCTTTACTTTATTCTGACAGGTTCTTACTCAGCTGAAGAAAGTAAATTTTTCCAAAAATGGTTATGATGTGTCATTTGATGCCAACGGGGATCCTGTGGCCAGATACGAGCTGGTTAACTGGCAAAAAAGTGAGAGTGGCAATATTGAGATGGTGGCAGTAGGGCACTACGATGCATCACTGCCGGTGGGCCAGAAGTTCCGTATCAACAGGAACATCACCTGGGTGGACGGTGGGATGCAAGTAAGCAGCCCAAAAGCAATAATTTAACAATGTGGTATGGTATGATATATATGGTAAATGGTATGATATATGTATATCAATATAATTTTGGTCACTGTATATTTTTCATGTCCATACTGGCTGTGAAGAGATCCATTCCAAAGTTAAAGAATTTTCAGTATGAAATTCTTGTGTTGCCCTGCTGAGCTTCAGCAGAGGGATGGTAACAAAACAAAATCAATTTATCAATGTAACTAATTACTGAAACTAATAACCAAATGATTTGTCCAACTCAGACTACAGAAGCCACATTTTAGCTACAGCATAATATAAACCTATATTTACAAAATGACATGTGAGTAAGATTTGAAGAGAGGACTGAAAAAGCTTCCTAGGACACCTGAATTTGTGTCTTTGTCTCTATGTGCCAGGTTCCTGTGTCAACGTGCTCTGACAGCTGTCCTCCAGGAACTCGTAAAGTGCTTCAGAAAGGAAAACCCATCTGCTGTTATGATTGTATACTGTGTCCTGAGGGAGAGATTAGCAATGCTACAGGTATTTGTTTTCCCCCAAATTTATATCTACACTACAACATAAAATATACATTAAATCTGCAAGTGGTGTAATGGCCCCCGCACCTCGCCGCTAACGGGGTATTGGTGGGATGCAGGTCGACATGGCCGTGCATTTGCCCCATAATTGAATTGACCTGTTAGACAATACACACTAAACATGCATTATGCAGCACTGTAGCTAGTTTAAAAAACACAATGTAAATTTCATGTAAATTGAATGCTGTTTGTCACATGAAGCTGAATTTCATGAATCAGTATTGGCATACACATGTCTTAGGCCTGGACACTCATCTTCACACATGAGGAATTTGGGGCAGATTGGACAATGTACATTAGTGATGTGCGATCCTGCAAAATGTGGTATTGATCCGATACCAAGTAAATACAGGGCCAGTATTGCCGATATTGATACAATACGGATTTGATACTGATACTTTTTATTACTCAAGGTGGATGGCTCAAACTGAACAAATTTTCATGACCTTTAAGTGACTATATTGGCTCTATAGGGGGCACTCTAGAGCCAATTTGCCAAGCTCAAGACCCCTTCAGTTTCCTAACTTTCTGAGCCTGTTTAGCCCCTCAAAATTGCAATTTATTTAAGTTAAGAATAATAAACAGAACAATTTCAATAGTACCTTCACTGACTGATGTTGTTTATGCTATGGCCCTAATTATAACTGATAAAAGTCATATCCCTCTTCTTTTATTTTTTCAGATTCCCCTGATTGTTTCTCTTGCCCCAAGGAGTTCTGGCCTAATGCAGAGAGAGACACTTGTCTCCCCAAGCCTGTAGAGTTTCTTTCCTACAACGAGGTCCTAGGAATCATCCTGGCTGCATTCTCAGTTGGTGGCGCCTGTCTGGCCATTATAACAGCGGCTGTGTTCTATCGTCACAGGACATCCCCGATTGTCAGGGCCAACAACTCTGAGCTGAGCTTCCTGCTGCTCTTCTCCCTGACTCTATGTTTCTTATGTTCATTAACTTTCATTGGAGCCCCCTCTGAGTGGTCCTGCATGCTGCGCCACACAGCGTTTGGGATCACCTTCGTCCTCTGTATGTCTTGTGTTCTTGGAAAAACAATAGTAGTGTTAATGGCCTTTAGAGCTACACTCCCAGGTAGTAATGTCATGAAATGGTTTGGTCCTCCACAGCAAAGAATTACTGTAGTGTCTTTTACGCTTATTCAAGTTTTAATATGTACTATTTGGTTGGGTCTTAGTCCCCCTTTTCCAATGAAAAACCTAACCATATACAAGGAGAGAATCATCCTGGAGTGTGCATTAGGCTCAGCTATTGGGTTCTGGGCTGTGCTCGGGTACATAGGTCTACTGGCTGTCTTTTGCTTTGTGTTAGCTGTCCTAGCTCGGAAATTACCTGATAATTTTAATGAGGCCAAGTTCATCACCTTCAGCATGCTGATATTCTGTGCAGTCTGGATCACCTTTATCCCTGCATATCTCAGCTCTCCTGGGAAATTTACTGTGGCTGTGGAGATATTTGCCATTCTGGCCTCCAGTTTTGGACTAATACTGTGTATATTTGCTCCAAAGTGTTTCATTATATTGCTGAAGCCAGAGAAGAACACCAAGAAGCATTTAATGAACAAAAATCAATCCTAAGACACATCAGGCTTTGAAATAGGTAATATGACAACATATAGAGCATATGCTGAGCACATCCAACACAGTCCTTATCTTGTTTTTTTGGTGAATGTCCTTTAATATGTTATCAACGTATTTTACACATAATTATTCTTTTATCATGGTCTGAAAATCTAAAATTAAAATAAATAAATAAAGTAAAAAATCACAAGATAAATGCATGGGCCTGTCTCATTCATGAAATAATTTGTATTTAAATAATGTTTCCATAATACACATTAATATGGGGTTAAACTACACAACCCATTAAAGATATGTATTTGTTAAGCTTAACTGTAATATCAGATAAAAAACAAATAAAAAAGGTTCAAGGGTAGGACAAACTTAGGAAGGTATCTTGTTTTTAGGCTTTAGAAAATGCCATAAGAGGAAACTTTGGTCAATCACAGGTCTTGTTAGAGAGATAGAGCGTTCATATTGACTGTTCTGCAGATGCATTGCCCATTCTATAGAGAGGGGAGAAGGAGGGCTGAAGAAAGAGGTCTCTAGTTCAATTTCTGGCTGTTTATTGTTGCATTCTACTCACTGCATATTTAATGCTGATCATCTAGTGCATGCAGTCCAAAGGAAAGACTTAGACATGAGTTAAGCACAGGCCACTAGATAAGGCCATCCTCTTTCTGATGCACAATAAGATGACGTACAGTAAAAGGAGAAGAGCTTTTGTCTGAAAATCTATAAAAACAGATGCAGTACGGCTAGATTTTTACAGTCGAGGGATGGAGATCTCTGCTCTCTGTATTGGTCTGATTCTGTCTCTGGGTTTTTGTGAGCTGAACTCAGCTATTGCGCTGAATGGTTCTGAGGATGATGTTAAACAAAGGGCTGGGCTTACAGAGGATAGGACTGGTCAGCACTCAGATTTCATCTGTGAAATGTAAGATCCAGGGTACCACTCGTCTCCCTGCGTTCTCAATCAAAGATGACTACTGTAATGGGAAAATTACATTTAACCAATGATTTTCATATTAATTATTCATAATAATAAGATCTCCAATGCCTCTCAGAGTATATGACTTCTGTATCTGTCATCTGTGTGTTTCTCCTTGATGGAGACAACTGGGTTTGTTATGACTCCACACCATTTCCTTAAAGAATAGATGACGTGGAGCCTGACAGAAACAGTTGCCTAGAGCGGTGTTTATCATAGCAGGTCCCAGGTCGAGACCATAGCCTATCCAAGAGACAAGATGTCCTTTTTAGCTAGGATAGAATGACCGGTCAAGATACTTGGACACGTGAGGTACAGATTCAGAAATACGTAATAGAACAAACTGTCTGCCTGAGGTCCGTTAATTGTTATGTTTGAGATTATACTGTTTTCCAAACAAGGGTTTTTTCTCCTCTGGGGGCAATGGATATAAGGAACTGTCATATGTTATGCGAGACACAGAAATGTTGTCATTTTGTAACTCTGATTCATTGTGAAAGCTGTTCTTGTCATTTTTGATTGTTCTCTCGAGAAAATAATTAAACCCTTCCACCAAATACCTAAACTTTTAATCCAGTTTGCAGCCTGTCTTTATTTGTTTCAACAAGGTCTCTTCTGCCACTCAAAATACCTCCCTCGCTGTAACAGAAACTTCCATAACACTACATTATAGGTGGTGTTTTCTCCATACACTACAACATGCACACAGTGAAGCATAACTACACCACCATGCCTGAGCCACTAAGATGCACAGGAAGGTTAGTAAGAGGGAGGAGTGGGGGATAAGAGGATGTTAGAGATGTTTTGATGTGTGTGATGTGCCTACAATTGTGTACTAGCATTAACAACTTGTGTTGTATATGTCAGGTTCAGGACACTTTATCTTACTAAATAAACATGGTCAAGCAAAGAAACGAGACGCAGACGGCAAATATGCAGTTAATAGACTTTTGCCGCAAAAGGGAAGCACCGCGAGAAAGCAACCTATCACCAGCGTCACTCTCGGGGAAACTTCAACAGATTCTAAAAGCATAGTCTCTTTATTGAAACACACACACACACAAAGATTCACAGTTGTTGATACTAAAAGACATCTGGTGTTTGGTTTATGCCTACACTGAAAAAGGAGGGCAGAGAGCAGGTCGCAGGGCGACGTGTACTTTGACTGACCTCGAAACTAGGACACTTGGAGCTTTAAGATATACAGCCGTGGAGACTTTATGGCGGTGCTAACAGCTTTAAAGAAACATAGTTGGTTAAATGTGCATAAGATTATAAAATATAATAAGCATGTAAGAATATACGACAAGCAAGATATGAATATATAATAAGCATGAAAGTTATAATATTTTAAGACACTACTACAGAGAAATATAAAATAAAAGACTTATAAAAATGAATTTCTCTGTCAGTATACATTGCATGATTTTATATTTACAAAAAGGTAGAAAGTAGTAAAAAAATGAAGTTTTTTTGTATTTTTTAACTGAAAATATAGGTTTGTTTGACAACTGATGTGTACATATTTACCAACCAATTTAATACTTACGATTTAGTTGACTCTGTACATGAAGATTCTTTTGAATGTTGGACTGATATCCTGTGTTTTTTATATTTCTGCCAAAATTGTGAATGGTAATATTCAAATAGTGACACAGTGTCTTTTGCAGCATTAAAACCCATGAACTGCGCTTCTCACGGGCAATGATCTTTGCCATCGAGGAGATAAACAACAGCAGGGAGCTGCTGCCAGGAATCAAACTCGGTTATCAGATCTATGACTTGTGCGGCTCGGTGCCCGTGGCGGTGCATGTGGCATTCCAGCTTTCAAATGGCCTGGACCCGGTGTTTTACACCAGTGACAATTGCTCACAATCTGGTCTGGTGATGGCTGTCGTTGGAGAGTCTGCGTCCTCACCATCCATCAGCATGTTGCGCATCACTGGGCCATTTAACATCCCTCAAGTAAGTATTTAGATTTTCTGGGAATTTTTTTGTAATAGCCTATGGACCAGTGCTTTTTTCTATTAAATAAATACACTTTTGTTTCCTTTAGGTGAGCCATTTTGCCACTTGTGCATGTCTGTCCAATAAGCAGCAGTACCCAAATTTCTTCAGAACCGTCCCTAGTGATCAGTTCCAGGCTGAAGCGCTGGCCAAGCTGGTAAAACACTTTGGCTGGACTTGGATAGGTGCTGTCCGGTCAGATTCAGACTATGGCAATAATGGTATGGCGTCTTTCCTGGACGCACCACGCAAAGAGGGGATCTGTGTGGAATACTCTGAATCTTTCTATTGGACCAACCCACGTAGCAGGGTCCAGAGAGTAGCTGATGTTATCCGCAGGTATGACGTTTCCTTTGCTGATACTGACCCTCTGTACACAAAACCTGATCAAAAATTTTCTTTAATCTTTTCCTTCAACAAAATTGTTAAGATGGAAGATTGTTATTATCTCATTGGCAAATTGGAAATGTTCAATTACAAATCAAATGTTTATTTCTCTCATATTTAATATTGTAAGAAAAATGGTCCATCAGACAAACTACTAAAGTATCTTATATGTCATGTTTGTTTGGTTTACTATCTCAATATGAATTTTAAAAACCTAAATCTTTCTTCAGGTCGACAGCTATGGTTGTTGTTGCTTTTGCAGCCTTTGGAGACGTGAGGCTTCTGCTGGAGGAGCTGTTGCTTGAGCCTTCTCCACCTCGCCAGTGGATAGGCAGTGAAGCCTGGGTAACAAACACTGACTTGCTGAAGTTCAATTTCTGTGGCGGAGCCATCGGATTTGGCATTCAGAAATCCGTCATCCCAGGTCTGAGAGACTTCTTGCTGGATCTCTCTCCATCTAACGTGGCTGCCTCCCCAGTGCTTACTGAGTTCTGGGAGGATGCATTCAACTGCAGGCTGGGAAAAAGTGAGTTTTGCTGATTTTTATCGTAGGAGCGACTCACAGTTGGATTCTTGTGGTTGTATTGTGTTGTTTTTTTTATTGTCTCTCTGAGTGGAATATCCTGTGTTCAGCAGGTACTTTAAGACCAAACACCAGATTGACAGGTACATTACCAAGATAAGCTGCATCTCATCTCTGTAAATGATTTGTTATGATGATCTTTCAGGTCAAGTTTAGGCAATCTGCTGTATTTGTGAAGATTGTGTATGAACCTTGCTGCAGTGGTTTCACAATGTCAACACAAAGACACAAGCCTACCGAGCTAACGTACTATTCAATGTCTTAAATTGTACTTACTTGCATGTATTAGTTATAGAACGCATGCTGTTCTTGTGATAGTGACAGTGATTTGTGATCATTATTGTGTTTACATTTTTAAGTTCTTTATTGTAATATGCACAACAATTACAGAGAAGTAGTCCTTGGAAATGAAAATCTAGATCTCAGGCTCCCCACAAAAATGCTCATTAAATTTGTGAAAAAAGACAATCCTGCAATAAAAATTTAAATTTAAATCTCAATAGCACAAAGTTAATATATAAGGGTACAATATTTTTTTATTTATATATATATATATATGTGGTAGATGAAATGTACAATACTTGCAAAAAGAATAAACTTTAATATCATCAGAAATGTAGTAAATGTATGCGTACATGACAAGTTGTAAAGTATACAGGTTAAGTGAGAGTATGGTCATCATTAGGTCAGGAGTTCAAAGGTCTTATGGCCTGTTTGATGAAGTTGTCCCTGTGCCTGGTAGTGCAGAAACCAGATGCTGTGTAAGCATCTGCCAGACAGTTTGTGGCTGAGGTGATTTGGGTCTCTGATAATCCTGTTGGCCTTTTTACCTGCACAGATGAGGGTTAGAGGTCCTCCTCAAAACAGAAAATATTTAATTAAAGAAAAATAATGTGTTTGTCTTTTATAAATGTTGCTAATTGTCTGATCAATGATTTGTGTTAATGTGAGCTTGCTTACATAAAGGTTAAAAAATATGACTGACAAACTGAAAAATTTTACTATTGAAACTACTGTTGCTTTCTCTGGAGGGAACTACTAGAACTGTCGGGTCCTTGTTAATTATGTGGTCTAGTGAGGTCTAGACCTATCTGTAAAGTGTCTCAAGATAATTCTTGTTATAAATTGATACTATAAAAAAATTGAAATTGAATTGAAAGAAATTACAGACTTGTCTGCAAAACAATGCTGTGAATTGTAATGTCAAATGAGCAACAATAAACTGTAGCTATGAGTTCCTACAAGGCATGTGTGGCCTGTAAAATGGAACAAAAAAGAACAATAAACATAAGAAATAATGATAATGTGAAGGCTAAAAAAGACCTTCCTTTGTCTTTGTTTGTTTTTAGATGCAGCCACAGACGAGAGTGTGTGATGGAACTGAAGATATAAAGACGCTCCAGAGCCCGTACACTGACACGTCTCAGCTCCGGATCACTAACATGGTATACAAGGCTGTTTATGCAATAGCTCATGCCATTCATAAAGCAGTGTGTCAGGAAACAAATTCTACAACTCAGTGTGACAAATTCACCAGGAAAGAGTCCAAAGAGGTCAGTTGAACATATGTGCTTACAACAACATCTTGATTTTTTGGTGATTTTAGCATCCGCTTGTGCTGTCTTGACTATATTTTAGCTTCAGATTTTTCAAAGATACTTTATACTTTTAACCCTTCACGTGCGCTAACAGAACCTAGATACAATAAGGGACATGCTCATGACTTGGTGTTGTACTATGGCATTATGATCAGCGATGTTGTATGCAAAGAAAGTGTGATTTCCAATAATAAGTACCTTCCTTTTGACACTATTGTCCATAACACCGACAATAACAATAATATAGTCCTGTCCTATTTTTGCATTTTAAATTTTTACTCATTCAACTAATTTCTTCTGAAGTATGTGATGTCATTCCTGCCTCTGACTCTAAAATGGTTTTAACGCTTCAATGACTATTAATGATGCCATTACTACTTTTAACTCAACATGTTAAAATATTCTTGACATTGTAGTATCTTTAAAATTGAAAAAAAAATCCCAAACTAAACATTAGCCCTGGTTATCCAATGATATCTGATCACTTGAACATCTGTGTTGTAAAGCTCAACCAAAATGGAGGTGCAATAGACTACAGACCTATTAATGAACAATTTTAATCAAACGGTGAAATTGGCAAGATAATGGTATTATTGCCTCATTAATAATTATCATATATCCATTCCAAGACTCCGCTTTACACTTCAAGTCCACCTGCTATTATTGAATCATCAATTGACAAATGTGAACAGTTTACTTTTTTTTTTCTATGACAAAATTTAAAAAATATTTCAACTGCTGCCTGGACTGTCATGGAACCGCCTCCTCCTAGTATAAACTACCTTAACTTCTTTCGATAAGCTAACAATATAAACATTACTAAAACCATTTTTTAAATGAAGAACTCAACCTATTGTTAGATCCCGGTAATCCCCTGTGAAGGGGGTACTGGACCAGCTCTCTGTTTAAAGGGTCAAATCCTCTTAAACCTATGGGTATTACCCTACTAGGGATGACAGAAGACTGTTTAAGCTGGTGTCGAAGAGATTCGCCTAGCTTCTAACTGTCTTCATCCGGGCGTCTACCCTGCTTTCTCGCAAGCTGTTGCTCAACTTTAGATTTCACAACAAGCTGAACATGTCTTGACTTGTTTGTCCAGTTGCTCCTTTTCACAGCTCTATCAATCTCCACATTTCGTCTCTTAATAATTAGTCTTTAGCATTTAGTTGCACAGTTCTTTTGGAAGCTCTCTAGGCTTCAAACATTATGATTAGATAATACATATTATTCAGTTAATCAACCCTTGTTAATAGAAAATACATGTCATTCAGTTGATCCATCATTATTTCTGAGACGTACTTCTTGTTAGTTAATCACACATCATTTCTGGGAATACTTGGTCACCCAATATGTTATTCAGCTCGGAAAAGTACCCAGCAGCCTAGGACAGCATATGTTATTTAGCTAGGAAAGTACCCTTCAGCCCAGGATTGTTACAATACATTTTTGGAAAGTCCATGTTTAACCCATGATGCTCCCTGTCCGGGTGGCGTGATCTCAACTCACTTGACACTATCTTCTTCCTAATAGCAACCCTCAGCATAACCTGTCCATTTCTGATGGATGTATGACTCCTTACTTTCTGGTGGGTCATTATGTTAGAAAAACAATTTAAACAATAATTTCCTCTTTTAAGGCTTTTAATCAGGTTTTAGCATAGGAACTGCATGCCTCCGTGTTTTTAATATTGTTCTTTTAGCAGATGACTATGGTCAACAAACATTTTAATCCTGTTGGATTTGTCTGTGGCGTTTGACACCATTGACCATAGTATTTCAATTCAACTCTTGTGACGTGGTTTTAGTATGGTTATGTTCTTATCTGTCTGGAAGGTCTTTCTGTGAGGATTACATTACAATGGGTTCCACAGAGTTCCGTTCATGGGCTATTCTCGATTTACATGCTATCGCTCGGTCAAATTATTAGGAAGCACAAAATCGAGTATCATTTCTATGCCAATGACACACAATTGTATATTTCTGTTGACTGTTACGGCACCAAATACTTAGGCAACATCCCCTTGTGTATTGCAGACATCAATAATTGGATGGCGTCAAACTTTCTACAGCTAAACGCTAATAAAAATGAAGTTATTATCATAGGTCCAGAGTGATTGAAGAAAATCATATTTCTTCCTGACTAGGTCCCCTCTTATCTTCTAAATAAGAAAAGAAAATCAAAAATGAGGTCATATTTATCTGCAAAAAAATAGAAACAGTCATACAGGCATTCAATTCATTTAATCCCAGTTAGATTACGGCAATTCACTTTTCTCATGCCTCTCACAAAAAAACATGAATACACTTCAGCAAATGGCTCCGAGTCAGTTTTAGATAAAATATTAACATTTTATTGATCACTTTTGAGTCTCTAATGGGATTAGCTCCAAAATATATAGATGAGCTTCTTACCCCATACATGCCTAAATACCTTAGATCCTCTATAGGTCACTTTTGGTCTATCTCTGGTCACACCTTAAAATTAAAGGTGATCAAGCCTTTTCTGCACAAGCCCCTAATTTCTCTCACTTACTTGTTTCCTTTACTTCATTCTCACAGGTTCTTTCTCAGCTGAAAAAATATTTTTTTCCCGAAATGGGTACGATGTGTCATTTGATGACAACGGCGATCCTGTTGCCAGATACGAGCTGGTTAACTGGCAAAAAAGTGAGAGTGGCGACAGTAGGGCAATACGATGCATCACTGCCGGTGGGCCAGAAGTTCTGTATCAATAGGAACCTAACCTGGATAAACGATGGCATACAAGTAAGGAGCACAAACCTAACAGTTTAACATCAAATATGGTGATCTAAAAGAGTATGATATGTGAACATTGAAAACACAGCCTATTGAATTACTCTTCAAGAGAGCCATTACAATATTGGATAACAAAGCATTATTATTTTATCACTGTAGCATACTGGAAAACACAAACTATTGAGTTTTGACAATTTTAAAATTTTTACGTAGGCCTGTTTTATATAAGGCCATACATCATTATGTCCCTCTCCCACTGAATGACTTATTTCAAAGAATTGAGAGTGGTGCTAGTACAAGGGCCTCCACCAAAGGGGACTGTGTAATACATTTTAGGAGCACCACATTTGGACCATAGATTGTATTCTAATGGACAA
Organism: Etheostoma perlongum; assembly: GCA_026937815.1. NCBI lineage: Eukaryota > Metazoa > Chordata > Actinopteri > Perciformes > Percidae > Etheostoma > Etheostoma perlongum. The sequence goes on from CM049373.1 coordinate 11,555,523, forward strand.
CGCATCACCAAAGTACTGCAAATGAAGAAATGCCTTAAACCTGCATTCTATCTGAATTCCAGCAGAGGGCGACAAGGGCGGTTTCAAAAAGAAGGTTGGTTTCTGTAGTCTATAAGAAAGTGACCCACTTCTCACTAGATTTAGTACCTCAGTAACAGGGCCTGAAGTTAACTATTTTGACTACATTTTGACCACTGTGGCAGGTGGATTATAAAATCCAGTCACTTTTTACCAGCCATTTTTTGCCTCATAAAGGTGAAAAAGAGGAATTGCTGTTTCTCTATGAGAATTACCGGTATATCCTGACCTATCGTGAAAATCTTTTTACAACGTAAATTGATGTTAAAATGTATACAGGTTGGTAGGACGGTCTGAAATGTTTTGCACGGTCTGTGCATTTGCCTTTTTAATTTCAGGCCCTGCTCATTAAACATTTTCATAATGAGTTTATGGTCTCAATTGCTAGTTTTAAATCTAGTGCAACATAGATTTTTTTTAAAATTATGGTCTTATTTATTTTTATATTGACGATTAAAGCCGGGGGGGGGGGTTAGGGCTGGGCTATGATGTGATTACCAATGAAAGTGTGTAACGTAATGTAGAGTGTAAGCAGCTCCTCCCTCACTCCTCCCTCTTGTCTAAAATCTTCACATCCGCACTGGGATGGCTGCGCCCATCATGGCAAACTCAACGACTCATAGCAGATCTCTCCATACCAATGGATGACATCAAATATGTGCTGTCCATTAAAATACAGTCAATGATTTGGACAAACTGTTTTGTCAGTAAAGGGAAATAAATATTGGAATAGCCTAACCCCCACATACATCAATTTAAAAACTCATTTAATTTCTGGCTTTTAGAAAACCAAAGATCCACTCACTTTTAACTTCCTCACACATTTCATTATGTGTGACAATCACATGTTCTGTTGTATTTTGTCTTGACTCTCAAACTACGAGGGTGTTGCATGCACGTTTCCATGCAATGTTTTTTTATTTTTATTTTTTGTGTCGACCTTGGGACAATAGATGAAAATTAGCTATGGTGCTTACTCTAGCATATTTACATTGTGTACTTGTACTAATGTCCATTAATATGCACTGTCCCTATCTAGTATATAAACAATTAAATAAAAAGAATATACTTTTTGCTGAGCACATCCAACACAGTCTTCATCTTTTTGATTTTATATTGTTTTTCTTTTTACATTAAATAATTTCTTCTTTTTTTTGTGATCTTTAAAAACGTCCAGAGCAACAGAATAGTTATGTTTAATAATCTGGTTTAAGCAAGGGAAGACCTCAATGTCTAAATATTTAAACTGCTTAACAATGGGCAGTCGGCAGAGATGATTCAGTTGCGGGAAGAATCATTTAAATGTAATGCAGATTTTGACCAGTTAATATTAAAGCCTAATAAGCTTCCATATTCCTCCCATAATGATAGAAGGTGAGGTAGAGAACGAGGGGGGGTGTCATCTGCAAATAATGATAGATAATACTCTGTATAACAAATGCATATTGGTTACACATCGACATAATCGATTGGCAAATGGCTTTAACGAGCGGCTCTAGAGAAATAACAAATAATGCAGGAATCATGGGGCAACCTTGGTGGGAGGATCTAAAAACTGGAAATAAAGAGGAGGAGGTGTATCTGGTTAAGATTCGGGCTGAGGGATACAAAAATTTAATCATACCATTACAACTTTTAACAAAGCCCATCACCTCTAAGACTGACTATAAAAAGTTTTCTAATTTTGCCATATGAGACTCCAAACAACGGGCTATGAGCTTTGCAAAGATTTTGATGTCAGCTTTAAGCAAACTCAGAGGTCGATAGCTAGAACACAAGGATCCTTATTTGTTTTCTAGAGTAAGGAAATTAAGGCTGTGTTAACATCCGTTGAGAAGTCACCCTTTCCAATAGAGGTTAATCATGTCAAGAATGAAAGGGCCCAGCTATTCCCAAAAAGTTGCATAAGATTCAGGGGGAATCCCATCAAAGCTGGGTGATTTTCCTCCTGTGCATATTCTGTACTGCCACACTTAACTATTAGTAATCAATTTGTCCAAGCTAGATTCCTCTGCTGATAATTGAGGCAAGTCACGTAGATTTAACCAACTGTCACAGTGGTTTATCCAAAGTAACCTCAGTTTCATACAAATTGGAATAAAATGTCTGAAAGGATTTATTTACTTTGACAGGATCAGTTCTAATGTTACCATCGGAGGATTTAATAGTGGGAATATCTACAAAATAATCACTGGATCTTAATCTCACAGCGAGAAGGTGACTAGGTCTAGCACCCTGAAAGTGATAGCGCTGTCTTGCTCTGTGAATTAGAAATGCAGACGTCTGTTTCAGAATGTTGTTTACTTTTTTCTGATCTGGTGAACTCAGCTTCAGCGTTTTGAAGTTTCAGTGATGTAGCTTTGAATGCATTAGAGCAGAAAAGTATGTTATAGCTCCTAATAAAACCTTTTATCGTGTCCCACAATATCCTAGGGTCTTCTACAGAGCCAACATAAATTTCTGCAAATATCTGATATTCTGCAATAAACTGAGTCATACAAGATTCATTTTTCAGTAAAGAAGTATTAAAGTACCATCTAGATAGCTGACCAAGGGTGGCAGTGCAAAGAACACCTTTATGGTCAGACAATGCCATTAAAAGTAACATTGCTTTATCAATTGGATGAAATAATTGAGGGGATGTAAAAAGCCAAATATTTATAAGCCCCAAGCTGCTGACACATGATTTTAGAGCATTTGTAGCCTGAGCCTGGTCCCTAGTGGCCTTTGCATTTGACCAATCAATATTTAGGTCCCATACAGCAATGAAATCTGCACCAACAATAAAAGAACAGTCCGTCAACTCCAGCATTTGATTGGTGAGTGTATTAGCAAAATTGTCATCAAAAACATATGGCACTTAAGCTTACACAAGTGCAATTTTCCTAGCACCAAACTGTTGTGGAAATCACAATGCTGCCTGTATCATCTGACCAAGAGGACAACACTTTAAGTGGGAGGTTCCGTTTGAAAACAATGGCTACTCCTTTTGTTTAAGAACTTGCTGAGGAGGATGCCATTGTGTGATAGAATCTATTGGCTAAATGGCCGGTATCTCCTGTATGACTGGTGTGGCCTGTAATAATGCAATGTCAACATTTCTCTTTTTTAGTAAGCCCAGAGTGCTGGTACATTTATGAGTAGAATTAAATGCACCCCAATTCCAAACCAAAAATGAAAGATCATCCAGTATCAATTAAGCTACGTTCTAAATGAAAGTATATGTGGAAATTGCTATTGCCTTTCATTTTGTTAAATCTACGTTAAAAAATGGAACACCAGCCCATAATTACCTGATTGTCACAGTACGGTTCCATATTAGATTAACATTAAAATAAACGTCTTTCTCGTCAACAGAAACAAAAAGCACAAAACAGCAAGCACTTTGTAACGGAAACTCTAGCCTGGGAGTGACCCAGCTAACGTGTGGAGATGAGGCCATATTAAACTAAGTTGACATAGCACTCAGAAACACAGTGTCTGAAATCATGTCAGACAACAGTACAATAAAATCAAAACAAATTAAGGAAACAAGACAAACCAATGGTCCGTGTTCATCGGGCAGTTGTTTCAGTCTTGATCCTCCTCCACGGCGCCCTGAAAGAATCTGATGCGTCGGCTCTTCCCGCCGCAGCAGGAGGACTGGGCGCAGCCAGGTTCACGTAGTCCTCAGCATACCCGGCAGAGGTGAAAGCTCTGTACTGGGTGCCTTCCCTGATCTTCAGGTTTGTTGGATGAAGCAGGAAAAAAATCCAGACCCTTGACCCATGCTGAATTTATGGCTTGATAAAAAGCCTGGCATCTTTTTACCATGTAGTTGCTGTAATCCGGGGAGAATTTTGCAGCCTTCAATGATGAGCGGAGATTTCCGTGCAGCAAGCATGTTGAAAATCAGAGTATTAATCTTATAATCTCTATCTGAACATCCGCTAGTTTTGGGAGCCACTTAGGCAGCGAGCGTGAGAGATACTAGATAGCATTAGAACCTTCTAGCCCCTCTTTCAACCTGACGATGCGGAAGTTGCAGCTTCGGTTTCTGTCCTCCATATCTGTTCTGTATCTCCACATCTAGTTTTTAGGTCATTGACGTCCAATCTGAGAGAGCCAAGGCTTGCATTCAGAGATGCCGTCTCTAGTTGAGCATGGTTAGCAGTTAGCTTCTTATCGTTGACTGGATCTGAGAAAAGCGTAGCTTGAGGTAGCTTTTCTATTTCTCCAGTACTGCCTCTGGAATAGCATCAGTATCGTTGCATTGTGCTCTGCCTTTGACTGCTATTCCACCTTAAGTAACTATATTGAACATACAGTGATAGAATACTGGAGTAGGAACCATATAAAACTATTTGGCTAAATTGAGTTAAGAGCTTCACCTCAAGCCGCCATCACCATCCAGCTGATCACGTGACTCAATATTTTCTTGTTTTTTTACACATATGTAGGTATTTGTTTCTCTCCTTTTCATAAATTAGTTCCTGTTTCAATAATATTTTTATTATATAATACGTATTACAAATGTGCACCTTAAGGTCCTCTGTTTTAATCCATTATTAAAGAATTATTGCATTACTGCAGAATTAGGTCTCTCTACACTGTTATACCGAATTAGTTGACTTAAATAGAAATTTGTGTGGAAACCCATTGGCTTAAGGTTTTACACGAGGTAAAACTTAACAGGTTAAGTTGTATTAACGCAGATTTGTAAGTTGTTGCAGTAGACAAAATCATTAGTAAACATAAATTATTTGTTTCTGGAGTTATGTTGTTTAAAATAAGTATATTAAAATAAACATTCTAAGAAACATAAGTAATATAAATCACTGTCAAATGGAGAATTAGTTGATATATATATACTGTATTGTTTTATCCTTCATGTCAGTATGACCTTAACAATATTGTATATAATAAATATTTCCATGGAACATATCAGAAATAAATCTACACTTAATCAACATGATCCTATACCCTATGCTTCATTGTGTATTTCACTCAGAAGACAATCTGTGCATCTTTTGCACATGCCTAACCTACTTCTCTGCTTACTGTAATATGATCTGTGCACGACATACTTTAGCTGATTATCACAAACAACTAATGGGATTTAGTAAACAATATGGTGTTTAATAAAACATGTAAGAATAACTAGTGACCGTTTTCTTGAATTCTACCAACTGCAGCTATAAGGCAGATTATATTGTACATGCAGCCCACAGAAAAGAGTTAGGCATGAGTCAATCAAATGCCACTAGATGAGGCCATCCTCTCTCTGATGTACAGTAAGATGACAAATAGTAAAATGAGGGAAACTTTTGTCTAAACATCAAAACATACATGCAATATACACACATGATGTGGAGATATTTGCAATTGTGGCCTCCAGTTTTGGACTAATACTGTGTATATTTGGACAAATTAAGGAAGATATTTTGACTCTGTTTTAAAGCTTTAGAAAATGTAGCCATGAGGGGAGTCTTTGGTCAATCACAGGTCATTTCAGAGGGACAGAGCGTTCATATTGACTGATCTGCAGATGCATTGCTCGTGCAACATAGAGGGGAGAAGGAGGGCTGCGGAAAGAGGTCTCTACTTCAATTTCTGGCATTTTTCTTGCATTCTACCCGCTGCAGCTTCAATGCAGATTATATTGTATATGCATCCCATAGAAAATACTTAAACATGAGTTAATCAAACGCCCCTGGAGAAGGCCATCCTCTCTGTGATGTACAGTAAGATGACGTACAGTAGAAGGAGGGGAGCTTTTGTCTGAAAATCTATAAAACACATGTAGTACGCCCACATGCTGACACTTGAGGGATGGAGATTTCTGCTCTCTGTATTGGTCTGTTCCTGTCTCTGGGTTTGTGTGAGCTGAACTCAGCTCTTTTCCTAAATGATTCTGTGGATGATGTTAAACAAAGGGCTGGGTTTACAGAGGATAGGACTGGTGCTGGGGTCAGCTCTCAGACTTTATCTGTGAAATGTAAGCTCCAGGGTCCCAGTCGTCTCCCTGTGTTCTCAACGGATGGTGACTACGTTATTGGGGGTGTTTTCTCCATACACCAATATGTTTACACAGTGAAGAATAACTACGCCACTATGCCTGAGCCACTAAGATGCACAGGGAGGTTAGTAAGATTAAAAAGTGTGGGATAAGACCATTTAGACTCTCTATGGAAAAAAATGTTTTGATTTGTATGATGTGCACAATAATATTGGAAAGGGTTTGTGTAGTATTAATGACTAAAATGTTCATTAAATGCCAAATCACTACTTGGCCGTATAAAGATAAGATAAGATGACATAAAATAAAAATAAGATCAACCTTTATTGATCCCTTAGAGGGGAAATTCAAATGTTGTGTAAAATGCAAGTAATGTATTCATAAAATAGTAAAGAATAGTAGAATAGTAGTAATAGAATAGTAGTAGTAGATTAAATAGTAAATGAACATGTTTTTTTAATATTTCTTAAATAAAAATATATGTTTAACAAAAGATTAACACATACATGTACCACACAAATACATACTTGAGATTTAGTTAACTGTGCAATACGATTCTTGTGAATGTTGGACCGATGTCTAATCTTGTGTTTTTTATATTTCTGTTAAAATTGTGAACTGTAATATTCAAATATTGTCTGTTTGCAGCATTAACACCAATGAACTGTGCTTTTTTAAGTTCTCCCAAATCATGCATTTCTGTTAAAATTGTGATTTGTAAAATTCAAACAGTGACTTGAGTGTCTGTGTGCAGCCTTAACACCCGGGAACTGCGCTTCTCAAGGGCAATGATCTTCGCCATCGAGGAGATAAACAACAGCACGGAGCTGCTGCCAGGAATCAAACTCGGTTATCACATCTATGACTCATGCGCCTCGGTGACTGTAGCGGTGCATGTGGCATTTCAGCTTTCAAATGGCCTGGACCCGGTGTTTTATACCGGCAACAATTGCTCACAATCTGGTATAGTGATGGCTGTCGTTGGTGAGACTGGGTCCATGCCATCCATCAGCATGTCGCGCATCATCGGGCCCTTTAACATCCCTCAAGTAAATATTTTGGATTGCTGTGAAACTTTTTGTAATTTAGACCTGTGCTGTCTTTGCCTGTCCCGAGAAATAATAACAGTGTTGTTGTTTTAATAGGTGAGCCACTTTGCAACTTGTGCATGTCTGTCCAATAAGCAGCAGTACCCAAATTTCTTCAGAACCGTCCCTAGTGATCAGTTCCAGGCTGACGCGCTAGCCAAGCTGGTAAAACACTTTGGCTGGACTTGGATAGGTGCTGTCCGGTCAGATTCAGACTATGGCAATAATGGTATGGCGTCTTTCCTGGAAGCAGCACGCAAAGAGGGGATCTGTGTGGAATACTCTGAATCTTTCCATCGGACCAACCCACGTAGCAGGATCCAGAGAGTAGCTGATGTTATCCGCAGGTATGATGTTCTTTTTGCCTACACTGACCTACACAAAAGCACAACAACAATGTTCTGTTAAGTATAAGATGGAAGATATTTGTATTACCTCAGTGGCCAATTAGAAATGTATATATTTTTCATCCTGTTTATTTATTACTGATGTTAATAAATGGTCAGTCAGACCAAATACTAAAGTATCCTATCTTGACATATATTTAAAAACTTGTTTCTTCAGGTCGACAGCTATGGTTGTTGTTGCATTTGTAGCCTTGGGAGACATTAGGATTCTGCTGGAGGAGCTGTCACTCAAGCCTTCTCCACCTCGCCAGTGGATAGGCAGTGAAGCCTGGGTAACAGACCCAGAATTGCTGAGGTACAGCTTCTGTGCTGGAGCCATCGGATTTGGCATTGAGCGATCCGTCATCCCAGGTCTTAGAGACTTCTTGCTGGATCTCTCTCCTTCTAAAGTGTCTGCCTCTCCAGTGCTTACTGAGTTCTGGGAAGGTGCATTCAACTGCAGGCTACGGAAAAGTGAGAATGTTTCTTAGATTTTTAGCATAGGACAGTTGGACTTTTTTGGTTATGTTGTGTTGTTTTTTTGGATGTCTATCTGAGTGGATTGTCCTGTGTTAAAGACTCTGCTTTAAGACCAAACCACACATTGACAGTGAAATTAACAACATTGATCAAAGACATGAGTTGGACATAAGGTGCATTTCATCTCTTTAATTAAACTCACTTTTAATGATCATCTCTCAGGAAAAATGTGCGCACTCTGCATTCTTGTTGAGGATTATGTATGAACTTTGCTAACACTGAAGTCCTGAGCACAAACACACAGTAGACATTCTCCTGCCCACCAAGCTTAAGTAGCCTACTAATCAATTTCTTAAAGTGCACTTACTTGAATGTATTAGTTACATTGTATAGTGTGAAGTTGTTATTATAGTGACAGTGATTACTTATCATTTATTAGTTGTAATTTTACAGAAAAGTAGTCATTGGTAAAAATAATCTTGATCTTAGTTTCCCTTCAACAATGAATATGTATAAATAGAAAATCATGCAATAAAAATGAAAATCTAAGACATTAAATAGTGCAAAGTTAAAATATATGGGTTAACATATATGGTATAAAATAAAAATATATACTGTATGTTAGAGTGTGTACAGTACTTGCAAAAGAATAAACTTTAATGTCAGCAGGAATGTGGTAAATGCATGCTTAATAGGAAATTGTAAAGTATACAGGTTAAGTGACAGTATAAAGTATGAAAGGTTGACAAGTTCAGCAGTCTTATCGTCTGTTTGATGAAGTCCCTGAGCCTGGTAGTGCAGGAACCAGATGCTGCGTAAGCATCTGCCAGACAGTTTGTGGCTGAGGTGATTTGAGTCGCTGATAATCCTGTTGGGCTTTTTCCTGCACCACTGCGGGTTAGTTCCTCCTTAAAACAGTGTTTAAAGGAAATACATGTTTGGCTTTTAAAAATATGACTTAATTTTTGATGACTGATTTATGTGTTGGATTACATGAAGGTTGAAAAAATATGACTGACACAAACTGAAACAGCCACTATTTCAAAAAGAAAATAAATGTAGACAAAACAGTGCTTTATGGTGTACTACATTTAAAACTAAAAATTAATATGCAACAATATAGCTACAGTGAGGGAAATAAGTATTTGAACACCCTGCTATTTTGCAAGTTCTCCCACTTAGAAATCATGGAGGGGTCTGAAATTGTCATTGTAGGTGCATGTCCACTGTGAGAGACATAATCTAAAAAAAAAATCCAGAAATCACAATGTATGATTTTTAACTATTTATTTGTATCATACAGCTGCAAATAAGTATTTGAACACGTGGAAAATGTTAATATTTGGTACAGTAGCCTTTGTTTGCAATTACAGAGGTCAAACTTCTCCTGTAGTTTTTCACCAGGTTTGCACACACTGCAGAAGGGATTTTGGCCCACTCCTCCACACAGATCTTCTCTAGATCAGTCAGGTTTCTGGGCTGTTGCTGAGAAACACAGAGTTTGAGCTCCCTCCAAAGATTCTCTATTGGGTTTAGGTCTGGAGACTGGCTAGGCCACGCCAGAACCTTGATCTGCTTCTTCCAGAGCCACTCCTTGGTTATCCTGGGTGTGCTTCAGGTCATTGTCATGTTGGAAGACCCAGCCTCGACCCATCTTCGCTCTAACTGAGGGAAGGAGGTTGTTCCCCAAAATCTCGCAATACATGGCCCCTGTCATCCTCTACTTAATACAGTGCAGTTGCTCTGTCCCATGTGCAGAAAAACACCCCCCCAAAGCATGATGCTACCACCCCCATGCTTCACAGTAGGGATGGTGTTCTTGGGATGGTACTCATCATTCTTCTTCCTCCAAACACGGTTAGTGGAATTATGACCAAAAAGTTCTATTTTGGTCTCATCTGACCACATGACTTTCTCCCATGACTCCTCTGGATCATCCAAATGGTCATTGGCAAACTTAAGACGGCCTTGACATGTGCTGGTTTAAGCATGGGAACCTTCCCTGCCATGCATGATTTCAAACCATGACGTCTTAGTATATTACCAACAGTAACCTTGGAAACGGTGGTCCCAGCTCTTTTCAGGTCATTGACCAGCTCCTCCTGTGTAGTTCTGGGCTGATTTCTCACCTTTCTTAGGATCACTGACACCCCACGAGGTGAGATCTTGCATGGAGCCCCAGTCCGAGGGAGATTGACAGTCATGTTTAGCTTCTTCCATTTTCTAATGTTGCTCCAACAGTGGACCTTTTTTCACAAAGCTGCTTGGCAATTTCCCCGTAGCCCTTTCCAGCTTTGTGGAGGTGTACAATTTTGTCTCTAGTGTCTTTAGACAGCTCTTTGGTCTTGGCCAGTTTAGTAGTTGGATTCTTACTGATTGTATGGGGTGGACAGGTGTCTTTATGCAGCTGACGTCCTCAAACAGGTGCATTTAATTTAGGATAATAAATGGAGTGGAGGTGGACATTTTGAAGGCAGACTAAGAGGTCTTTGAGGGTCAGAATTCTAGCTGACAGGTGTTCAAATACTTATTTGCAGCTATATCATACAAATAAATAGTTAAAAAATCATACATTGTGATTTCTGGATTTTTTTTTTAGATTATGTCTCTCACAGTGGACATGCACCTACGATGACAATTTCAGACCCTTCCATGATTTCTAAGTGGGAGAACTTGCAAAATAGCAAGGTGTTCAAATACTTATTTACTTCACTGTATGAGTTTCTACAAGACATGTTTGACAGGTTAAATGGAATAAGAAGGAGCAATAAACGCAAAGAAAGAATGATAATTTAAAGCCTAAAAAACACATGTCTCTTTCTCTGTGTTTTTAGGTGCAGCAAAAGACGAGAGAGTGTGTGATGGAACCGAAGACATAAAGACGCTCCAGAGCCCGTACACTGACACATCTCAGCTCCGGATCACTAACATGGTATACAAGGCTGTTTATGCAATAGCTCATGCCATTCATAAAGCAGTGTGTCAGGAAACAAATTCTACAACTCAGTGTGACAAATTCACCAGGAAAGAGTCCAAAGAGGTCAGTTTGAAATAAGTGAAAACCCCAATGCCCTTTTTTACTACAATGTACTTTTTATGAAATTAAGCATTGCTTTGATTTCATATTCATTAATTTAACTTTCTTTACTTTATTCTAACAGGTTCTTACTCAGCTGAAAAAAGTAAATTTCTCTCAAAATGGTTATGATGTGTCATTTGATGCCAACGGGGATCCTGTGGCCAGATACGAGTTGGTTAACTGGCAAAAGATTCAGAGTGGCAGTATTAAGTTGGTGACAGTTGGGCAATACGATGCATCACTGCCGGTGGGCCAGAAGTTCAAAGTCAACAAGAACATCACCTGGGTGGATGGTGGCACACAAGTATGGAGCACGAAAGCAATAAATATATTTAAATAAAAAAATAAAAACATTTCATCAAATATGGTAATCTTATAGGGTATGCTATGTGTATGCACATTGAAATAATTTTGAGCCACTGTACATTGCTCATGTCCATACTGGCTTTGACGAGATACATTCAGAAGTAACAATATTTTCAGTATGAAATTATTCCTTCATATTTAAAAAAAAACTATTCCCTTGCTGAGCTGTAAAGGGATAGTAACAAAAGAAACATAATTTGTTCAAAAAAGACTAACTTTGAAAGACAACCACTTGATTTGTCTAAGTCAGTCTGCTAAAACCTTATTTTGGCTTCAGCTGAACTATAGAACGCATTTGACACAAAAACTGTGCAAGTATTGTTTTAAAACAGGATTGAAAAAGCTTTGAAGCACACCTGAGCATCTGTGAGTTTGTTTGTCTTTGTGTGCCAGGTTCCTGTGTCAGTGTGCTCTGACAGCTGTCCTCCAGGAACTCGTAAAGTTCTGCAGAAAGGAAAACCCATCTGCTGTTATGATTGTATACCGTGTCCTGAGGGAGAGATTAGCAATGCTACAGGTATTGTTTTTTTTCCTGTACATAGCCAATGTACTGTGCAAAATCAAATAAACATTACAACCACTAGAATATCTTTTAATCTTATTTTTCCAGATTCCCCTGATTGTTTCCTTTGCCCCAAGGAGTTCTGGCCCAATGAAGAGAGAGACACTTGTCTCCCCAAGCCTGTAGAGTTTCTTTCCTACAACGAGGTCCTAGGAATCATCCTGGCTACATTCTCAGTTGGTGGCGCTTGTTTGGCCATTATAACAGCGGCTGTGTTCTATCGCCACAGGACATCCCCGATTGTCAGGGCCAACAACTCTGAGCTGAGCTTCCTGCTGCTCTTCTCCCTGACTCTATGTTTCTTATGTTCATTAACTTTCATTGGAGCCCCCTCTGAGTGGTCCTGCATGCTGCGCCACACAGCGTTTGGGATCACCTTCGTCCTCTGTATGTCTTGTGTTCTTGGAAAAACAATAGTAGTGTTAATGGCCTTTAGAGCTACACTCCCAGGTAGTAATGTCATGAAATGGTTTGGTCCTCCACAGCAACGAATGACTGTAGTGTCTTTCACGTTCATTCAAGTTTTAATATGTAGTATTTGGTTGGGTCTTAGTCCCCCTTTTCCAATGAAAAACCTAACTATATACAAAAAGAGAATCATTTTGGAGTGTGCATTAGGCTCAGCTGTTGGGTTCTGGGCTGTGCTCGGGTACATAGGTCTACTGGCTGTCTTTTGCTTTGTTAGCTGTCCTAGCTCGGAAATTACCTGATAATTTTAATGAAGCCAAGCTCATCACCTTCAGCATGCTGATATTCTGTGCTGTCTGGATCACATTTATCCCTGCATATCTCAGCTCTCCTGGGAAATTTACTGTGGCTGTGGAAATATTTGCCATTCTGGCCTCCAGTTTTGGACTAATACTGTGTATATTTGCTCCAAAGTGTTTCATTATATTATTTAAGCCAGAGAAGAACACCAAGAAGCATTTAATGAACAAAAATCAATCTTAAAACATCTGAGGTTTGGAAATAGTTAAGATGGCAATTTACCGTATGAAGCTTATGCTGTGCCCATCAAACAAATTCTTCATGTTTTATTGTGAATTAAGTGAATACATAAATTCAAAATACACAACATAAATGCGTGGTTCTCTCTCTTTTATAAAATAATTTCTATATCAATAATACTTCCATATACACATTAAAGGTACAATATGTAATATATTCACTGTAATAAATCAAAAAATGACCCCAATGCGTCATCAGATATTACGGCAACAATGCTAATGCCAGTATTGTCTCCTGGCATTTTATGTCATTTCAACATCCGTGTACTCACATTGAATTTTATAACTAGAGTATCCAAGTTGGTTACTGAAACAAAGTGAGACACAGCCAGTAAAATTATCCTGACTGGTCCTAGCTAACGCCACCATGCTAACCTTGCTAATGTTACCGGAGGACCAGGCCAGCGGGCCACAGCTGTTCACAATGTGAAGCCTGTTTGGCTGCTATAATCATCAATGGTGAGCTATTTTAAGCCAAGAGAGAGGGGCTGTAAATTGGGAAGAGAGGACTGTGAGTTTGCAGTGTGCTTAGAGATTGTTGTCGTAATTCTAAGCCAATAAAGTGTGTTCAGTCGGGTGGCAGCCCAGTCTCATGGCAAATGGTTACGTTATTTAATTATTGATTTGTGTACAGGTCACGTTAATGTTGTTATTTTTCTGTGTTGATTACGAATTTGGATGTGGGAAGCCTATTTCGTGATCGATTTGGGTAGGGAGTAGTACTGAAAAGTAAAACACTGGACTTTCAACCCGGAGACCAGGGATCTCTCTCTTGCTAACCACAACTGTCCTGTTGTTGTCGGCGTGTCGTGCATGCGATGGTTCCTTTCCATGGTCTTTTTATCCTAACGACTTTACGTGTGGAACTAGGTTGAACCCAAATGCAAAAAATACAGAGCCAAAAATGATAGTTTAACAGGTTTATTCCAATGTCCAAGGTAGGGGATGCAAAAGGGAAAAGACTAGTCCAAAATCCAATGGGAATCTGGGGTACAGTGCGTGTGGTACCGTGTTTCTGAGGATCCGTGTCCAATAATCCAGAGATCCAGTGTGGAGAGCAGGAGTGGTGGATAGCAGGAGTGAAGTGGCAGCAGAAGTCAAGTTCACAGAACTGTGGCAGACAAAGAATAATCACTACAAGCACTAGCGTGGTTGTCTTGACTATGACACAGGACTTCACTCCTGCAATTAAGGACAGACAGAGAGGAGGAGGAGAGCAGAGACAGAGTGCTACCAGCAGCAGACCTAACACAACTATCCCGTTTTTGTGGCCGGCGTCTAATGTCCCACGTGTGGCGTTTCATTTCCACATGCACATTTCATCCATCCATTGTACACGTGATAAATGAAAAAATTGTGACCTGTACATGAATCAATAAATTATAATAAGGTGACCATTTCACAAACTGGCATGAGACCTGGTTGCTGGTGGATAGGACTGCAAGGTAGTGTTATGGTAGTGTTATTTTTAGCAGTTCCTACTGTAATTCTAAGTCTAGGAAATGTGTCTGTCTGTCGGGTGGAGAGGACGGCAAGATTGTTGTGTTTTTAGCGTTCCCTACTGTAATTCTATGCCAAAAACGTCTTGCTGTCAGTTAGTTACAGAGCTCTGCGCGAGCACAGGCTTCTAGGACTGTCAATATTGCCAGCAACTAACACAGCTGTGCTGTGACGTAATGTCTGTTGTATAAGTTTGCAACAGAATGGAACCAAATGCACGGCTCAGAGTAACACATGGGTTTATTGGGAATAAATGAGAGAAGTCAGGGAGAGGGGGTGAGAGGAGTCGGACGCCAGGGCCTGGAGCGAAGGCACGAGGCTTGAGGCTAGGGAAGGAGAGGAACCTCTGGGTGGACGGTGAGACCGTGGGCGAGATGAATGAGGGAGAGGCACAAGAACCCGAGGAGCAGAGGAATTAATGAGGGAAAGGCCGGAAACGGGAGCGCAGGTGGAATGGAGCAAGAAGCCGAAAGGAGGGGACCGGGTACTGAGGCCAGCTGACTGGAGATACCGAGTGGTGAAGATGATGGTTACATGAACAAACACAAAGAGAGGGATTAGACAAAAGACAGACAAAGACAAATGCAAGGGATTTTCTGAGAAGCTGTAACGTCTGACAACAGGTTGGATGAAATAACGATCAAGCGACCCTAACCCTAACCCTATGTTAAGTACTGGTCTCGATCGGAGCTGATGACTGGCAGGTGAGTACGGCAGGAGACGTGATGATGAGATGACAAGCAGGTGTGGGAAGTCAGCCAGCCAGTGCAGGCGGGGGGGAATAAGGGAGAAATAGAGGCAGGACAAACAGAAAAAAAAACAACAGGAAACCAAAGCAGGAAACATCATGGGAAACAAAACTGAAAACAAAATAGAAAAACTCAGCCAGCCGGACCCAACCATCACAGTCTGGCTATGTGAGAAAAACGTCTAGCAACATTGTTGTGTTGTATGGATGCTGCGGTCTCAGCCTGGCAACCTTCTCCAGTATTTTTTAATTTGTACTGCAGTAACTATATTAAACACTAGCTGTCAGTATTACATATTACACCTTTAATATGGGGTTAAACCACACAACCCAGTAAATGTGTGTATGTAACTGTTATACCAGATAAAAAGGAAAAAGGTATATTTAGGAAGCCATCTTGCCTCTGTTTTAAGGCCATAAGGGCAAACTTTGATCAATCACAGGTCATTTCAGAGGGATGGAGCGTTCATACTGACTGTCCTGCAGATGCATTGCTCGTGCAACAGAGAGGGGAAGAGTCCTACAGAAAGAGGTGTCTAATTTAAATTCTGTAATTTTTATTGTTGCATTCTACCCACTGCAGCTTTAATGCAGATCATATTGTACATGTAGTCCACAGAAAAGACCCTGGAGAAGGCCATCCTTTCTCTGATGTACAGTAAGATGATGTACAGTAGAAGGAGGGAAGCTTTGTCTGAACATCTATAAAACACATGTAGTACGCCCACATCCAGATAGTTGAGGGATGGAGATCTCTGCTCTCTGTATTGGTCTGATCCTGTCTCTGGGTTTGTGTGAGCTGAACTCAGCTCTTGCCCTGAATGGTTCTGTGGATGATGTTAAACAAAGGGCTGGGCTTACAGAGGATAGGACTGGTGTTGGGGTCAGCTCTCAGGCTTCATCTGTGAAATGTAAGCTCCAGGGTACCACTCGTATACCTGCATTCACAATGGATGGTGACTATGTTATTGGTGGTGTTTTCTCCATACATCACTACATGCACACAGTGAAGCATAACTACACCACCATGCCTGAGCCACTAAGCTGCACAGGAAGGTTAGTAAGAGGGAGAAGTGGGGGATAAGAGGATGTTAGTCTGTGTGGGGATAAAAATGGTTTGATTTGTATGATGTATTGAAAAGGTTTTGTGTAGTTTTAAACACAACAATAGTTTAATAATGCCAAATCAATATTTGGCCATGTAAATTCTAGCTCTTAACTGACAATATGTGTTTAACAACGGATTTGTACATATTTACCAAAATCAAGTAATAGTTTATATTTAGTTGACTGTGTCTTGTGAATGTTGGACTGATATCTAATCCTGTGTATTAGAATTTCACTTCACCCGTATTATGTATTTTTGTAAAAAATTGTGAATTGTAGGCTAAAATTCAAACAGTGACTTGAGTGTCTGTGTGCAGCATTAAAACCCGTGAGCTGCGTTTTTCACGTGCAATGATCTTCGCCATCGAGGAGATAAACAACAGCACGGAGCTGATGCCAGGAATCAAACTCGGTTATCAGATCTATGACTCGTGCGCCTCGGTGCCCGTGGCGGTGCATGTGGCATTCCAGCTTTCAAATAGCCTGGACCCGGTGTTTTACACCGGTGATAATTGCTCACAATCTGGTATGGTGATGGCTGTCATTGGTGAGACTGGGTCCTCTCCATCCATCAGCATGTCACGCATTATCGGATCATTTAACATCCCTCAAGTAAATATTTTGGATTTCTTTTGTAATATAGACCAGTGCTAATTTTATGTGCCTTTCCCAGTAAATAATTTCCCTTTTGTTTCCCTTTAGGTGAGCCACTTTGCCACTTGTGCATGTCTGTCCAATAAGCAGCAGTACCCGAATTTCTTCAGAACCGTCCCTAGTGATCAGTTCCAGGCTGAAGCACTGGCCAAGCTGGTAAAACACTTTGGCTGGACTTGGATAGGTGCTGTCCGGTCAGATTCGGACTATGGCAATAATGGTATGGCGTCTTTTCTGGCCGCCGCACACAGAGAGGGGATCTGTGTGGAATACTCTGAATCTTTCTATCGGACCCACCCACGTAGCAGGATCCAGAGAGTAGCTGATATTATCCGCAGGTTTGATGTTCCCTTTCTGTAAAATAAATATTGAAATATTTTTTTCCATCACATTTATTTATTACTATTGTTATGAATATGCTCAGTTAAAGCAATCACTAAAGTATTCTATATCCTATGTCTGTGTGTGTTATCTATCTTCATATACATTTTGGATCTTAAATGTTTCTCCAGGTCAACAGCTATGGTTGTTGTGGCGTTTGCAGCCTTTGGGGACATAAGGCTTCTGTTGGAGGAGCTGTTGCTCGAGCCTTCTCCACCTCGCCAGTGGATAGGCAGTGAAGCCTGGGTAACTGACACTGAATTGCTGAGGTTCAGCTTCTGTGCTGGAGCCATCGGATTTGCCATTCAGAAATCCGTCATCCCAAGTCTGAGAGACTTCTTGCTGGATCTCTCTCCCTCAAAAGTGGCTGCCTCTCCAGTGCTTACTGAGTTCTGGGAGGATGCATTTAAGTGCAAGCTGGTGAAAAGTGAGAAAGTTGTGCTGATTTTTAACATAGGACAGACACTCACAGTTCAATTCTTGTGGTTATGTTGTGTTGTTTTTTGATTCTCTCTGAGTGGGATATCCTGTGTTAACCCTTGTGTGGTGTTCATATTGTTGTTACACAGCCAATGTTCCTGGGTCTAGTGGACCCACCACATTATTAGGTTCTTAAATCAATACAGCCATAACAGTTTATGTAAAAATACTTAATAGATGTTTACTTTAGCTCAATTACCAATCATATATGGTTCATATTTGCCATTCACCCCTGTGAGATCACATTTATGATAATTTTATCATTTTCATTGTATGTGAGAAAACAAAGAAATTAAAAAAAAAAGATTTTTCATCATTATTGGTGCTCATTTCTTAGTACTTAATCAGAAAAGGTGAAATTGCTTGAACTGTAACAATTTTGTAACTTTGTGTGAGAATAGCAGGTGAAGAAATAAAACATAGTTCCATAGCACCTACAATTAAATACACTCAGGTCTAGTAGAGTAGTTATGTGAAGGGGGGTGTACTGTGTGTAGTCATTGAATGATTATGTTCTTCACAGAAAATGAGCCAAGGCCAATGTGTTTGAGTTAGAAGGAATAATGAATAGCATAAATTTTCTTTTAGCAAACATTGGACATTTTTATTATAGTGACAGTGATTTCTGATGATTTTTTCATTTTTAAGTTCTTTATTGTAATATTCACAACAATTACAGAGTCATTGGCAAGTGTAGGAGCCACATTATATTGTTTATGGTTTCATTTATTGATTATTGTGTTGTGCGCTAATATTGTAGGTGGTGGGCGTTTTCATGACGGTCTGAGCGGAAGTGATATATTTGTTTGCTTCACCTGTGCACCTGGGTGTTCTTTGGGCTTTGACGGAGAGGGTGTGAAGCTGGGAGCAAACACTTTTGTTGACCGCACCGCGCACCACGCACAAACAACGCAGCACAGTATAATGTAATTATTTCTACGCACCAGTAAACAATTACCTAAGGTAACAGCAATATTCAGTACATTGTACATATGGAAGACGGAGAATAATAAAATCATTTTGCAATACAATCAAGAGCGCGTCACAGGTGTGTGCATCTCTCAGCGTTTAGTCCCTCGCGGCAGCACTGTATCGGACTGCTTACAGCCGCAATAGCAAGGAACATCTAGATCTCAGGCTCCCTCTAACAATGCTCATTAAATATGTAAAAAAGAAAAGAAAATAATGCAATAAAAATTAGAATCTAAGCAAAACATAATGATAAAATATAATATATATAAATTAAAATATATATATGTACTAGACAACATGTACAGTAATTATAAAAAAGAATAAACTATAAATGTCAGCAGGCATGTAGTAAATGTATGCATAATAAGAAGTTTTAAAGTATAAAGGCAAAGTGACAGTGTAGAGTCTAAAGGTAAAGTAACAGTGTTGTAGTGATGAGCTGGTATTACGGAACCAGATGCTGCTGTTTGGTAGGTTAAATGGAACAAAAAAGAGCAAAAAACACAAAAGAAAGAATGATAATTTAAAGGCTTCTCTGTTTCTGTATGTTTTAGGTGCAGCCACAAATAAAAGATTATGTGATGGAACTGAAGACATAAAGACGCTCCAGAGCCCGTACACTGACACATCTCAGCTCCGAATCACTAACATGGTATACAAGGCTGTTTATGCAATAGCTCATGCCATTCATAAAGCAGTGTGTCAGGAAACAAATTCTACAACTCAGTGTGATAAATTCACCAGGATAGAGTCCAAAGAGGTCAGTTGAACATAAATGTGGATTATAAATGATGCCCTTTTTTGCTTTAATTTCAGAAATGAGATATTTGTTTTATTTAAAATTAATGAATTGCTCTCCCTCACTGTTTTCCTTTATCTCATCTTGACAGGTTCTCACTCAGCTGAAGAAAGTAAATTTTACCCAAAATGGGTATGATGTGTCATTTGATGCCAACGGGGACCCTGTGGCCAGATATGAACTGGTTAACTGGCAAAAAAGTGAGAGTGGCAGCATTGAGTTGGTGACAGTAGGGCAATACGATGCATCACTGCCGGTGGGCCTGAAGTTCCGTATCAACAGGAACCTCACCTGGGTGGACGGTGGCCCACAGGTAAGGAGCACAAAAACAATAATGTTACATAAAATATGGTAATTTTAAAGTGTAACTATCATTTTTTCAACCTGGACCCTATTTTCCTATGTTTCTTTGTGTCTAAGTGACTTATGGGAACAATAATCTTTGAACTTGGTCCAGTATTAAGCAAGATCTCTGCAGTTGGCAGCAACGAAACAAGCCATCCAATCCATTTTATTATATAACACATTTTAAAAAACAAAGGTTTACAAAGTGCTGGACAAGAAATAAATATACAAAACACATATAAAAACACACAGAACTCATAAACAACATATGACCTGTCAATTGTCATGCTGGGTTAAAAGCCAGGGAGTACAATATTCAAAATATTTGAGGGTCTGAGCAAATTTGACCTGTGTAGTTAGCTCATTCCACAGTCGCCCCTGGTTTTTAGCCTGGTTTTTGGAGCGACCAGCCAAAGTTGATCAGTAGACCTAAGTGACCGTGAAGGGGTGTAAACTTGTAAGAGGTCTGAGATGTGGCAAGGTGCCAACCCATTCAGTGATTTAAAAAACAAACAATAAGATCTTAAAATGAATTTTAAAATGGACCAAGAGCCAGTGTAGCGAGGCCAGGACTTGTGTTATGTATATCCAGCTGTCCTCACACAAACTGATGTATGACCTGGAAACATCCTAGTCGGTACAGTCCAAACATGTCTGAAGATCTAGGTATTGCAGCAGAAAACAAAACAAGTGCGGCGCCATCTTACCCCCAATTTCCACAGGATGTGGAACGGCTGCGGATCCGCTCTGAAACGGTGTCGGAGTAATTTGGTTTCCCTTAAAGTCAAATATGTGTATTTACTCAGGATACGGAACGGCTGTGTTCTGACTCTGTCCCAGCTCTGGTGATCCGCAGCCCTCTTGAGCAGATACGCAGAACTTCTATTTCTGCCTTCGCCAGAGAAGTTCCGCAACAATTCTGCACACGGCAGATAGTGCGGGACAGGAAGTCGAGCACAGAAACAAATACATTTTCAAAATAAAATAGTGCATGCTCACAACGGATCATATCTCCCTGTACTACATCTTGAAAACACAGCACAGAGTTGTTTCCTCTCTACTCTTCTAGATGGAAACAAACAGTTGTTTTTGTTGTTCTATTCTACGTGATCTCGCAAGATTTTGTGGGTCCTTGGGATTTCAGCTGTCAGTCATGGCCACAGCCGTGCCGCAACAAATCCGGATCTTGACGGTATTGTCGGACGGCGGAGCATGGAGTAGATATGCAGCAGAGCCGATCCGCAGCCGTTCTTCATCCTGTAGAAATTGGGGGTTAGATGTAAGACTAAAAATTTGAAAAACAACCACTTGACTTGTCTAACTCAGATTGTTGAAGCCTCATTTTAGCTTCAGCTGAACTTTTGAATACAGTTACTTTAACAATACATATATTGAAACATAAGTATTGTTTGTAGAAATGAAAAGGTTTTGTAGCATTTGTTCATTTCTATGTGCCAGGTTCCTGTGTCAGTGTGCTCTGACAGCTGTCCTCCAGGAACTCGTAAAGTACTGCAGAAAGGAAAACCCGTCTGCTGTTATGATTGTATACCGTGTCCTGAGGGAGAGATTACCAATGCTACAGGTATTTTCTTTTCCTCATGCATAGCCAATGTACTGTATAATATCAAATACACAGTACGACTGCTCAAAGCCCTTTTTGTTTCATTTTTCAGATTCCCCTGATTGTTTCCCTTGCCCCAAGGAGTTCTGGCCTAATGCAGAGAGAGACACTTGTCTCCCCAAGCCTGTAGAGTTTCTTTCCTACAACGAGGTCCTAGGAATCATCCTGGCTGCATTCTCAGTTGGTGGCGCCTGTCTGGCCATTATAACAGCGGCTGTGTTCTATCGTCACAGGACATCCCCGATTGTCAGGGCCAACAACTCCGAGCTGAGCTTCCTGCTGCTCTTCTCCCTGACTCTATGTTTCTTATGTTCATTAACTTTCATTGGAGCACCCTCTGAGTGGTCCTGCATGCTGCGCCACACAGCGTTTGGGATCACCTTCGTCCTCTGTATGTCTTGTGTTCTTGGAAAAACAATAGTAGTGTTAATGGCCTTTAGAGCTACACTCCCAGGTAGTAATGTCATGAAATGGTTTGGTCCTCCACAGCAAAGAATGACTGTAGTGTCTTTCACGTTTATTCAAGTTTTAATATGTAGTATTTGGTTGGGTCTTAGTCCCCCTTTTCCAATGAAAAACCTAACTATATACAAAGAGAGAATCATCTTGGAGTGTGCATTAGGCTCAGCTGTTGGTTTCTGGGCTGTGCTCGGGTACATAGGTCTACTGGCTGTCTTTTGCTTTGTGTTAGCTGTCCTAGCTCGGAAATTACCTGATAATTTTAATGAAGCCAAGCTCATCACCTTCAGCATGCTGATATTCTGTGCAGTCTGGATCACCTTCATCCCTGCATATCTCAGTTCTCCTGGGAAATTTACTGTGGCTGTGGAGATATTTGCCATTCTGGCCTCCAGTTTTGGACTAATACTGTGTATATTTGCTCCAAAGTGTTTCATCATATTGGTTAAGCCAGAGAAAAACACCAAGAAACATTTAATGAACAAAAATCAATCCTAAAACATCTCAGACTTGGAAATAGGTAAGATAGCAACAAACACTATAGAGCTTATGCTGAGTACATCCAACACTTGTTTTTTGGTGAATGTTATATGTATGTAATATGTTTTCAACTTATTTTACAAATAATCTTTTATCATGGGCTAGAAATTAAAAAAATAAATTAATAAATGAATTTAAAATTCAAACAATAAATGTGTGGGGCTTTCTCTTTCATGACATATTTTTTATTTCAATAATGTTTCCATATACACATTATTTAAAATGGGATTAAACCACACAGCCCATTAATATTGTTAGGCTTAACTGTAGTATCAGATAAAAAAAATAAAAAAGGTTTAAGGGTAGGACAAACTTAGGAAGATATCTTGACTCTGTTTTTAGGCTTTAAAAAATCTAGCCATAAGGGGAAACTTTGGTCAATCACAGGTCAGAGAGACAGAGCGTTCATATTGACTGTTCTGCAAATGCATTGCCCGTTCTACAGAGGGGAGAAGGAGGGCTGCAGAAAGAGGTCTCTAGTTAAAATGTTGGCAGTTTTATTGTTGCATTCAACCCACTGCAGCTTCAGTGTAGATTATATTGTACATGCAGCCCACAGGAAAGACTTGTGTGATGTAGAGTAAGATGACGTACAGTAAAAGGTGGGGTGCTTCGTCTGAAAATCTATAAAACACATGCAGTATGCCCACATGCTGACACTTGAGGGATGGAGATCTCTGCTCTCTGTATTGGTCTGATCCTGTCTCTGGGTTTGTGTGAGCTGAACTCAGCTCTTGCCCTGAATGGTTCTGTGGATAATGTTAAACAAAGGGCTTGGCTTACAGAGGATAGGACTGGTGCTGGGGTCAGCACTCAGACTTCATCTGTGAAATGTAAGCTCCAGGGTCCCACTTGTCTCCCTTTGTTTTCCATGGATGGTGACTACATTATTGCTGGTGTTTTCTCTATAGACTACAACATGCACACAGTGAAGCATAACTGTACCACCATGCCTGAGCCACTGGGGAGGATAGTAAGAGGGAGAAGTGGGGGATAAGAGGATGTTAGACTATGTGAAAAAAAAGATGTTTTACCTTGTATGATGTGCCTACAATTGTGTGCTGTTGTCTAACATTTTCAAGTTAAAAAAGTTCATTAATTGTCAAATAACAATGAGTTAAGAAAAACCTTTAATTATCTTCAGGGGGACAATGCAGTTGTTCTGTAAATTGCATTATATTGAATATTCCAAAAGGTAGAGAGTAGTAAATATATGAAAAATAAAGATTTTTAAACTATTTTTTAACTGAAAATATAGGTGTGTTTAACAAGTGAGTTGACTTATATACCAAACAATTCAATACTAAAGATTTAGTTGACTCTGTACTTTCAGAATCTTGTGAATTTTGGACTGATATCTAATCCTGTGTTTTTTATATTTCTGTTAAATTTGTGAATTGTAAAATTCAAATAGTGACTAGAGTGTCTGTGTGCAGCATTGACTCCCATGAAGTGCACTTATCACATGCAATGATCTTTGCCATTGAGGAGATAAACAACAGCACGGAGCTGCTGCCGGGAATCAAACTCGGGTATCACATCTATGTCTCGTCCGGCTTGGTGCACGTGGCGGTGCATGTGGCATTCCAGCCTTCAAATGGCCTGGAAACCAGTGACAATTGCTCACAATCTGGTATGGTGATGGCTGTCGTTGGTGAGTCTGGGTCCTCTTCATCGATCAGCATATCACGCATCATCAGGCTCTTTAACATCCCTCAAGTAAATATTCAGAGTTACTGGGAACATTTTTGTAATAAGACCCAGGACTAGGTGGAGAGATTATATCTCCAACCTGGCCTGGGAACGCCTCGGGATCCCTCAGTTGGAGCTGGTTGATGTGGCTCGGGAAAGGGAAGTTTGGGGTCCCCTACTGGAGCTGCTGCCCCCGCGACCCGATACCGGATAAGCGGATGAAGATGGATGGACTTTGCCACTTGTGCATGTCTGTCCAATAAGCAGCAGTACCCAAATTTCTTCAGAACCATCCCTAGTCATCAGTTCCAGGCTGACGCGCTGGCCAAGCTGGTAAAACACTTTGGCTGGACTTGGATAGGTGCTGTCCAGTCAGATTCAGATGATGGCAATAATAGTATGGCGTCTTTTCTGGATGCAGCACGCAAAGAGGGGATCTGTGTAGAATACTCTGAATCTTTCCATTGGACCAACCCACCTAGCAGGATCCAGAGAGTAGCTGATGTTATCCGCAGGTATGATGTTCCCTGTGTTGACACTGACCTGCACACAAAAGCACAACACAAATGTTAAGGGACACACTCTTGACCTAATTGTCTCCAAGGGTCTGAACATTTCCAAGGTTGTGGTGACTGACGTTGCTCTCTCTGATCATTCCTGTGTTTTCTTCAGCGGCACTATCTCTGTGCCCAAAAGTGTCCAAACAAAGATAATCAGAAAACGGTATATCACTGAAAACACTAGTGAAACATTTATTCAGCTTTTTTCTTCCACACCAGCCCTCTCTGGGCTCTCAGTCACTGAGCTTGTAGATAATTTCAACTGTAAAATTACAAATGTTATAGATGCCATTGCTCCCACTAAGGTCAAAGTTGTCTCTGGTAAGAAGAGATCTCCATGGAGAAATGTCCTACTGGTGAGAACAGAAAAAAGAGAGTGTCGAAAAGCTGAACGAAGGTGGCGAAAAACAAACCTCCTGGTCCATTATAACACCTATAAAGAGAGACTTCGCATTTATAATTTGGAACTGAGGAATGCAAGGAGGTCTTTCTTCTCTGATATTATCTCTAGAAACAATAATAATGCACGTGCTTTGTTTGCTACTGTTGATAGGTTAACAACCCCTCCAGTACCAGTAGCATCTGAACTGTTATCTACCAAGGCCTGCAATGACTTTGCCTCCTTCTTCAAAGACAAAATTCACAAGATTAGGCAAACAGTCAGTGCCTCCATATCAAGTACAGGATATGTGCTGTCACAGTGTTCAAACAAAACTAGTTCCAATATGACAGAATTTCATACGATCAACCATAAAAACCTGGAGGACATTATACAACATCTGAAATCCTCCTCCTGTTGCCTTGATATTCTACCAACCGGTGTTTTCAAAAATGTTTTGAATTGTTTGGCCTCTGATCTTCTACAGATTGTGAACACGTCTCTTCTTTCAGGAATCTTTCCACAGGCCCTGAAAACTGCAGTAATCAAGCCACTCTTAAAAAAAGAACAATCTAGACACGTCACTAATGAGCAACTATATTTTTCAACAACTCAACCATTTCTTGTCACTAAGCAACAGTTTTGATACCTTTCAGTCGGGTTTCCGACCACACCACAGCACTGAGACGGCTCTTGTCAAAGTCTTTAATGACATCCACCTTAACACAGATAATGGCAAAATTTCAGTCTTAGTATTACTTGATCTCAGTGCTGCATTTGACACGGTTGACCACGACATATTACTAGACCGATTGGAAAACTGGGTTGGCCTTTCTGGCTCAGTACTAAACTGGTTTGAATCCTACCTACAGAATAGGGATTACTTTGTGTCAATAGGTAATTATACATCTGAGCATACAAATATGACGTGCGGAGTTCCCCAAGGCTCCATTCTGGGGCCTCTTCTGTTTAACATCTACATGCTTCCACTGGCCCAGATTATGGAAAACAACAAAATAAGTTACCATAGATATGCGGACGACACACAAATTTACATAACCTTATCGCCAAGGGACTATAGTCCAATACAAAAGCTGACTAAGTGCATTGAACAAATTAATGACTGGATGTGCCAGAACTTTCTTAAATTAAATGAAGGAAAAACTGAGGTGGTTGTTTTTGGGAGCAAAAGAGGAACGATTAAAAGTCTGCGCTCAGCTTCAAACAACAATATTAAAAACAGACAAAGCCAGAAATCTTGGTGTAGTCATGGACTCTGACCTGAATTTTAACAGCCACATTAAGACAATTACAAAGTCAGCCTATTATCACCTTAAGAATATATCAAGGGTTAAAGGACTCATGTGTCAACAGGATTTGGAAAAACTTTTATCTTCAGTAGACTTGACTACTGTAACGGGGTTTTTACAGGTCTCACTAAAAAATCAATCAGACAGCTGCAGCTGATTCAGAACGCTGCTGCTCGGGTCCTCACTAAGACAAAGAGACTGGATCACATCACTCCAGTCCTGAAGTCTTTACACTGGCTTCCTGTGTCTCAAAGAATTGATTTCAAAGTACTTTTGCTAGTTTATAAATCACTAAATGGTTTAGGGCCAAAATACATTTCTGATCTGCTACTACACTACGACCCCCCCAGACCTCTCAGGTCATCTGGGACAGGTCTGCTTTCTGTCCCCAGAATTAGAACTAAACAGGGTGAAGCAGCATTCAGTTTCTATGCTCCTCATATCTGGAACAAACTCCCAGAAACCTGCAGATCCGCTGCTACTCTCAGTTCTTTTAAATCAAAGCTGAAGACCTTTCTTTTTGATGTTGCATTTCTTTAAATTATGTTAATTTCTTAATTTCTTATACTGCACTGGAACTTTTATTCTTATGTTTTATCTGTTTTTATTTTTTATTTTTAACTGTTTATTCTTGTGTTTTATCTGTTTTTATTTTTTGTGTAAAGCACTTTGAATTGCCCTGTTGCTGAAATGTGCTATACAAATAAAGCTGCCTTGCCTTGCCTTGCCTTGAGCCTGGTAGTTCAAAACCAGATGCTGCTTTTTGGCAGGTTAAATGGAACAAAAAAAGAACAATAAACACAAAGAAAGAATGATAATTTAAAGGCTAAAAAACACATTTCTCTGTGTGTTTCAGGTGCAGCCACAGAAGAGAGGTTATGTGATGGAACTGAAGACATAAAGATGCTCCAGAGCCCGTCCACTAACACATCTCAGCTCCGGATCACTAACAAGGTATACAAGGCTGTTTATGCAATAGCTCATGCCATTCATAAAGCAGTGTGCCAGGAAACAAATTCTACAACTCAGTGTGACACATTCACCAGGGTAGAATCCAAAGAGGTCAGTTGAACATAAATGATGATAATAAATGAATCTCTTTTATGAATTGAGGTATTCATTTTGATTAGCATTAATTAACGGCTCTCCTTCACTGTTTTCCTTTATTTCATCTTGACAGGTTCTTACTCAGCTGAAGAAAGTAAACTTTTCTCGAAATGGTTATGATGTGTCATTTGATGCCAACGGGGATCCTGTGGCCAGACATGTGCTGGTTAACTGGTAAAAAAGTGAAAGTGGCAGTATTGAGATTGTGACAGTAGGGCACTACGGTGCATCACTGCCGGTGGGCCAGAAGTTCCAAATCAACAGGAACCTCAACTGGGTGGATGGTAGTACACAGGTAAGGAGCACAAAAACAATATTGTAATAACTGCGATCTTGAAGGATATGCGTTTTCGTCCATGTTTATCCATATTGGCTGTAAAGAAATTCCAAAGTTACAGTTTTTTGAGAGTCCTCTTTTATATTTTCTTTAAAAAGAGACTGTCTAAATGATATAACTTTGAAAGATATTTACATGATTTGTTTAGTTCAGACTCCTGAAGTCTTGCATAAGCTTCAGTTGGATTTTGTCCCCAAGTAATTACATCTAAATGGAGAGATAGATAGATAGATAGATAGATAGATAGATAGATAGATAGATAGATAGATAGATAGATAGATAGATAGATATATATTGATCCCAAAAAATGGGAAATTATGGTGTTACAGCAGCAAAGATACATCAGTCACACAGCAAAGAATATAAATATAAATGAAATTCTAGGATACAATATACATGCATACAACATACATGAAATAATAATAGCAATAAGAATACAAATATAAGAACAAAATTTGAATATACACAGGATGGGAAAACAAAATATGCAGCTGTTTAAATAGTATGCTAAAATGGATATTAAAATGTAAATAAACCAATTGTGCAGGTTGCACTATATTGTATTGTGGAGTCTCAGGTTGACACGCCTCTTTAACATTGCGTGGAAGTCTGGGACAGTGCCTAAGGAGTGGCAGACTGGGGTGGTGGTTCCCCTCTTCAAAAAGGGGGACCAGAGGATGTGTGCCAATTACAGGGGTATCAAACTTCTCAGCCTCCCTGGTAAAGTCTACTCCAAGGTCCTGGAAAGGAGGTTTCAGCCGATAGTCAAACCTCAGATTAAAGAGGAACAATGTGGATTCCGTCCTGGTTGTGGAACAACGGATCAGATCTTCACTCTCGCAAGGATCCTGGAGGGAGCCTGGGAGCATGCCCAACCAGTCTACATGTGTTTTGTGGATCTGGAGAAGGCGTCCCCCGGGAGATACTGTAGGATGTGCTGCGGGAGTATGGGGTGAGGGGGTCCCTTCTCAGGGCCATCCAATCTCTGTATGACCAAAGCGAGAGCTAAAGGGCTGCGCTTTATTATCAATCCTGTTTGTAATATTTATGGACAGGATATCGAGGCCTAGTCGGGGTGGGGATGGGTTGCAGTTTGGTGGGCTCGGAATTTCATCGCTGCTTTTTGCAGATGATGTGTACCTGAGCAGAAGATTGGTTGGAGAATCGAAGCAGTTTGTGCAGTATTACATTCAGGTTATCGCACCGTTGTGATGAAAAGGGAGCTGAGCCAGAAGGCAAAGCTCTTGATCTACCGGTCAGTGTTCGTTCCTACCCTCACCTATGGTCATGAAGGCTGGGTCATGTCCGAAAGAACAAGATCCCGGGTACAAGGAATAGAGTCGCTGCTCCTTCACGTCAAAAGGAGCATTCGGGCATCTGGTGAGGATGCCTCCTGGGCGCCTCCCTAGGGAGGTGTTCTAGGCACGTCCAGCTGGGAGGAGGCCCCAGAGAAGACCCAGGACTAAGTGGAGAGATTATAACTCCAACCTGGCCTGGGAACGCCTCGGGATCCCCCAGTCGGAGCTGGTTGATGTGGCTCGAGGAAGGGAAGTTTGGGGTTCCCTGCTGGAGCTGCTGCCCCACCCGATACCGGATAAGCGGATGAAGATGGATGGAGTCTCAGGGTCTTATGTAGCACCCAGTGATGACGGGTAAAGAGTTTGATTGCCTGTGGCAGGAATGATTTCCTGTAGCGGTCCGTGCAACATCGAAGCTGTCAGAGCATCTTAGAGAAACTGCTCCTCTGTTTGACCAGTGTGGGGTGGAGAGGGTGGTCGGGGTTATCCATGATAGATAACAGTTTGTTTAGTGACCTCCTCTCCACCACAGCTTCAAATGTGTCCTGTCTGCAGCCAATCACAGAGCCAGCCTTCCTGATCAGTTTCTTCAGTCTGTTTTTGTCGCTGGCTCTGATGCCGCTGCCCCAGCAGAGGCGGAGGAGAACGGAGCACTGGCCACAACCAAATGGTAGAACATCTCCAACATTCTGCTACACACGCTGAAGGATCTCAATTTCCTCAGAAAACAGAGTCTGCTCAGCCCCTTCGTGCAAACAAGAGTGATGTTGATGTTCCAGTTCAGCCTGCTGTCGATGTTGACACCCAGGTTTCTGTACTCCTCCACCCTGTCCACGTCTCTTCCCAGGATGCAAAGGGGCTGCGGAGCCGTTTCCTTCTCAAGAAGTCAATCTCTATCTCTCTGGTCTTATCTACATTTAGCAGCAGGTAATTCTTACCAGACCACTACACAAATTCATCCACAAGCGCCCTGTACTCTCCCTCCTGTTCATCCCTTATACACCCAACAACTGCATAGTCATCAGAAAACGTCTGTAGGTGACATGACTCTGAGTTGTGCTGGAAGTCTGTGGTGTATAAGGTGAAAAGAAAAGGAGACAGCACAGTCCCCTGTGGGGCCCCCGTACCACTCACCACCACATAAGACAGAACACAGTCCAGACTGACAAACTGTGGTCTGTCTGTCAGGTAGTCAGTGATCCAGGATACCCTGGATGCACTGACACCCATCACCTGCAGCTTCTCAACTAGATGCAGACACTGGATGTTGTTGAATGCACTGGAGAAATCAAAAAATGTGATTCTCACAGTGCTGCCACCGCCATCCAGGTGCAAATGAGCTTGCCGCAGAAGATAGATGACAGCGTCGTCCATCCCAGACAAGGCTGGTAGGCAAACTGTAGAGGGTCCAGAGAAGAACTCACCTATGCCCTCAGATAGGCCAAGAGCAGCCTCTCCAGCACCTTCATCACATGGGATGTGAGAGCCAATGGGTGGTAGTCCTTAAGGCAAGATGGAGTTAACTTCTTGGGGACCGGGACAAGTCAGGACGTCTTCCACAGCAGCTGCAGGCTCAGGTTGAAGAGGTACTGGAGAACACCAGACAGCTAACCATAGTCTGGGATGTGCGAGTGCAGCTTACCATGCTTTACCGAGACATGGCTGCACTCGCACATCCCGGACTGTGGCGGAACTCCCTCTGAGTTTTGATGAGCGCTGCAAGCTCGTCCGTCTTATTCCCCAGAGACCATACATTCCCCATAATAATTGCTGGGAAGACAGGCTTGTGATTTCTTCTTTTTTCCTTATGCTTTATTCCTCTTTATTATTCTGGCAGTGTTATTGTAGCATTCAACCTACTACCGCTTCAATGCAGATTATACTGTACCTGCAGTCCACCAAAGAGACATAGACATGATAATCAAACATCACTGGATGAGGCTGTCCTCTCTCTGATGTACAGTAAAGTGACGAACAGTTGAAGCTTTAAAACGCATGCAGTATGCCCACATGCTGAGAGTTGAAGGATGGAGTTCTATTTTGTATAGGCTTCGCCTCTAAGAGCTGACGCAATTGGGTAGCATCCCTTTGTGCATGCGCAGTCATGAAGACTTTCTTTCTTTTTGCAACCAACACAGGCCTCAACTACGTCCAGCAATACTGTATATAACATTAGCAGACCCATTTTTTGTTTCAGCCAAAGAGTGAGTGCACCCCCATGCTTTACTGTCTAAACAGTGGTTCCAGATGAACCAGATTGATGTTATGGCGTGTCCAGCCCAATCCGCGGACCTCAATCCCATAGAAAACTTGTGGGGTTACATCAAAAATGCTGTTCCTGAGGCAAAACCAAGTAATGCAGAGGAATTGTGGAATGTAGTTCAATCTTCCTGGGCTGGAATACCTGTTCACAGGTGCAAAAAGTTCCATGCAACACAGATGTGAAGCAGTTCTCAGAAATAATGGTTTCAAATTAAAGCAAATCCACATTTTTCAGTTTATACAGTAAATGTTTTGATGAAAAATCCAAATACTGCTACAGCCTAACATTCCTTTTTCTTCACTACCTGTAAAGGTAGAACACAAGCTTGATCAATTTTGGTTATGTTTTGATTTGGAATTGAATGTGCAGTGTTCCCAATGCATTGATATTATGGAATTAAAAGCTATTCTAAGGATTTTGAGCATTATTCACTTGTTTAAACACAGTGCAATTATTCTGAACAAGACTGTACATTGGGGAAATGTATATGATGCGCTGTATGTCCCCTGCCCTTTGTCATAATGTGCAACATCAATGCATGCGCTAAGCCTTATGTGCACACACTCACATATAAAAAACAACGATTGGAGTTGTGCCTTTTGTCATTAGTTTTGCTTTCAAGAACTTCATAAACAGTGGCAGTAAGCAAACAACTTAAAGGGAAGTGCGTGGCACCAAGAGAAATGATGCCAGATGAACAACGTCGAACATCATCAGCCATCTAAAAACGCACCCAGATAGGTCAGTCAATTGCAATCTGAAAGAGAAATTTAGCATGTCATCACAGGTAAGAAGCTAACCATCGCAAAGTGTTTTGCTAATGCTGGTAACAGGCAAATTCTATCTTTATAGTTAGTAGTTGCTGAGGCACAGACATCCATGGCGCACAGGAGATGCAATGCACGGATCCATCTCCCCAGGAACAAACACTGTGCCGGGTGGGCTAACTCATGCAATGCGTAATTGATTCCGTGGATGACTTGTAGACTATGAAGTGAACAAGGTGTAACTGGTCTTAATTCTGCACACGTTTCTGTTACTGTAGTCCTATTACTATTTCCTCCATGCGTGGCGCACAGTCACCTGCCGTGGGGACGCTGGCCTCACTAACCTCTCCTCCTCTGAGTTGGATATCCCGCACGGTGGACTCAGTTTCACTGAGCCTACTAACACTTAATAATAAATTAATGGCATTACATCAGTGAGTTCAAACTGTTTTTGTGTGTAATTTGGACTGACACTGAGATGCATGTTTTCCTGTGGCGCTGCCACTATTCTCTTGATTTCTACTTCGACATTAGACGTCACACAGATCAGGTAGCCAGATAACTTCAGATTTGACTTGAATCATTGCAAAAAACTTGAGACTTGACTTGAACTCGCCCCTCAAAGACTTGAGTCTTAACTTGGACTCAAGCTCAAATACTTGAGATTGGAAATGGACTTCCAAAAAATAACATGTGAACATCTCTGGATGTTACACACACATAACTAAGGTAACTAAGGATTATTTCCAGGTGCTGCTAACCGAGCCAGTTTTCTGCTTGTGTTACACACAATGGCCTGTATCAGTTTAAAGTTTTGCCTTTTGGGATGAAAATGTGCCAGCCACCTTCCAGCACTTAATGAATTTACCCAGGGATCAAGGAACAATGTCACTTATATTTTTGATGTGGTTACTTTCAGTGGACATAGGATAAACATGTCAGACAAATAAGGGGGCTGTTTAGATCTCTGGAGAGGGCTGACCTGGTCCAGGAGGCCTACCATAACTCCTGGAAAAAATGGGAACAAACTGTTACAGGGACGCTTTTGACTTGACAATAATAACAAAAGAAAAAGGGAGTGTGTACTAAAGAGACAGTAACTTTGGAAGTTAACCTCTTCATTTCTGAATGTCCTATTAAGATGTTGATGTATTGTTTTACAAATATACTTTAATAATATGCTGAAAATATAAAACAAAATAGTCATAATTCACAATGTATATCTGTGGTTCTTTCATTTTTATGAAATAATTCCATATATTCAATAAGTCCCTGTATCCATCTTACTTACTTACTTAATATGCAAATAAACAGCACAGTAAAAGGTGCACATTTGTTAGGCTTGACTGTAAAGAGCTCAAACAACAACAAAAAATGAAAGTGTAGGACAACTATTTGAAGATATCTGATATTTAAATTGAAAGATAGATGGACACGTAATGCAGATGACATTATACGTTGCAGCCTACAAAATATGCTTTGACAATATTCCATCAAAGACCAATGGGTGAGGGCATCCTTTGTCTGATGTACAGTAGTAGGAGGGAAGCTTCTGTCTTAAAATCTATATAAACCTGTTAAAGACACAGTATTCCCATCAAGATATTGAAGGATGGAGATCTCCACTCTCTGTATTGGCCTGATCCTGTCTCTGGGTTTGTGTGAGCTGAACTCAGAGGTTTCCTTAAATGATTCTGTGGATGATGTTAAACAAAGGGCTGGGCTTACAGAGGACAGGACTGGTGCTGGGGTCAGCACTCAGACTTCATCTGTGAAATGTAAGCTCCAGGGTACCACTCCGTATACCTGCATTCGCAATGGATGGTGACTATGTTATTGGTGGTGTTTTCTCCATACACTCCTACATGCATACAGTGAAGCATAACTACACCACCATGCCTGAGCCAGTAAGCTGCACAGGAAGGTTAGTAAGAAGGAGAAGTGGGGGATGTAAATGTTTAGATTTTTATGATGTGAATACAATTGTATTAGAATGGTTTTGTATTGAATCAAAAAACAAATCTTTTTTTTCACATAATTGTCCAAATCAGTAGGTATTATACGCAGTAGAAAATACTAGATATGAAAATACTACATATGAAAATACTAGATGTGAAAATTAGATTTTTGTATTTTTTAACATAAGTTTCTTTAAAAACTGAATTTTAATTGTTAACCTAAATGAAAAATAACAACTACCTTAGATAATTATGAATGTTGGACTGATATCTAATCCTGTGTTTTGGATTTTGGTGCTTGTTTCTTCCGTTATATGTATTTTCTTTTAAAATAGTGAATTGTAAATTTGAACAGTAATATAAGTGTCTGTGTGCAGCCTTGACTCCCGTCAACTGCGGTTCTCACAAGCAATGATCTTCGCCATTGAGGAGATAAACAACAGCACGGAGCTGCTGCCGGGAATCAAACTCGGTTATCAGATCTATGACTCGTGCGCCTCGGTGCCCGTGACGGTGCATGTGGCATTCCAGCTTTCAAATAGCCTGGACCCCGGTGTTTTACACCGGTGACAATTGCTCACAATCTGGTATGGTGATGGCTGTCATTGGTGAGTCTGGGTCCTCTCCATCCATCAGCATGTCACGCATCATCGGGCCCTTTAACATCCCTCAAGTAAGTATTCAGAATTTCTGGCAAACTCTGTGTAATACAGAACAGTGTTTTCCATCCCGTGAATTAATTACACTATTATTTCTCTTTAGGTGAGCTACTTTGCCACTTGTGCATGTCTGTCCAATAAGCAGCAGTACCCGAATTTCTTCAGAACCGTCCCTAGTGATCAGTTCCAGGCTGAAGCGCTGGCCAAGCTGGTAAAACACTTTGGCTGGACTTGGATAGGTGCTGTCCGGTCAGATTCAGACTATGGCAATAATGGTATGGCGTCTTTTCTGGCCGCTGCACACAGAGAAGGGATCTGTGTGGAATACTCTGAATCTTTCTATCGGACCCACCCACGTAGCAGGATCCAGAGAGTAGCTGATGTTATCCGCAGGTTTGATGCTCCCTACGCTGAACATCTGGACACAAAAGCACAATTGTTTAGGAAAATATAAGATGGAAGATTTTTTTATTATATTAGTCAAAATTTGGAAATGTATCTTTTTTTCCATACGTGACTTTATGTATTACTGATATTGTTATCAGTGAGACCAAATACTAAAGTAAATATAATGTTTGTATGAAATATATAGATAAATATCTTAAAATGCTAATTTAATATTGTTACAGATATAGGCCTAATGCAATGCACTATAATTTCTCTCAAAGGTCGACATCTATGGTTGTTGTGGCATTTGCAGCATCTGGAGACCTGAGACTTCTGTTGGAAGAGCTGTTGCTTGAGCCTTCTCCACCTCGCCAGTGGATAGGCAGTGAATCCTGGGTAACAAACACAGACTTGCTGAGGTTCAGCTTCTGTTCTGGAGCCATCGGATTTGGAATTGAGCGATCCGTCATCCCAGGTCTGAGAGACTTCTTGCTGGATCTCTCTCCATCTAAAGTGGCTGCCTCTTCAGTGCTTACTGAGTTCTGGGAGGATGCATTCAACTGCAGGCTACAAAAAAGTGAGAAAGTTGTATATTGACAGTCTCTAGGCCACCAAGCTCATTAACGATTAAACATTGTATTTACAAATGTGTATCAGTTAAAGTCTATAGATCTAATTAGGCTGTTAATTTGTACTGAGAATAATTTAAAATAATTAATTTTAACACATCAAAACAGGTAGTTCATCAAAGGATAAAGTGTGAATATTGTTATAATACTATTATGACCAATTGTGTTATGCCTGATTTGTGCTAAAACTGAAACAGCTACAATAAAAATAAATAAATAGAAAAAGAAATGTCTGCAAAACAATGCTTTGAAATGTAACGTGAAATTAGCATTTTTAATGTATAAATTACAACAATATAGATACAGTAGGAATTTCTGAAAGCCATGTTTGGCAGGTAAAAAAAGGAAAAACTAAATAATAATAATAAACACAAGAAAGAATGATAATTCTGTCTCTGTGTGTCAGGTGCAGCCACAGATAAGAGAGTGTGTAACGGAACTGAAGACATAAAGACGCTCCAGAGCCCGTACACTGACACATCTCATCTCCGGATCACTAACATGGTATACAAGGCTGTTTATGCAATAGCTCATGCCATTCATAAAGCAGTGTGCCAGGAAACACATTCTACAACTCAGTGTGACAAATTCACCAGGATAGAGTCCAAAGAGGTCAGTTGAACATACAGCAAGAAAAGGCATCAGGGTTTATCCTTAATGTACCTTCTTTAAAATGAGGTATTCATTTTTTTTATATTATTTAATTGCTCTCCATCATTGTTTTCCTTTATTTCATTTTGGCAGGTTCTTACTCAGCTGAAGAAAATACATTTTTCCCAAAATGGTTATGATGTGTCATTTGATACCAACGGGGATCCTGTGGCCAGATATGAACTGGTTAACTGGCAAAAAAGTGAAAGTGGCAGAATCAAGTTGGTGACAGTAGGGCAATATGATGCATCACTGCCGGTGGGCCAGAAGTTCCGTATCAACAGGAACCTCACCTGGGTGGACGGTGGCCCACAGGTAAGGAGCACGACAACAAAACATATTAAAATTTGGCAATCTTGAAGGATATGTGTTTTGGTCCATGTTTGTTAAGTCCACATTGGCTATAAAGAAATTCCAAATATATTTTCTTTAAAAAAAGACTGTCTAAACAGTGTAACTTTGGAAGATATTCACTTGATTTCATATGAACATAGGGGTCCGTGTACTTGGCGGCCAACGGATTTTTGTTTTGAAATGAAAAAACCAAAAACGAAAAACAGAGAAGAACCCGTTTTTTGTTTTTTGTTTTGATATTAAAAAACAGAAAACGAAAAACAATCTTGTTATCCGATTGTCTTTGATGCGTTTATAGATGGAAACCAGAAAATAAAATACTGGTGTATATGTCTCATTTCTCAATTTTAGTTTTTTTTCGTGACCCGGAAGCGATCGTCAGTAGTCTGTAAGTGTTAAGCGGTTGTATGCAGCATACCCGGAAGTTATTTGGACATCAATGAGACGAGTGTAAAAATGTTTTTAGACGAATATGCTAGTTTTATATTTGAAAACCGAAAGAATGGGATGTCTTGTGGGGATATAGCAGCTGCGTTAGGTTCACAGTTTTGACCTATACGGGGGTTTTCTGAGAGGAGTGTGCGGAGGTGGTGTGCGGAGCAGGGACTTGTCAGGCCAACCAGTGTTGCCAGATCTCGCAAAACAAATACGCATCTTATCTTTCTCCCAGTTTTTGTTATATTTCTTCCCGTATTTTCGCCCACATTTATTCCTCCAAAAACTCTCCTACAGTCCAGTCACCATCACTCGCTACTCGCGCATTTTCCTAACCAGAAAAAACAGATTGCCCTGGTGGACGGAAAATAACTCTGCTGTCTCTAGTGTGTATGGGGAAAGGGCTGAGACCGAGGGAGCAAACTCCTACGTTTAAATAACATATAGAAAATATCTGCTTGACAACTTATTATGGAGCTGGGAACAAGCCCAAATAAGCAACTACACTTTAGTAACAAGCCCAAAACGACGCGACTCGCGACTACCAATATGTGTAAGCAACTTTACATAAAAACAAGCCCAAAGTTGCTTTTAATAAGCGGACTTGGTAACACTGCAAACGGCATGGGCGCCCTCTGCTGACCGTCAAGGTCACATGAGTGACTTCCGGGTCACAATAAATAACATTATAAAATTGAGAAATAAGACGTATACACCCGTATTTTATTTTCCGGTTTCCATCTATAAACGCATCAAAGACAATCAGATAACGAGATTGTTTTTTGTTTTATGTTTTTTAATGACAAAACATTTTTTTCCTATTTACTAATGATAATTGGTAAACTGGCTGTTTTTCGTTTTGGTTTTTTTCATTTCAAAACGAAAATCTGTTGGCCGCCAAGTACATGGAACCATAGGGGTATTGTTTTAAGACAGACTTGGTACAAATTTGACCCTATCCTTTAATCCTCAGAGTTTAAGAACACACCTGAATATGTATGAGTTTGTTTCTCTCTATGTGCCAGGTTCCTGTATCAGTGTGCTCTGACAGCTGTCCTCCAGGAACTCGTAAAGTTCTGCAGAAAGGAAAACCCATCTGCTGTTATGATTGTATACCGTGTCCCGAGGGAGAGATTAGCAATGCTGCAGGTATTTGTTTTTCTCCTAATCCATAGCTGATGTACTATCCAAAATCAAATATACCGTAATTCCTCACATAAAGACCACTTGTCAATT
The DNA here is from genome assembly GCA_026937815.1 of Etheostoma perlongum. Classification (NCBI taxonomy): domain Eukaryota; kingdom Metazoa; phylum Chordata; class Actinopteri; order Perciformes; family Percidae; genus Etheostoma; species Etheostoma perlongum. Next base: position 11,594,195 of record CM049373.1, read on the forward strand.
AAAAGCCGTGCCTCTGATAGTGGCCGGGGGCGTGGTCAACACGGACAAATAAAGGACGGCCCCGAATTAAGACCAAGAAAAATTTGTGTGGATAATCTCCTAAATGCCTTTTATATCATGTGCATTCAAGTTTATCGTAATGTACATTTCTACCAATTTAATTTAACAGATTCAACAATATATTCATGCTTTTTTTTACACTTTGTTTTTTCTGGATTACGGTACTCATGTAAAGTATTACTGTCCGACCGGTCTTTTAGTCAGTGCGGCTGTATGTGTTACACAGCAGTGTAGCGTGTAGTAACGTACAGGTGCCAACAGGTGGCAGTAGCTACATTGGAGTTGTATGCTCTTATCGTAATCTACAATCAATACTGTAGTACCAATATTTGAAATAAATACCCAGTACATTTACAAGGTTCAAACTGACACAGTGGTGGTGTTTGATTATTTCTGACCCAAATTGCTCTGTTGCCCTTTTGACTGTTGTTGTATATGGAGATATTTTTTTATGAATATTTTTATTGTTTTAGCGAAGGAATAGTGTACAGTGCAATAGTACAATGACAATTGTAACAAGACACCCTTCTATTAACCCCGTCCAACCCACAACAACTCTTTATGCCGGAAAAAAAAAAAAATGCAAACAAAAATATATATATATATATATATATACACATACATATACACACACACACACACACAAGTAAACAAATATACAATTTAAAATGTAAAAAAAATACAAAAAAATATACAAAAAAAAATACACCTTTCTTTTGTTACTCCTGGTAACATATAATGTAGTCATTTTGCTCCACCATCCTTATGTCCCAAGCAGTTATGAAGAGCAGTTAGTCCTTCAAAGTAAGTCAGTAAAGGGTCCCAAGTTTTATAAAATTTTCTTGATGATCCTCTGAGGGAGAATTTAATTTTTGCTAATGTTAGAAACATCATAATGTCAGAAAGCCACCTGGAGGCTTTTGGTGACGTAGCCGATTTCCACTCCATAAGTATTCTCCGTCGCGTTATTAGGGTTGCAAAAGCAACAGCACTCTCCCTGCTATTGGACATAACAATATCATCACTCTGCACCCCAAACACAGCCAATGTAGGGCTAGGTTGTAGATTTAAACCGAAGGCATCATTTAAGATCTTAAAAATTGATGTCCAGAACTCTCTCAATCTGGAGCATGACCAAAACATGTGAAGTAGATCCGCCCTGTCCGTTCTGCACCTGTCACAGATGTCATCCGTGTTGGAGTATATTATATATAATATAATATATGTACCGTATATTATATATAATATAATATATATATGTATAATATATGTATATTTTGGCCAGCCTAACCTTACTGTAGTGCATACGGTGAAGGACTTTAAATTGAATCAAATTCAAACGTGCGCAGGAAGAGGTTCCATTCACCCTGTTTAGAGCCCTATCCCATACATCATCTGATATATTTGTCCCTAATTCCTCTTCCCATTTTACTTTTATAGGGTCCGTGGATACACTATAGAGTGACATGATTGAATTGTATAAGGCAGAGATTTGGCCCCTTGAGGTCAGAGGGGTCTGCAGTATATCCTCCAGGCTAGAGTGCCCAGGCAATTGAGGGAAAGATGAGACATGAGTTCGGATCTAATGACGAACTTGAAGATATCTGAAAAAAACTGGACTTGGTGATGTTGAATTTACTGACCAAATCCGCAAAACTGAGGAAGACGCTATTCATGAAAACATCTTTACAAGTAGTAAGGCCCATAATATCCCACTGTTTGAAAGTATTGTCCATTGTAGCAGCTGGAAAAGATGGTTTTTACAGACAGGGCTGAGTACTGAAAGATCTGAGAGATTAAATGTTTGCCTAAATTGTATCCAAATCTTAAGTGTTGCGCTTACTACCGGACTGGAAGTGAAGCGCGTTGGGGAGAGAGGGAGTTTTGACGTAATCAATGCAGCAAGTGACGTCAGTTTACAAAACTTGGCCTCTGCACGACACCAGTCTGCCTCAGGATGTTGAAACCAGTAAACAACTTTCTGTAAGTTTGCAGCCCAATAGTAAATCATTAAATTTGGGAGGGTGAGCCCACCCCTCTGTCTTGGTCTTTCAAGAATTTTTTTACACAGCCTTGAAGTTTTACCTCCCCATAGAAAGCTTGAAAGTAACTTTTCTGTTGCTTGAAAGAAAGATTTTGGAAGGAAGACCGGAAGATTTTGAAATAAATATAGAAACCGAGGCAACACGTTCATTTTAACACAGTTAACTCTTCCAGCTAAAGATAAATAAATGGTGCTCCATCGCTGGAGGTCAGATTTTAGTCTCCCAAGTATTGGAGTGAAATTCTCATCTAGCAAACCAGAAAAAGAGGGGGTGACATGGATTCCTAGATACTTAAATCCTGACTTTGATATACGAAAGGGCAAGTCTGTATTTTGTATTTGAAGTGCCTTCTCATTAATAGGGAAACACATGCTTTTTGAGAAATTAATTTTATATCCTGAAAAACTACCAAAGACCTCCAGAGTCTTCAAAATTATAGGTGTAGAGGACAATGGATCTGTTACATAAATTAAGAGATCATCAGCATACAAAGAGACGTTATATTCCACTCCCATCCTAATAATACCATGTATGGACTGTGTGTTTCGAAGCTTTATTGACAGGGGTTCTATTGCTAGGACGAACAGCAACGGGCTGAGAGGGCAACCCTGACGCGTCCCTCTGGACAGTGAAAAATATTGCGAACATAAATTATTAGTGACTACTGTAGCCTTAGGAGAAGAATATAATAGCCGGACCCAAGAAACAAATTTTGGACCGAACCCGAACTTGTCCAGCACAGGGAAGAGATAGCCCCATTCAACCCTGTCGAAAGCCTTCTCTGCGTCAAGGGACACTACCACTTCTGGAGCAACTCCAGACGCTGGAGAGTGAACTACATTTAAAAGTCTACGGACGTTGACAAATGAGTGACGCCCTCTAATGAAACCTGTCTGATCAATTGAAATTATGTCTGGTATGACAGAACTTATTCTAACGGCCAAGGCTTTTGAAAGAATTTTAACATCTGCGTTCAGCAAAGATATGGACCTATAAGAGCTGCAGTCCATCGCATCTTTGCCTGGCTTCAGTAAAACTGTGATAAGCGCCTCCGTGAGGCTCCGTGGGAGGGATGACTGTTCAAAAGAATGGTTGAGAAGCAGAGGAGTGAGCTGCGAGGAAAACTTTTTATAAAACTCGATTGGATAGCCGTCTGGCCCAGGAGTCTTACCGCTCTGCATGTCTTTAATTGAATTCTCAACTTCCTGCTTATTTAGGGGTCTTTCTAGGCTTTCTCTTTGGACTTGTGTAATTGCTGGAGTGTCCAAGTTTTCTAAAAATTCAGTCATATCAGAGATATTATGGGGAAGTCTGATGAGTATAAGTCTGAGTAATATTTCTTAAAGGTACTGTTGATTTCTTGGGGGTCCATTGTCACTTCTTGAGGCGCCTTCCTGATAGTAGGAATAAGTCTGGATGCAGATTTACCCTTCAGCTGGTGGGCAAGAAGGTGCCCTGCTTTTTCCCCATGTTCGTAGAAAAATGCACGTGACCGTAACAGATTTCTTTCTATCTTTTCCGTGGACAGTAGATCATATTGTGTTTTAAGGTTCAATTTTTCTTTGTATAGCTCAGGGGTTGGGGTTCTTGAATATTGATGATCAATTTTCAAAATGGAATCCACTAGTTTTTCCTGTGTCCGCCTCCTGTCTTTATTACGTGATGCTGAAAAAGATATTATTTGTCCCCTTAGTACCACTTTTAATGTTTCCCATAGTACGGATGGTGTTATAGAGTCCGTCTGATTAAATAAAAGGAAATCATCTATTGATTGTGATACGTACTGACAAAAGTTTGTATCTGAAAGTAATGCTGTGTTCAACCTCCAAGCAGACCTTGCGGGATAGTTAAGCGCTATGGAGATATCAAGTATGAGGGGCACGTGATCCGATTCGACAATGGCAGAGTACTCTACAGATTTTATTGAAGGGAGAAGGTGTTTGTCAACGAAAAAGTAATCTATCCTAGAGTAGGACTAGTGCACATGTGAGAAATAAGAAAATTCTCTTCTACAAGGATGCAGAAACCTCCATGGGTCTATGCAACCTATATGAAACATGAGGCTAGAGAGTGCTCTGGACATCCTTGATGTGCTTGCGGTTTTCTGATTTGAGCGGTCCAAACCTGCATCCATCACACAGTTCATATCTCCACCAAATATCAGAAGGTGTGTGTTCAAATCGGGCAACAAGGTCATTATTTTCCTGAAAAAGTCAGCATCATCCCAGTTGGGGGCATAAATGCATACTAGGGCCACGGGGGGAGTGGAAGAGACTACCTGTTACTATAATATAACGCCGTTGGGGATCTGAAATTATTTCTGAGGGAGTAAATAATACTTTTTTATGAATTATTATTGCCGTGCCCCTAGCTCTGCTGCTAAAATTTGAGTGATACACGGCCCTTTTCACTGGTCCATTCATACCTCTAACATTCCAGCTAGTAAAACGTACTGCAGATCCCCCCGCCACATTTCTACTTTCTGTGCCACTCATTTTCTAAAAGTTGTCTATCAAGCCATATGTGTGGCAGCGCACACCATGAAGTGTCATAAAAGGCCATGAGCTTGACAAAGTGAAAAACCAGAAGGGGGAAAAGAAAGGAAAGAAAATAAATAAAAGAAAAAAAAGAAAAAAAAAGAAAAGGCACACGAACCGGCAACCCATCCCTATTACACAACCAATGAAACACTCTCGCTCATCCTCTGAACTTTGATGAACCGCAGCTTTAGCGTTAATTAGACTTACAGTAGTCCTTCTTGTTATCTCTATATATTAGGCTCTTCCCAAACATAACAGGAATATAAACGCACACATTCAACAGGACGACCTGAGTTGCTAGCCGATAATAAACAACAATTAGGTTATTTCAAAATGGCATCCAACAGGACATATAGAAGTTAACTTGTAGCACTGAAACAATAACCTGAGTGCATCCGAAAAAAAAAACGTAAGAAGAGATTTAGCGTACAAACTGTCATTTCACAGTCTACAACAGGTAGTTCCAATTCTTTGATTTTCTTCTCAGCTGTATGCAGCGCTGCAAAATTCTCCCCGGCAAGACACTCGGTTGTGTGTAATCGCGCCTGGAAGCCAGTAACCGTTTCTGTGAGTGTATTCACCGAGGAATGTAGTGAAGCAACCGATTCCTGGATAAGAGCAGAAATGTCCTCTTTGAGTGACGACCGTTGTTTATCCAGCTCGGCTACGAGTTGGCTCATAGAAACCCCTTCGGCGCTTGAAGACGGATCGGAGCTAGCTGCAGCCATGCTAGCAACTTTGCTAGCCACGCTAGTACGGGTCGTTGGTTGAGTCGTCAACGGCTTATTCTTGCTCATTTTACGGGTGGTATGTCCTTTCTCAGCGTAGTAGTAGCTTTGGCGACACAAGTCTTATTCTGGCAGCCAAAATGTCTTAAGTGGCGTTATCCAAGGTTAATATTTAAAAGTTAAGCAGGGAGCTCTCCTTGCTCGCGTCTTATCTCTGCATGGCCCAAACCGGGAAGTCTCTTGCAAACGTTTCTTAACAAATTAATGATCTCTGTCCACTGGAATGCTATGGCTTTTCATTGAAAACGGTTTATTGAAAACAGATGGAATTAGAAATTAAGACCTTCCTCTAATAGTTGCCTGCTTCAAATAAAAACCGGGTACCTTCTGCGGTTCAGGTAAATAAAGGCCCCGGCTTTTATTTGATGAATTAAGGTAGGCTACATTAACTGCTAAAAGCACTTTTGTTTCATTTTTTTCCAGATTCCCCTGATTGTTTTCCTTGCCCCAAGGAGTTCTGGCCTAATGCAGAGAGAGACACTTGTCTTCCCAAGCCTGTAGAGTTTCTTTCCTACAACGAGGTCCTAGGAATCATCCTGGCTGCATTCTCAGTTGGGGGCGCCTGTCTGGCCATTATAACAGTGGCTGTGTTCTATCGTCACAGGACATCCCCGATTGTCAGGGCTAACAACTCTGAGCTGAGCTTCCTGCTGCTCTTCTCCCTGACTCTATGTTTCTTATGTTCATTAACTTTCATTGGAGCACCCTCTGACTGGTCCTGCATGCTGCGCCACACAGCGTTTGGGATCACCTTCGTCCTCTGTATATCTTGTGTTCTTGGAAAAACAATAGTAGTGTTAATGGCCTTTAGAGCTACACTCCCAGGTAGTAATGTCATGAAGTGGTTTGGTCCTCCACAGCAAAGAATGACTGTAGTGTCTTTCACGTTTATTCAAGTTTTAATATGTACTATTTGGTTGGGTCTTAGTCCCCCTTTTCCAATGAAAAACCTAACCATATACAAGAAGATAATCATCCTGGAGTGTGCATTAGGCTCAGCTGTTGGGTTCTGGGCTGTGCTCGGGTACATAGGTCTACTGGCTGTCTTTTTCTTTGTGTTAGCTGTCCTAGCTCGAAAATTACCTGATAATTTTAATGAAGCCAAGCTCATCACCTTCAGCATGCTGATATTCTGTGCAGTCTGGATCACCTTTATCCCTGCATATCTCAGCTCTCCTGGGAAATTTACTGTGGCTGTGGAGATATTTGCCATTCTGGCCTCCAGTTTTGGACTAATACTGTGTATATTTGCTCCAAAATGTTTCATCATATTGTTTAAACCAGAGAAGAACACCAAGAAACATTTAATGAACAAAAATCCATCCCAAGACATCTGAAGTTTGGGAATAGTTAAGATGGCAATATACACAATAGAGCTTATGTCTACTGCATCAAACACACAAAAGTCTCTTTTTACTTTCAATATTTTCACATTTTTCAAGTCATTTTGTGAAGGTCCTAATATGTTTTTTTGTAAATATTGTTTCACTTGTGTCTCCAAATTCAAAATTAAGTGAATTAAACAAGTACAAATTAATAGGATAAATATGTGTTTCTTTCTTTTTTTATGAAATAATTTCTATTTAAATAAGGTTTTCATATACACATTATTTCCTATTGGATTAAAATAGTTAAAATGTAAAAGAAATGTATGAACAAATCTCAACTTGAATAGTCAAATGCAAAATATTATGCTTTTGAAAATGTAGCCATGAGGGGAGACTTTGGTCAATCCCAGTTCATTTCACATGGCGTTCACATTGGCTATTGTGCAGATGCATTGTCTGAAGAGACCTCTGCTTCAAATTCTGGCCGTGTTATTGTAGCATTTAACCTACTATCGCTTCAATGCAGATTATACTGTACATGTAGCCCACCAAAGAGACATAGACATGAGATAATCAAACATCACTGGATGAGGCTGTCTGAGGCTCTCTGATGTACAGTAAAATGCCGTACAGTAGAAGTTTTAAAATGCATGCTGTATGCTCACATGCTGCCTCTAAGAGCTGACGCTATTGGGTAGCATCCCTTCGTGCATGCAAAGTCGTGAAGACTTTCTTTTTGCGTCCAGCTCGGCCCTCAACTACGTCCAACAATACTGTATATAACATGATCAGACCCTTTGTTTGTTTCCCTAATTTTCTTCAAGCTAGCAGTATGAAGACCTCTACTTCCAACGGCGTTCACCTCGGCACCAGCTGCCAGACTGGCTACGTCCTGTTGTTGGATCTCCACCCAAGCTACGAGTCCTGCCTCCGTGCCACTCATGCCAGCCTGGCACTCACTCCCGATGCCTGTCAGCTCTGCGCCCACCTGGCATCTGAAGAGCTTACGGCAGGCGGCAGCCTTTCTGGCTTGTTGGGCTGTCGGGGAAAGGGATGGCAGCTGTGCAGAGCAATGGGACACCGTCAACACCCTGGATCTACCTGGCATTCACCCCTGATGCCTCCTACCAATTCTGCGCCCGCCTTCCATCTAAAGAGCATTACGGCGGCCAGAAGCTTTTCTGGCTTGTCAGGTTGTCAAGAAGGGGGATGGCAGCTGGGGACCGACGGAACCCCATCAACACCCTTGGATCTTCCGGAAGAGGACGTCTTTGACATTCACAAGTCCGCTTTCTCAACTCCCTCGGATAACGCCTCTTTCACCGGTTGAACTCGTAACAACAGAGGTTTATGGAGTCCCGCTACGGCAACTGTCTCCGTCCCAGGAGAGGACCAGCGGTTTTCTCCTCTCTCTCTCTTCAGCAGCGGGCAGGCTCCCTGCCCACCATTAGGTTATTGTTCTTGACCTGGGTGAATGCCGAGTAGCATTCCCCTAACCCGGGAGATGGAGGAAGGTCCCGCCATGGAGGCAGAGCTTGACTTCCACTCCGCTTCAGATCGCCCCTTGTTTCCGACAGAAGCCCACACCGCCTTCTACCCGAAAGCAGGTCCATGCTTGCTTCGCTGAACCATACTAGTGTACATCTTAGGTGGCTGCAATGCTGAACAATACAATTTCTTGGTAGCCTGACCGCTACCGCTACTATCTTTGCCATGACCGCTTAGCTGTGGTTGTTCCCTGCTGAGGCTGGGGCAGCCACGGGCTGTACACAGTGAAAGGGATGTGCTGACTCACCTCCTAGACAACGGCGCTTCGGCGGTGCCAAGATGTTGGCTCAAGGAGACGCCGCCCCGCAGGCTGCAGAGGGCATGTTGTAGCCTTCTCAGTCTTTTCTCCACCTCCCAGCTGATTACTCAGAATGGTGAGGCTGTTGAGTAGGCGGTTTGGAGATTGAATCCCACTATTGTTCCAAAGCCATGGAGCAGGTTCGGGGAAGCGGAGATGGATCTGTTTGCCTCACAAGAAAACACGGAGTTCGCACTGTGGTTTTGCTTGAGCACACAGGACAATCCACTCCTAGGTGTAGACGACTTCTCCCACCCAGAGATCCCTCATCTTCTGGAACACATCCAGAAGGAGAAACTGTCAGCCATTCTAGTGGCACCAAAGCACACAAACGCCTCCTGGTTCCCGACTCTGGTTCAGCTGCTGGCGGGCCCCATGGCAACTTCCGTGGCACAAGGACGCTTATCCACAGCTGACCAGCGCCATATTTTCAACCCCCGGTGGTAACCCAGAAAATTATAGGCTGCTCAGCCAAAATTATTTTGAATGCCTTGAAAAGGCATCCAAAGGTCAATTACCATTTTAATGGGTGGAAGAATAGCCAAAATGGCAAAGGCTCAACCAAATATCAGCTCCAGGAAAATCAAAGAAAACTTAAAGTTACCTGTGAGTACTGTTACGATCAGAAGAAGGCTATGTGAAGCAAAGCTATCAGCTAGAAGCCCCCGCAAAGTCCCATTGCTGAAAAAAAGCCATGTACTGAATAGGTTTAAATTTGCCAAAGGACACTGACTGGCCAAAGGAGAAATGGCGCAACATTCTGGAAATATGAAAAATTGTTCGTTTTGGGTCTATGGGCCGCAGACAGTTTGTCCGACGACCCCCATGCATTGAATTCAAGTCACAGTACACTGTGAAGACGGTAAAGCATGGTGGTCCAAAAATCATGTTATGGGGATGTTTCTCATGCTGTGGTATTGGGCCTATTTGTCGTATACCAGGGATCATGGATCAGTTTCAATACATCAAAATACTTAAAGAGGTCATGTTGCCTTATGCTGAAGAGGACATTCGATTGAAATGGGTCTTTCAACAAGACAATGACACAAAACACACCAGTAAGCGGGCAAAGACTTGGTTCCAGATGAACAAGATCGATGTTATGGAGTGGCCAGCCCAATCCCCGGACCTCAATCCCATAGAACACTAAATGCCCAGTATTGCAGAGGAATTGTGGAATATAGTTCAATCATCCTGGGCTGGACAATATTTCATGAAAGACTAATGGGTGAAGACATCCTTTGTCTGACGTACAGTAGTAGGAGGGAAGCTTCTGTCTCAAAGTCTATATAAACCTGTGAAAAGACACAGTATTCCCATCCAGATATTGAGGGGTGGAGATCTCTGCTCTCTGTATTGGTCTGATCCTGTCTCTGGGTTTGTGTGAGCTGAACTCAGATGTGTCCTTGAATGGTTCTGGGGATGATGTTAAACAAAGGGCTGGGCTTACAGAGGATAGGACTGGTGCTGGGGTCAGCACTCAGGCTTCATCTGTGAAGTGTAAGCTCCAGGGTACCACTCGTATACCTGCATTCGCAATGGACGGTGACTATGTTATTGGTGGTGTTTTCCCTTATACACTACTACATGCACACAGTGAAGCATAACTACACCACCATGCCTGAGCCACTAAGCTGCACAGGAAGGTTAGTAAGAAGAAGTGGGGGATAAGAGGATGTTACACTGTGTGGGGATAGAAAGGTTTAGATTTGTATGATGTGAATACAATTGTATTAGAATGGTTTTGTATTGAATCAAAAAAGTAATCTTTTTTCATATACATTTCCAAATCAGTAGGTAATATATGCAGTAGAAAAAACTAGATATGAAAATACTACATATGAAAATACTAGATGTCAAAATTAGATTTTTGTTTTTTTCTAACATAAGTTTCTTTAAAAACTGAATTTTAATTGTTAACCTGAATGAAAAATAACAACTACCTTAGATAATTGTGAATGTTGGTGTCATGGTTGGGGTCCAGCTGGCCGTGAGTATTTTTCTCTGCACTTTTCTCCTGTCCTGTTTTCTGTTTTTTTTCCCTCTTCCTCCCCCTCACCTGTCCGAAGCCAGCTGATTGCCTACACCTGCCGCCAGTCTACCAGCAGCAATCATCTCCTCCACACCTGCCCGTCGTCATCCGCTCCCGCCAAGCACACCTGCCTGCAATCCTCATCAGCCACAGTATATCTACCCCGGTCCTGCTTTCATTCTTCACCTGATTGTTGCTTCAGCTACTCGGTGATACTTCGACAGTTCCTGACATTAGAGCTTTCTCTGTGTTTTCTATGTACTTACCTTTCCCGTGTTTCCCTTTCAGTTATCCTCTCCCTCCGGTCAGCTGGCTTCGGACCCCGGACCCTCTCCCTCGGCGCCCCCTCTCCATCCAGCTCCTCGTGCCAACATCCCCATCAACCACCCATCCCCAGCGCTCCCTCCTCTCCTCGGCTTCTCCTAGTGACTGCGTCTCCTCCTGGCTCCCCAGCCTTGGCTCCTCGGTCCCCCGCCGCTTCCCTCGGTTCCTGTTCTCTTTGTCTGTCTGTCTGTCTGTCTGTCTGTCTGTCGCGCATTATCGGATCATTTAACATCCTTCAAGTAGTAGGGGTCCGGCAGTGCACCACTTGTGCATGTCTGTCCAATAAGCAGCAGTACACAAATGTCTTCAGAACCATCCATAGTGATCAGTTCCAGGCTGAAGCGCTGGCCAAGCTGGTAAAACATTTTGGCTGGACTTGGATAGGTGCTGTCCGGTCAGATTCAGACTATGGCAATAATGGTATGGCGTCTTGTCTGGCCGCTGCAGACAGAGAGGGGCTCTGTGTGGAATACTCGGAATCTTTCTATCGGACCCACCCACGTAGCAGGATCCAGAGAGTAGCCGTTGTTATCCGCTGGTATGATGTTCTTTTTGCCTACACAAAAGCACAACAACAATGTTCTGTTAAGTATAAGATGGAAGATATTTGTATTACCTCAGTGGCCAATTAGAAATGTATATATTTTCATCCTGTTTATTTATTACTGATGTTAATAAATGGTCAGTCAGACCAAATACTAAAGTATCCTATCTTGACATATATTTAAAAACGTGTTTCTTCAGGTCGACAGCTATGGTTGTTGTTGCATTTGTAGCCTTGGGAGACATTACTCAAGCCTTCTCCACATCGCCAGTGGATAGGCTGGAACCATCGGATTTGGCATTGAGCGATCCGTCATCCCCGGGCTGAGAGACTTCTTGCTGGATCTCTCTCCTTCTAAAGTGTCTGCCTCGCCAGTGCTTACTGAGTTCTGGGAAGGTGCATTCAACTGCAGGCTACGGAAAAGTGAGAATGTTTCTTAGTTTTTTAGCATAGGACAGTTGGACTTTTTTGGTTATGTTGTGTTTTTTTGGATGTCTATCTGAGTGGATTGTCCTGTGTTAAAGACTCAGCAACTGCTTTAAGACCAAACCCCACATTGACAGTGAAATTAACATTGATCAAAGACATGAGTTGGACATAAGGTTGAGGATTATGTATGAACTTTGCTAACACTGAAGTCCTGAGCACAAACACAGACATTCTCCTGCCCACCAAGCTTAAGTAGCCTACTAATCAATTTCTTAAAGTGCACTTACTTGAATGTATTAGTTACATTGTATAGTGTGAAGTTGTTATTATAGTGACAGTGATTACTTATCATTTATTAGTTGTAATTTTACAGAAAAGTAGTCATTGCCAAAAATAATCTTGATCTTAGTTTCCCTTCAACAATGAATATGTATAAATAGAAAATCATGCAATAAAAAATGAAAATCTAAGACATTAAATAGTGCAAAGTTAAAATTTATGGGTTAACATATATGGTATAAAATAAAAATATATACTGTATGTGTTAGACAAAGTGTACAGTAGTTGCAAAAGAATACACTTTAATGTCAGCAGGAATGTGGTAAATGTATGCTTAATAGGAAATTGTAAAGTATACAGGTTAAGTGACAGTATAAAGTATACAGGTTAAGTGACAGTATAAAGTATGAAAGGTGAAGTGACAGTATGGCCATCATTATCTCAGGAGTTCAGCAGTCTTATGGCCTGTTTGATGAAGTTGTCCCTGTGCCTGGTAGTGCAGGAACCAGATGCTGTGTAAGCATCTGCCAGACAGTTTGTAGCTGAGGTTATTTGGGTCGCTGATAATCTTGTTGGCCTTCTTCCTGCACCACTGCGGGTTAGTTCCTCCTTAAAACAGATAGTGTTTAAAAGAAATACATGTTTGGCTTTTATAAATCTGACTTAATTTTTGATGACTGATTTATGTGTTGGATTACATGAAGGTTGAAAAAAAATATGACTGACACAAACTGAAACAGCCACTATTTCAAAAAGAAAATAAATGTAGGCAAAACAGTGCTTTATGTTGTACTACATTTAAAACTAAAAATTAAATATGCAACAATATAGCTATGTAAGTTTCTACAAGACATGTTTGACAGGTTAAATGGAATAAGAAGGAGCAATAAACGCAAAGAAAGAATGATAATTTAAAGGCTAAAAAACACATTTCTCTTTCTCTGTGTTTTTAGGTGCAGCAAAAGACGAGAGAGTGTGTGATGGAACCGAAGACGCTCCAGAGCCCGTACACTGACACATCTCAGCTCCGGATCACTAACATGGTATACAAGGCTGTTTATGCAATAGCTCATGCCATTCATAAAGCAGTCTGTCAGGAAACAAATTCTACAACTTAGTGTGACAAATTCACCAGGATAGAGTCCAAAGAGGTCAGTTTGAAATAAGTGAAAACCCCAATGCCCTTTTTTACTACAATGCACTTTTTATGAAATTAAGCATTGCTTTGATTTCATATTCATTAATTTCATCTTTCTTTACTTTATTCTAACAGGTTCTTACTCAGCTGAAAAAATTTCTCTCGAAATGGTTATGATGTGTCATTTGATGCCAACGGGGATTCTGTGGCCAGATACGAGTTGGTTAACTGGCAAAAGATTCAGAGTGGCAGTATTAAGTTGGTGACAGTTGGGCAATACGATGCATCACTGCCGGTGGGCCAGAAGTTCAAAGTCAACAAGAACATCACCTGGGTGGATGGTGGCACACAAGTATGCAGCACGAAAGCAATAAATATATTTAAATAAAAAAATAAAAACATTTCATCAAATATGGTAATCTTAAAGGGTATGATATGTGTATGCACATTGAAATAATTTTATGTCACTGTACATTGCTCATGTCCATACTGGCTTTGAGGAGATACATTTCAAACTAACAATATTTTCAGTATGAAATTCTTCCTTCATATTTTACAAAAAATTAATCCCTTGCTGAGCTGTAAAGGGATAGTAACAAAAGAAAAATAATTTGTTCAAAAAAGACTAACTTTGAAAGACAACCACTTGATTTGTCTAAGTCAGCCTGCTAAAACCTTATTTTGGCTTCAGCTAAACTTTAGAACGCATGTGACACAATAACTGTGCAAGTATTGTTTTAAAACAGGATTGAAAACGCTTCGAAGCACACCTGAACATATGTGAGTTTGTTTGTCTTTGTGTGCCAGGTTCCTGTGTCAGTGTGCTCTGACAGCTGTCCTCCAGGAACTCGTAAAGTTCTGCAGAAAGGAAAACCCATCTGCTGTTATGATTGTATACCGTGTCCTGAGGGAGAGATTAGCAATGCTACAGGTATTGTTTTTTTCCTGTACATAGCCAATGTACTGTGCAAAATCAGATCAACATTACAACCACTAGAATATCTTTTGATTTTATTTTTCCAGATTCCCCTGATTGTTTCCCTTGCCCCAAGGAGTTCTGGCCCAATGAAGAGAGAGACACTTGTCTCCCCAAGCCTGTAGAGTTTCTTTCCTACAACGAGGTCCTAGGAATCATCCTGGCTGCATTCTCAGTTGGTGGCGCCTGTCTGGCCATTATAACAGCGGCTGTGTTCTATCGTCACAGGACATCCCCGATTGTCAGGGCCAACAACTCTGAGCTGAGCTTCCTGCTGCTCTTCTCCCTGACTCTATGTTTCTTATGTTCATTAACTTTCATTGGAGCACCCTCTGAGTGGTCCTGCATGCTGCGCCACACAGCGTTTGGGATCACATTTGTCCTCTGTATGTCTTGTGTTCTTGGAAAAACAATAGTAGTGTTAATGGCCTTTAGAGCTACACTCCCAGGTAGTAATGTCATGAAATGGTTTGGTCCTCCACAGCAAAGAATGACTGTAGTGTCTTTCACGTTTATTCAAGTTTTAATATGTACTATTTGGTTGGGTCTTAGTCCCCCTTTTCCAATGAAAAACCTAACTATATACAAAAAGAGAATCATTTTGGAGTGTGCATTAGGCTCAGCTGCTGGGTTCTGGGCTGTGCTCGGGTACATAGGTCTACTGGCTGTCTTTTGCTTTGTGTTAGCTGTCCTAGCTCGGAAATTACCTGATAATTTTAATGAAGCCAAGCTCATCACCTTCAGCATGCTGATATTCTGTGCAGTCTGGATCACCTTTATCCCTGCATGTCTCAGCTCTCCTGGGAAATTTACTGTGGCTGTGGAGATATTTGCCATTCTGGCCTCCAGTTTTGGACTAATACTGTGTATATTTGCTCCCAGTGTTTCATTATATTGTTTAAGCCAGAGAAGAACACCAAGAAACATTTAATGAACAAAAATCAATCTTAAAACATCTGAGGTTTGGAAATAGTTAAGATGGCAATTTACCGTATGAAGCTTATGCTGTGCCCATCAAACAAATTCTTCATGTTTTATTGTGAATTAAGTGAATACATAAAGTCAAAATATACAACATAAATGCGTGGTTCTCTCTCTTTTATAAAATAATTTCTATATCAATAATACTTCCATATACACATTAAAAGGTACAATATGTAATATATTCACTGTAATAAATTAAAAAATGACCCCAATGCGTCATCAGACATTACGGAAACATGCTTTTCTGAAAACAATGCTAATGCCAGTGTTTTCTCCTGGCATTTCATGTCATTTCAACATCCGTGTACTCACATTGAATTATATAACTAGAGTATCCAAGTTGGTTACTGAAACAAAGTGAGACACAGCCAGTAAAATTATCCTGACTGGTCCTAGCTAACGCCACCCTGCTAACCTTGCTAATGTTACCGGAGGACCAGGCCAGCTGGCCACAGCTGTTTACAATGTGTAGCCTGTTTGGCTGCTATAATCATCAATGGTGAGCTATTTTAAGCCAAGAGAGAGAGGGGCTGTAAATTGGGAAGAGAGGACTGCGAGTTAGCAGTGTGTTTAAAGATTGTTGTCGTAATTCTAAGACAATAAAGTGTGTTCAGTCGGGTGGCAGCCCAGTCTCATGGCAAATGGTTACGTTATTTAATTATTGATTTGTGTACAGGTCACGTTAATGTTGTTATTTTTGTGTGTTGATTACGAATTTGGATGTGGGAAGCCTATTTCGTGATCAATTTGGGTAGGGAGTAGTACTGAAAAGTAAAACACTGGACTTTCAACCCGGAGACCAAGGATCTCTCTCTTGCTAACCACAACTGTCCCGTTGTTGTCGGCGTGTCGTGCATGTGACGGTTCCTTTCCCAGAAAATACAGAGGTGACAATTTCACGAACTGGCATGAGACCAGGTTGCTGGTGGATAGGACTGCAAGGTAGTGTTATGGTAGTGTTATTTTTAGCAGTTCCTATTGTAATTCTAAGTCTAGGAAGTGTGTCTGTCTGTCGGGTGGAGAGGACGGCAAGATTGTTGTTTTTAGCGTTCCCACTGTAATTCTAAGCCAAAAACGTCTTGCTGTCAGTTAGTTACAGAGCTCTGCGCGAGCACAGGCTTCTAGGACTGTCAATATTGCCAGCATCTAACGTTAGCTACTGCGCTGTGCTGAGACGTAATGTCTGTTGTATAAGTTTGCAACAGAACGGAACCAAATGCACGGCTCAGAGTAACACATGGGTTTATTGGGAATAAATGAGAGAAGTCAGGGAGAGGGGGTGAGAGGAGTCGGACGCCAGGGCCCGGAGCGAATGCACGAGGCCTGAGGCTAGGGAAGGAGAGGAAGCTCTGGGTGGACGGGGAGATCGAGGGTGAGATGTCTAAGGGAGAGGCACTAGAACCCGAGGAGCAGAGGAATTAATGAGGAAAAGGCCGGAAACGGGAGCACAGGTGGAATGGAGCAAGAAACCAAAAGGAGGGGACCGGGTAGTGAGGCCAGCTGCCTGGAGATACCGAGTGGTGAAGATGATGGTTACATGAACAAACACAAAGAGAGGGATTAGACAAAAGACAGACAAAGACAAATACAAGGGATTTTCTGAGAAGCTGTAACGTCTGACACCAGGTTGGGTGAAATAACGATCAAGCGAGGATGTTGAGTGGATCCGGGGTTTAAGTACTGGTCTCGATCGGAGCTGATGACTGGCAGGTGAGTACGGCAGGAGACGTGATGATGAGATGACAAGCAGGTGTGGGAAGTCAGCCGGCCAGTGCAGGCGGGGGAGGGGGGGAACAAGGGAGAAATAGAGGTAGGACAAACAGAAAAAAGACAACAGGACAACATTGTTGTGTTGTATGGATGCTGCGGTCTCAGACTGGCAACCTTCTCCAGTATTATTTAATTTGTACTGCAGTAACTATATTAAACACTAGCTGTCAGTATTACATATTACACCTTTAATATGGGGTTAAACCACACAACCCAGTAAATGTGTGTATGTAACTGTTATACCAGATAAAAAGGAAAAAAAGGTGTAAGGGTACTATACATTTAGGAAACCATCTTGCCTCTGTTTTAAGTCCGTAAGGGCAAACTTTGATCAATCACAGGTCATTTCAGAGGGATGGAGCGTTCATACTGACTGTCCTGCAGATGCATTGCCCGTGCAACAGAGAGGGGAAGAGTCCTACAGAAAGAGGTGTCTAATTTAAATTCTGTAATTTTATTGTTGCATTCTACCCACTGCAGCTTTAATGCAGATCATATTGTACATGCAGTCCACAGAAAAGACTTGAGATAATCAAAGCCCCTGGAGAAGGCCATCCTTTCTCTGATATACATAAGATGACGTACAGTAGAAGGAGGGAAGCTTTGTCTGAACATCTATAAAACACATGTAGTAAGACCACATCCAGATAGTTGAGGGATGGAGATCTCTGCTCTCTGTATTGGTCTGATCCTGTCTCTGGGTTTGTGTGAGCTGAACTCAGCTCTTGCCCTGAATGGTTCTGAGGATGATGTTAAACAAAGGGCTGGGCTTACAGAGGATAGGACTGGTGCTGGAGTCAGCTCTCAGACTTCATCTGTGAAGTGTAAGCTCCAGGGTACCACTCGTATACCTGCATTCACAATGGATGGTGACTATGTTATTGGTGGTGTTTTCTCCATACATCACTACATGCACACAGTGAAGCATAACTACACCACCATGCCTGAGCCACTAAGCTGCACAGGAAGGTTAGTAAGAGGGAGAAGTGGGGGATAAGAGGATGTTCGTCTGTGTGGGGATATAAATGGTTTGATTTGTATGATGTACGGAAAAGGTTTTGTGTCGTTTTAAACAACAGTTTAATAATGCTAAATCAATATTTGGCCATGTAACATAATATAAAATAAGATCCAGCTTTTTTGGTGTAAATTCTAGCTCTTAACTGGCAATATGTGTTTAACAACAGATTTTTACATATTTACCAAAACCAAGTAATAGTTTATATTTAGTTGACTGTGTCTTGTGAATGTTGGACTGATATCTAATCCTGTGTATTAGAATTTCACTTCACCCGTATTATGTATTTTTGTAAAAATTGTGAATTGTAGGCTAATTTTCAAACAGTGACTTGAGTGTCTGTGTGCAGCATTACAACCCGTGAGCTGCGTTTCTCACGTGCAATGATCTTCGCCATCGAGGAGATAAACAACAGCACGGAGCTGATGCCAGGAATCAAACTCGGTTATCAGATCTATGACTCGTGCGCCTCGGTGCCCGTGGTGGTGCATGTGGCATTCCAGCTTTCAAATAGCCTGGACCTGGTGTTTTACACCGGTGATAATTGCTCACAATCTGGTATGGTGATGGCTGTCATTGGTGAGACTGGGTCCACGCCATCCATCAGCATGTCACGCATTATCGGATCATTTAACATCCCTCAAGTAAATATTTTGGATTTCTTTTGTAATATAGACCAGTGCTAATTTTATGTGCCTTTCCCAGTAAATACTTTACCTTTTGTTTCCCTTTAGGTGAGCCATTTTGCCACTTGTGCATGTCTGTCCAATAAGCAGCAGTACCCAAATTTCTTCAGAACCGTCCCTAGTGATCAGTTCCAGGCTGAAGCGCTGGCCAAGCTGGTAAAACACTTTGGCTGGACTTGGATAGGTGCTGTCCGGTCAGATTCAGACTATGGCAATAATGGTATGGCGTCTTTTCT
Source organism: Etheostoma perlongum (assembly GCA_026937815.1). Taxonomy (NCBI): domain Eukaryota; kingdom Metazoa; phylum Chordata; class Actinopteri; order Perciformes; family Percidae; genus Etheostoma; species Etheostoma perlongum. Next base: position 11,613,218 of record CM049373.1, read on the forward strand.
GGCCGCCGCACACAGAGAGGGGATCTGTGTGGAATACTCTGAATCTTTCTATCGGACCCACCCACGTAGCAGGATCCAGAGAGTAGCTGATGTTATCCGCAGGTTTGATGTTCCCTATGTTGACATTTCTGTAAAATAAATATTGGAACATTTTTTTCAGTCACATTTATTTATTACTATTGTTATGAATATGCTCAGTTAAACCAATCACTAAATTATTCTATATCCTATGTCTGTGTGTGTTATCTATCTTCATATAAATTTTGGATCTTAAATGTTTCTCCAGGTCAACAGCTATGGTTGTTGTGGCGTTTGCAGCCTTCGGGGACATAAGGCTTCTGTTGGAGGAGCTGTTGCTCGAGCCTTCTCCACCTCGCCAGTGGATAGGCAGTGAAGCCTGGGTAACTGACACTGAATTGCTGAGGTTCAGCTTCTGTGCTGGAGCCATCGGATTTGGCATTCAGAAATCCGTCATCCCAGGTCTGAGAGATTTCTTGCTGGATCTCTCTCCCTCAAAAGTGGCTGCCTCTCCAGTGCTTACTGAGTTCTGGGAGGATGCATTTAAGTGCAAGCTGGGGAAAAGTGAGAAAGTTGTGCTGATTTTTAACATAGGACAGACACTCACAGTTCAATTCTTGTGGTTATGTTGTGTTGTTTTTTGATTCTCTCTGAGTGGGATATCCTGTGTTAACCCTTGTGTGGTGTTCATATTGTTGTTACACAGCCAATGTTCCTGGGTCTAGTGGACCCACCACATTATTAGGTTCTTAAATCAATACAGCCATAACAGCTTATGTAAAAATGCTTAATAATTGTTTACTTCAGCTCAATTACCAATCATATATGGTTAATATTTGCCATTCACCCCTGTGAGATCACATTTATGATAATTTTATCATTTTCGTTTTATGTGAGAAAACAGAAAAATAGAAACAAGATTTTTCATCATTATTGGTGCTCATTTCTTAGAACTTAATCAGAAAAGGTGAAATTGCTTGAACTGTAACAATTTTGTAACTTTGTGTGAGAATAGCAGGTGAAGAAATAAAACATAGTTCCATAGCACCTACAATTAAATACACTCAGGTCTAGTAGAGTAGTTATGTGAAGGGGGGGTGTACTGTGTGTAGTCATTGAATGATTATGTTCTTCACAGAAAATGAGCCAAGGCCAATGAGTTTGAGTTAGAAGGAATAATGAATAGCATAAATTTTCTTTTAGCAAACATTGAAAATTTTTATTATAGTGACAGTGATTTCTGATGATTTATTTGTTTTCATTACGTTCTTTATTGTAATATGCACAACAATTACAGAGTCGTTGGCAAGGAACATCTAGATTTCAGGCTCCCTCCAACAATGCTCATTAAATATGGAAAAAAGAAAAGAAAATAATGCAATACAAATTAGAATCTAAGCAAAACATATTGGTAAAACATAATGATAAAATATAATATATATAAATTAAAATGTATATGTGCTAGACAAAGTGTACAGTAATTGCAAAGAATAAACTATAAATGTCAGCAGGCATGTAGTAAATGTATGCATAATAAGAAGTTTTAAAGTATAAAGGCAAAGTGACAGTGTAGAGTCTAAAGGTAAAGTAACAGTGTTGTAGTGATGAGCTGGTATTACGGAACCAGATGCTGCTGTTTGGCAGGTTAAATGGAACAAAAAAGAGCAAAAAACACAAAAGAAAGAATAATAATTTAAAGGCTAAAAAAACACATTTCTCTGTTTCTGTATGTTTTAGGTGCAGCCACAAATAAAAGATTATGTGATGGAACTGAAGACATAAAGACGCTCCAGAGCCCGTACACTGACACATCTCAGCTCCGGATCACTAACATGGTATACAAGGCTGTTTATGCAATAGCTCATGCCATTCATAAAGCAGTCTGTCAGGAAACAAATTCTACAACTCAGTGTGATAAATTCACCAGGATAGAATCCAAAGAGGTCAGTTGAACATAAATGAGGATTATAAATGATGCCCTTTTTTGCTTTAATTTCAGAAATGATATATTTGTTTTATTTAAAATTAATGAATTTCTCTCCTTCACTGTTTTCCTTTATCTCATCTTGACAGGTTCTCACTCAGCTGAAGAAAGTAAATTTTACCCAAAATGGTTATGATGTGTCATTTGATGCCAACGGGGATCCTGTGGCCAGATATGAACTGGTTAACTGGCAAAAAAGTGAGAGTGGCAGCATTGAGTTGGTGACAGTAGGGCAATACGATGCATCACTGCCGGTGGGCCTGAAGTTCCGTATCAACAGGAACCTCACCTGGGTGGATGGTGGCACACAAGTAAGGAGCACAAAAACAATAATGTTACATAAAATATGGTAAATTTAAAGGGTAACTATCATTTTTTTCATCTTGGACCCTATTTTCCTATGTTTCTTTGTGTCTAAGTGACTTATGGGAACAATAATCTTTGAACTTGGTCCAGTAATACGCAAGATCTCTGGAGTTGGCAGCAACGAAACAAGCCATCCAATCGTATCCATTTTACTATATAACACATTTTAAAAAACAAAGGTTTACAAAGTGCTGGACAAGAAATAAATATGCAAAATACATATAAAGACACACAGAGCTCATAAACAACATATGACCTGTCAATTGTCATGCTGGGTTTAAAGACAGGGAGTACAAGATTCAAAATATTTGAGGGTCTGGGCAAATTTGACTTGTGTAGTTAGCTCATTCCATTTAGGGGCTGCAGCTGTAAAAGTGCAGTCGCCCCTGGTTTTTAGCCTGGTTTTTGGAGCGACCAGCCAAAGTTGATCAGTAGACCTAAGACCGTGAAGGGGTAAACTTGTAAGAGGTCTGAGAAAGATGCCAACCCATTCAGTGATTTAAAACAAACAATAAGATCTTAAAATTAATTTTAAAATGGACCAAGAGCCAGTGTATCGAGGCCAGGACTTGTGTTATGTGTTCATGCTTTTCTTTTAAAAGACGAGCGGCCGTAAGTGTGAGAGAGGTTTGGTTAACGTCAATGTAAAGTGCATTACAGTAGCCCAAACCAGTGAAGATAAAAGCATGAATCATGTGCTCAAAGTGCTTACGAGATAAAACAGGTTTAATTTTAGATACAAGCCTCAAGTGATTGGATTTTACAATATTATTTTTCTGTTTATCAAATTTAAAACCAATGTCTATTTTGACACCCAGATTTGTGACTATGGGTTTCGCATATTGTTGCAGGTAGTCCAGGTCAACAGGAAGGATATCATTGGCCCAACTGGGTCCAAACACAATGATCTCGGTTGTATCTTAATTTAGATTTAAAAAGTTAGAAGCCATCCAGGCCATATTTTAAACACTCTAGTAGAGATATGAGGGAATTGATTTTTACCTCCTTTGAGGGGCAAATACACTCACCTATAGGATTATTACGAACACCATACTAATACTGTGTTTGACCCCCTTTTGCCTTCAGAACTGCCTTAATTATACGTAGCATTGATTCAACAAGGTGCTGAAAGCATTCTTTAGAAATGTTGGCCCATATTGATAGGATAGAATCTTGCAGTCGATGGAGTCAGTGGTTAATAAGATGTCATAAAAAACTCTTAAAAGTGCAGTTTCAGTGCTGTGAAATGCTTTAAAACCAGATTGAAAACGAAGCTTTGAGATAGGTCTGTAATTGGATAAAACCAAGGAATACAGATTTATTTTTATTATTTTTTTTTTATTTTTAATCAGGGGTTCCACAATGGTTTTTTTGACATATGTTGGAATGACACCTGCTGCTAAATTACTATTTATGATTTTTTGGACATTCGGGCCAATAGTCTCCCTGCCTCCTTAAAGAGGCAAGGGGGCACAGTGTCAGTGGGACAATATGAGGGTTTTAGTTGAGTGACGATTTCAGTGAGATTTAAAAGTGACACAGGCTCAAACTGGTGGAGGACAGTTGAGCAAGTGCATACTATCGCAGGGTCAACAGGGTATGAGATGCGGGCTTGGATAGCAACCTTGCCTAAAAAGAAGTAGAGAAAACTTTCACAGACTTCAAATGAAGCTTCCAGGCAGGAGGATTGTGGAGAGTTTAATAAAGAATCAATAGTTTTAAAAAGACCCAAATTTTGGGAGACGCTGTGTTTGAACAATCCAACAAGTCCGCCACCGCTGGTAAACTTTGAGAATATCATATTATGCACGGCTGCATGTAAACGTGAATATTAGTCTATTATTAACTTTTATTAGTCATGTAAACAGTTTAGTCGGAATAATGTATTTTTCGGAATAAAGGCAAAAGAATATTATGTGCATGTGTAGCGGAGAATAAGCCCCACTATGTAGGAGTGACATTAGTATAGTTCTTTTCTTGATGACTGGGAGAGTACAAGATCTGGGTCTGTACGTCCCAGCACAATTAGCCCCAGTACCTAATTCAGAAAGTATGTTGTTACTTATCTGGCTTATCTACCTAATCAATGCGGGGCAAGGAATGTACGGTAGGATGGGCTTCAGGACTCCTCTCTCTATCACGGTGACCACCAAGTGTGATGTGCTCCTAAACCGTCTGCACAATCTTCCCCCCGTATCCTATACCTAACTAAACAGGTAGGACGTCCCTACTCCAGAGCAATATAAACTCAATATAATTTGCAATAACAATTCTGACTAAATATCTAAAGAACTTATTATTTATTGGCCCTTTGAAATGTTGCAAAATCAAACCTTTTCTAGTTAAATCTGACCAGTTTCAACTCTACTATTGCAGGATTTTCTCCCAAAACAATTAATTGCTTGAAATGAAATATGGTTCAATATGACAGAACAAAGTATACTTTAAAAAAAAAAGTTTCTCACTGTAGACAGTCCCTCCACAGGGGCACCTTCCAGTCCGCTGAAAATTGCTCCCAGAGTCTGTCCTGACAGCAGAAGTCTATTGTCTGTTATCATGAACAGTATTACAGCCTTAGCTGCTGACGCTCCCAGTCCGCGGTCAAAATAGGGAAAGACATTCCCTCAGTCGCTGGTGTAAAGTAATGAATAAAAATCTGTGACGACAGAATATTCAGAAGCAGCAGGTGTGCAAGCAGGTTATCCTCATCCGAATATCTTTACTTTAATATTCACTCACATGATAATGTTCTCTAAGTTGTTTGTGCGGTCTGTGTTAAGGCGAGGTTGCTCTCCAACTCCATCCAGTTGCAAAAAACTCTCCTTCAGTGCTTAACTGGCCGCTGAGTATGATTAGACAACGCTCCTTTCCCGGCTCTAACCTTTACCATCAAGGCCACGTGGGTAGCAGCTAACAGCTTAACCAACCTTCATTCAACTGAGGAAATGTGTCCTAGTCTACTCAAACAAACTTGGCCCTTACTTGCTAAGCTTGTGACTCCCACTTTTTGTAAATCACTTACACAATAGTTTGGTTCCTTTTTTATTCCTTTCAAGCGAGAGTGGGATTCTCCAGTCAACTTCGGCATACCTTCCTTTTCACCCCCACTTCTGCACACTTTTTTCTGTTTTCACCCCACCTCCCTCACACCGGATAGGCTATCTAGACCTTAAATCTTTACTCCTGATAAGGTGATACACCTGTCACAAGTGATATGGGGCATCTTAGCTATCTTTGCTATCTGTACCATTACACAACATAGTCATTGTTGAACTTTGTAGTAGTACGTGTTGGTATCCAGCTGTCCTCACAGAAACTGATGTATGACATAACAGCCTTAGCATTAGTTACTAGCAGACCTGGAAACATCCTAGTCGGTACAGTCCAAACATGTCTGAAGATCTAGGTATTGCAGAAGAAAACAAAACAAGTGCGGTGCCATCTTACCCCCAATTTCCACAGGATGCGGAACGGCTGCGGATCCGCTCTGTCCCAGCTCTGGTGATCCGCAGCAGATACGCAGAACTTCTATTTCTGCCTTCGCCAGAGAAATTCCGCAGCAATTCTGCACACGGCAGACACAAATACATTTTCAAAATAAAATAGTGCATGCTCACAACGGATCATATCTCCCTGTACTACATCTTGAAAACACAGCACAGAGTTGTTTCCTCTCTACTCTTCTAGATGGAAACAAACAGTTGTTTTTGTTGTTCTATTCTACGTGATCTCGCAAGATTTTGTGGGTCCTTGGGATTTCAGCTGTCAGTCATGGCCACAGCCGTTCCGCAACAAATCCGGATCTTGACGGTATTGTCGGACGGCGGAGCATGGAGTAGATATGCAGCGGAGCCGATCCGCAGCCGTTCCTCATCCTGTAGAAATTGGGGGTTACATGTAAGACTATAAATTTGAAAAACAACCACTTGACTCGTCTAACTCAGATTGTTGAAGCCTCATTTTAGCTTCAGCTGAACTTTTGAACACAGTTACTTCAACAATACATATATTGAATCATAAGTATTGTTTGTAGAAATGAAAAGGTTTTGTAGTATTTGTTCATTTCTATGTGCCAGGTTCCTGTGTCACTGTGCTCTGACAGCTGTCCTCCAGGAACTCGTAAAGTACTGCAGAAAGGAAAACCCGTCTGCTGTTATGATTGTATACCGTGTCCTGAGGGAGAGATTACCAATGCTACAGGTATTTTCTTTTCCTCGTGCATAGCCAATGTACTGTATAATATCAAATACACAGTACGACTGCTCAAAGCCCCTTTTGTTTTATTTTTCAGATTCCCCTGATTGTTTCCCTTGCCCCAAGGAGTTCTGGCCTAATGCAGAGAGAGACACTTGTCTCCCCAAGCCTGTAGAGTTTCTTTCCTACAATGAGGTCCTAGGAATCATCCTGGCTGCATTCTCAGTTGGTGGCGCCTGTCTGGCCATTATAACAGCGGCTGTGTTCTATCGTCACAGGACATCCCCGATTGTCAGGGCCAACAACTCTGAGCTGAGCTTCCTGCTGCTCTTCTCCCTGACTCTATGTTTCTTATGTTCATTAACTTTCATTGGAGCCCCCTCTGAGTGGTCCTGCATGCTGCGCCACACAGCGTTTGGGATCACCTTTGTCCTCTGTATGTCTTGTGTTCTTGGGAAAAACAATAGTAGTGTTAATGGCCTTTAGAGCTACACTCCCAGGTAGTAATGTCATGAAGTGGTTTGGTCCTCCACAGCAAAGAATGACTGTAGTGTCTTTCACGTTTATTCAAGTTTTAATATGTACTATTTGGTTGGGTCTTCGTCCCCCTTTTCCAATGAAAAACCTAACTATATACAAGAAGATAATCATCCTGGAGTGTGCATTAGGCTCAGCTGTTGGGTTCTGGGCTGTGCTCGGGTACATAGGTCTACTGGCTGTCTTTTGCTTTGTGTTAGCTGTCCTAGCTCGGAAATTACCTGATAATTTTAATGAAGCCAAGCTCATCACCTTCAGCATGCTGATATTCTGTGCAGTCTGGATCACCTTTATCCCTGCATATCTCAGCTCTCCTGGGAAATTTACTGTGGCTGTGGAGATATTTGCCATTCTGGCCTCCAGTTTTGGACTAATACTGTGTATATTTGCTCCAAAATGTTTCATCATATTGGTTAAGCCAGAGAAAAACACCAAGAAACATTTAATGAACAAAAATCCATCATAAAACATCTTAGGCTTGGAAATAGGTAAGATAGCAACCAACACTATAGAGCTTATGCTGTGTACATCCAACACTTGTTTTTGGTGAATGTTATATGTATTTAATATGTTTTCAACTTATTTTACAAATAATCTTTTATCATTGGCTAGAAATTAAAAATGAAATTAATAAATGAAGTTAAAATTCAAACAATAAATGCGTGGGGCTTTCTCTTTCATGACATGACATTTTTTATTTCAATAATGTTTCTATATACACATTATTTAAAATGGGATTAAACCACACAGCCCATTAAAGTTGTGTATTGTTATGCTTAACTGTAGTATCAGATAAAAAACTAATAAAAAAGGTTTAAGGGTAGGACAAACTTAGGAAGATATCTTGACTCTGTTTTTGGCTTTAAAAAATTTAGCCATAAGAGGAAACTTTGGTCAATCACAGGTCAGAGAGACCTATGCCCGTTCTTCAGAGAGGGGAGAAGGAGGGCTACAGAAAGAGGTCCTTAGTTACATTTTATACATTTTATTGTTGCATTCAACCCACTGCAGCTTTAGTGTAGATTATATTGTACATGCAGCCCACAGGAAAGTCTTGTGTGATGTACAGTAAGATGACGTACAGTAAAAGGTGGGGCTCTTTCGTCTGAAACGGACACGGAAAAGACCGCCGTAAAGGCTAATTCGTCAGGATTCCGGAGCAACTTTTGGTGAGTCACTGCGTTGTATTGTTTAAAAGTTATTAAACAATGAATCAGAGGTGATTTTTTGATCGTGGGCGAGCCTCTCGGTCTCACAGGTAAAGGTAAAGTGACAGCGTTGTAGTGATGAGCTCAATATCTCAGCAGTCTGATGTCCCTGAGCCTGGTAGTTCACAACCAGATGATGCTGTTTGGCAAGTTAAATGGAACAAAAAAAGAACAATAAACATAAAGAAAGAATGATAATTTAAAGGCTAAAAAACAGATTTCTCTGTGTGTTTCAGGTGCAGCCACAGAAGAGAGGTTATGTGATGGAACTGAAGACATAAAGACGCTCCAGAGCCCGTACACTAACACATCTCAGCTCCGGATCACTAACAAGGTATACAAGGCTGTTTATGCAATAGCTCATGCCATTCATAAAGCAATTTGTCAGCAAACAAATTCTACAACTCAGTGTGACACATTCACCAGGGTAGAATCCAAAGCGGTCAGTTGAACATAAATGATGATAATAAATCAATATTAATTTTGATTAGCATTAATTAACGGCTCTCCTTCACTGTTTTCCTTTACTTCATTTTGACAGGTTCTTACTCAGCTGAAGAAAGTAAACTTTTCTCGAAATGGTTATGATGTGTCATTTGATGCCAACGGGGATCCTGTGGCCAGACATGTGCTGGTTAACTGGTAAAAAAGTGAAAGTGGCAGTATTGAGATTGTGACAGTAGGGCACTACGGTGCATCACTGTCGGTGGGCCAGAAGTTCCAAATCAACAGGAACCTCAACTGGGTGGATGGTAGTACACAGGTAAGGAGCACAAAAACAATATTAAAATTTGGAGATCTTGAAGGATATGTGTTTTCGTCCATGTTTTTCCATATTGGCTGAAAAAGAAATTCCAAAGTTACAGTTTTTTGAGAGTCCTCTTTTATATTTTCTTTAAAAAGAGAGACTGTCTAAACGATATAACTTTGAAAGATATTCACTTGATTTGTTTAGTTCAGACTCCTGAATCCTTGCATAAGCTTCAGTTGGATTTTGTCCCCAAGTAATTACATAGAAATGGATAGATAGATACAGTAGATACAGTAGATAGATAGATAGAGTGAGGAAAATAAATATTTGAACACCCTGCTATTTTGCAAGTTCTCCCACTTAGAAATCATGGAGGGGTCTGAAATTGTCATAATAGGTTAATGTCCAGTGTGAGAGACATAATCTAAAAAACAATATCCAGAAATCACAATGTATGAGTTTTTAACAATTTATTTGTATGATACAGCTGCAAATAAGTATTTGAACACCTGAGAAAATCAATGTTAATATTTGGTACAGTAGCCTTTGTTTGCAATTCCAGAGGTCAAACGTTTCCTGTAGTTTTTCACCAGGTTTGCACACACTGCAGAAGGGATTTTGGCCCACTCCTCCACACAGATCTTCTCTAGATCAGTCAGGTTTCTGGGCTGTCGCTGAGAAACACAGAGTTTGAGCTCCCTTCCAAAGATTCTCTATTGGGTTTAGGTCTGGAGACTGGCTAGGCCACGCCAGAACCTTGATATGCTTCTTCCAGAGCCACTCCTTGGTTATCCTGGCTGTGTGCTTTGGGTCATTGTCATGTTGGAAGACCCAGCCTCAACCCACCTTCAATGCTCTAAGTGAAGGAAGGAGGTTGTTCCCCAAAATCTTGCAATACAAGGCCCCGGTCTTCCTCTCCTTAATACAGTGCAGTCGCCCTGTCCCATGTGTAGAAAAACACCCCCAAAGCATGATGCTACCACCCCCATGCTTTACAGTAGGGATGGTGTTCTTGGGATGGTACTCATCATTCTTCTTCCTCCAAACACGGTTAGTGGAATTATGACCAAAAAGTTCTATTTTGGTCTCATCTGACCACATGACTTTCTCCCATGACTCCTCTGGATCATCCAAATGGTCATTGGCAAACTTAAGACGGGCCTTGACGTGTGCTGGTTTAAGCAGGGGAACCTTCCGTGCCATGCATGATTTCAAACCATGACATCTTAGTGTATTACCAACAGTAACCTTGGAAACGGTGGTCCCAGCTCTTTTCAGGTCATTGACCAGCTCCTCCCGTGTAGTTCTGGGCTGATTTCTCAACTTTCTTAGGATCATTGAGACCCCACGAGGTGAGATCTTGCATGGAGCCCCAGTCTGAGGGAGAGTGACAGTCATGTTTAGCTTCTTCCATTTTCTAATGATTGCTCCAACAGTGGACCTTTTTTCACCAAGCTTCACCCCATAGCCCTTTCCAGCCTTGTGGAGGTGTACAATTTTGTCTCTAGTGTCTTTGGATAGTTCTTTGGTCTTGGCCATGTTAGTAGTTGGATTCTTACTGATTGTATGGGGTGGACAGGTGTCTTTATGCAGCTAACGACCTCAAACAGGTGCATCTAATTTAGGATAATAAATAGAGTGGAGGTGGACATTTTGAAGGCAGACTAACAGGTCTTTGAGGGTCAGAATTCTAGCTGGTAGACAGGTGTTCAAATACTTATTTGCAGCTGTATAATACAAATAAATAGTTACAAAATCATACATTGTGATTCCTGGATTTATTTTTTTAGATTATGTCTCTCACAGTGGACATGCACCTACGATGACAATTTCAGACCCCTCCATGATTTCTAAGTGGGAGAACTTGCAAAATAGCAGGGTGTTCAAATATTTATTTTCCTCACTGTAGATAGATAGATATTGATCCCAAAAAATGGGAAATTATGGTGTTACAGCAGCAAAGATACATCAGTCACACAGCAAAGAATATAAATATAAATGAAATTCTAGGATACAATATACATGCATACAACATACATGAAATAATAATAGCAATAGGAATACAAATATAAGAACACATTTTGAATATACAGTACACAGGATGGGAAAACTAAATATGCAGCTGTTTAAATAGTATACTAAAATGTACACTCACCGGCCACTTTATTAGGTACACCTGTCCAACTGCTCGTTAACACTTAATTTCTAAGCAGCCAATCACATGGCGGCAACTCAGTGCATTTAGGCATGTAGACATGGTCAAGACAATCTCCTGCAGTTCAAACCGAGCATCAGTATGGGGAAGAAAGGTGATTTGAGTGACTTTGAACGTGGCATGATTGTTGGTGCCAGAAGGGCTGGTCTGAGTATTTCAGAAACTGCTAATCTACTGGGATTTTCACGCACAACCATCTCTAGGGTTTACAGAGAATGGTCCGAAAAGAAAAAAACATCCAGTGAGCGGCAGTTCTGTGGGTGGAAATGCCTTGTTGATGCCAGAGGTCAGAGGAGAATGGCCAGACTGGTTCGAAGCTGAAAGAAGGGCAACGGTGACTCAAATTACCACCCGTTACAACAACGGTGGGCAGAAGAGCATCTCTGAACGCACAGTACGTCGAACTTTGAGGCAGATGGGCTATAGCAGCAGAAGACCACACCGGGTGCCACTCCTTTCAGCTAAGAACAGGAAAGTGAGGCTACAATTTGCACAAGCTCATCGAAATTGGACAATAGAAGATTGGAAAAATGTTGCCTGGTCTGATGAGTCTCGATTTCTGCTGCGACATTGGGATGGTAGGGTCAGAATTTGGCGTCTACAACATGAAAGCATGGATCCATCCTGCCTTGTATCAACGGTTCAGGCTGGTGGTGGTGGTGTCATGGTGTGGGGAATATTTTCTTGGCACTCTTTGGGCCCCTTGGTACCAATTGACCATCGTTGCAACGCCACAGCCTACCTGAGTATTGTTGCTGACCATGTCCATCCCTTTATGACCACAATGTACCCAACTTCTGATGGCTACTTTCAGTAGGATAATGCGCCATGTCATAAAGCTGGAAACATCTCAGACTGGTTTCTTGAACATGACAATGAGTTGGCTGTACTCAAATGGCCTCCACAGTTACCAGATCTCAATCCAATAGAGCATCTTTGGGATGTGGTGGAACGGGAGATTCGCATCATGGATGTGCAGCCGACAAATCTGCGGCAACTGTGTGATGCCATCATGTCAATATGGACCAAACTCCCTGAGGAATGCTTCCAGCACCTTGTTGAATCTATGCCACGAAGAATTGAGGCAGTTCTGAAGGCAAAAGGGGTCCAACCCGTTACTAGCATGGGGTACCTAATAAAGTGGCCGGTGAGTGTATGTTAAAATGTAAATAAACCAATTGTGCAGGTTGCACTATATTGTATTGTGGTGTCTCAGGTTGACACGCCTCTTTAACATTGCGTGGAAGTCTGGGACAGTCCCTAAGGAGTGGCAGACTGGGGTGGTGGTTCCCCTCTTCAAAAAGGGGGACCAGAGAATGTGTGCCAATTACAGGGGTATCAACCTTCTCAGCCTCCCTGGTAAAGTCTACTCCAAGGTCCTGGAAAGGAGGTTTTGGCCGATAGTCGAACCTCAGATTAAAGAGGAACAATGTGGATTCTGTCCTTGTTGTGGAACAACGGATCAGATCTTCACTCTCGCAAGGATCCTGGAGGGAGCCTGGGAGCATGCCCAACCAGTCTACATGTGTTTTGTGGATCTGGAGATGGCGTCACCTGGGAGATACTGTGGGAGGTGCTGCGGGAGTATGGGGTGAGGGGTCCTTCTCAGGGCCATCCAATCTCTGTATTACCAAAGCGAGAGCTGTGTCCGGGTTCTCGGCAAAGGGACTCATTCCAGGTGAGGGTTGACCTCCGCCAGGGCTTTTTTATTACCAATCCTGTTTGTAATATTTATGGACAGGATATCGAGGCCTAGTCGGGGTGGGGATGGGTTGCAGTTTGGTGGGCTCGGAATTTCATCGCTGCTTTTTGCAGATGATGTGTACCTGAGCAGGAGATTGGTTGGAGAATCGGAGCAGCTTGTGCAGTATTACATTCAGGTTATCGCACCGTTGTAACGAAAAGGGAGCTGAGCCAGAAGGCAAAGCTCTTGATCTACCGGTCAGTGTTTGTTCCTACCCTCACCTATGGTAATGAAGGCTGGGTTATGTCCAAAAGAACAAGATCCAGGGTACAAGGAATAGAGCCCCTGCTCCTTCATGTCAAAAGGAGCCAGTTGAGGTGGTTTGGGCATCTGGGGAGGATGCCTCCTGGGCGCCTCCCTAGAGAGGTGTTCCAGGCACGTCCAGCTGGGAGGAGGCCCCGGAGAAGACCCAGGACTAAGTGGAGAGATTATAACTCCAACCTGGCCTGGGAATGCCTCGGGATCCCCCAGTCGGAGCTGGTTGATGTGGCTCGGGGAAGGGTAGTTTGGGGTTCCCTGCTGGAGCTGCTGCCCCACCCGATACCGGATAAGCGGATGAAGATGGATGGAGTCTCAGGGTCTTATGTAGCACCCAGTGATGACGTGTTAAAGAGTTTTATTGCCTGTGGCAGGAATGATTTCCTGTAGTGGTCCGTGCGACATCGAAGCTGTCAGAGCCTCTTAGAGAAACTGCTCCTCTGTTTGACCAGTGTGGGGTGGAGAGGGTGTTCGGGGTTATCCATGATAGATAACAGTTTGTTTAGTGACCTCCTCTCCACCACAGCTTCAAATGTGTCCTGCCTGCAGCCGGATCACAGAGCCAGCCTTCCTGATCAGTTTTCTCAGTCTGTTTTTGTCGCTGGCTCTGATGCTGGTGCCCCAGCAGAGACGGAGGAGAACGGAGCACTGGCCCCAACCGAATGGTAGAACATCTCCAACATTCTGCTGCACACGCTGAAGGATCTCAATTTCCTCAGGAAACAGAGTCTGCTCAGCCCCTTCTTGTAAATAGGAGTGCTGTTGATCTTCCAATTCAGCCTGCTGTCGATGTTGACACCCAGGTATCTGTACTCCTCCACCCTGTCCACGTCTCTTCCCAGGATGCAAAGGGGCTGCGGAGCCGTTTCCTTCTCAAGAAGTCAACCTCTATCTCTCTGGTCTTATCCACATTTAGCAGCAGGTAATTCTTACCAGACCACTACACAAATTCATCCACCAGCGCCCTGTACTCTCCCTCCTGTTCATCCCTTATACACCCAACAACTGCAGAGTCATCAGAAAACGTCTGTGACTCTGAGTTGTGCTGGAAGTCTGTGGTGTGTAAGGTGAAAAGAAAAGGAGACAGCACAGTCCCCTGTGGGGCCCCGTACCACTCACCACCACATAAGACAGAACACAGTCCAGACTGACAAACTGTGGTCTGTCTGTCAGGTAGTCAGTGATCCAGGAGACCGTGGATGCACTGACACCCATCACCTGCAGCTTCTCCACTAGTTGCAGAGACTGGATGTTGTTGAATGCACTGGAGAAATAAAAAAATGTGATTCTCAAAGTGCCGCCACCGCCATCCAGGTGCAAATGAGCTTGCCGCAGAAGATAGATGACAGCGTCGTCCATCCAAGACAAGGCTGGTAGGCAAACTGTAGAGGGTCCAGAGAAGAACTCACCTACGGCCTCAGATAGGCCAAGAGCAGCCTCTCCAGCACCTTCATCACATGGGATGTGAGAGCCACTGGGTGGTAGTCCTTAAGGCAAGATGGAGTTAACTTCTTGGGTACCGGGACAAGTCAGAACGTCTTCCACAGCAGCTGCAGGTTGAAGAGGTTCTGGAGAACACCAGACAGCTGACCATAGTCCGGGATGTGCGAGTGCAGCTTACCATGCTTTACCGAGACATGGCTGCACTCGCACATCCCGGACTGTGGCGGAACTCCCTCTGAGTTTTGATGAGCGCTGCAAGCTCGTCCGTCTTATTCCCCAGAGACCATACATTCCCCATAATAATTGCTGGGATGGCAGGCTTGTGTTTTCTTCTTTTTTCCTTATGCTTTATTCGTCTTTATTATTCTGGCAGCGTTATTGTAGCATTTAACCTACTACCGCTTCAATGCAGATTATACTGTACCTGCAGTCCACAAAAGAGACATAGACATGATAATCAAACATCACTGGATGAGGCTGTCCTCTCTCTGATGTACAGTAAAGTGACGAACAGTAGAAGCTTTAAAACGCATGCAGTATGCCCACATGCTGAGAGTTGAGGGATGGAGTTCTATTTCGTATAGGCTTCGCCTCTAAGAGCTGACGCTATTGGGTAGCATCCCTTTGTGCATGCGCAGTCATGAAGACTTTCTTTCTTTTTGCAACCAACACAGGCCTCAACTACGTCCACCAATACTGTATATAACATTAGCAGACCCATTTTTCGTTTCCCTATTTTTCTTCAAGATAGCAGTATGAAGACCTCTACTTCCAGCGGTGTTCGCCTCTGTACCAGCTGCCAGACTGGCTACGTCCTGCTGTCGGATATCCACCCCAGCTATGAGTCCTACCTCAGTGCCGCTCACACCAGCCTGGCCCTCACTCCCGATGCCTCTTGTCAGCTCTGTGCCCGCCTGCCATCTAAAGAGCTTACAGTGGGCAGAAGCTTTTCTGGCTTGTCAGGTTGTCAAGGAGGGGGATGGCAGTTGGGCTGCCTGCCCAACGCAAGGTTATTGGTCTTGACCTGGGTGAATGCCGAGTAGCATTACCCTGATGGAGGACGGTACCAAGATGTCGGCTCAAGGAGACGGTGCCTTGCGGGTTGCGGGCTGCAGTCTGCGCCTCTCCAAGCCCCGGCTCCAGCTCAACCTACGGCTGCGTGGCCATGATGCCCGGCGGGCAGCACCCACTTTGCCGTTCTGCAAATGGTGATGTGCCACCGGGAACGCACATCTCACTAGAGTTGGGAACATCATGCCGTTTTTAAGGGACACACAGTTCCCATGAAAAGCGTTTTTCCCCCTCAGTCATTCCGCCTGCGACTGCTGGATCTCACGTTTCACCTTACACACACGGAAAGGCTCACCACCACGCCCATAGGCAGTATGCTAAGCTAACCACACAGTGTCAGCATGGACAGGCTCACACCCACTCAGAGGGCATGTATAGCGTACTCAGTATTTTCTCCACCTTCCAGCTGATTACTCAGAATGGTAAGGATGTTGAGTAGTCAGTTTGGAGAGTGAATCCCACTATTGTTTCATTGTGGAGGATGTTCGGGGAAGTGAAGGTGGATCTGTTTGCCTCACAAGAAAACACAGAGTGCGTCCTGTGGTTTTGCTTGAGCACAAGGGACAATCCACCCCTAGGTGTAGACGCCTTCTCCCACCCAGAGCCCTATTATACGCTTTTCCCCGGTTCCATCCAGGAGGAGAAACTTTCAGCCATTCTAGTGGCACCAGGGCGCAGAAATGCCTCCTTGTTCCCGACTCTGGTTCATTTACTGGCGGGTCCCATGGCAACTTCTGTGGCACAAGGACACTCTGCCGAGAATGCTGCAGAGACTAGGCTTGCCCCTGCCACGGTGCGCACCATCCAGGGGCGCTAGAGCCCCTCTACTACAGCATGTTACTCAGATGTGCAGATCTCACATCGTGCCCCCTGCCTCTCGTGTTGACTTTTTCCAAAACATAAGTGAATAACAATTTAGCTCCATCTATAGTCAAAGCCTATGCAGAAGCCATCCCATCCTGCCATGAAGACTATGGAGAGACGACAGGTTTTTTTAAGGGGGTCAAGCAACAGAAACCCCCATGCGCTCTCTCAACCCCCAATGGGACCTAGTCCTGGTGCTCCGAGCACTGGGGAAGCCTCCTTTTGAGCCTTTGGCACAAGCCTCTTTCAGGCTGTTGCCACTAAAACTGGTGCTTCTCCTTGCCCTGACGTCAGCCAAAGAGTGAGTGCACCCCCATGCTTTACTGTCTAAACAGTGGTTCCAGATGAACCAGATTGATGTTATGGAGTGTCCAGCCCAATCCGCGTACCTCAATCCCATAGAAAACTTGTGGGGTTACATCAAAAATGCTGTTTCTGAGACAAAACCAAGTAATGCAGAGGAATTGTGGAATGTAGTTCAATCTTCCTGGGCTGGAATACCTGTTCACAGGTGCAAAAAGTTCCATGCAACACAGATGTGAAGCAGTTCTCAGAAATAATGGTTTCAAATTAAAGCAAATCCACATTTTTCAGTTTATACAGTAAATGTTTTGATGAAAATTCCAAATACTGCTATTTTTTTGAACAGCCTAACATTCCTTTTTCTTCACTTTCTGTAAAGGTAGAACACAAGCTTGATCAATTTTGGTTATGTTTTGATTTGGAATTGAGTGTGCAGTGTTCCCAATGCATTGATATTATGGAATTAAAAGCTATTCTAAGGATTTGAGCATTATTCACTTTTTTAAACACACTGCAATTATTCTGAACACAACTGTACATTGGGGAAATGTATATGATGCGCTGTATGTCCCCTGCCCTTTGTCATAATGTGCAACATCAATGCATGCGCTAAGCCTTATGTGCGCACACTCACATATAAAAAACAACGATTAGAGTTGTGCCTTACGTCATTAGTTTTGCTTTCAAGAACTTCATAAACAGTGGCAGTAAGCAAACAGCTAAAAGGGAAGTGTGTGGCACCAAGAGAAATGATGCCAGATGAACATCGTCAATCTTCATCAGGCATCTAAAAATGCACCCAGATAGGTCAGTCAATTGCAATCTGAAAGAGACATTTAGCATGTCATCACAGGTAAGAAGCTAACCATCGCAAAGTGTTTTGCTAATGCTGGTAACAAGCAAATTCTATCTTTATAGTTAGTTGCTGAGGCACAGACATCCATGGCGCACAGGAGATGCGATGCACGGATCCATCTCCCCAGGAACAAACACTGTGCCGAGTGGGCAAACTCATGCAATGCGTAATTGATCCCGTGGATGACTTGTAGACTATGAAGTGAACAAGGTGTAGCTGGTCCACCAAACACTGTCATAATTCTGCACACGTTTCTGTTACTGTAGTCCTATTATTATTTCCTCCATGCGTGGCGCACCGTCACCTGCCGTGGGGACGCTGGCCTCACTAACCTCTCCTCCTCTGAGTTGGATATCCCGCACGGTGGACTCAGTTTCACTGAGCCTACTAACACTTAATAATAAATTAATGGCATTACATCAGTGAGTTCAAACTGTTTTTGTGTGTAATTTGGACTGACACTGAGATGCATGTTTTGTAACTGCTGTGGCGCTGCCACTATTCTCTTGATTTCTACTTCAACATTAGACGTCCCACAGATCAGGTAGCCAGATACTTCAGATTTGACTTGAATCATTGAAAAAAACTTGAGTCTTGACTTGAACTTGCCCCTCAAAGACTTGAGTCTTAACTTGGACTCAAGCTCAAATACTTGAGATTGGAAATGGACTTCCAAAAAATAACATGTGAACATCTCTGGATGTTACACACACATAACTAAGGTAACTAAGGATTATTTCCAGGTGCTGCTAACCGAGCCAGTTTTCTGCTTGTGTTATACACAATGGCCTGTATCAGTTTAAAGTTTTGCCTTTTGGGATGAAAAATGTGCCAGCCACCTTCCAGCACTTAACGAATTTACCCAGGGATCAAGGAACAATGTCACTTATATTTATGATGTGGTTACTTTCAGTGGACATAGGATAAACACGTCAGACATAAGCGGGCTGTTTAGATCTCTGGAGAGGGCTGGCCTGGTCCAGGAGGCCTAGCATTGGCTCCTAGTAATCAAAGGTTGCAAGCATAACATAATAACGGGAACAAACTGTTACAGGGACACTTTTGACTTGACAATAATAACAACAGAAAAAGGGAGTGTGTACTAAAGTAACTTTGGAAGTTAACCTCTTCATTTCTGAATGTCCTATTAAGATGTTGATGTATTCTTTTACAAATATACTTTAATAATATGCTGAAAATCTAAAACAAAATAGTCATAATTCACAATGTATATCTGTGGTTCTTTCATTTTTATGAAATAATTCCATATATTCAATAAGTCCCTGTATCCATCTTACTTAATATGCAAATAAACAGCGCAGTAAAAGGTGCACATTTGTTAGGCTTGACTGTAAAGAGCTCAAACAACAACAAAAAATGAAAGTGTAGGACAACTATTTGAAGATATCTGATATTTACATAGATAGATGATAGATAGATGGACACTATACATATATAGACATTATATGTGCAGCCTACAAAATATGCTTTGACAATATTCCATCAAAGACCAATGGGTGAGGGCATCCTTTGTCTGATGTACAGTAGTAGGAGGGAAGCTTCTGTCTTAAAATCTATATAAACCTGTTAAAGACACAGTATTCCCATCCAGATATTGAAGGATGGAGATCTCCACTATCTGTATTGGCCTGATCCTGTCTCTGGGTTTGTGTGAGCTGAACTCAGAGGTTTCCTTAAATGATTCTGTGGATGATGTTAAACAAAGGGCTTGGCTTACAGAGGACAGGACTGGTGCTGGGGTAAGCACTCAGACTTCATCTGTGAAGTGTAAGCTCCAGGGTACCACTCGTATACCTGCATTCACAATGGATGGTGACTATGTTATTGGTGGTGTTTTCTCCATACACTACAACATGCATACAGTGAAGCATAACTACACCACCATGCCTGAGCCACTAAGCTGCACAGGAAGGTTAGTAAGAAGGAGAAGTGGGGGATAAGAGGATGTTAGTCTGTGTGGGGATGTAAATGTTTAGATTTGTATGATGTGAATACAATTGTATTAGAATGGTTTTGTATTGAATCAAAAAACGAATCTTTTTTTTTACATAATTTTCCAAATCAGTAGGTATTATACACAGTAGAAAATACTAGATATGAAAATACTACATATGAAAATACTAGATGTGAAAATTAGATTTTTGTATTTTTTAACATAAGTTTCTTTAAAAACTGAATTTTAATTGTTAACCTAAATGAAAAATAACAACTACCTTAGATAATTGTGAATGTTGGACTGATATCTAATCCTGTGTTTTGGATTCTGGTGCTTGTTTCTTCCGTTATATGTATTTTCTTTTAAAATAGTGAATTGTAAATTTGAACAGTAATATAAGTGTCTGTGTGCAGCCTTGACTCCCGTGAACTGCGCTTCTCACGTGCAATGATCTTTGCCATCGAGGAGATAAACAACAGCACGGAGCTGCTGCCGGGAATCAAACTCGGTTATCAGATCTATGACTCTGAAAAGTGCGCCTCGGTGCCCTGGTGGTGCATGTGGCATTCCAGCTTTCAAATGGCCTGGACCCGGTGTTTTACCACCGGTGACAATTGCTCACAATCTGGTATGGTGATGGCTGTCATTGGTGAGTCTGGGTCCTCTCCATCCATCAGCATGTCACGCATCATTGGGCCCTTTAACATCCCTCAAGTAAATATTCAGCATTTCTGGCAAACTCTGTTTAATACAGAACAGTGTTTTTTCCATCCCGTGAATTAATTACACTATTATTTCTAGGTGAGCTACTTTGCCACTTGTGCATGTCTGTCCAATAAGCAGCAGTACCCAAATTTCTTCAGAACCGTCCCTAGTGATCAGTTCCAGGCTGAAGCGCTGGCCAAGCTGGTAAAACACTTTGGCTGGACTTGGATAGGTGCTGTCCGGTCAGATTCAGACTATGGCAATAATGGTATGGCGTCTTTTCTGGCCGCTGCACAGCATGTCAGAGAGGGCCCTTTATCTGTGTGGAATACTCTGAATCTTTCTATCGGACCCACCCATGTCTGTCCAATAAGCAGGATCCAGAGAGTAGCTGATGTTATCCGCAGGTTTGATGTTCCCTGACTGCCTACAATGGACACAAAAGCAGCAATCAATTGTTTAGGAAAATATAAGATGGAAGATTGTTTTATTATATCAGTGAACGTCAGCAAATTTGAAATGTATTTATTTTTACTGATTTATTATGATATTGATCAGAGACCAAATACTAAAAGTAAATCTAATGTTTGTATGAACTATATAGATATATATCTTAAAATGCTAAATTAATATTGTTACTGATATAGGCCTAATGCAATGCACTATAATTTCTCTCAAAGGTCGACAGCTACGGTTGTTGTGGCATTTGCAGCATCTGGAGACCTGAGACTTCTGTTGGAAGAGCTGTTGCTTGAGCCTTCTCCACCTCGCCAGTGGATAGGCAGTGAAGACTGGGTAACAAACACAGACTTGCTGAGGTTCAGCTTCTGTTCTGGAGCCATTGGATTTGGAATTGAGCGATCCGTCATCCCAGGTCTGAGAGACTTCTTGCTGGATCTCTCTCCATCTAAAGTGGCTGCCTCTTCAGTGCTTACTGAGTTCTGGGAGGATGCATTCAACTGCAGGCTACAAAAAGTAAGAAAGTTGTATATTGACAGTCTCTAGGCCACCAAGCTCATTAATGATTAAACATTGTACAAATGTGTATCAGTTAAAGTCTATAGATCTAATTAGGCTGTTACTGTATACTGAGAATAATTTAAAATCATTAATTTTAACACATCAAAACAGGTAGTTTATCAAAGGAAAAAGTGTGAAAATTGTTATAATACTATTATGACCAATTGTGTTATGCCTGATTTGTTTTAAAACTGAAACAGCTACAACAAAAATAAATAAATAGTAAAAGAAATGTCTGCAAATCAATTCTTTGAAATGTAACGTGAAATTAGCATTTTTAATGGATAAATTACAACAATATAGATACAGTAGGAATTTCTGAAAGCCATGTTTAGCAGGTAAAAAAAGGAAAAACTAAATAATAATAATAAACACAAGAAAGAATGATAATTCTGTCTCTGTGTGTCAGGTGCAGCCACAGATGAGAGAGTGTGTAACGGAACTGAAGACATAAAGACGCTCCAGAGCCCGTACACTGACACATCTCAGCTCCGGATCACTAACATGGTATACAAGGCTGTTTATGCAATAGCTCATGCCATTCATAAAGCAGTGTGTCAGGAAACACATTCTACAACTCAGTGTGACAAATTCACCAGGATAGAATCCAAAGAGGTCAGTTGAATATACAGCAAGAAAAGGCATCAGGGTTTATCCTTAATGTACCTTCTTTAAAATGAGGTATTCATGTTTTTATATTATTTAATTGCTCTCCATCATTGTTTTCCTTTATCTCATTTTGGCAGGTTCTTACTCAGCTGAAGAAAATAAATTTTTCCCAAAATGGTTATGATGTGTCATTTGATACCAACCGGGGATCCTGTGGCCAGATATGAACTGGTTAACTGGCAAAAAAGTGAAAGTGGCAGAATCAAGTTGGTGACAGTAGGGCAATATGATGCATCACTGCCGGTGGGCCAGAAGTTCCGTATCAACAGGAACCTCACCTGGGTGGACGGTGGCCCACAGGTAAGGAGCACGACAACAAAACATATTAAAATTTGGCAATCTTGAAGGATATGTGTTTTGGTCCATGTTTGTTAAGTCCACATTGGCTATAAAGAAATTCCAAATATATTTTCTTTAAAAAAAGACTGTCTAAACAGTGTAACTTTGGAAGATATTCACTTGATTTCATATTGACATAGGGGTCCGTGTACTTGGCTTGCCAACGGATTTTGTTTTGAAATGAAAAAAACAAAAACCAAAAACAGAGAACAACAAAATTGTTTTTTTTTGATATTAAAAAACAGAAAACAAAAAAATATCTTGTTATCCGATTATCTTTGATGTGTTTATAGATGGAAACCGGCAAATAAAATACTGGTGTATATGTCTCATTTCTCAATTTTACAATGTTTTTTTACGTGACCCGGAAGCGATCGTCAGTAGTCTGTAAGTGTTAAGCGGTTGTATGCAGCATACCCGGAAGTTATTTGGACATCAATGAGACGAGTGTAAAAATGTTTTTAGACGAATATGCTAGTTTTATATTTGAAAACCGAAAAGAATGGGATGTCTTGTGGGGATATAGCAGCTGCGTTAGGTTCACAGTTTGGACCTATACGGGGGTTTTCTGAGAGGAGTGTTCGGAGGTGGTGTGCGGAGCAGGGACTTGTCAGGACTTCTGTCCTGACGGCCAACCAGTGTTGCCAGATCTCGCAAAAAAAAAATACGCAACCAGGCCTGTGAACACAAGCTCAAAACAAGTGACTTTTTTCTACGGAGCCCTTCTAAGATCATGGAAGAGAGAAATGAATAAACTGTGTGCACGGTTTTACAATCTGTGGGGACAGATTTTCAATTTATATCAATGTGGACAGATTGGTAAACTGTACACACCGTAGTTTATTTATTTTCTCCCCCTGAGCTTCAGGACAATGACCAGAGGAGGGAGTTAAAACACCTTTTAACATTATTTAACATTAGAAAACTGATGGGATAGCAAATATACACTTTTTCACAGTGATTTTGAGTTGTTCCCCACAACGGGTTGAATCCATTATTTTACTCCTTTATCTTTCTCCCAGTTTTTGTTATATTTCTTCCCGTAAAACTTCGCCCACATTTATTCCTCCAAAAATTTTCTCTCCTACTTCATATCAAGAAGCCAGGAAGTGGACGGAAAAAAATAACTCTGCTGTCTCTAGTGTGTATGGGAAAGGGCTGGGAAAGCTCCTACGTTTAAATAACATATAGAAAATATCGGCTTGACAACTTATTATGGAGCCGGGAACAAGCCCAAATAAGCAACTACACTTTAGTAACAAGCCCAAAACAACGCGACCCAACTACCAATATGTGTAAGCAACTTTACATAAAAACAAGCCCAAAGTTGCTTTTTAAAGCGGACTTGGTAACACTGCAAACGGCATGGGCGCCCTCTGCTGACCGTCAAGGTCGCAGGAGTGACTTCCGGGTCACAATAAATAACATTATAAAATTAAGAAATGAAACGTATACACCCGTATTTTATTTTCCGGTTTCATCTATAAACGCATCAAAGACAATCAGATAACGAGATTGTTTTTTGTTTTCCGTTTTTTAATGACAAAACAAAAAACAAACAAAACGTTTTTTGTTTTCTTATTTACTAATGGTAATTGGTAAACTGGCTGTTTTTCGATTTTGTTTAAGAGTTTAAGAACACACCTGAATATGTATGAGTTTGTTTCTCTCTATGTGCCAGGTTCCTGTATCAGTGTGCTCTGACAGCTGTCCTCCAGGAACTCGTAAAGTGCTGCAGAAAGGAAAACCCATCTGCTGTTATGATTGTATACCGTGTCCCGAGGGAGAGATTAGCAATGCTGCAGGTTTTATGTATTTATCCATAGCTGATATACTGTCCAAAATCAAATATACCGTAATTCCTCACATAAAGACCACTAGAGCCGTGCCTCTGATAGTGGCCGGGGCGTGGTCAAACGGACAAATAAAGGCCGGCCCCAAATTAAGACCAAGAAAAATTTGTGTGGATAATCTCCTAAATGCCTTTCATATCATGTGCATTCAAGTTTATTGTAATGTACATTTCTACCAATTTAATTTAACAGATTCAACAATATATTCATGCTTTTTTTCACACTTTGTTTTTTCTGGATTACGGTACTCATGTAAAAGTATTACTGTCCTACCGGTCTTTTCAGTGGGGCTGTATGTGTTACGCAGCAGTGTAGGAAACGTACAGGTGCCAACAGGTGGCAATAGCTACATTGGAGTTGTATGCTCTTATCGTAATCTACAATCAATACTGTAGTACCAATATTTGAAATAAATACCCGGTACATTTACAAGGTTCAAACTGACACAGTGGTGGTGTTTGATTATTTCTGACCCAAATTGCTCTGTCACCCTTCTGGCTCTTGTTGTATATGGGGATATTTTTGCAAACGTTTCTTAACAAATTAATGATCTCTGTCCACTGGAATGCTATGTCTTTTCATTTAAAACAGTTTATTGAAAACAGATGGAATTAGAAATTAAGGCCTTCCTCTAATAGATGCCTGCTTCAAATAAAACAGGTACCTTTTGCGGTTCAGGTAAATAAAGGCCCCGGCTTTTATTTGATGAATAACGGTAGGCTACATTAACTGCTAAAAGCACTTTTTTGTTTCATTTTTTCCAGATTCCCCTGATTGTTTTCCTTGCCCCAAGGAGTTCTGGCCTAATGCAGAGAGAGACACTTGTCTCCCCAAGCCTGTAGAGTTTCTTTCCTACAACGAGGTCCTAGGAATCATCCTGGCTGCATTTTCAGTTGGTGGTGCCTGTCTGGCCATTATAACAGCGGCTGTGTTCTATCATCACAGGACATCCCCGATTGTCAGGGCCAACAACACCGAGCTGAGCTTCCTGCTGCTCTTCTCCTTGACTCTATGTTTCTTATGTTCATTAACTTTCATTGGAGCGCCCTCAGTGGTCCTGCATGCTGCGCCACACAGCGTTTGGGATCACCTTCGTCCTCTGTATGTCTTGTGTTCTTGGAAAAACAATAGTAGTGTTAATGGCCTTTAGAGCTACACTCCCAGGTAGTAATGTCATGAAGTGGTTTGGTCCTCCACAGCAAAGAATGACTGTAGTGTCTTTCACGTTTATTCAAGTTTTAATATGTACTATTTGGTTGGGTCTTAGTCCCCCTTTTCCAATGAAAAACCTAACCATATACAAGAAGAGAATCATTCTGGAGTGTGCATTAGGTTCAGCTATTGGGTTCTGGGCTGTGCTCGGGTACATAGGTCTACTGGCTGTCTTTTTGCTTTGTGTTAGCTGTCCTAGCTCGAAAATTACCTGATAATTTTAATGAAGCCAAGCTCATCACCTTCAGCATGCTGATATTCTGTGCTGTCTGGATCACCTTTATCCCTGCATATCTCAGCTCTCCTGGGAAATTTACTGTGGCTGTGGAGATATTTGCCATTCTGGCCTCCAGTTTTGGACTAATACTGTGTATATTTGCTCCAAAATGTTTCATCATATTGTTTAAGCCTGAGAAGAACACCAAGAAACATTTAATGAACAAAAATCCACCCCAAGACATCTGAAGTTTGGCAATATCCACAATAGAGCTTATATCTAGTGCATCAAACACACAAAAGTCTCTTTTTACTTTCAATATTTTCACATTTTTCAAGTCATTTTGTGAAGGTCCTAATATGGTATTTTGTAAATATTGTTTCAATTGTGTCTCCAAATTCAAAATTAAGTGAATAAAACAAGTACAAATTAATAGGATAAATATGTGTTTCTTTCTTTTTTTATGAAATAATTTCTGTTTAAATAAGGTTTTCATATACACATTATTTACTATTGGATTAAAATAGTTAAATTGTCAAAGAAATGTATGAACAAATCTCAACTTGAATAGTCAAATGCAAAATATAATGCTTTTGAAAATATAGCCATGAGGGGAGACTTTGGTCAATCCCAGTTCATTTCAGATGGCGTTCACATTGGCTATTCTGCAGATGCATTGTCTGAAGAAGAGACCTCTGCTTCAAATTCTGGCAGTGTTATTGTAGCATTTAACCTACTATCGCTTCAATGCAGATTATACTGTACATGCAGCCCACCAAAGAGACTTAGACATGAGATAATCAAACATCACTGGATGAGGCTGTCCTCTCTCTGATGTACAGTAAAGTGGCGTACAGTAGAAGTTTTAAAATGCATGCTGTATGCTCACATGCTGACAGCTGAGAGATGGAGTTCTATTTTGTATAGGCTTTGCCTCTAAGAGCTGACGTTATTGGGTAGCATCCCTTCGTGCATGCACAGTTGTGATGACTTTCTTTCTTTTTGCGTCCAGCACGGCCCTCAACTACGTCTAACAATACTGTATATAACATAATCAGACCCTTTGTTCGTTTCCCTAATTTTCTTCAAGCTAGCAGTATGAAGACCTCTACTTCCAGCGGCGTTCACCTCGGCACCAGCTGCCAGACTGGCTACGTCCTGTTGTTGGATCTCCACCCAAGCTACAAGTCCTGCCTCCGTGCCACTCATGCCAGCCTGGCACTCACTCCCGATGCCTCCTGTCAGCTCTGCGCCCACCTGCCATCAGGCGGCAGCCTTTCTGGCTTGTTGGGCTGTCGGGGAAGGGGATGGCAGCTGGGCAGAGCAATGGGACACGGTCAACACCCTGGATCTACCTGGCACTCACCTGTGATGCCTCCTACCAATTCTGTACCCGCCTTCCATCTAAAGAGCATTACGGCGGCCAGAAGCTTTTCTGGCTTGTCAGGTTGTCAAGAAAGGGGATGGCAGCTGGGGACCGACGGAACCCCATCAACACCCTTGGATCTTCCGGAAGAGGACGTCTTTGACATTCACAAGTCCGCTTTCTCAACTCCCTCGGATAACGCCTCTTTCACCGGTTGAGCTCGTAACAACAGAGGTTAATGAAGTCCCGCTACGGCAACTGTCTCCGTCCCAGGAGAGGAGCATCACACCAGCGGCTTTCTCCTCTCTCTCTCTTCAGCAGCGGGCAGGCTCCCTGCCCACCATTAGGTTATTGTTCTTGACCTGGGTGAATGCCGAGTAGCATTCCCCTAACCCGGGAGATGGAGGAAGGTCCCGCCATGGAGGCAGAGCTTGACTTCCACTCCGCTTCAGATCGCCCCTTGTTTCCGACAGAAGCCCACACCGCCTTCTACCCGAAAGCAGGTCCATGCTTGCTTCGCTGAACCATACTAGTGTACATCTTAGGTGGCTGCAATGCTGAACAATACAATTTCTTGGTAGCCTGACCGCTACCGCTACTATCTTTGCCATGACCGCTTAGCTGTGGTTGTTCCCTGCTGAGGCTGGGGCAGCCACGGGCTGTACGCAGTGAAAGGGATGTGCTGACTCACCTCCTAGACAACGGCGCTTCGGCGGTGCCAAGATGTTGGCTCAAGGAGACGCCGCCCCGCAGGCTGCAGAGGGCATGTTGTAGCCTTCTCAGTCTTTTCTCCACCTCCCAGCTGATTACTCAGAATGGTGAGGCTGTTGAGTAGGCGGTTTGGAGATTGAATCCCACTATTGTTCCGAAGCCATGGAGCAGGTTTGGGGAAGCGGAAATGGATCTGTTTGCCTTACAAGAAAACACAGAGTTCGCACTGTGGTTTTGCTTGAGCACACAGGACAATCCACACCTAGGTGAAGACGACTTCTCCCACCCAGAGCCGTCCTATACGCTTTTCCTCTGATCCCTCACCTTCTGGAACGCATCCAGAAGGAGAAAATGTCAGCCATTCTAGTGGCACCAAAGCACACAAACGCCTCCTGGTTCCCGACTCTGGTTCAGCTGCTGGCGGGCCCCATGGCAACTTCCGTGGCACAAGGACGCTCATCCACAGCTGACCAGGGCCATATTTTCAACCCCCCGGTGATAACCCAGTGGCTGTGGGGCAGGTTGCTGAGTGAGAATGATGCAGAGACTAGGCTTGCCCCTGCTGTGGTGTACACCATCCAGGACGCTAGAGCCTTTCTACTACAGCATGTTACGCAGGGCGCTGGTCTGCCTTCCAGCGCTGGTGCATGGAGACGGGTGCAGATTTCACATCATGACCTTGGTGCTCCGAGCTCTGAGGGAGCCTCCATTCGAGCCTTTGGCACAAGCTTCTTTCAGGCTGCTGCCACCAACAATGGTGCTTCTCCTTGCCCTGACATCAGCCAAAGAGTGAGTGCTGTCAATTTAGCCATCCTGCCTGTCCATTAGAGGGGATTGGAGTGAAGCCACCTTATAGCCAAAGCCCTCATTCACGAAAGTTCTAACAAATTCCTATCGGTCGAGTTTCTTTTCCCTTTTTTTGGTAAGTAAATATGTTTTTTTCACCATTTGTGTCCGGCGCATGCGTTATCACAGGATGTTTTACGTACGGCAGACATCAGGCACACAGCAGCTGTTTGTACATTACATAGCCAATTACATTACATAGCCAAAATGGCAAAGGCTCAACCAAATATCAGCTCCAGGAAAATCAAAGAAAACTTAAAGTTACCTGTGAGTACTGTTACGATCAGAAGAAGGCTATGTGAAGCAAAGCTATCAGCAAGAAGCCACCGCAAATTCCCATTGAAAAAAAAAAGCCATGTACTGAATAGGTTGAAATTTGCCAAAGGACACTGACTGGCCAAAGGAGAAATGGTGCAACATTCTGGAAATATGACAGCAAAATTGTTCTTTTTGGGTCTAGGGGCCGCAGACAGTTTGTCCGACGACCCCCATGCATTGAATTCAAGTCACAGTACACTGTGAAGACGGTAAAGCATGGTGGTCCAAAAATCATGTTATGGGGATGTTTCTCATGCTGTGGTATTGGGCCTATTTGTCGCATACCAGGGGTCATGGATCAGTTTCAATACATCAAAATACTTAAAGAGGTCATGTTGCCTTATGCTGAAGAGGACACAGATTGAAATGGGTCTTTTAACAAGACAATGACACAAAACACACCAGTAAGCGAGCAAAGACTTGGTTGCAGATGAACAAGATCGATGTTATGGAGTGGCCAGCCCAATCCCCGGACCTCAATCCCATAGAACACTAAATGCCCAGTAATGCAGAGGAATTGTGGAATATACAGTAGTTCAATCATCCTGGGCTGGAATACCTGTTCACAGGTGCCAGAGGTTGGTCGACTACAACAGCAGTTCTCAGAAATAATGGTTATGCAACTGATTATTAGTGCAGTGATTCAAAGTAAAGCAAACCCTTGAGACATTTTTCAGTTCATAAATATTTGAGTTTGTAAAGAAAAACGCTAATACCGCTATTTTTTTGAAAAATATTCCTTTTTCTTCACATTCTGTAACAGTAGAACACAAACTTTATCCATCTTGGTCATGTTTTTTTTTGGAATTGAATGTGCAGTGTTCCCAATGCATTGCTATTATGGAATTAAAAGCTAGTCTAAGGATTTTGAGCATTATTCATTTTTTTATACATACTGCTATTAGTCTGAACACAACTGTACATTTGGGAAATGTATATGATGCGCTGCATGTGCCCTGCCCTTTGTCATAATATGCAACATAAATGCATGCGCTATGCCTTATGTGCGCACACTCACATTTAAAAAAATGCGACAGTGACACCAAGTCCTTCTGGAGTTGTGCCTTTTTTCATTAGTTTTGCTTTCAATAACTTTGTAAACAGTGGCAGTAAGTAAACAGTTACTGTACATGTGAGGTGTGTGGGACCAAGAGAAATTATGCCAGATGAACAACATTGAACTTCCTTCAATAAGTCCCTGTATCTGCCTTACTTAATATGCAAATAAACAGAACAACCCATTAAAGGTGCACATTTGTTAGACTTGACTGTAATGAGCACAAACATAACAAAAAAGATGAAAGAGTAGGACAACAATTTGAATATATCTGATGTTTACATTGAAAGACAGATGGACATGTAATGCATAATACATTGTTCTTGCAGCCTACAAAATATGCTTTGACAATATTTCATGAAAGACTAATGGGTGAGGACATCCTTTGTCTGACGTACAGTAGTAGGAGGGAAGCTTCTGTCTCAAAGTCTATATAAACCTGTGAAAAGACACAGTATTCCCATCCAGATATTGAGGGATGGAGATCTCTGCTCTCTGTATTGGCCTGATCCTGTCTCTGGGTTTGTGTGAGCTGAACTCAGATGTGTCCTTGAATGGTTCTGGGGATGATGTTAAACAAAGGGCTGGGCTTACAGAGGATAGGACTGGTGCTGGGGTCAGCACTCAGGCTTCATCTGTGGTAAGCTCCATCTGTATACCTGCATTCGCAATGGATGGTGACTATGTTATTGGTGGTGTTTTCTCCATACCTACTACATGCACACAGTGAAGTATGCCTGAAAATAGGAAGGTTAGTAAGAAAATAAGAGGATGTTACACTGTGTGGGGATATGAAAATTTAGATTTGTATGAAATACAATTGTATTAGAATTTTTGTTTTTAATCTTTTTTCAACATAAGTTTCCAAATCAGTTAAAACAGTAGAAAAACTAGATATGAAAATACTACATATGAAAATATTAGATTTTAGATTTTTGTTTTTTAAACATTTTCTTTAAAACTGAATTTGAATTAACCTGAATGAAAAATAACAACTACCTTAGATAATTGTGAATGTTGGACTGATATCTAATCCTGTGTTTTGGATTCTGGTGCTTGTTTCTTCCGTTATATGTATTTTCTGTTAAAATAGTGAATTGTAAATTTGAACATTAACTTGAGTGTCTGTGCGCAGCATTAAAACCCGTGAATTGCGCATCTCACGTGCAATGATCTTCGCCATCGAGGAGATAAACAACAGCACGAAGCTGCTACCAGGAATCAAACTCGGTTATCAGATCTATGACTCGTGCGCCTCGGTGCCCGTGGCGGTGCATGTGGCATTCCAGCTTTCAAATAGCCTGGACCCGGTGTTTTACACCGGTGATAATTGCTCACAATCTGGTATGGTGATGGCTGTCATTGGTGAGTCTGGGTCCACGCCATCCATCAGCATGTCGCGCATTATTGGGTCATTTAACATCCCTCAAGTAAATAATTTGGATTTCTGGGAATTATTTTGTAATATAGACCAGTGCTAATTTTATGTGCCTTTCCCAGTAAATATTTTCACTTTTGTTTCCCTTTAGGTGAGCCATTTTGCCACTTGTGCATGTCTGTCCAATAAGCAGCAGTACCCAAATTTCTTCAGAACAATCCCTAGTGATCAGTTCCAGGCTGAAGCGCTGGCCAAGCTGGTAAAACACTTTGGCTGGACTTGGATAGGTGCTGTCCGGTCAGATTCAGACTATGGCAATAATGGTATGGCGTCTTTTCTGGACGCAGCACGCAAAGAGGGGATCTGTGTGGAATACTCTGAATCTTTCTATCGGACCCACCCACGTAGCAGGATCCAGAGAGTAGCTGATGTTATCCGGAGGTTTGATGTTCCTGAACGTCTGCACACAAAAGCACAATTGTTTAGGCAAATATAAGATGGAAGATTGTTTTATTATATTAGTCAAAATTTGGAAATGTATCTTTCTTCCATACGTGACTTTATGTATTACTGATATTGTTACCAGTGAGACCAAATACTAAAGTAAATCTAATGTTTGTATGAAATATATTGCTACATATCTTAAAATGCTAATTTAATATTTTTACTGATATAGGCCTAATGCAATGCACTATAATTTCTCTCAAGGTCAACAGCTACGGTTGTTGTGGCATTTGCATCATCTGGAGACCTGATACTTCTGCTGGAGGAGCTTTCCCCTTGAGCCTTCTCCACCTCGCCAGTGGATAGGCAGTGAAGCCTGGGTAACAACCACAGACTTGCTGAGGTTCAGCTTCTGTTCTGGAGCCATCGGATTTGGCATTGAGCAATCCCTCATCCCAGGTCTGAGAGACTTCTTGCTGGATCTCTCTCCTTCTAAAGTGGCTGCCTCTCCAGTGCTTACTGAGTTCTGGGAGGATGCATTCAACTGCAGGCTACGGAAACGTGAGAAAGTTGTATATACACAGTCTCTAGGCCACCAAGCTCAATAAAGATTAAATATCTTTTTTTACAAATGTGTATCAGTTAAAATCTATAGATCTAATTAGGCTGTTTCTGTACACTGAGAATAATGTAAAATAATGAATTGTAACACATCAAAACAGGTAGTTCATAAAGGGAAAAGGTGTGAATATAGTTTGCCTTTTACTATTGTGACCAACTGTCTTATGCCTGATTTGTGTTAACTTGAGCTAGTATGCATACTTAAAACAAATAGGCCTTACAAACTGAAACAGCAACAATAAAAATAAATAAATAGAAAAAGAAATGTCTGCAAAACAATGCTTTGAAATGTAACGTAAAATTAGCATTTTTAATAAGTAAATTACAACAATATAGATACAGTATGAGTTTCTGCCAGCCATGTTTAGCAGGTTAAGAAAAGCAAAAATTAAATAATAACAATAACAAAAATAATAAACACAAAAAAATGATAATTCTGGCTCTGTGTGTCAGGTGCAGCCACAGATGAGAGAGTGTGTGATGGAACAGAAGACATAAAGACGCTCCAGAGCCCGTACACTGACACATCTCAGCTCTGGATCACTAACATGGTATACAAGGCTGTTTATGCAATAGCTCATGCCATTCATAAAGCAGTGTGTCAGGAAACAAATTCAACAACCCAGTGTGACAAATTCACCAGGATAGAGTCCAAAGAGGTCAGTTGAATATAAGGAAAAACCCTGAGGCCTTTTCTTGCTGTAATGTACCTTCTGTGAAATGAGGTATTCATTTTATTTAACATGAATTAATGGCTCTCCCACACTGTTTTTCTTTATTTAATTTTGACAGCTTCTTACTCAGCTGAAGAAAGTACATTTTTCCCAAAATGGTTATGATGTGTCATTTGATGCCAACGGGGATCCTGTGGCCAGATACGAGCTGGTTAACTGGCAAAAAAGTGAAAGTGGCAGAATTAAGTTGGTGACAGTAGGGCAATACGATGCATCACTGTCGGTGGGCCAGAAGTTCCAAATCAACAGGAACATCACCTGGGTGGATGGTGGTAAACAAGTAAGGAGCACAAAAGCAATGATGTAACATATTAAAATTTGGCGATCTTGAAGGATATGTGTTTTTGGTCCATGTTTGTTAAGTCCATATTGGCTGCAAAGAATTTCCAAAGTTACAGTATTTTGAGAGTCCCCTTTATATTTTCTTTAAAAAGAGGCTTTCTAAACAATTTAACTTTGGAAGATATTCACCTTTATTGTCCAGTTCAGACAGTTCAGACATATTGACATAAGGGTATTGTTTTAAGACAGACTTGGTACAAATTTGAACCTATCCTTTAATGCTCAGAGTTTAAGAACACACCTGAATATGTATGAGTTTGTTTCTTTTTATGTGCCAGGTTCCTGTATCAGTGTGCTCTGACAGCTGTCCTCCAGGATCTCGTAAAGTGCTTCAGAAAGGAAAACCCATCTGCTGTTATGATTGCATACCATGTCCCGAGGGAGAGATTAGCAATGCTACAGGTATTTGTTTTTATCCTAATTCATAGCCTTTATACTGTACAAAATCAAATATACAATAATTCCTTAAATAAGAACGGTAGTCCATTAAAAGCTGGGCCTCTGATAGTGGCCGGGGGCGTGGTCAACACGGACAAATAAAGGCCGGCCTCAAATTAAGGAAAAATTTGTGTGGATAATCTCATAAGTGCCTTTTACAATATTGTGCATTGTGCAAGTTTATTGTAATGTACATTTTTACCAATTTAATTTAAGAAATTCAACAATATATTCTTTCTTTTTGCCACACTTTGTTTTTCTAGATTACGGTACTCAAGTAAAATATTGTCCTACCGGTCTTTTTAGTCAGTGTGGCTGTGTGTGTTACGCAGTAGAGTGCGGATCGGGCCGGATTTTTTCTGTCCGAGCCCGGCCCGCGTCCGACAGAGCAGTAACCGAACCCCACCCGAGCCCGACAGGCATTAAGATATTTCTGTCCGAGCCCGACCCGAGCCCGACACAGTTAAAGCGCATCAATGCACCGCTGACTTTCCTTCGTTTTTCAATAGTTTTAAAATGTCCTGCGGCCAACTTTTAACATCTTCCATCGTTGCGCTGCCACATGTAGCTTAATACGCACGCCTCTTTTTCGTTGTCACAGCACACAGGAAGACGGATGTTAGGGTAATATTTGACATTTATTTTAAGCTGTTTTAAATTCAAAATGTTCAATGCCTTATCGCGCTGATGTGACCGAGCCCGACCCGAACCCGAGCATCCTTTCTAAAAATCTGTCCGAACCCGGCCCGACCCGCCGGGTCCCGCCGGGTCCCGCTCGGGCTCGGGTCGGGTATCCATCCTCTATTATGCAGCAGTGTAGCATGTAGTAACGTGCAGGTGCCAACAGATGGCAGTAGCTACATTGGAGGTAACATGGGTCTCATTTAGTGACAGCAGAGAATGATGTACTTTTCAACAACAACACAAAAAGAGTTTTAAAGTATGCGGAGGAAAACTTGGGTAAAGGTGCGAGAAATTTCAACATTGACCCCAGGAGAATCAGAGACTGGAAGAAACAGTAAGATGAGCTGACAAGATTAGCAGAGCAGAGCAAAGCTAGCTAGCTGGAGGTGGGAGGAAACAAGTTAGCCTGGAGCTAGAAACGAAGCTAGCTAGCTACCGCCTATGACGTTAATGAGATACTGGTGTAACTACTAGGGGGATGAGCCGGATACTCGGCTGAAATGAGTATCCAGTACGGAAAAGCACTTTTTCGAGTACAAGTATTATACGAGTAATGCAAGTCAATATCTGTACTGGATTGAATAAAACTCCTCACTGGGTAGCGGACTGTTTCTGCGTTCTGTGAAAAGGCTAGTCACAGCGCCCCTCCCCTACACTATTCTGTAATAGGCTAGTCCCAGCGCCCCTCCCCTACAAACATACAGGATTCCTTCTGGTGTTGTGTCCGGCCGGCTCTGCTCGCTCACACACATTCAGAACACGGAGAAGTGAACAGCTCTTTCCCTCTCCCTCAGTCACTCAAGTCCGCGGGTCTTTTCTGTTAACATTTAGGGTTTCTTCAGCTTTTGGTTTGTTTTTTTACTTCAGTTCAAACTAGTACTTACTTAGTAACCAGTAGATTTCTGGTAAACGTGGGGTTTGTTCAGACATGGTACTTGGTAGACTTGCTTCTCTGCCTGTCTGAATTTTTTTTTTTTAAACCGCCTGCTGGCTCTAACCAGTTTTTTTAAGTGTCTGAAATTTTCTTGCTGTATTTTATAAAAAAATAAATAAAAGGGAGTTGTGGTATAAATAAATAATATTACAAATTAAGATACACACACAAACACACACACACAAACACATTCCAACCCCCCCTCTCATGATCAGTGATACAGAATAATGAGTGATACAGAGAGTATTTCAAACTTAGACCCTAGCCATGTGGAACAACTGGTCTTCATTAAAGTCAATGCAGATCTGAAAAACAGCATCAGCCTATTTGATCCGTAGAACACATTTCCCCCACCCCCCTCTCTCTCTCTCTCTCTCTCTCTCTCTCTCTGTGTATCTCTTACTCACTCACAGACAGACACACACACACAACCACACTCACACATACCTGGTGTGGAAATAAAAAAAATACAAAAAGAACCAAAAAAAAAAAATGATCACACTGATCATAAAAAAATTAAAAGTTAAAAAAAAAAAGTTATATTGAGTATGAAAACTGTTGTTCATTACATTTTACTTAATAATTGCAACCGCATGTGTTGTGTTTGTTGTTGCAAAACTTGTTCTGTATTTAGTTTGTTTGTTACCATGACAACACCATTGATCTGAAGCTCAATGCTGATGCTGTCATGTAAATAGTTTTCTAATCAGCAATAAATATAACAATTTATGATCAACCCATATCAATTGCATGCTTAAAATAGCATACCGGTTAAAGCCTCGCCCATTTCAAGACAGCCCGACACACTTAAATCCTGTCCACTTTCGGGTTAAATCCTGCCCACTTCCGGGTTAGGCCCCGCCCAGTCCGAGTACAGATACAGATAATTCATGTGGTAAACAGATACAGATAATGCTGTACTCGCTCATCCCTAGTAACTACTGTATGCTCTTATCATAATCTACCAGCAATACTGTAGTACCTATGTTTGAAATAAATACCCGGTACATTTATAGGTTTCAAACTGACACAGTGGTGGTGTTTGATTATTTCTGCCCCAAATTGCTCTGTCACCCTTCTGGCTCTTAATTTAATAATAATTTTGCAAACGTTTCTTAAAAAATTAATGCTCTCTGTCCACTGGAATGCTACACGTTTTTAATTTAAAATGGATTATTTAAAACAATTATACTTATCAAACAAATAGAATTAGAAATAAAGGCCTTCCTCTAATAGAAGCCTGCTTCAAATAAAAACGGGTACCTTCTGCGGTTCAGGTAAATAAAGGCCCTGGCTTTTATTTGATGAATAACGGTAGGCAACATTAACTGCTAAAAGCACTTTTTGTTTTATTTTTTTCCAGATTCCCCTGATTGTTTCTCTTGCCCCAAGGAGTTCTGGCCCAATGAAGAGAGAGACACTTGTCTCCCCAAGCCTGTAGAGTTTCTTTCCTACAACGAGGTCCTAGGAATCATCCTGGCTGCATTCTCAGTTGGTGGTGCCTGTCTGGCCATTATAACAGCGGCTGTGTTCTATCGTCACAGGACATCCCCGATTGTCAGGGCCAACAACTCTGAGCTGAGCTTCCTGCTGCTCTTCTCCCTGACTCTATGTTTCTTATGTTCATTAACTTTCATTGGAGCGCCCTCTGAGTGGTCCTGCATGCTGCGCCACACAGCGTTTGGGATCACCTTCGTCCTCTGTATGTCTTGTGTTCTTGGAAAAACAATAGTAGTATTAATGGCCTTTAGAGCTACACTCCCAGGTAGTAATGTCATGAAATGGTTTGGTCCTCCACAGCAAAGAATGACTGTAGTGTCTTTAACATTTCTTCAAGTTTTAATATGTAGTATTTGGTTGGGTCTAAGTCCCCCTTATCCAATGAAAAACCTAACCATATACAAGAAGAGAATCATCCTGGAGTGTGCATTTGGCTCAGCTATTGGCTTCTGGGCTGTGCTCGGGTACATAGGTCTACTGGCTGTCTTTTGCTTTGTGTTAGCTGTCCTAGCTCGGAAATTACCTGATAATTTTAATGAAGCCAAGCTCATCACCTTCAGCATGCTGATATTCTGTGCTGTCTGGATCACCTTTATCCCTGCATATCTCAGCTCTCCTGGGAAATTTACTGTGGCTGTGGAGATATTTGCCATTCTGGCCTCCAGTTTTGGACTAATACTGTGTATATTTGCTCCAAAATGTTTCATCATATTGTTTAAACCAGAGAAGAACACCAAGAAACATTTAATGAACAAAAATCCATCCTAAGACATCTGAAGTTTGGGAATAGTTAAGATGGCAACATACACTATAGAGCTTATGTCTAGTGCATCAAACACAGGCTTAGTGTTGTTGATTTGATTTTTACTTTCAATATTTTACCATTTTTTAATAGTCATTTTGTGAAGGTCCTAATATGGTATTTTTCAAATATTGTTTCACTTGTGTCTCCAAATTTAAAATTAATTGAATAAAACAAATACAAATTCAAAAGATAAATATGTGTTTCTTTCTCTTTTATAAAATAATTTCTATTTACATATGGTTTTCATATACACATTATTTCCTATTGGATTAAAATAGTTAAAATTAAATGTATGAACAAATCTCAACTTGAATAGTCAAATGCAAAATATTTTGCTTTTGAAAATGTAGCTATGAGGGGAGACTTTGGTCAATCCTAGTTCATTTCAGATGATGTTCACATTGGCTATTCTGCAGATGCATTGTCTGAAGAAGAGACCTCTGCTTCAAATTCTGGCAGTGTTATTGTAGCATTCAATGCAGATTATACTGTACATGCAGCCCACCAAAGAGACTTAGACATGAGATAATCAAACATCACAGGATGCCTGTGTCAGCATTATGCCTACATGCTGACAGTTGAGAGATGGAGTTCTATTTCGTATAGGCTTCACCTCTAAGAGCTGACGCTGTTGGGTAGCATTCCTTCGTGCATGCGCAGTAGTGAAGACTTTTTTTCTTTTTGCGTCTAGCACGGGCCTCAACTACGTTTTCTTCAAGCTAGCAGTATGAAGACCTCTACTTGCAGCGGTGTTCAGCTGCCAGACTGGCTACGTCCTGTTGTTGGATCTCCACCCCAGCTACGAGTCCTACCTCCGTGCCACTCACGCCAGCCTGGCACTCACTCCCGATGCCTCCTGTCAGCTCTGTGCCCATCTGCCATCTAAAGAGCTTATGGCAGGCGGCAGCCTTTCTGGCTTGTTAGGCTGTCGGGGAAGGGGATGGCAGCTGGACAGATCGATGGGACATCGTCAACACCCTGGAACTACCTGGCACTCACCCCTGATGCCTTCTACCAATTCTGCGCCCGCCTTCCATCTAAAGAGCATTACGGCAGGCAGAAGCTCTGGCTTGTCATGTTGTCAAGGAGGGGGATGGCAGGTGGGCAGACCGACGGGACCCCATCAACACCCTTGGATCTGCCGGAAGAGGACGTCTTTGACATTCATGAGTCTGCTTGCTCGACTCACTTGGATAACGCCTCTGTCACCGGTTGAGCTCATAACAACAGAGGTTTATGGAGTCCCGCTACAACAACTGTCTAAGTCCCAGAAGAGGAGCACCACACCAGCGGCTTTCTCCTCTCTCTCTCTTCCACAGCGGGCGGGCTCCCTGCCCACCGCTAGGTTATTGTTCTTGACCTGGGTGAATGCCGAGTAGCATTCCCCTAATCCAAGAGATGGAGGAAGGTCCCGCCATGGCGGCAGAGCCTGGCTTCCACTCCGCTTCCGATCGCCCCTTGTTTCCGACAGAAGCCCACACCGCCTTCTACCCGAAAGCAGGTCCATGCTCGCTTCGCTGAACCATACTAGTGTACATCTTAGGTGGCTGCAATGCTGAACCATACAATTTCTTGGTAGCCTGACCGCTACCACTACTATCTTTGCCATGACCGCTTAGCTGTGGTTGTGCCCTGGGGAGGCTGGGACAGCCACGGGCTGTACGCAGTGAAAGGGATGTGCTGACTCACCTCCTAGACAACGGCGCTTTGGCGGTACCAAAATGTTGGCTCAAGAAGACGCCACCCCGCAGGCTGCAGAGGGCGTGCTTTATCCTTCTCAGTCTTTTCTCCATCTCCCAGCTGACTACTTAGAATGGTGAGGCTGTTGAGTAGGCGGTTTGGAGATTGAATCCCTCTATTGTTCCAAAGCCATGGAGCAGGTTTGGGGAAGCGGAGATGGATCTGTTTGCCTCACAAGAAAACACAGAGTTTGCACTGTGGTTTTGCTTGAACACACAGGACAATCCACCCCTAGATGATGACAACTTCTCCCACCCAGAGCCCTCCTATACGCTTTTCCTCTGATCCCTCGCCTTCTGGAGCGCATCCAGGAGGAGAAACCAAAGCACACAAACACCTCCTGGTTTCCGACTCTGGTTCAGCTGCTGGCTGGCCCCATGGCAACTTCTGTGGCACAAGGACGCTGTTCCACAGCTGAACGGCGCCATTTTCTTTTTCATCCCCCCGGTGATAACCCAGTGGCTGTGGGGCAGGTTGCTGAGTGAGAATGCTGCAGAGACTAGGCTTGCCCCTGCTGTGGTGTGCACCATCCAGGGCGCTAGAGCCCCTCTAGGGTTTTTTCACAATTTGTATCCGGCGTATGCGTTATCACAGGATGTTTTACGTACGGCAGCCATCAGGCACACAGCAGCTGTTTGTACATTATAGGGAACACTCAAGAGCGGCCCTAGAGCCCCTCTACTACAGCATGTTACGCAGGGCGCTGGTTTGCCTTCCAGCGCTGGTGCATGGAGTTTTCACATTGTGCCCCCTGCTTCTCGTGTTGACTTTTTACAAACATTAGTGGATAATGATTTAGCTCCATCTACAGTCAAAGTCTATGCAATAGCCATCCCATCCTGCCATAAAGGCTATGGAGAGAGGACAGGTTTTGCGTACCCCCTGGTAAAGTGCTTTTTTAAGGGGGTCAGGCAACAGAAACCCCCCAGTGCGCTCTCTCAACCCCCATTGGGACCTAGCCTTGGTGCTCCAAGCTTGTGGGAAGCCTCCTTTCGAGCTTCTGATACAAGCTTCTTTCAGGGTGCTGCCACCAAAAATGTGCTCTCCTTGCCCTGACATCAGCTAAAGAGTGAGTGCTGTCAATTTCGCCATCCTGCCTGTTCATTAGAGGGGACTGGAGTGAAGCCACCTTATAGCCAAACCCCTCATTCACAAAATTTCTAACATATTTCTATCAGTGGAGTTTTTTTTTTCACCGTTTGTGTCCGCCGCATGCGTTATCACAGGATGTTTTATGCACAGCAGACATCACGCACACAGCAACTGTTTGTACATTATAGGGAACACTCCAAAAAACCATCCCTTTCAAAACAGTGTCTTTCTCACTGGCTGAGTGCATGCCTGTCCAATAAGCAGCAGTACACAAGTTTCTTCAGAACAATCCCTTGGACTTGGATAGGTGCTGTCCGGTAAGATTCGGAGTATGACAATAATGGTATGGCATCTTTCTTGGACGCAGCACACAAAGAGGGGATCTGTGTGGAATACGCTGAATCTTTCTATCGGACTCACCCGCGTAGCAGGATCCAGAAAGTAGCTAGCGTTATCCGCAGGTCTGTTGTTCCCTACTTTGAGAATGTGCTGCACACAAAACCACAAGAAAAATGTTCTGTAAGATTTAACATGGAATATTATTATCTCATTGGCAAATTAGAAATGCATATTTTTTCACCATGTTTATTTATTACAAATAATAGCAGTCCAAAATCATTAACATCATAAATCATATGTGTTGGTAGAACAGATATTTCTACATGGCAAATCATTTACTAGTAAGTTTTGTAGAGTCATAGAAAACCAACAGACCCAACAGTCATGACATGCTTTCTGCTCATTCTGTGTAATTGAATTTGTAATTGAAAAGGAATGTTCAAAATAATAACAGTGTTGTGTAAGGAAAACAGGTGTCAATTATGGATCATATTTAAGAAAGGAAGGAAGCAAATGTTGTGCATGCTAGTTATATTGCATTTCACACTGAAAATATTTAGCAAAATGGGTCGTTCCAGACATTGCTCTGAGGAAAAAGCGGACTTTGATTAAAAGGTTGATTGGAGAGGGGAAAACATATAAAGAAGTGTAGAAAATTATAGGCTGCTCAGCCAAAATTATTTTGAATGCCTTGAAAAGGCATCCAAAGGTCAATTACCATTGAAATGGGTGGAAGAATAGCCAAAATGGCAAAGGCTCAACCAAATATCAGCTCCAGGAAAATCAAAGAAAATGTAAAGTTACCTGTGAGTACTGTTACGATCAGAAGAAGGCTATGTGAAGCAAAGCTATCAGCTGGAAGCCCCCGCAAAGTCCAATTGCTGAAAAAAAGACATGTACTGAATAGGTGGAAATGACTGGCCAAATGAGAAATGGCGCAACATTCTGTGGAATTCTGAGCAAAATTCTTCTTTTTGGGTCTATGGGCCAGAGACAGTTTGTCCGACGACCCCCAGACAGTAATGCACGGTGGTCCAAAAATCATGTTATGGGGATGTTTCTCATACTGTGGTATTGGGCCTATTTGTTGCATACCAGGGATCATGGATCAGTTTCAATACATCAAAATACTTCAAGAGGTCATTTTCCCCTTATGCTGAAAAGGAAATGCCTTTGAATTGGGCCTTTCAACAAGACAATGACCACACCAGTAAGCGAGAAACTTCTTGGTTCCAGATGAACAAGATTGATGTTATGGAGTGGCCAGCCCAATCCCCAAACCTCAATCCCATAGAACACTAAATGCTTTTTCTGGGGCAAAACCCAATAATGCAGAGGAACAGCCTAACATTCCTTTTTTTTCCATTTCTGTAAAGGTAGAACCAAAACTTCATTAATTTTGGTCATGTTTTGCGTTCCCAATGCATTTATATTGTGGAATTAAAAGCTATTCTAAGGATTTTGAGAATTATTCACTTTTTATACACACTGCTACTGAACACAACTGTACATTGGGGAAATGTATATGATGCGCTGCAAGTGCCCTGCCCTTTGCAATAATGTGCAACATAAATGCATGCGCTATGCCTTATGTGCGCACACTCACATATAAAAAATGCTTCAACGACAAAAACCAACTCCTTCCGGAGTTGTGCTTTTTTTCATTAGTTTTGCTTTCAAGAACTTCGTAAACAGTGGCAGTAAGTAAACAGTTACTGTACATGTGAGGTATGTGGCACCAAGAGAAATGATGCCAGATGAACACCGTCGAACTTCTTCAAGCATCTGAAAACGCACCCAGATAGGTCATTAATTTGCAATTTGAAAGATACATTTAGCATATTGTCACA
This sequence comes from Etheostoma perlongum, assembly GCA_026937815.1. Lineage (NCBI taxonomy): Eukaryota > Metazoa > Chordata > Actinopteri > Perciformes > Percidae > Etheostoma > Etheostoma perlongum. The sequence goes on from CM049373.1 coordinate 11,656,201, forward strand.
GGTAAGAAGCTAACCGTCGGTAACAGGCAAATTGTATCTTTATAGTTAGTAGTTGCTGAGGCTCAGACATCCCTAGCACACAAGAGATAGGACGCACAGATCCATCTCCCAAGGATCAAACACTGTGCCGGGTGGGCAAACTCATCCGATGCGTAATTGATCCCGTAGATGACTTGTAGAATATAAATTGAACCAAAACACTGGGCTGTCTCAACTGTCTTAATTCTGCACATATTTCTGTTACTGTAGTCCTATTTACTATTTCATCCATGCGTGGCACACCGTCACCTGCCGTGGGGACGCTGGCCTCACTAACCTCTCCTCCTCTGAGTTGGATGTCCCGCATGGTGTACTCAGTTTCACTGAGCCTACTAACACTTAATAATAAATTAATGGCATTACATCAGTGAGTTCAAACTGCTTTTTGTATGTAATTTGAACTGACACTGAGATGGATGTTTTTCTGTAACAGGTGTGGCGCTGCCACTTTTGTCTTGATTTCCACTTCGACATTAGACGTCACACAGATTAGGTGGACAGAGACTTCAGATTTGAATCGTTGCAAAAGACTTGAGACTTAACTTGGACTCAAGCTCAAGCAAATACTTATAAAATAACATGTGAACATCTCTGGATGTTACACACACATAACTAAGGTAACTAAGGTTTATCTCTTGAAGGGTTATTTAGAGTTGCTAATAACCGCGCCAGTTTTCTGCTTGTGTTACATACAATAGCTTGTATCAGTTTAAAGTTTTGCCTTTTGAGATGAAAAATGTGCAAGCCACCTTCCAGCACTTAACGAATTTACCCAGGGATCAAGGAACAATGTCACTTATATTTATGATGTGGTTACTTTCGGTGGACATAGGATAAACACGTCAGACATAAGCGGGCTGTTTAGATCTCTGGAGAGGGTTGACCTGGTCCAGGAGGCCTACCATAACTCCTGGAAAAAATGTGAACAAACTGTTACAGGGACGGTTTTGACATGACAATAATAACAAAAAAAAAGGGAATGTGTACTAAAGAGACAGTGACTTTGGAATATAACCACTTCATTTCTGAATGTCCTTTTAAGATGTTATTGTATTTGTTTACAAATATACTTTCATAATAGGCTGAAAATATAAAACAAAATATTCCCAATGTAAATCTGTGGTTCTTTCATTTTCATGAAATTTTTCCATATATTCAATAAGTCCCTTTTTCTGCCTTTCTTAATATGCAAATAAACAGCACAGCCCATTAAAGGTACACATTTGTTAGACTTGACTGTAAAGAGCTCAAACAACAAAAAAGATGAAAGAGGAGGACAACTATTTGAAGATATCTGATCTTTACATTGAAAGATAGATGGACATGTTATGCAGATTACACTGTACGTGCAGCCTACAAAATATTCTTTGACAATATTCCATCAAAGACCAATGGGTGAGGGCATCCTTTGTCTGATGTAACATTAGTAGGAGGGAAGCTTTTGTCTTAAAATCTATATAAACCTGTGAAAAGACACATTATTCCCATCCAGATATTGAGGGATGGAGATCTCTGCTCTCTGTATTGGCCTGATCCTGTCTCTGGGTTTGTGTGAGCTGAACTCAGAGGTTTACTTAAATGATTCTGTGGATGATGTTAAACAAAGGGCTGGGCTTACAGAGGATAGGACTGGTGCTGGGGTCAGCACTCAGACTTCATCTGTGAAATGTAAGCTCCAGGGTGCCACTCGTATACCTGCATTCGCAATGGATGGTGTCTACATTGTCGGTGGTGTTTTCTCCATGCACCACTACATACACACAGTGAAGCATAACTACACCACCATACCTGAGCCAGTAAGATGCACAGGAAGGTTAGTAAGAGGGAGAAGTGGGGGATAAGAGGATGTTAGTCTGAGTGGGGATGTAAATGTTTAGATTTGTATGATGTGAATACAATTGTATTAGAAAGGTTTTGTATATAATCAATTTTTTTTCACATACATTTCCAAATCAATAGATAATATATGCAGTAGAAAATACTAGATTTGAAAAAATTGAATTTTGTATTTTTTAACATGAGTTTCTTTAAAAACTGAATTTTAATTGTTAACCTGAATGAAAAATAACAACTACCTTAGATAATTGTGAATGTTGGACTGATATCTAATCCTGTGTTTTGGATTCTGGTGCTTGTTTCTTCCGTTTTATGTATTTTCTGTTAAAATAGTGATTTGTAAATTTGAACAGTAACATAAGTGTCTGTGTGCAGCCTTGACTCCCGTGAACTGCGCTTCTCACGTGCAATGATCTTCGCCATCGAGGAGATAAACAACAGCACGAAGCTGCTGCCAGGAATCAAACTCGGTTATCAGATCTATGACTCGTGCGCCTCGGTGCCCGTGACGGTGCATGTGGCATTCCAGCTTTCAAATAGCCTGGACCCGGTGTTTTACACCGGCGACAGTTGCTCACAATCTGGTATGGTGATGGCTGTCGTTGGTGAGTCTGGGTCCTCTCCATCCATCAGCATGTCACGCATCATCGGGCCCTTTAACATCCCTCAAGTAAGTATTCAAAATTTCTGGCAAACTCTGTGTAATACAGAACAGTGTTGTTTTGCCTTTCCCGTGAAATAATTACACTATTATTTGCCTTCAGGTGAGCTACTTTGCCACTTGTGCATGTCTGTCCAATAAGCAGCAGTACCCAAATTTCTTCAGAACAATCCCTAGTGATCAGTTCCAGGCTGAAGCGCTGGCCAAGCTGGTAAAACACTTTGGCTGGACTTGGATAGGTGCTGTCCGGTCAGATTCAGACTATGGCAATAATGGTATGGCGTCTTTCCTGGAAGCAGCACGCAAAGAGGGGATCTGTGTGGAATACTCTGAATCTTTCTATCGGACCCACCCACGTAGCAGGATCCAGAGAGTAGCTGATGTTATCCGCAGGTTTGATGTTCCTTGTGCCTACACTGAACGTCTGCACACAACAGCACAATTGTTTAGGCAAATATAAGATGGAAGATTGTTTTATTATATTAGTCAAAATTTGGAAATGTATCTTTTTTTTCATACTTGACTTTATGTATTACTGATATTGTTATCAGTGAGACCAAATACTAAAGTAAATCTAATATTTGTATGAACTATATTGATACATATGTTAAAATGCTAATTTAATATTTGTACTAATATAGGCCTAATGCAATGCACTATAATTTCTCTCAAGGTCGACAGCTATGGTTGTTGTGGCATTTGCAGCATCTGGAGACCTGAGACTTCTGTTGGAAGAGCTGTCGCTTGAGCCTTCTCCACCTCGCCAGTGGATAGGCAGTGAAGCCTGGGTAACAAACACAGACTTGCTGAGGTTCAGCTTCTGTGCTGGAGCCATCGGATTTGGCATTCAGAAATCCGTCATCCCAGGTCTGAGAGACTTCTTGCTGGATCTTTCTCCCTCTAAAGTGGCTGCCTCTCCAGTGCTTACTGAGTTCTGGGAGGATGCATTCAACTGCAGGCTACGAAAAAGTGAGAAAGTTGTATATAGACTATTTCTAGGCCACCAAGCTCAATAAAGATTAAATATTGTATTTACAAATGTGTGTTAAAGTCTATAGATCTAATTAAGCTGTTACTGTATACTGGAAATAATTTAAAATAATTCATTTTAACACAATTTTTATCGAAGGAAAGAGTGTGAATATTATTTGCCTTTTACTATTGTGACCAATTGTCTCATGCCTGATTTGTGTTAACGTGAGCTAGTATGCATACTTAAAACAAATAGGCCTTACAAACTGAAACAGCAACAATAAAAATAAATAGAAAAAGAAATGTCTGCAAAACAATGCTTTGAAATGTAACATGAAATTAGCATTTTTAATGGATAAATTACAACAATATATATACAGGATGAGTTTCTGCACGCCATGTTTCGCAGGTTAAGAAAAGCAAAAATTAAATAATAACAAGAATGATAATTCTGGCTCTGTGTGTCAGGTGCAGCCACAGATGAGAGATTGTGTGATGGAACTGAAGACATAAAGACGCTCCAGAGCCCGTACACTGACACATCTCAGCTCCGGATCACTAACATGGTATACAAGGCTGTTTATGCAATAGCTCATGCCATTCATAAAGCAGTCTGTGAGGAAACACATTCTACAATACAGTGTGACACATTCACCAGGATAGAGTCTAAAGAGGTCAGTTGAATATAAGGAAAAACCCTGAGGCCTTTTCTTGCTGTAATGTACCTTCTCTGAAATGAGGTATTCATTTTATTTAACATTAATTAATGGCTCTCCTACACTGTTTTCCTTTATCTCATCTTGACAGGTTCTTACTCAGCTGAAGAAAGTACATTTTTCCCAAAATGGTTATGATGTGTCATTTGATGCCAGCGGAGATCCTGTGGTCAGATATGAGCTGGTTAACTGGCAAAAAAGTGAAAGTGGCAGCATTGAGATTGTGACAGTAGGGCACTACGATGGATCACTGTCGGTGGGCCAGAAGTTCCAAATCAACAGGAACCTCACCTGGGTGGATGGTGGCCCACAGGTAAGGAGCTCAAAAGCAATAATTTAACATATTAAAATTTGGCGATCTTGAAGGAAATGTGTTTTTGGTCCATGTTTGTTAAGTCCATATTGGATGTAAAGAAATTCCAAATAACTTTGGAAGATATTCACTGGATTTGTCCAGTTCAGACAGCTAAAGTCTTACATAAGCTTCACTTGGATTTTTTTCCTCCAGTAATTACATAGAAATGGCTTTAGGAGTGGCTACAATTTGGTTACAATGACTAATCAACTTTTCAGTACACATATTGACATAGGGGTATTGTTTTAAGACAGACTTGGTACACATTTTACCCTATCCTTCAATCCTCAGAGTTTAAGAACACACCTGAATATGTATGTGTTTGTTTCTCTCTATGTGCCAGGTTCCTGTATCAGTGTGCTCTGACAGCTGTTCTCCAGGAACTCGTAAAGTTCTGCAGAAAGGAAAACCCATCTGCTGTTATGATTGTATACCGTGTCCCGAGGGAGAGATTAGCAATGCTACAGGTATTTGTTTTTCTCCTAATCCATAGTCTTTGTACTGTACAAAATCAAATATAGCGTAATTCCTCAAATAAAGTCTGGTAGTCAATTAAAAGCCGGGTCTCTGATAGTGGCCAGGGGCGTGGTCAACACGGGCAAATAAAGGCCGGCCTCAAATTAGGGCCGGGGAAAAATTTGTGTAGATAATCTCCTAAATGCCTTTCATATAATGTGCATTCAAGGTTATCGTAATGTACATTTCTACTAATTTAATTTAACAGATTCAACAATATATTCATGCTTTTTTTCACACTTTGTTTTTCTATATTACGGTCCTCATGTAAAGCTGTCCTACCGGTCTTTTAGTCAGTGAGGCTGTCTGTGTTCTTTTTAGCGTGTAGTAACATACAGGTGCCAACAGGTGGCAAATTTCAACATTGACCCCAGGAAAATCCAAGACTGGAAGAAACAGAAGGATGAACTGAAGAGATTAGCCAACAGGAACAGAACATGGCTAGCTATCTGGAGGTGGGAGGGAACACTTTAGCCTGGAGATAGAAACGACGCTAGCTAGCTACAGTCTATAACGTTAATCAAATACTGGCGTAACTACTGTATGCTCTTATCGTAATCTACAATCAATACTGTAGTACCAATATTTGAAATAAATACCCGGTACATTTACAAGGTTCAAACTGACACAGTGGTGGTGTTTGATTATTTCTGACCCAAATTGCTCTGTCGCCCCTTCTGGCTGTTCTTGTATATGGGGATAATTTTGCAAACGTTTCTTATAAAAATGAATGATCTCTGTCCACTGGAACGCTACAGCTTTTCATTTAAAACGGTTTATCTAAAACATTTGGACTCATCAAACAAATGCAATTAGAAATTAAGGCCTTCCTCTAATAGAAGCCTGGTTCAAATAAAAACGGTACCTTCTGTGGTTCAGGTAAATAAAGGCCCCGGCTTTTATTTGATGAATAACGGTAGGCTACATTAACTGCTAAAAGCACTTTTGTTTTATTTTTTTCCAGATTCCCCTGATTGTTTCCCTTGCCCCAAGGAGTTCTGGCCTAATGAAGGGAGACACTTGTCTCCTCAAGCCTGTAGAGTTTCTTTCCTACAACGAGGTCCTAGGAATCATCCTGGCTACATTCTCAGTTGGTGGCGCCTGTCTGGCCATTATAACAGCGGCTGTGTTCTATCGTCACAGGACATCCCCGATTGTCAGGGCCAACAACTCTGAGCTGAGCTTCCTGCTGCTCTTCTCCCTGACTCTATGTTTCTTATGTTCATTAACTTTCATTGGAGCCCCCTGAGTGGTCCTGCATGCTGCGCCACACAGCGTTTGGGGATCACCTTTGTCCTCTGTATGTCTTGTGTTCTTGGAAAAACAATAGTAGTGTTAATGGCCTTTAGAGCTACACTCCCAGGTAGTAATGTGATGAAATGGTTTGGTCCTCCACAGCAAAGAATGACTGTAGTGTCTTTCACGTTTATTCAAGTTTTAATATGTACTATTTGGTTGGGTCTTAGTCCCCCTTTTCCAATGAAAAACCTAACTATATACAAGAAGAGAATCATCCTGGAGTGTGCATTAGGCTCAGCTATTGGGTTCTGGGCTGTACTCGGGTACATAGGTCTACTGGCTGTCTTTTGCTTTGTGTTAGCTGTCCTAGCTCGGAAATTACCTGATAATTTTAATGAAGCCAAGCTCATCACCTTCAGCATGCTGATATTCTGTGCTGTCTGGATCACCTTTATCCCTGCATATCTCAGCTCTCCTGGGAAATTTACTGTGGCTGTGGAGATATTTGCCATTCTGGCCTCCAGTTTTGGACTAATACTGTGTATATTTGCTCCAAAATGTTTCATCATATTGTTTAAGCCTGAGAAGAACACCAAGAAACATTTAATGAACAAAAATCCATCCTAAGACATCTGAAGTTTGGAAATAGTTAAGATGGCAACATACAGTCTAAAGTATATGTTGTGCAAATCCATCTAACATTTACAATTATAAATATTTCCCTAATTAATATTTTGTGAATATCCTTAGTTGTACTTTACAAATCTTTTTCATCATCCCCTAAGAAATATAAAATAAAGTGAATAAATAAAGTCCAAATTCATAAAATGCGTCATGAGGTCTTTCTGTACAATTCATAAAAGCATTACTATTTGAATAATACGTCTCTATGGCTATAGTACAATTGAAATGGTGGGAATATGAGACATCAGAAGACAATTCTTCATTTTGTTATAGCACCCATGCCTAAATCCCCAAATGGCTCAACTAACTTTTTCAATTCTTGTAGAATTTCTAAACAATTGCGCTAGCAGGACAAGTTCATTTTATGTAGCCCATTTAAAAACTGGAGGATCCCCTGGAGTTGACCGTGGTGCTATGGTGCTCTTAACCGTTAAAATAATGTCACCAAAAACAACAAAAACAATAAGTGGCAATGGAAAAATACATTTCCATTTTTGTTTAATATTCCCACAAATCGTAAACGGAAAAAGCTCAATCACTGTATAAAATACTTAATATTAAAATGACTTAGTTAAAACATTTACTGTACATCTTCAGATTTGTGTAAATGGAGGGGGAACATTTGATCAAAGTGAAGGGCTATTCCAAAGCTTTGGAGCTGCCACCACCAAGGCTCGATTTCCATTACCCATGTTGATCTTGAAACAGTTATAAGTTGTTGTGAGGATCTATGAGACCTAGAGTTAAAAGTTGTTGGGGTGTGAGAATTCATGAAATATACAGGTGTACTAAAAAATAAAAATAAAATAAAAAAGAACCTTGAAAATCAAGTGTTTTGAGTGTTTCTTGTCCACCTGTGTCCACCAGCATCTGTGATCTGACATGTTGAAACACCAGAAATGTTAGATCCATTGAATAAACTTCCACATCAAACATTTTTTCTCTGATGGCAAGTGCTAAATGATGGAATACAAGAAACTTTCAAATTGCAATTTGTTTAAACCTTTCACATGGCAACTGTAAATGTTGAGTATGCATTAAGCACAATCCCCAGGACTGGAGGAGCCCACACACAGGTCTCATCCAAAAGAAACTGCTCCTCTTGGCCAATGGCCAGTGAAAATAGGCAAAACACAGTTGAGTAGCAAAAAATATCCCCGTAACTGCCATCCTCCCTTTACCATCGTTTCTAATCCTTTCTAAGCCACGGTCACGTAATTTTGATATACCGGACTATGTCATCCCCTTCATCGGTATACATATATTGTATATAGTTTTACTCCAATCAATTTTGCAGATGATGTAGAGACAGTACCTAATACACAGAATGTCAAACTTTATTTAATTATATTATATACAGCGCAAATTTTATTTTAGTAATTGCTAATAAATTCATAATGGTGTGTGATTAATGGATTGAAAAATCCACTTCCTATGTGCTTAACCACATGCCTGTGTTCATTCTTCAAATGGGTCAAGCTGGGTGTTTTTGGTTGAAACAATAATGCACAGGTCATCCACTGAATAACATAATTTATATTAAATTCCAACCATTCCTATCTAGAGGGCAAATTTTTTTCAAACCAACTAGCCACACGGACAAAATGCAACTTTGTACCATGCACACTAGCATACATTATATCCAGTAGGTGGTAGCAGTAGCCATTTTCTGAGGTCTCTAATTAAGGAATGAGTATCAACTATTTAAAAAAAAATAATTACTACAGCAGGATTTATTTTCAAACATTAACAAAATGCCAAGATGTATTCCCAATAAAATGTGAGATTTCCTCTTCATGTTATTGTTTAGTGTAAGACAAATAGATATTTCCAAACCCTTGCATTGTCTTCCAATCCAACCTAAACTAAAGCTGTAGTGCGAAACCTTTGTCTCTCCTCTTTGGCAGTATTAGAGCTATCTAAAACAAGCTTTGAATGTACACATTCCACCAAAACAAGTTCCTTCCCGAGGCTATTTTGTCTGGCTCCGTCCGGCGCTTAGAGCAGCCCATGACAATTGTAATAATAATAGATTAATGTCAATAAAATAGTTGTCTGCTTGAAGTGAGCCACATATTTACACATACACATACTGTACATTGTCCTCTCTTTTGCATCATTGCTTTTCATTGTGATTGGTTTATCCAGCGATGACTCATATGACCTAAGGAATGATGCAGGCACCAGTATTTATATAGTCTACTGCATTATCTCTTAAGAGAATATGTTGGAGAACCATCTTCTCCAGTACACACAGTCTAATGGGGTCAGTATGGACACTGCATTATATCCTTGTAGGGGCTGCTGCCTGTTTCTTTGGGCCTTATTTAGCCTTCTTTTTCCAGTTTTCTCTGATGTAAAGAAAAGGGAACCACTACGTGTAGAGAGAGGTGGGGTGCAAGAAGAAGATGCTTTAACAGAGAGACAAAGGGGTTTGGGGATAGAGGGAGTGAATGGTGTTGGTTCCGACTTGCCACAGTGTGTAAAACTGGCAGATAGCGAGCCTCTGGCCCTGCAGGTGGAAGGGGATGTTGTGATTGGGGGGCTTTTCCCTCTCCATTATGTGGCTCCTAAGCCACAGAACAGCTACCAAAGCAAACCTCAGCTCCCTCCTTGCACTGGGTAAGTGTGAATATTCTATTATTATTATTATCAGTATTATTCCGATATCTGGTATCTTTAAAATATGTTGTTTTGTTTTTTACACAAACTGAAATCACTGAAATCATTCCCTCTTGCTGTGATTGTATCTCTATATTGTTCTTACACTGTTCTCATGCTTTTAAATTGTGCTGTCATAGTGTGGTTTGTTTCTCATGACGTAGAGACTACATTCAATGTTATCTAATTCTCTGCAGCTTTGACCAGAGAGCCTTCCGCTGGATGATGACCATGGTGTTTGCAGTGGAGGAAATTAACCGTAATTCAAGTCTGTTACCAGGTGTTAAACTAGGCTACCATATTATGGACAGCTGTGACCATGTCCACACCAGTCTGCAAGCTCTTTTGTCTTTAGTCAGTTACTCCAAAGCTGCAATGAGTGAAGTAAAACAAATGTCAAAAATTGAAACAGGGTTAGATATGCTCAATGACAGGGGTACAAGATCAGAGAGGGTAAAGACACAAGAAAACAAAAGAAAGAAAAGGAGATGCTGAGCACAGTGAAAAATACAGGCAGTGAAATTAGTGAAGCAATGCCTCACAGTCTAGAAAATAATGCAAAGTACATAAAGGGGAATGTAACAGAGGAGAAAATAGATATGAATAGACAATCTCAAAGTTTCCCCTTATGTCTGCCTGATTCTCCTGTGCCCGCTGTGATCGGCCTTGCATCATCTTCCCCTACAAGAGCTGTAGCTCAAACTCTTGGCCCTTTCAACCTCCCACTGGTAAGAAAGGAATGAAAAAGCAGAAACATACTATTTTTTTCACATAGGCTGTCCTTTCCACTACTAGGCTGTCCGTTACACTACTTTTTTCTTAAATAAATAACACATCAATGTTTGATATGATTTTGTTTTTGGTATTTGTCTTTATCTCAATACAGTTAACTTTATCTCCCTATAGGTGAGTTATTTTGCCACTTGTACCTGTCTTTCTGACAAGAATATGTACCCATCATTCTTGCGGACTGTGCCAAGTGATTTCTTTCAAGTTAGAGGTCTTGTTCAGCTGGTCACCTTCTTAGGCTGGCTCTGGGTGGGCACAATAGGGACCACGGTGAGATAAGGACTTTTTTTTTACACCATCAATTGTCAGTTAAACACGTATTAAACAATAACGTGATTTACAAAACATTTCTCTATATATTTCAGGATGACTACAGTCAGTATGGCATCCAAGCATTTTCTAATCAGTTTAGACAACAAGGTGGATGTGTGGCATTTCATCTGGCTATCCCAACATCCCCACAGCGTCTGCGATACAAGAGATGGCAGACACTCTGCAGAGGTCAACGGCACGGGTAGTGGTGGTCTTTGCCACAGAGGGACAGCTGCTGGATCTTCTCTTAGAGGTATGCACTCTGTATCTCTGTTAATGTTCAAAATGTGTTTATTATTAGGATAAACCCCTTGATCCTCGTTTATCATCTCGTTTTCGAGGGGGTCCCATCTGAATGTATAGGCATAACATATCAGATATTATGCAGGATTTAAAGTAATAATATGATAATTAGGAGAGCCAAAAGATTGTTGGTGCTCATGTTCATTTGTTTGTTTTCCTATTAAATTTATTTGGGTGCCAGCTGGCTCAGAGAAATGTGACGGGATCCAGTGGGTAGCTAGTGAAGCCTGGGTGACCGCTAGCCTGCTGACCACTTCCCGCTTCCACCCTGTTCTAGAGGGCACGCTGGGCCTCTCCTTCCCTGCAGTCGGGATCCCCGGCTTCAAAAAATTCCTGTTGAATATCTACCCCTCTCCCAAACCTGGGATGGCATTTGTCAACATGTTCTGGGAAGAGCTGTTTGGCTGCAGGCTAGAGTTTAAGGAAGACCAATTCAAAGAAAACCCAGCAGTGGATACATTAATAGAGTTGGATGCTTTTGGTTACAAACCAGATTCTCAAAACAATTCTGGGTACTGGTCAGACCTATTGTAGGAGAAACAAGCATGGTCAAGGGGCCTGCTGATGAAAACTATAAAGGTGCTGCTGAAAAGCCAGTTTGCACTGGCTCAGAGGATCTGAGGTACACTAACAGCAGTTTTACAGATGTATCTCAGGTCAGAATATCCTATAATGTGTATAAAGCTGTATACGCCATCGCCCATGCTCTGCACACTTTATTGAACTGTGATTCTGAAGAACATAAGGGAATTTGTGATACTCACAAATCATTTACGTCTAGGCAGGTAAGTTGAACCACTAACAAAAGGTTTATTTTAATTAAGCTATGCAATTATTTTAATGTTTCCTTGGGTTCTTGTATCATTCTTTTGGCCTGCTGTACTCTTTTGTTCTTTGTTTTTTCTTCCTCCTTTCATACAGTTGCTGCATCATCTGAAGATAGTGAATTTTACCAACCAGTTTGAGGAGAAGGTACATTTTGACTCCAACGGAGAGCCGGTCCTCTCTATGACATCATTAACTGGCAGAAGGATAGCCAGGGATAATTAGGTGAAATATTATACTTTAATAGACAGGAATACATCTGTGTTTGATGCATGATACAATTTGGTATGTGTATTGTGGCTTTTCAAATAATACCATGCTGTGTTTAGATTCATTAAAGTGGGAAGCTATGACGGTTCGGCTCCATTGAGAAGACAGTTGCAGATAGAGCAGAGCACCATTGTGTGGACAAAAGGACAGTCACAGGTGGGTCATATGTCCCCTAAAACAATTTCATTGAAAATTATTTAAGTTTGAGTTTAACATTTGGACATTGACATACATTATTTTAAAAATTGCTGTTCATTTTCTTCAGTAGAGAAACAAGCATCTATTCTGCAGCAAAGCAAACCTTTATGTGTAAACACCTATTTTTGTTCAGGTGCCTGTGTCTCAGTGTAGTGCTCCATGCTCCCCTGGCAGCAGGCAGGCCAGACGCCCAGGAGAGCCCTACTGCTGCTTTGATTGTTTGCCTTGTGCAGATGGACAGATCAGCAACCAGACTGGTAGCCCACACATGTTTTGTATATTCATATATTTTCTAAGCAAAAGGCCATTAAAACCAGAAATAAATGAATAGAGTGTGTGTGTGTGTGTTTACACAGTGTGTCTACTGTATTTGTCTCCAAAGGTTCCACTGAGTGTACAAAATGTCCTGAATACTACTGGTCAGACAAAGACAAGGTGAAATGCATAGCCGAATCGAAGAATTCTTGTCTTTCCATGACACCATGGGCATCATCCTTGTAACCCCTCACATTGCTGGGTGTCGTCATGACAACCACCGTCACTGCTGTCTTCTACCGTTTCCGATCCACACCGATCGTCAAGGCCAACAACTCAGAAATAAGTTTCTTGCTTCTTCTGTCACTGAAGCTCTGCTTCTTGTGTTCCCTTCTGTTCATTGGCCAGCCATCTGTGTGGACGTGCAGGCTCCGCCAGGCCGCATTCGGCATCAGCTTTGTCCTCTGTCTGTCCTGCCTCCTTGTTAAGACCATTGTGGTTCTCTTGGCCTTCCAGGCTAATGCTCCTGGTTCCAGGGGTCTAAAGCTGTTTGGTCCCTCTCAACAGAGGATTCTGATCCTATGCACTACAGCTCCTCAGGTGGGAGAGCTATTAAAACACCACTTATATTGACCTTAAGTGTTGACTACTTTATTATTGTGTGTTTTTATTAAAGAATGGCTTATCTTAACATCTTGCCCTCAGGTTTTTCTCTGTGCTGGTTGGCTTTTGGGTGCAGCTCCCTTCCCATTCAAGAACCCAAACTATCAAGCCACGACTGGAAAAGTAAGAAGTGATACTACCATTAGGAGTCAGACATATTCAAATCATACACATAGGGGCTTTAATGTTTGTTATTGAAATCAGAAACAAACCCAACATTTTCACATACAATTATTATTTCACACCCTGATGTAAATTGTACTGTATGTTTTAATTGATCTCTATGTATTGTTGATTATACTTAGATTGTTGTGGAGTGTAAGGAGCCATGGCCCCCTGGATTTTATCTGGTCCTGGGCTACATTGGTCTGCTGGCCTTCATATGCCTCCTCCTGGCGTTTCTCGGACGTAAACTACCTGATACCTTCAATGAGGCAAAGCTCATCACCTTCAGCATGCTGATCTTCCTGGCCGTCTGGATCTCTTTTCATTCCAGCTTATGTTAGTTCTCCTGGGAAGTTCACTGTGGCTGTGGAAGTATTTGCTATATTAGCTTCCAGTTTTGGACTGTTACTTTGTATTTTTGTACCAAAATGTTATATAATATTATTGCAGCCTCAGAGAAACATAAAGAAAGGTATAACTAGAAAATAGCTTACATTAACTTTTAAGTCATGTCAAAGTTCATGTAAGACTTAAACTAGTTAAAGTCGCCATCAAACAAACAGAAGTGCCTGCTTTTCAATTTGAAATTATGAAAATTAATTTTCATATTAAAAAAATAAGTTTTAATATTTCATGTGAAACAAAAATTAATTTTCACATTAAACCAGTTCAATGTTTTGAATTGTAGTACATACCTGACTGAAAGTTTGTCTAATTACTGTAATGAATATGTCTGGAGTGTGTGAATACCTTTTCCTGTTACTACCAGTGTTTTACAACGGGGGTGGTACAGCCCCAAGGGGACTTTCAAGAAGCAATATTTTAGAAAGGGAAGCGTTAAGGTGCCCTTGAGGGCATTTGTTATAAAGTGAGTTTACACCAAATGTCACAACAGTACAAGTTTACACTTTAAACTAATTAAAAAAAAAAAAAAAACAGTGGTATGCAACATTTACACCTGCCAGTTTACACCATGGTAGTCTACTATATCCACTTCTGGGACCACTCCATTGCGGTTGGAACTTCCTCCAAATTACACTCTTTTCAGCCGTTATGTCCATTACCTTGTGTTTTGTTTGTTTGGGCATTTTAAACGTCGGTGGATTTCTGAGGACTATGGTTAACTGCTCCTCAGATCTCTTCAGGGTAAATCCAGACAGCTAGCTAGACTATCTGTCCAATCTGAGTTGTCTGTTGCATGACTAAAACAACCTTTGAATGTACACCAAAATAAGTTTATTTGCAGCGGCACCGTGGCTTTGCCTGGGGCTTAGGGACCGTTCTGTATTTCTGGAATGGACCACCAGAGGAAAATAGGGGAGGGTCATGTCTTTTTATTCTATTGAGGGGAGGGTCACACAATGTTCTTTAGTTTAGGAGGAGGGTCACTGAACTTTTGTATTCATGAAAACAGCAAAAATATAAAGTGGCTTGTTTGGAGCATATTTGTCCATGTAGCTCTCAGTCTCGACCAAGTCGTGTATGGCTGCAGCCTTGAGACCCCCTGTCTCAGCCATTCTTTCTTGGTCTTGGTCTTTCTTGCCCCCCGGCTGGTGCTGCCCCGAGCTTCTACTTTTCAAAATAAAAGCTTGCAAAAGCTTTGAACTAAACAGTACCACAATCATGC
This sequence comes from Etheostoma perlongum, assembly GCA_026937815.1. NCBI lineage: Eukaryota > Metazoa > Chordata > Actinopteri > Perciformes > Percidae > Etheostoma > Etheostoma perlongum. Next base: position 11,671,287 of record CM049373.1, read on the forward strand.
TAATGAATACAATTATCTTTTTAGCAGATGTCGTAGTTACAACACGATTGGGCTAGCAAAGCAGTTTTGTGTTTATATTTGCGGGCAGGATTTATTCAATTTGGGAAATCTCTACAAAAATATAGCTCAAAATGCCTGGTTTACTAAAGAGGGAAATATTACACTAGAGTATACACTTCAGTGATGCTTATGGACCTCAAAATAAAACACTCCCATGTAATATGGCTTAAACAAACGTCAATGTTAAACGCTGATGCAGTTTTGTTTTATGATTTCAGAAACAATGTCATAATCCTAATTTTACCAGTTTCATATCTATAAATGCATTTTTTGAAATCATTGATAAAAAAGTTAAAAGTATTCATAATAAAATGTTAGTTAACCTCCTGTATTTAGATAAAGATTTTTGAATTGTTCCAGAAACACCTTGTAAAATCCAACTCAAATCTTGAATCAAAATTTGTTCTTAATATTTAAATCAGCACTGTCTCACTGTCACATTCTCCGCTACAGAGCGCAGGAGGAGGAGATGGCTTGAATATGCTTCTTTCAGCTTAGACTATCAATTATTAAGATTTCATGAAAACTTGTAGATGAATCCTGGGGAATTGAATCACTTCCAATGTAAAGACAAGAATTAGATTTGCAATACTGTGTATGTTTTGATGTAAATATGATGTTATATAAGTTATTTCTTTAACATGAAAGTATAATTAGTTGACCGAAACAATTTGGAAATCTTGTCTAAATTGGCTTTGGCCATGAGGACAAAAAATCAGAATGGTAAAAAAAAAAAAAATTGGTATCATCAGCAAAAATGATTGGAAACAAGGTGGATAATGCTGCAGACAAGTTTTTTGTATAAATTAGGAACAAAAGTGGTCCTAGAATAGATCCCTGTGGGACACTGTATATCTTAGTGGCTCTATTAGATGTCCATCCATTGATATTAACTGTTGGCGATTATGAATATAATTGTAAAACCATATATAAGGGATTCCAGGAAATCCAATGTGTAATAGTTTTTGGAGTAAGATGTCATGATTAACTGTATCAAAAGCTTTGGATAAATAAAGAAATATTCCTCAGGCATATTCATTGTAGTCTGAATTGTTGAACCAGTTGAAGCACAGCCATTTCTTTAGAATATTTTTTTCCTACATCCATATTGATGATCATACAGGATGTTGCACTTCAGCAGATGTTTCATAATATTATAAACCAACTTTTTACAGAAATAGGATGGTAATTATTGAATGAACTTCGGTCTCCAGATTTAAGTACAGGAATTACTTTAGCCATTTTCAATTAATTTGGTATTATTCCAGTTTAGTACAAATATACAGTAAATCAATGGCTTAATATTTGAAGACAGTTCAACAGTTCGGTTTGGGACAGCTAAATATATTTTTACTTAATTATTATAGATTTCCTTGTATAGTGTGTACAATTTTAAACTCATTGACCTTGGATCAATACAAAATAAAGCTCACAGGTGTAGCACGGTAGCCGATCAGCAGAAAGTCTTTTTCCAAACAAACTCAGCCTCACAAAGTCACCACTAAATATCTTTATTTCTCCAAATATGTGACATAAGTAACATGCTCCTTGAATTATACTTATTTATTCTTGTGTACATTGTACTATAGATGCAGTGCTGCATTAGTAGTTGTATACAACTATCTAGTCAATATAAATGTGACATTATTCATAATTTGCCAAATCTATTTTAAAATAACATTGGACAGAATCTAAAAAAATGTAAAGGTTAACTTATATGTTACTTATTTTCTTTTCTCATTAAATGCTGTTTTGTATTTTTTTTCTGGCTTCAGTAAAATAATGTAACATTTTGGAGCAAATAGGCAGAACAACAAGCCAAAGCTGGAAGCCAGAATGGCAAATGACTCCACTGAATCTGCATAAATTCCAGGAGAGCTGATATAAGCAGGGATAAATGCTAGCCATACAGCACAAAAGATTAGAATGCTAAAAGTGATGAACTTGGCCTCATTGAATTTGCCAGGCAACTTACGGGCCAGAAAAGCCAGTGCAAAGCACAGACAGGCCTGTAGACCAATATATCCCAGAACACACCAGAATGCTAAGCTGGAGCCCACGCTGCACTCCAGTATGATCTTTGAGTGATCGTATTGTGTATTTCGGGATGGAAAAGGGGGAGCATTAATGAGCCAGGCAACACAGGTGACCACCTGAATTAGTGTGGAACAGAAGATAATGGCCCTCTGCTGCTTGGGCCCCAGCCACTTCATGATGTTGTCCCTGGCCTGGTGGCAGTGAAAGCAGCCAACACAACCAGGGTCTTCCCCAGGATGCAGGAGATACAAAGTGAAAATGTAATGCTAAAAGCAGTGTGGCGCAGCATGCAGGACCAAGTTGTTGGCTCTCAATAAACAACAGGGAACACAGAAAACACAGAGTTAAAGCGAAGAGGATGAAAAAGCTAAGTTCAGAGTTATTCACACGGACGATGGCTGTGTTTCTATAGTAGAAAAAAACTGCAAAGACAACTATAGTGAGGCAAGCACCCACCACAGAGATCACTGTCAAGGCTAAACCTACAGAATCATAGGCCAAGAACTCCACCTTCTTGGGGATGCAGGCCGTTCTGTTGTTGTTTGACCAGAAGTCCTCGGGACAAAATGTGCACTCTATTGAATCTATGGGGGAGTAGGGTGAAAAAAAGAGATGCTCACAAATGTTGGTATTCAATTATTACCTGATGTTAATATAATATGAGATTGTAATTGTTATCATTTGTATTGCTTTGGTTTTAAGCTCACTTGTCTGATTGCTAATTTTGCCACTGTCACATGGTACACAGTCAAAGCAGCAGACAGGCTCCCCACGACGGACAGCCTTCCTGGACCCTGGAAGACAGCTGGTACTGCATATAGACACCGGCACCTAGGGAGCAGATAATGGCTTTCAACTGTGCAGTGTATAAGGAGTTTGCTCAAATTATTATGTCAATTCTTTTGAGTAAAGTTTCCCCCAAAAAAGACTACTTTCATAATAGCTTAAGCCATTTTAAAGCAAAAACACCAATATTTGCTGGTTCCAGAATGTGAGGATGCTGCTTTTCTCTGTTAAGCATCACTGTAAATTGAATATCTTGGTAATTTGTGCTCTTGGTTTGAAAACAACAAGCAATTTGCTGACGTCACTTTAGACTCTTGTATTTTATGTCAACAAGTGTAGCCAGGCAGCTTGTTGCTTTACATAGGTTTATTGTAAATAGTCTTGAGTTTGGTGTTTTTTCTTTGGGTTGTTGTGTTTTCTTTGCTTGCCTGGCAAAGACACTGAAGACCATAAACATACCTGAGGTGCATCTCTTAATCAGGAGAGAGCGGTGAGGTGGGAGCTACATATGTGTTCTGGGGTTGAGAGCAAGAGAGATTCAGATGTAGAAGACTTGTGGTGCGCCTAATAAAATAAACTGTACTTTTGATGTTGCTACTGAAATTGACTCATAAAAAACTGACATTTTTAAAAAAGACAGGATCTGCAAAAACCGGGCCAAACGTGTTTGGGTGTGTGTATCAAGCCTGTGGATTTAAAGGACCATTTTATAAATGGAAAGAAAACAGTGGAGAGGTATAGCAGTAATTTGCCCACTGAGGACTTTGTTATTTTCCATAACCCATTTTAAAAATTTGAAGTTATATTCAATGATCCATTTAACATCATAAACTGGAAACAATTGACCATGGCTTGAATAATATATATATATTTTTTTAAATATGCTCACATTAAGTTTCAGGATTTAATTTTGATGAAGAAAAGTACCTCAAGATAGCAGCCTTGGTTTGTTTTGTAATTGTAATGCTTCATTTTCATGCAATCAGCATTGAAATAAAACATTAATAGTTTTTATTATAGAATCCCATCATAAGGGATACAACAGGAAGCATTAGGTCACCATACATGTCATGCTGTATCGCATGCTTTAAATCTGTAGATTGTATCAATACAAAGGAACTCACATCAGATCCAGCTCATCCTGACCACCTGACTTACCTCCACCTCAACCTACAGAACTTCAACAGTTGACATCTGATGAAGGTAAAAACACATTGTGAGCAGCTTGCCACTCTGATGCCCTGCCCACATTATCCTGTCCTCCTGATCACCAGCTCCTCTCCGCCAGGCTTGGTTCCATCAAATAACCCCACGTTTATAAATTCAATGTTCCCCGCCTGTGCCTCTCTGCCAGTTGAGGATGTCATAATAGGGTATGGAGTCACCCTTCAGGTCAAAGTTCACCTCCTCCCGGCAATGTTGAATGTCACTTCCTGGATGTAATGCTGGAGCTTTGAAACCAATATATCATATAAAAATACTCAATGAAACAATATTTACAGTGCAATAACAGCATTACAAAAACTGAAATATACCTGCCAGGGGTGTATGTTGTTGCTTTGAGCACATGAGTTGTTTTGAAAGGGGCCACTGCCTGGGTGACAGAGAAGAAGGTTGTGCAGGGAATGAGCGATTGCATATACAGCCTTATACACATTATAGGCCACTCGGGCTGGATGTATTCATGTAGGCTGAATGCTGCCCAACAGGGACTCATGCCCTGAACAGGGAGGCAACTGGGAGCCGGGCAACAGAAAAGGATTGCAACCATACAGGGCCTCCCACAGCTCCTTAACCAGAATATCATTGGGATACGCCTGAGGGTTGACTGTTTGCAGATAATCTCTGAGTCTGGGGATAAGACCTTTTCTGATTCCAAACCCAATGGTACCTCTAGGTAGGGATAGTACTCGCTCCCTGTAAAGACAGACGCTGTGACCCAGGCCTCACTAGCCACCCACTGGATTCCAGTGATGTTCTGTTTCATATAGTCCCTCAAGAAAGGTGTCATCTCCCCTCGGCTGAAAATACGACCACGACTTTTTGCAGAAGAGCTACGCATCACCTTTACAGCGAGGCAAATGATGAAGCAAGAAAGATATTCCCAACAAAGAGAAAATGAAGAAAAAATGCAGGTTAAAACCAAGTGACATTGAACAAGACTCATAGGTACATTATGTGAAATAATTGCTATTTTAAAGTCACTATATATATATAGTCTGATCAGCGGAAGAACATTTCCAGGATAATAGCCTGACATTTGGCACATGGCTCACACGGATATCCCTCAGCTTCTGCTAGTGTGTTGCCAGAAACAAAACCAAACCTCGAGCTAGCAAGCTACATGCTGAAAAATGGCAAGTTCTGAAAATTGAAAATTTGGATCGTGCAGCAAGTCAGGTCTGCATGGTTCTTTCGGGGGGAACTTACACCAGGATTGTTAATATTTGTATGACAAAATAACATTTTAATAAACAGAGGATGGCACTGATGTGTGATCATTATAAACATTATAAAAGTGTCTTGAGGTAATTAAAAACTCTATTGCTATTGAACTTAACTCAGTGTGTCTTTGCATCTACCTGCATGATCTCCAGAGCCCTCTGGCGATTGTAGAGCAGAGGGATCATTTCTAGGTACGCTACACACACTTTGGTACCCTGTCTGTAATTCTCTCAGTAAATCCTTGCACAGCGAAGCGCCCATATTCATGGTCCCTCGCACCAGCCCCACCCATGTCCAGTTGAAGCGTAGTAGCAGCTGAGCAATGGCTTTCACCTGGGTACAACAGAAAAGTGTGCCAATTTACTTCTCAAAACACAGACATAAAAAAGGTTAACTGACTTAATTGCTCTTGTATCACTACTAGACAACACCTATATGACAATTTCAAACAAATGTATTTTTTAGACTGAAAGATTATCAACCCCTTTTTGTTGTGAGGCCAAACTCTTACCTGATAGTCGTCATTAGGTATTACTCTGAAGAAGGTGGGATATTGTCTTCTGTCAGTGAGACACGCACACGAAGAAAAGTAGCTGATCTGTGTAAAGAAGAGAAAAGTACAGTAACACCAGTTACAGGGTAACATGCTAATAATTTGGGGGATTACAGAGGAAAAGAGTCATCATTACCATTGGTATTCTGAATGGCTGCAGGATTCTTGAAACCACGATAGACTGAGCAGAACCAGATTCCCCAATCACAGCGAGGGAGGGGAGAGGCGCCGCTGCACACGGGAGAGTCATCCTCGCTCAGCCCGTTCAACACAGCCACAGCAGCCCTCTGACCAGTCAGTGGATATGCACATGAATCAAAGATTTTGTACCCAAGGGTGTGATTGGGCAATAGCTCTGCACTCTGGTTGATCTCCTCCACTGCCAGCCTCATAGTCTGAGCCCAGCGGAAAGCCCTGGGATCAAAGCTGTAGCCCAGCAGACACAGATGCGCACACACACACACACACACACACCAGGTGTGGAGAAATTTGAAGTTTGTGTGAATTGCATATTTGCATATATCTCCCTCGATAAAGTTACTGAACAGTTTTTTTTTTTTTTTTTTTGCTTTTGTGCGTATTTGCTTATCCTTTGTATGTAATATGTTACCAAAATATTTCTTTGTTAATGCTTTATTGTACAGGTCTGTAATTTTTGTTGTTGTAATTTCCTAATCATTTTCAAGATGTTATTTTAACCCTTGTGTTGTCTTTCCGTCAAAATTGACAATCAACACTTTTGTTGACACTTTTTATCAATGGGTTAGGGGTTAGGGTTAGCTAACCCCTAACCTAACTTTTAACTTTTTTCTTACATTTTCTTACGTAACACTAACTTATTAACTTTAGTTTTACAGTTATTTTGGGAATGTATGGTCAATAAACCTCATTTATATGAAATTATACCTAATGTTTGAGTAAGAAAAGCAGAAAATATGAATTAGACTAAAATTAAAGGAATGTATGTTGATGGATAATGGAATATGTCAACTTAATGACATAACTAAAGAAAGTAGAGATTTGTACTTGCCAAAGAGCATTGTGTGGAATCAATCATATTATGTTGGGTAGTGACAAAGAACATTGATATAGAAAATAAGGTCAATTTCACCCGAGGACAACATGAGGGTTAAACAATCAATGCAATTTTAAAAATAGATTCAACCATTACACTTCCAATCATTCATTTACATTATTTGCTTGTGTAATATAGAGAAAATTTCAATTTTCAAATATAAATAGTACCAAATTACATAGTTCTTTCCAATTATTTTTAAAATGATTATGACTTACTCACCCATAAAATAAAGCATTACTGTATTTTCTCAAGCCTAAATTGCAAAGTTATACTCAAAATGCAATTCAGTACAAGCCATTACTGTAGCCTATATGCTAATGTTTTCTTACATGTTATGCTAAAGCATTATTGTATACTACTGTAATATATGCTGCACAATCCATCCACAGCAAGCGTTCTCCAAAATAAGACAAAAAAAAAAAGTTCTCCCACTATGATTTCCTATCTATCAAACTCACCCATTGCACTTCACTGGTGGTGGTCTGTAGGTGCAGTTGAGGTCTGGCATCTCCTGGTTATAGTGAAGGGGGAAGATCCCCCCAATAACATAGTCACCCTTGGTCCCAAAGCTTGGCGGAAAGCTATTTTGAAGTCTGCACACTTTGGTTGCAGATGGGGGTGGAGAGGGGAAGCTGGAAATTAAGATATACTTTATAGTGAGGACACAGAGAGAGTAAAGCAAGGGAAATAACACATGTGGAGTCATATTGTTTACACATTCCCAAAGAGAGAGTGAGCAAGGAATTAGACAAGTTATTTAAAGGCTGTGACCTTCCCATTTGTGCATCTTATTAATGACAGAGTGATACTGGATTGGATACCAGCAGCCTAACCTCACCACTTTGATTCCCAACTGAAATTGCTCCCAATTGTCAGGCACTCACTTTACCAACAACTGAAACAGTCCTTTTTAATTTTATTTACTACTTATTATATCCTTGAGCTATGTTTACACATGAAAGAGGGGACGTCTATAGATAGATAGATAGATGGAGTTTATTGTCATTACACATGTACAGGTACAATGCAACGAAATACCGGTTAGAGTATGCCTCCGAGCCGCTGCTATTTAAAGCGCCGCCACACGCATTCTCTGAAAAGAAAGGATTTATGCAGAAAGCAATATGGTATACAGTACACAACATAACACTTGATACACAAGACAACACACAGTTCATGTGGACACATGAAGGAATTTTTTTGAGGTGGCTTGGGAGGACAGTTTAAGCAATTTCATTCCAATTTAGGTTGACCCGGTGGAAATTTGTCCAAATCAATGTCCATCACTCAATTGTTACCGACCTCAGCGTCATACGAGCATCCAGTACATGTAGTGATTTTGTCAGTCCATCTACCTTCTCCGCCAGTCCGGTGGTTACACGAAGCAACTCCACCGACTGGGCCCTGATGGAATCAATCCCCTTCTGCGCTTCCAAGGTCCGGTCTGAGATGTTGCGAGACAGTTAACTGGACTGGTCAGCCCTCAGATGTAAAACCTTCATCCTCTCAATCACTCCATGTAGGCACTCTTTAAGTTTCCCAGACAGCTGGTGGGTAAATTTGCTGGCGGCTGTCTTACCAATTTTCCAACTCCGATGATCAGGAGCCCCACCAACAGAATTCCAATTATCCAATTATATACTGCAGTGGAACTACAGTGAGGAAAATAAGTATTTGAACACCCTGCTATTTTGCAAGTTCTCCCGCTTGGAAACCATGGAGGGGTCTGAAATTGTCATCGTAGGTGCATGTCCACTGTGAGAGACATAATCTAAAACAAAAAAATCAGAAATCACAATATATGATTTTTAACTATGTATTTGTATGATACAGCTGCAAATAAGTATTTGAACACTATTTGTCTATTAGCTACAATTCTGACCCTCAAAGACCTGTTAGTCTGCTTTCAAAATGTCCACCTCCACTCCATTTATTATCCTAAATTAGATGCACCTGTTTGAGGTCGGTAGCTGGATAAAGACACCTGTCCACCCCATACAATCAGTAAGAATCGAACTAGTAACATGGCCAAGACCAAAGAGCTGTCCAAAGACACTAGAGACAAAATTGTACACGTCCACAAGGCTGGAAAGGACTATGGGGAAATTGCCAAGCAGCTTGGTGAAAAAAGGTCCACTGACTGATCTAGAGAAGATCTGTGTGGAGGAGTGGGCCAAAATCCCTTCTGCAGTGTGTGCAAACCTGGTGAAAAACTACAGGAAACGTTTGACCTCTGTAATTGCAAACAAAGGCTACTGTACCAAATATTAACATTGATTTTCTCAGGTGTTCAAATACTTATTTGCAGCTGTATCATACAAATAAATAATTAAAAAATCATACATTGTGATTTCTGGATTTTTTTTTTTTTTTGATTGTGCAAGTCAAACGTAACTTGACTGCATGCATTAATTTTAAGGCAGTATTAGCTACTCAGTTGTTTTTGTCTAGGCTACATTTATGTAAACTATTTTCTTAAAGTTACATTTAAAAGATTGATTACACCATTGCACTTATTGTATTGTGTGGAATGGGGATGTATGCATTTTAAAGAGGGCTCCCTTCTTACTGTGAATTGTGTGTTGTATTTGCTCTTTATAACTTCATGAACATTTTAATAAAAACATTTCCCAATCTTTGGCAGGTTGCACATCACGTTTAAAGTACACTGTGTTGTGGCTGTTCAGCATGTTCAGGGCATTGCTTTAAAACTCAATCATGAATATAACATATAAAAATATATCAAATAAAAGATACTGATTTATTCTATTTTAATAAGGATCCTTTTGCACGCACACACACATGCGCACACACGCACATACATGTAAACATTAGGAACAGGAAATCCTTCCTACCACAAGCAATAACACTTTTTAACATGTCATCACTGGGGGCTAGATAAGACTTTTGGACACCGCACTAATGCAACCTGCATTTACATTTAGCATACATTTTAGAATATTATTTAAGCAGTTGCACATTTTTGTTTACCCATCCTGTACATATTCAAATATTTGTTCTTTTATTTTATTTGATTCATATTATTATTTCATGTATATTGTATGTATGTATATTTTTCCTAGTATTTCATTTATTTTATATTCTGTGCTTTGTGACTGTTTTTGCTGCTGTAATACTGGAATTTCCCATTTTTCTCTTGGGATCAATAAACATCTATCTATATATCTATCTATCTATCTATTATCAATAGTGGACTATGAGTCTACACCAACCAATTTATGACTTAAAAAAGAAGGTATTTTTTCTATAATATTTTTTTCTATAGCTTTTTAATTTATTTTTTTGAAATAAATTGCTAAATAGTGGGGATTTTTTTTACACATCAAAGAGGGGATGTCTATATACTGCAGTGGAACTGTCTGTACCCATTTCAATGAATGAGTGTTTGTTTAGAGCAAAGACTTTATTTATTTGGTTAAAAAATGATAATTTAACTATATTTTATCAATATTTAAACATTTCTCTTGTACACAAATGTTACGAAAATTATGGCCACTTTTAATGAAAATAAATATATTACTTGCAAGTAACTTGGCTGCGTGCATTAATGTCAAGGACTGCAGTTTTAGCAGCTTAATTGATTTTATCTAGGTTTTTAATTATATAAATGACATCCTTAAAGTTACCTTTAGTGTTAGTGTTGGAATGAAGTATGCATTTTGGAGAGGGCTCCATTCATAATGTGAATTTTATGTTGTATTTGCTCTTCATAACATTTTAACAAAAACATTTCCCAATCTTAGGCAGGTTGTGAATCATGCTTTAGCTACACTGGATTGTAGGGTTAGGGCAAGGGGTCCTGTAGGTGTATTTACATTCATGCTTGAGGCGTTAAGTTTAGCTGACCCATCAATATAAACAAAGATATTGTGAGCGACATAAACACATATGCACCTCAGCACAGATTGAAAACAATGTCAGCCTAAGAATTAGGGGTGGGAATCTCTTGGCACCTTACGTTTCAATTCCAATATAGAGGCCAATTTGATTCTAAACTGATTATCCATACATCTTGATGTAACCATTTTTTAATGTACATTTCCATGCATGATTTTATATAACAATTTACATTTAAATCTGAGTTTGCTACACAGTTTTCTAATCACATCCTAGACAAAGCAGCTAGGCAAAGCCTAGATTTTGACATACTGTATATTTGTCACACGCAAGTTTTAATGAAACGTTTTGTCTACTGAGGTTTTTATGTTGTAGTCATTCCATGCTTAAGCCTTAAACATGCTTGTAAAAGGGAAACTATCTTTATGTGTGTGCATCTGAATGTAAGTATGTGTTATGTGTAAACTTCATCCCTTGATCTGTCAGGATAGGAGCACTTGAGGCAGCATTGCCTTATCATACAGCTCTTACGTCTCCTGTCATCTATAGAGTTAATACAGAATATGCCCTACAGCTGTTATATTAGACACTGCCTTGAATAAGACATGGGATGTCACTGTCTCAACTTACGTACATGTCTTTGAAGACAACAAAATATACCTTTTTATCTCCTGTTCAGTATCTGCAGATCAATTTAGGGATTTTCTGTATAGAAACAGAGAAATGCAATGCAAATTTCAATGAGGTCTTCTGTGTGATCATTTTTTAATCTTTTTTACATTTTTGCCCCACCCCAGGCAAGGGTTTACCTTTAATGATGACACAACTACTGTAACTGGGTGGTACCCTTAGATGTATGTGTGCTGAATATATAAATCAGCTGCCTGAAACATCATATTCCTTTATTTACCAGAAAGGATGCTTCTTGTATATTCAACCATGGCAATGTTGGCTGCAAAGCTTTATGTTACTTTCTATCTTTGTAGTCAAACACACTTCAGCTGCTGCTCTGGATAACTGTGTTTTCTTGGGGAAGAGGAGAAAACTAGTCTGTATGAAGATGGAGATGTAGTTATAGGGGGATTATTCCCTTTACACTACAGCCCTGTGTCTTCTCTTTCGGCATACAAAACAAAACCTACAGCTAATATGTATAAGTAGTGAGTAAATATTTGACCGTATGTGATATTAGTCAGCTATATTGTGCATAGTAGACTGTATTCTATTGGATTTGTGTTGTGGGTATTTTAGTATATATGATATACCTGTGCTGTGTGATGAACTTATTTCTACTTCTATACAGTTTCAACTCGTGCCTTGCGCTGGATGCAGACTATGACTTTTGCAATCAAAGAGATCAACCAGCGCAGTGACCTCCTGCCACAGCTCAAGCTGGGTTTCCACATCCGTGACAGCTGTGATGACATACCCGTGTCACTGAGAGCAGCTTTTGTTGTTGGTGAACGGCCAGCCAGAGATAGGCACCAATGCCGAGAAAGTGAACAGAGACAAAGGTCAAGAAAGGAACATGATTTCTAATTTAGGCTGTGCTGCCGCACAAAGTACAGTGTCCCCAGTAATCATAGGAGATGCTGCTTCTGGGGTGTCTATGGCCCTCCTAAGAAGCCTGGGTTCATTCCATATACCCCTGGTGAGATTCCTGGTAGTGTGTGAACTTTTATTGTGATAATGTTAACACTTTTACACTTTTAAGGTTTTCTTTGATTAAGTGCCCTAGTGTTGCACATCATTGCTGTAACTGTGAAAACAAGTATAACAAAAAAGTATATTTAAAAAAAAACAGCAAAAAACAGCCTTGAAATCAGTTTTCTGAAAAGTAATTTTTCATATAATTCAATGTTTTTTTTTTTTTTTCTTTAGGAAGTAGGGATGTTCTTAACCCACAGAGAAACACTTTAGCCTAATCCAGTATTGTGTGTGTGGTGTAAAACATAATAATTTGTTTTCAGAAATGTATAAAAGATTTAAAATGTCCATATTTTAAAAGCAATGGTGCCACTACTTCCATTTTCATTGTTGAGTGTTTAAGTTGCTAGACTCCAAACACTGTTATTTTGTGGTAAAATTTGTGGTAAAAAAAACTTTTCAGGGAGTTAAATTGTGCAGAAGGTTAATTATTGTTTTCTTTGATACCAGGTGAGCTATTTCGCCTCCTGCAGCTGTCTGAGTAACCAAAGGGATTTCCCAACATTCATGCGCACCATGCCCAGTGATGCCTTCCAGATTAGAGCCCTGGCCCAGCTGGTTAGCTACTTTGGCTGGACCTGGGTGGGAGTCATTGGGTTGGAATCTGATTATGCTCGCTTTGCCATCCAGCTCTTCCTGCAGGAGTCGGAGCAGTACGGTGTGTGTGCCGCCTACACTCACTTCTACCCTGTAGTCCTGACTCAGCAGGCTTTAGATGAGCTTCTTGATGTCATTCAGGTATCTATGGGTCAATACAATTTTCAAAGGGTACACCCCTGCAATAAATATTACCTTTGTGCATCTTATAATTCTCAATCATTGTTAGATCAACTCTAGTGTTATTTCACGACAGTTTGTGATGTTATATTGTGATACTGAATAGTCAAGGGCAATGGGCGAAGTTGCCATTTGTACATTCATATTACACTTGAAATAACCACATTTGAATTACATTTATTTTTCTGTCTACCATACATGTATCAAAATAACATGTATAATATTTTCACCACTAATCCTGAAAATTATAGTTCAATTAATTGATAATATTAATCCTACCACCCCCCCCAATTTTTGCACCCCCCTGTACACGTGTCTTGTTCATATACATATTCATATATCATGCATGTTTGGAATGTGAATTATTAAAGTTCTGTTTAAATAATCTGTTCAATCTGTTTGAATTATTAACTATACACCTATATTTATTCAGATGTCATCCTCTAAGGTCATCATTAACTTCTGTAGTGATTCAGAAATGAAGGGGATTCTAAGAGAAGTCCGACGTTGTAATATAACCGGCCTGCAGTGGGTAGCTAGTGAGGCTTGGGCCACTGCCAAAACCCTCTGGGAAAACTTTGGAGGTCTACTGACGGGAACAATAGGATTTGCCATCCGGCGAGTTGATGTGATTCCAGGGCTGAAACAACACCTCATGAGTCTCAGACCATCCACTATTCATAAATCAGCTTTCTTGGCAGAATTTTTGGGAAGAGTTGTTTAACTGCCGACTGAATGGGTCAGTGAACAGCCACTCACACAGGGACAACAACTACCTAGACAGATTGCCATGTAAAGGGACTGAGGATTTAAATGATGTTTACTCTGCCTATTCTGATTTGACACAACTAAGAGTGTCATATAATGTCTACAAGGCTGTGTATTTGGTGGCCCATGCTTTACAAGATATGAGTAACTGCATAGACGGACAAGGGCCTTTACCTAATGGCACCTGTGCAGACCCAAAGAATGTTAAACCTTGGCAGGTGAGAATAATTGTTGCTAAGTAAAACATGTAAAAAAAAGAAAAAGATGTCAAGAAAAGAAAGAAAAGAAAAATAAATGATTGTCAAGTTTACCAATGTTTGTGTTTAGATAACCTGTTTCCCTTGGTTCCTCAGCTAATTCACTACATGAAGCGTGCAAATTTTTCTGCACTGGGGGAGAAAGTCATCTTTGATCAAAATGGTGACCCCACTGCTTATTATGATCTCTTGAACTGGCAAAGGATGCCTGACGGCTCACTACATTTGGTAAAAGTAGGTTTCTATGACGCCTCCTCGCCCGCTGGACGCAGCCTGGTCATAAATGATTCAGTGATTCAGTGGCCTGTTGGGAAGCAGGTGTGTTCTCTACAAACAGGCTTGAGACCTTGTTCACCTCTTAGGCTGTTGTATGTATCGTTGGTCAACACATCAGCTAATTTGTTCTTATTATTGTGCAATATAATTTATTGGTAAACAAACAGAAGAACATGACACCTTTCAATATAACTTCAAGCTGACAGCAATTGCATATGAATGTCACAAAAATAAAGTACAGTGGCCATGAGAGCACTTATTATTTGACTTAGTATCAATTACTGTTATCTTAGCAAGACAATTACTTGCACAATTGTCACCAAATAATGTACGAGGACGAAACTAAATTGCAAATGTTTTAAATAATGTTTTAAAATCAGTCAAAATAGGTTTGACAACGTGAATACTATTTTAAAATTTATAAGAACAGTTTATTAAATTTTAGAACTGGCAGAAGTTACTAATATGTTAACTAGTTTAACGTCCTAGTCCCCTGTTATAGGTTCTGAAAGTAAATAATAATGTAAGTTAACATAATGCTAGTCTGTTTCAAAATTATTGTGTGTATTTCGCCAGATTATTCAAATTGCCAGGCCAATAACTACTAACACCTGTTTTTGGTTTTTCTCTATTAGCAGAGTTTTTGGTAAATGTGGCCTTAATGTTTATTTATTTGCTTGTGTTTTCTTTATTTGCAGTGCTACTTGTTTTCTAATGTTTATTTAGCTCTAATGTGACTAAATTGAATTGTATCTGTAGCAAAGATTGTCACTAGAGAGGTGTCCTCACATTCCTCTCCATAAGGTGAATATGTCTATGTACTTTTGTGAAACCTGAGACTCAAACGCATTTTGGGCAAGTTTGATTAAGTACGTCACTAATCTGGTAAACAGGTAAAGACAGCAAAGAAACCTCAATCCTCCAGCACACTATCAACAGTTGTCAGCCACTGCCAGTTACAAGCCAGCCTGGTCCTACCAGACTCTGGTACATTTCATGTGTACACAGAGTCTGGTCACTCTCCATTGACAAGTGTTAACTAAGGCGGGTACTCTGTTGAAGAAAAACTATTGGATTTGCCCAGAGCCACTCTGGATCTGCCATAATCAATCGCTAACCTTTGGTCGTGACGTTGCCACAGCTTGGCTAGCGTTCGTCTTAGCCAACTCCTTCACCACTAACGGAGCGAGCTGGAAAATCAAACTTTTCCTGAACACCGTGGGGAGGGAGGGCCACAACATCATGGCCACCAACAAAACTTGGCAAAGATTGTTCTTGCTCTGGCTTTAACTTTCTGGATATTCAGCCCAGTGTCACAACAGTTTGTGAAAAGGTCACGTAATTTAATATATTGATTCGTGTACATGGACACGTCTATCTCATATTTTTCGTGATGGTTAGCACATTTTTTTAAACTAATGTATTTCAATGGGAAGTATCTTTCGTTATCACAGCATGATTTGTTAAGAGTGACTACAGTAGCAATAGGATGAAGGTTTGAAAAGAAGGTTGGTTGGGGTGGTGGATGGGTGAAACAACACAGGACTGTCA
This sequence comes from Etheostoma perlongum, assembly GCA_026937815.1. Taxonomy (NCBI): domain Eukaryota; kingdom Metazoa; phylum Chordata; class Actinopteri; order Perciformes; family Percidae; genus Etheostoma; species Etheostoma perlongum. Next base: position 11,687,440 of record CM049373.1, read on the forward strand.
CCCGCGTGTGTCGGTCCTTCCCGTTGTTGTGGCCGGCGTGTGGCGTTTCATTTCCACATTGTCCCTGCACCAGGGGATCGCGTCCCAACAGTGGATGTCCGTCCCATTGTTGTCTCCGGCGTGTGGCATTTCCTTTCCCTGTTGTTGCGTTCCCCAGAGGCTGCGGATCGTGTCCCGGCGCCCGTTGCTGTCAGTGTCCCTTGTGAGACATTTGATTTCCCTCTTACGTCTCCCAGAGCAGCCCAGTGTGATGGCAGTTTGTGAAATGGTCTGGTTAAAAATTGTGACATGTACACAAAATAATAAATCAAAATTGTGTGACCATTTCATAAACTGGCATGAGACCGGGTTACGTTGAAATGAATGCAGTGTAAAAATAATATTTTAAAGATGTAATTCAATTTAATTTATTTGAATTAATGCAAAATTCTAATTTCTAGATGGATTTCCAAAACAATTTCAAATTACACCTAAATAAATGCAGCAATTATGTTTAAGGTAACATTCACATTATTTTGTTGGGGAATGCATAAGGTGATTGGAGACCAATGGTGATTTAAAAAAAAACATATTTAGTCTAATAATTTTTCCAGGATTGTTAAACTCCCTCAAAATCCTCTTTATTATGTATTCAACAAAAAATCACAATCACAAAACTGGATTCAGATCACACTGGACTTTGAGCTTTTAGTTGTATCTGAAGTATATATTTCACAACAAAGCACAGACATTGTCTAATATGAATTAAAATCAGTGTCTTTCTGACTGGCTGAACTTTGCCTCTCAGGCTTCCCCCGGTCTGTATGCAGCAACAGTTGTCCTCCAGGTTCCCGCATTGCCAGGAGAAAGGGGGAACCCATCTGCTGTTTTGACTGTGTCCCCTGTGCTGAGGGAGAAGTTAGCAATACGACTGGTGTGTTGTGTTTTGTCTTTTATCACCATATCTCCTGTGTGCTGACCTGCTTCTGTCTAAATGTGGCTTCTTCAAACTAAAAAGTTATCTTCTCTTCCCATGTCCAGATTCTTTAGAGTGCTCACGTTGCTCAGAGAACACATGGCCCAATAAACGCAGAGATCTCTGCATCCCAAAGACCATTGAGTTCCTGTCTTACCATGAAATTATTGGTATTGTGCTATGTGTTGTATCTCTCCTCGGAGCTTGTTTTTCCCTCTCCATCCTCGCTATATTCTTCACATACAAAGACACACCACTGGTTCGGGCCAACAACATGGAATTGAGCTTCCTTCTCTTGGTGTTTCTTGCTGTCTGCTTCCTTGTTGGCCTGCTGTTCATTGGTGAGCCTACAGACTGGCTTTGCCGTATCAGGTACCCAGCATTTGGAATCAGTTTTGCCCTATGCATTTCGTGCCTCCTGGCCAAGACAGCTGTGGTCCTAATGGCTTTCAGGTCCACACTGCCAGGAAGTAAAGTCATGAAGTGGTTTGGACCCAACCAGCAGAGAGCAAGTGTCCTTCTAGGAACAGCTGTTCAGGTATAAACACTTTCCACAATCAACTCTATACATATCTTTTCAACTGTGTTGATTTAAAATGAACATCCTGTTTTTCCCTCCGCTCAGGTAATAATCTGTGTTATTTGGCTGCTCACCAGTCCACCTCATGCCAACAACAACACAGATTACAGTGCTACCATCATCATTGAGTGTGTTACTGGTTCCGAGGTTGGCTTCTGGTGTGTTCTTGGATACATCGGCATCTTGGCCTGCATCTGCTTCCTAATGGCATTTTTGGCTCGGAAGCTGCCTGATAAATTCAATGAGGCCAAGTTCATCACCTTCAGCATGCTGATATTCTTCGCAGTGTGGATTACTTTTATTCCAGTTTATGTGAGCACAGCAGGGAAATATACAGTGGCTGTCCATATTTTTGCTATTTTAGCCTCAGCTTTTGGTCTCCTGTTTTGCATTTTTTCTCCAAAGTGCTATGTCATAATTCTAAAACCAGACAAAAACAGCAAGAAAAACATGATTCAAAGATGAAAATCCCTGTGTGTTGCTAAATAATTTACATGTATGAAAATGCAATTGCAATAAAATACTGTATAATTGTGGTAATTAATTAAAAACGATTCATGCTCGAAATTCAATAAAGCAAAACATTTAGAAATGCTGTTGCCTCAATGCTAGCTAACACATTGACACATGAACACATAAAGCATCTTATGATGCACATCATCAGTGATTTTTCTTTGGGTCATCACATGTTTTGGGTCTTTTAACAATCAGGCAACCTTGCCCATGCGGGTGACCCCAGATAGCACCAATGATTCCTAGTCCACAGTCACCTTGAGGACATTTCAGCTGCGTCTTTGAACGAATGACTTAGCCCTTTGCCAAACCCTGTGGACTGGCTGCAAAACTGCAAACCCTCAACATCTCGCATTGATGGGCTTGCACCTTGCTCGCCTCCTGTTGCTTTTTTTGTAAACGATAATTGACCACAGCTGTATTATGACTTAACACATCATAGATACGGCCACTGTTCTGCCCTACTAAGCCAAATGAATTTAATTCGCTAGAGTGTAGAACTGAGAAAAATTTAATTAAGCTTATTTTGTTGTCTAGCCAACTGAGTTATAAGAAGGATATTGAAAATTTGGCAATAGTATTTTTTTTTTATAAAGTTATTAATCTATATAAAAATCTTAATCTCAAATTTGACCTTTGACCCTTGACCATTTGGAAGTTACTGTACTCTGCTTTTGTATTGTCTATAAGATTATAATTAAAATGCAAAGGCAAAAGCATTAACTTCCATTTTATTACTCACTTGGTTTCTGATCACTAAATCAAATCAGGTCATGATGTTAATGATGACATCTACATCTAATCTAGTTATAAAGGCACAATTATACTTAGCATAATATAAACATGAATATGAAATATTGCAAATGACAAGTAATTTATTTGTATATAAAGGTCACAAAGTGGCTTTTCAACTCCCATATCACCTACTGTATTTTATTACCCTATTCAATATTGTATAGAATTGTAATAAAACAATACTTTCTCTCATCCTATTTCATGGGATAACTGGTATTCCTAATATTGTGGTCAGTGAGTGTCTATAACATAATATTTTCATTAATGTCAGTCCTATCCAATTGGGCCTAGGCCTAATACCACATCATTGTGCAAATTTACATAATTTATACCTAGTCCTAGGTCCGGAGTCATCAATTACATTTTGCAGAGGGCCAGAATACAACCAGCATCATCATCCGAAATGAAGATGTGAACATAAAGACGGCGTCATTTACGTGCAAATTAAGTAGCCACTTTGGTTTGTTTATAAATGCTCTAGCAATGAGGATGGTTAGTTTAGCCAACAGTTAAGTTTACAAGAATTTGCCCATATTTCAAGATTTGTGGCAGACTAGACAGTTCAGATTGAAATATATCACTTCCTACATGTATATGCATGTAGACAGGTGAGTATTGAAAGGCTACATATTTACTTTTAGGTTTTATTTTTATTAGTGCTGTCAAACGATTAAAATATTTAATAGCGATTAATTGCATTAATGTTATAGTTAACTCTCAATTAATCACACATTTTTATCTATTCTAAATGTCCCTTCATTATAAATGTCCCTTCATTATCCAAATACTTGGACTTGGGGGGGGTATTTCAGACTAGACGTGCTGCGATGATAGCTTAGTTAACAACGAAAAAATACACTGATAACTTGGCAATGGAACCATTTGGCAACTTTTAAAAAGTAAACTTTCCATTCAGAATCTTAGTTGCATCCATTTTGGCGTCTCACGCTCACCATCCACTCAAAACATAACGTTACTCTTTGGCCGGCTCGCAAGACCAAACAAGTGTATGCTGTGTGCCTGTTGTTTTGTTTCCGGTCTAGCTAGATCCAGTGTGGTGTTGTAGTTTTTCTAACGTTACTAGTTGTTGCAACAGCATGTGAAAAACTACAAAGTTTGCTAGGCCAAAAAAAATTTAATCTATAAAAAAATGTATGCCGTAAAAATGGGTTTGTGTTATCGCCATTAATTAAGTGTTTAACTGACAGCACACATTTTTATTACAGTAATGGGCGTAATTGTATCTTTCCCAGCAAGTGCGTGTGTGCAGTGTGTGCAGCACGGACATCACTGTTCGGAATCTCATTGAAGGGGGGCCACATGGCAGCGGATGGCAACACACACATTTTCGGAAAGATGCTTCCCATTGGAAAAAACATTACTTTTAAAATTCGTGCTCACCACCATGAACAAAATGAGAAAATCGTGTCCCGGTACAATAATCAGTAGATTAGATAACGTCACTCTTTCACAAACTGGAGAAAGTGAAAAGAACCGTAACTGATGTTACGGTATTCTGCCTTTACTTTTCTACGGCTTTTAAAGTTATGGCAATAACAACACAGAATTTTCTCCCCAAAACAAAACATTTGAATCAAGATATTTGTACACATAATAAAGCAGATATTTACTGTTCCAAAAATGACAATATCTCATTTTCAACCAAAATTGAGTTAGAGTCGTCTGGCTTTGCATGGCAGTGTAGGGCAGGTGAATTTATTTAAAGAAATACTACATTACTAATGTAAATTAAAAAGAGATTACAGTTAATTTGATGTTTTCAAAACCTGTGACTTCTTCATTACAATATTACATTATACTTCATGAGTTAAAGATATGGTGCGTAGTTTCTGTCTCCCCCATGAGGAATTAAAAGTTATGACAACAAAACTGTTGTCTGTTGACTGTTGATGGACTCTTTAGAAGAGGTAATTATCTTTGCTTGATTTTCTGAGCTCAAAAGTCACCCGATGACACCATTTTCTAAACATAGCCATACTGAAAAATAGAGCCAGTTTTGTGGAGGAGAAAGTCTTAATTAGCTTTTAGCATCAACTCATTTGGCAAGGGCTTGAATATAACAAAATATGCACTAACGCTTTAAATGCAGACTACTATATATACACTACCAGTCAAAAGTTTGGGGTCACATAGAAATTCCCATTGCACTCCATTGTAGACAGAATGCCAGCTGAGATCAGTTGCATTGTTTTTTTAACCAGGGCAGCCGTTTTCAGATTACATTATGTGCTTACATAATAGTAAAATGGTTCTCCAATGTTTTACTAGTTTTTTATTTTTAAATGATAGATTAGTACACAGAATGTGCCTTTGGAACATTGGATGCATGGTTGCTGATAATGGCCAATGAAGATATTGCATTAAAGATCCGCCCCCCCCACCCAAATTAGGTATTCTGTCTATAATGGAGTGGTATGGACATTTATAAGTGACCCCAAACTTTTGACCGGTAGTGTATATATATATATATAATGTGCAAAAAACAATAAAGTAAATCATATATCCATAGGACAGCAATTCATTTTTTAACAACTGAAGGGTTAAATATGAAGAGTTTTTTTATTGGTCTACTGTATATTCGCTCCACCCCTGGAACCAAAGGTGTTATGATATCAGAGCTACTGTGTATCTGGGCAGTCCCGTCTGATGTACAGTATATACATCTGCTGCATCCTTAAATATCATACCGTGTATATGTATGAAAGGGCAGCCTGTGTATTCAGTGGTTGAAATATTTAGCTAGAGCCTTCCTTTTATCCTGGACCAGCTATGGCAATGCTGGCTGCAAAGCTTATTATGTTACTTTCTCTCTTTGGGGGCAAACCTAGCTCAGCTGCTGCTCTGGATAACTGTGTTTTCTTGGGTGAAGAGGAGAAAAATAGTCTGTACGAAGATGGAGATGTAGTTATAGGCGGATTATTCCCTTTCCACTACAGCCCTGCGACTTTTCTTCCAACATACAAAACAAAACCAACAGCTAATATGTATAAGTAGTGAGTAAATATTTGACTGAATTTGATAGTAGTTGGCTTATTTTTTTATTTTATTGATTTATTTCATAGGAATGATGCATATTTATGAATTTTCTTTGTATAAAAACACCATGTAAATATGCCAGAGTTAGTAAAAATGTTGTGTTGTTTACAATTGATTTATTATTTGTGTGTATGTATTTTAAAATATATTTGTGGTGTGTGATGAACTGCTTTTCACTTTTGTACAGTTTCAGCTCTCGTGCCTTGCGCTGGATGCAGACTATGATTTTTGCAATCAAAGAGATCAACCAGCGCAGTGACCTCCTGCCACAGCTCAAGCTGGGTTTCCACATCCGTGACAGCTGTGATGACATATCTGCATCACTGAGAGCAGCTTTGCTGTTGGTGAACGGCCAGCCAGAGATAGGCACCAGAGCTGAGAGAGTGAACAGAGACAAAGGTCAAGAAAGAAACATTAGTTCTAATTTAGGTTGTGCTACCGTAACAAATACTATTTCCCCAGTAATCATAGGAGATTCTGCTTCTGGGGTGCCTTTGGCTCTGCTTAGCTCATTCCATATACCTCTGGTGAGATTACCTGACAGTCTGTGAACTTTTGTTGTCATAATGTTAAAACTTTTACATTATACTTTAACATTTTTTTTTCTTTGAATAGGTATCCTAGTGTTGCATATGATTGCTGTAACCATTAAAACAAGTATAACAAAAAGTATATTTAAAATGCAAAGCACTAAAATCGGTTTTAGGAAAAGTAAATTTTCAGATAATCCAATGTTTTTTTTCCAGAAATGTATAAAAGATTTTTTTTAAATGAATGGTAACTCTACTTCCATTTTCATTGTTGAGTGTTTAAGTTGCTAGACTCCAAACACTATTTTCATTTCAAATACAGGTAAAACTCTGCACCACTGAGTGCCTATAGTATTTTGTGGTGAAATTTGATTATTGTTGTCTTTTCAGTAAGTCAAAGTGTGCAGAAGGTTAATTATTGTTTTCTATAATAACAGGTGAGCTATTGTGCATCCTGCGGCTGTCTGAGTAACCAAAGGGATATCCCAACATTCATGGGCACCATACCCAGTGACACCTTCCAGATGAGAGCCCTGGCCCAGCTGGTTAGCTACTTTGGCTGGACCTGGGTGGGAGTCATTGGAATGGAATCTGATTATGCTCGCTTTGCCATCCAGCTCTTCCTGCAGGAGTCAGAGCAGTACGGTGTGTGTGCTGCCTACACTCACTTCTACCCTGTAGTCCTGACTCAGCAGGCTCTAGATGAGCTTCTGGATGTCATTCAGGTATCTATGGGTCAATACTATTTCCGAGTGGTGTACAAAGTAACATGCAACAAAATAACACCTGCAATAAATAGTATCTTTATTAATCTTATAATTGTCAATCATTGTTAGGATTGTGCCAGAAAGTTGTTGATTCAACTCTACACTTTGAATTAAGCCATTTAAATTATATGAATCTGTTTGTCTTCCATACATAACAACATAAACATTTCTGACTATATTCTGCACTAATCCTGAAAATTATAGTTCATTTTGAACTATCATTTAATTGATAATATTAATCCCCAATCTCAGACCGACCCCCCCCAAAAAAAAAAAAAAGTCTATTTGCATTGACATTCAAATACTAAGACTAAGAAATATAATTAAATCAATTCTGATCTGCCATTTTCTGTCTTAGCTTTGATTGATGTTCAGTTGTGGTGTTTTTGTGTTAGAACAAAATTATAATTAAAATAATATTTAGAAAGTGTCACATCATCAGTAAAAAGTTACAAAGATTTGACAGAATTGTAACATTCCAAATTGTCATGAAAGATTACCTTGACGTTCCTTCAACACTTTTATGACAACTTATTTTGAAACATTTGAGGCTCATAGATCGGATTGAATTGTCATATTTTTTCATTGTCATGTTTTTAATATTTTATGTGTTTATTTGTGCACCCCCTGTACACGTGTCTTGTTCAGTAGAATGCAATGACCTTTATTATGCAGGCTTGAAATGTAAATCATGAAAGTTCTGTTTAAATTTTGTTAAATATGAACCTATATTTTCACTATTCAGATGTCATCCTCTAAGGTCATCATTAACTTCTGTAGTGATTCAGAAATGAAGTGGATTCTAAAAGAGGTCCAGCGTCGGAATATAACCGGCCTGCAATGGATAGCTAGTGAGGCTTGGACCACTACCAAAACCCTCTGGGACGAGTTTGGAGGTCTACTGACAGGAACACTAGGATTTGCCTTCAAGGGAGTTGATGTGATTCCAGGGCTGAAACAACACCTCATGAGTCTCAGACCATCCACTATTCATAAATCAGCTTTCTTGGCAGAATTTTGGGAAGAGTTGTTTAACTGCCGACTGAACGGGTCAGTGAACAGCCACTCTCACAGGGACAACAACTACCTAGAGAGATTGCCATGTAAAGGAACTGAGGATTTAAATGACGTCTACACTATCTATTTGGATGTGACACAGCTAAGAGTGTCATATAATGTCTACAAGGCTGTGTATTTGGTGGCCCATGCTTTACAAGATATGAGTAACTGCATATACGGACAAGGGCCTTTACCTAATGGCACCTGTGCAGACCCAAAGAATGTTAAACCTTGGCAGGTGAGAATAATTATAGAGGTAAGAAAAGAAAAGAAAGATGATTGTCAAGTGCACCAATGTTTGTTTTTAGATAACCTGTTTCCCTTACTTCCTCAGCTAATTCACTACATGAAGCGTGCAAATTTTTCTGCACTGGGGGAGAAAGTCATCTTTGATCAAAATGGTGACCCCATTGCTTATTATGATCTCTTGAACTTGCAAAGGATGCCTGACGGCTCACTACAAATGGTAAAAGTAGGTTTCTATGACGCCTCCTCGCCCGCTGGACGCAGCCTGGTTATAAATGACTCAGTGATTCAGTGGCCTGTTGGGAAGCAGGTGTGTTCTCTACAAACAGGCTTGAGACCTTGTTCACCTCTTAGGCTGTTGTATGAACTGCTGATCACCACATCAGCTAATTTGTTCTTATTATTGTGCAATATAATTTATTGTTAAACAAAGAACATGACACCTTTAAATATAACTTCAAACTGACAGCAATTGCATATAAATGTCACAAAAATAAACCCTACTGATAATCACCCATTATTGATTGTCATAACAGATTCCAGTTAAGTTCGGTGGCTATGAAAGCTCAGTGCACTTATTATCAAAGAACGTTATCTTAACAAGAAAGTTGCTTTCACAATCGTCACCAAGTGATGTACAAGGACAAAACTAAATTGCAAATTCTTAAAATAATGTTTTAAAATCAGTCAAAATAGGTTTGACAACATGAATACTATTTCTAAATTTATAACTCTTTCTAAAATTTAAGAACAGGCAGTTACCAAATTGTTAACTAGTGTAACATCCTAGTCCCATGTTAGAGGTTCTGAAAGTAAATATTAATGTTAACATAATGTTAGCCTGTTTCAAAATTAGTTTGTGTATTTTGCCAGATTATTCAAATTGCCAGGCCAATGAGAAAAAGACTAACACCTGTTTTTGTTTTTTCTCTATTAGCAGAGTTTTTGGTAAATGTGGCACATGTGTTTTTTATTTTCGATTTGGTGGTATTTTTTTACTTTGCTTGTGTTTTGTTTATTTGCAGTGCTACTTGTCTTTCTAATGTTGATTTAGCTCTAATGTGACTAAACTGAATTGTATCTGTGCAAAGATTGTCACTAGAGAGGTGTCCTCACATTCCTCTCCTTAAGGTGAAGATGTCTAAGCACTTCTCTGAAACCTGAGACTCAAACGCATTCTATGCAAGACTGACTCGGTTTGTCCCTAATCTGGTAAACCAATTGCTGTCTAATTCACAAAAGACAGCAAAGAAACCTGAAACCTCCAGCACAGAGAGCAAAAAACATACTATCAACAATTGTCAGCCATTGGTGTACACAAATCAATAGATTAAATTAAGTGACCATTTCACAAACTGCCATAAATTGGGTTGGGATATTCGGCAGTGTTGAACTAGCGCGCTAGCCAGCTATCTAACTTTGCCTTATTGTTTGTTGAATTGCACAAAAAATAACAGTAATTGCAAATAAATCTCGATATCTCGCAAAACAAAGTCAAGATCTTGCAAAAGTGATTGTTTCAGTGCATGTTTTTTTTTTCTCCATGTCAAAGTCAAGATTTTGCAAATAAAACTCAAGATCTTGCAATACAAATTCAAGATCTCGCAAAAGTGATTGTTCCAGAACATGTATTTTATTTTTTTTTATATTAGAATTTATTAATTACAATTTTATTTTTCTACATGTCAAAGTCAGGATCTCGCAAATACAACTCAATATCTCGCAAAACAAAGTCAAGCTCTCGCAAAAGTGTTTGTTCCCAGTACATATTTTTTGTTGTAATTTTTAAATAAAAAAGAAATCCTGTTTTTTTTTTTTTTTTTTTCTCTGTCACCTCGGGGACTCAGTAGTAAACCACCTTAAACAAATCATACATCAATACATCAAAACAGAGTAGTTTTACATAGTTTAAAATGTGTCTGGAGTGGAACTTTAAGTTTACCAAGTCAATGTCAATAGCTATATTTTGTGAATTGACTATAGTTGAAGTGAATGCAGTGTGAAAATAGTATTTTACAGATGTAATTTAATTAAATTGTATTGAATTAATGCAACATTCAAATTTCAAGATTAATTCCTAAAAACATCAAATTACAGCTAAATAAATGCAGCAATTATGGTCATAAACCAACATAAACATGTTTTTTTCATATTATTTTGTTGGGGAATGCATAAGGCTACCAATGGTGATTTAAAAAATCAGCGTTGTTATACTCCCTCAAAATCCTCTTAATTATATATACAAATGGGTAATTCACAAAATTGGATAGATTAGTTGAAAAACAGCTTTTATAGATCACACTGGACTTTTAGCTTTTAGTTTGTATCTGAAATAGATATTTCATAACAAAGCACAGACACTGTCTAATATAAATTAAAATCAGTATCTTTCTGAGTGGCTGAACTTTGCCTCTCAGGCTTCCCGGTCTGTATGCAGCAACAGTTGTCCTCCAGGTTCCCGCATTGCCAGGAGAAAGGGGGAACCCATCTGCTGTTTTGACTGTGTCCCCTGTGCTGAGGGAGAAGCTAGTAATACAACTGGTGTGTTGTGTTTTGTCTTTTATCACCATATCTCCTGTGTTCTGACCTGCTTTTGTCTAAATGTGGCTTCTTTAAACTAAAAGTTATCTTCTCTTTCCATGTCCAGATTCTTTAGAGTGCTCACGTTGCTCAGAGAACACATGGCCCAATAAAGGCAGATATCTCTGCATCCCAAAGACTATTGAGTTCCTATCTTACCATGAATTAATTGGTATTGTGCTGTGTGTTGTTTCTGTCCTCGGAGCTTGCATTTCTCTTTCCATCCTCGCCATATTGTTCACATACAAAGACACACCACTAATCCAGGCCAACAACATGGAATTGAGCTTCCTTCTCTTGGTGTTTCTTGCTGTCTGCTTCCTTGTTGGCCTGCTGTTCATTGGTGAGCCTACAGACTGGCTTTGCCGCATCAGGTACCCAGCATTTGGAATCAGTTTTGCCCTATGCATTTCGTGCCTCCTGGCCAAGACAGTTGTGGTCCTAATGGCTTTCAGGTCCACACTGCCAGGAAGTAAAGTCATGAAGTGGTTTGGACCCAACCAGCAGAGAGCAAGTGTCCTTCTAGGAACAGCTGTTCAGGTATAAACACTTTCCACAATCAACTCTATACATATCTTTTCAACTGTGTTGATTTAAAATGAACATCCTGTTTTTCCCTCTGCTCAGGTAATAATCTGTGTTATTTGGCTGCTCACCAGTCCACCTCATGCCAACAACAACACAGCAAATAGTTCTACAATCATCATTGAGTGTGTTACTGGTTCCGAGGTTGGCTTCTGGTTTGTTCTTGGATACATCGGCATCTTGGCCTGCATCTGCTTCTTAATGGCATTTTTGGCTCGGAAGCTGCCTGATAATTTCAATGAGGCCAAGTTCATCACCATAAGCATGCTAATATTCTTCACAGTGTGGATTACTTTTATTCCAGTTTATGTGAGCACAGCAGGGAAATATACAGTGGCTGTCCATATTTTTGCTATTTTAGCCTCAGCTTTTGGTCTCTTGTTTAGCATTTTTGCTCCAAAGTGCTATGTCATCATTCTAAAACCGGAAAAAAACAGCAAGAAAAACATTTTACAAAAATGAAAATCCCATTGTGCTGCTAAATAATTTACATGTATAAGAAAGCAATTGCAATAAAATATATCTTTGTTTGAAATTCAATAAAAGCTAAACATTTACAAATGCTGTTGCCTCAATGCTAGCTAACACATTGAGACATGAACACATAATGCATCTTATGATGCACATCATTAGTGATTTTTCATTGGGTCATCACATATTTTGGGTCTTTTAACAATAAGGCAACCTTGCCCATGCAGGTGATCCCTAGTCCACAGTCACCTTGAGGCCATTTCAGTGGCCTCTGTGACAGACTTGACAGCCCTTTGCCGAACCCTGTGGACTGGCCTGCAAACCTTCAACATCCCACCTCAATGGGCTCGCACTAAAGCTTAGATTGGGCCCAAAAAAATCAAGACAACCCGAGGCCATGCACGTTGTGTCCGAGCCCGCCCGGCCCGCATTAACTGTAATTATTAGCCCAAACACGATTTAAACCCAACTTTTTTTTTAATATGTGGGCCCTTAATATGTCATTTATTATGGCCTTATGGTTATTACATGTGATTTAGCTGACACTTTTATCAAAAGCGACTTACAATTGCTATATGTGCCAGAGGTCGCATGCCTCTAGAGCAACCAGGGGTTTTAAGTGTCTTGATCAGGGACACATCGGTAGATGTATTGCAGTGGGAATTAAACCCGGGTCTCCCAAACCAAAGGCATGTGTCATATCCCTTGTTATACCTGACGTTCTCAAATGTCAATGTCAATTTTATTTCTAAAACACATTTATAAACAACAGATGACCAAAGTGATGAACAGCGTCAATGTCAAATACATAAATAACAAGTGTAAAAATTACTACAACCAAAGTGAATCACAGGGAAACAAAACAACAACACTTTAAAACATCAGAAACCAGGTTAACGAAAGTTAGAAGCTAATGCAAAAAGGTGCGTCTTAAGCAGCGATTTAAACGTTTGTAGGGTCTGTGCAGCTTTATTATGCATTGGGAGGTTGTTCCACAAGGTGGGGACACCCATTGCAAAGGCTCTATCACCCTTATTTTTTTGCTTTTATCTCGGGACATCCAAGAGCAGCTGATTTGTTGACCTCAGTCTTTTGACTGGAGAATGGTGGCATAAGAGATCAGCCAGATAAGGTGGCGCCAGACCATTCAAGGCCTTAAAAACAAGCAATGAGATCATAAAATATATCCTATAATGGACAGGTAGCCAGTGGAGGGAGGCGAAGACTCGTGTTATGTGTTTACGTTTTTTTTGTTTTAGTTAAAAGGTGAGCAGCTTTGTTTTGAACTAACTGGAGGCGATGGAAAGATTTCTGATGTAGACCCATGTATAATGAATTACAATAATCCAGCCGAGCATGGATGACTTTTTCAAGGTCTTTAGGAGGAAGATAGGCCTTTATTTTAGCTAGAAGTCTTAACTGAAAGAAGCTGGTCTTGACAACTGCACTGATTTGTTTACTGAAAGTGAATGAGGTGTCAAAAATAACACCAAGATTTTTAGGATTGAGAATCGATTTTGGGAGGCTGATGGGCCCAAAGTGCCAAGAGGGTCCCCCAGTGCATCTAAACGTCCAAACGTGATGATTTCTGTTGTTGTTTTTTTCATTCAGAGTGAGGAAGTTTAACTCCATCCAGGTTTTCACCTCCTTTAGAAGTCTAACAATGTCTGCACAGACTCTTCTAGATTTTATAGGCAAGCAATTTGGACATCATCAGCAAAACAGTGATTGGAGATGTTATGTTTCTGAAAAACAGAACCCAGTGGCAGCATATACAGTGAAAAGAGGATAGGGCCCAGAATAGATACTTGAGGGACCTCGCAGGTGAGAGGAGGAGCTGACAAAGAGTGTTCAGCTAAATGAACAAAGAAGCTTCTATCAGTCAGGTATGACTGGAACCATTTCAAGACAATAGAGGTCAGTAAAGATCTAAGCACAGAAATCTTTCCTATAAAAAATGTTTTAAAATCTTTGCATAATGTAAGTGTGGGCACAATTTGAGTTCCATCGCTAGGATTTCTAGGAAATGAGTTCCTCGGCACTGAGACCACAGCCAACATCCAAGTTACAGAGTTTAGATTCTTTAAAAGCATTTGCAAACTGGAGCGTAGTTGAAGGGGTGAGCACAAGCTGAAGACAAATAGGATGACAAGCTGCAATCTTGGGGCAGGGGATGGTAGCAGTGAACAGAACAGGCAGGTGATCGGATATACCGGTGTTACATATTTCCTTAATATGGGCCAGTGTGTTGTGCATGTGTTGGGCCAGTCACTGACTGGGTAAGATTGAATGAATCAATTAGATTCATAAAATCTTTGGCCAAAAGATTGTTTTCATAGCATACGTGAATATTGAAATTACCAACAATAAGAAGACGATCATATTTTAACACAATCACTGCCAGACACACCGCAAAGTCAGTTATAAAATCGTTGTTGAACTTCGGAGGGAAATATACAACTGTACACAACGCAGGAAATGGATGCTTGAACTCGAAAAGTTGCAGTTTGAAGCTAGCGAAGATGTCACTGGGAGTGTGTCGGAAGTGGAACGTGGATTTACAGCCGCTAGATTTCCACCCTTCCCAGTGGTCCGTGGGGAGCTGAGAAATGTGCAGTTGGTAGGAAGAAATTCTAAGAAAGGGCTAGACTCACCTGCATGGAGCCAGGTTTCCGTCAAGAACATATAATCCAATTTCCAAGAGGAGAAGAAGTCATTGAGCAGGAACGTCTTGTTTGCTAATGATCTAGCGTTGATCAGGGCCATGCGTAGGATAGGCTCCCTGCTGGCTGATGATGAAGCACAGCCTAGGGGCCGAAGGTTCTCATGGTTCACGCCGCCTCTACGAGCCCGCATTCGCCGGGGCACTGGAGCCTCGATCGTTGGGTAGCAGACATCAGTTTGAGCGGGAGTAATATGCCGGATCCACCAGCCTCTTAAGTCCGGTGAGTAGTCAGCTAAGTGATGGTACCATCAATCGCTCCAGAGGTGAGAATTGATTCCATCGGTGGGCATTAGGTAGACTTTGGATCTCACCAGTACACCACCACGCTTTCCCCTTCTTCTAAGACGTTTCTTACAAGAATAGGCACTGATTAAGCGCCGCACGCCTATAGGTATACTGGATAAGAAGGGAGGGAGATTTGAAGCTCGGTCTCCCAGACTGTATTTTGGAAGCAACGATTCTACATAGGCTCGGATGTTGAGAAGAGCTTGGCGATCGTACACAAATAAGGCCAAGACATCTCTGCGGCATACACAGAGAAACGAAACAACAGCAAAGAAAACACCGAGTAGATGATTTACCGCACACTCTGGCGCCATCTTGCTCTTCACATATCCAGTGTGACACTCAGGTAACACATGAGTTGTTTTAACTACAGGAATCTGTTTAGAATTATCTTAAAGAATAATGCATCAAGGACGAAAGCAAATTAAATTGCGCTGTTTGTTATTCAGAATGGAAAGACTGGCAAAATAATCTGAATGAAGAAACGTAACAAACCTCAACCCTAGCTCCCTCAGCCGAATAGTGTGGGGAACAGATCAAGGCAGCAACATAATCAAAGCCCTGGAACCATAATAGGAGACTTTCTTGTCTCGATCACCTTATTACTACTGTCCTTCCCCATGGTCTGCATGCCGACACACTGGCCAACAACACGCTGGATAAAGGAGAGACCATATCTGCTGCTAAAGGACTTGTGAAATATTTGAAACAATCTGGCCTGGTTGAGCGAAGACAGTGCTACAGATAGGGGAGACATGATTTAGCATAGTTTACCTCACACTCAAGTTAGTGACTAGAGCTCGCCTTCTGTTGCTATTTTTGTACTGTCAAACGAGGAGTGACCACAGCTGTATTATAACTTAAAGCTACATTGTGTAAGAATTTCTCCCAACTAGTGGTGAAATTGTATATGACAACCAACTGAATTTCACTTTCTAAATGGGGCATGATTCTGGATCGTCTACCCCAGTTCATGCAAGCGTAAATGTCAAATTCCAAGGCAATAGGAATACTTAAATTTGATGGTGGTGGTCAATATTAATAAACAAGGACAAGTTTGTGAAGGGCAATACAGATATTACAAATGTTACATAATGTAGCTTTAACACATTCCATATAGACACGGCCACTGTAGGCCAGGTGACTTTATTTAAAGGAATATTACAGCACAAATTTAAATAAAAAAGAAATTACCTTTTAATGTGATATTTTCAAAACCTGTGACTTTCTCAGTACAGTATTACAAAATTATACTTTAAGTTTTAAAGTTATGGTGCATAGTTTCTGTCTCCCCCATGAGGAATTCTAAGTTATCACAACAAAATTATTGGCAAATTCACATGATACAAGCATTTCCTGATCAGGCACCACCCTTACTCCTCCTCCAGGCATTTGCTTGCAACCAAGGAGGACATGGAGAATTAAAACAACATGACAGACTCTTTAGAAGAGGTAATTATCTTTGCTTGAGTTTCTGTGCTCAAAAGTCACCCAATGACACAAATTTGTAAACATAGCCATACTGACAAATACAGAGCCAGTTTTGTGGAGGAGAAAGTCTAAATTAGCTTTTAGCATCAACTCCTTTGGCAATGGCTTCAATAAAACAGATGCCCATTCATATAAAACAATTATACACTAAAGATTTAAATGCAGAATACTAAATGAAATTTAACACAAAAAAACAGAATAGTAAATAATTTATCAATAGGAGAACAATCCATTTTTCAACAATTGAAGAGTTAAATATGAAGTTTTTTTTTTTTAATTGTGCTACTGTATATTCAACCCAGGAACCAAAGGTGTTATGATGTCACAGCTACACTATCTGGGCAGTCCCGTCTGATGTACAGTATATAAATCCAGTGCATCCTTAAATATCATACTGTGTATATGTATGAAAGGGCAGCCTGCGTATTCAGGGGTTGAAATATTTAGCTAGAGCTTTCCTTTTATCCTGGACCAGCGATGGCAATGCTGGCTGCAAAGCTTCTTATGTTACTTTCTCTCATTGGGGGCAAACCTAGCTCAGCTGCTGCTCTGGATAACTGTGTTTTCTTGGGTGAAGAGGAGAAAAATAGTCTGTACGAAGATGGAGATGTAGTTATAGGGGGATTATTCCCTTTACACTACAGCCCTGTGTCTTCTCTTCCGACATACAAAACAAAACCAACAGCTAATATGTATAAGTAGTGAGTAAATATTTGACTGAATTTGATATGGCTTGTGTTGCATACAGTCGATTTATTATTTATGTCTGTATGTATATGCATATTTTAATATATACAAATAGTTGTGCTGTGTGATGAACTGCTTTCACTTTTGTACAGTTTTAGCTCTCGTGCCTTGCGCTGGATGCAGACTATGATTTTTGCAATCAAAGAAATCAACCAGCGCAGTGACCTCCTGCCACAGCTCAAGCTCGGTTTCCACATCCGTGACAGCTGTGATGACATACCTGTGTCACTAAGAGCATCTTTGCTGTTGGTGAACGGCCAGCCAGAGATAGGCACCAGAGCCGAGAGAGTGAACAGAGACAAAGGTCAAGAAAGGAACATTATTTCTAATTTAGGCTGTGCTGCGTGCAAGTGCTGTGTCCCCAGTAATCATAGGAGATGCTGCTTCTGGGGTGTCTATGGCCCTGCTAAGAAGCCTGGGTTCTTTCCATTTACCCCTGGTGAGACTGCCTGGTAGTGTGTGAACTTTTGTTGTGATATTATTAATAATGTCATTGCAATGCCTTTTGCAGTTTCTTTATGATGATGTACCATACCATTGATGAAGTACCATACCATTGCAAATCATTGATGTACTGGTAAAGATATAGTTCTTCAAAAAAGACGGTGGTATTGTGTGGTGAAATGTGATTCTTGTTCAACAAGGCTTTGCAGTGAGCTAAGTTGTGCATTGTCTACTTCCATTTTCATTGTTGAGTGTTTAAGTTGCTAGACTCCAAACACTATTATTTTGTGGTGAAATTTGATGATTGTTCAACGGTCTTTTCAGTGAGCCAAATTGTGCAGAAGGTTAATTATTGTTTTCTATAATAACAGGTGAGCTATTTCGCCTCCTGCAGCTGTCTGAGTAACCAAAGGGATTTCCCAACATTCATGCGCACCATGCCCAGTGATGCCTTCCAGATTAGAGCCCTGGCCCAGCTGGTTAGCTACTTTGGCTGGACCTGGGTGGGAGTCATTGGCGTGGAATCTGATTATGCTCGCTTTGCCATCCAGCTCTTCCTGCAGGAGTCGGAGCAGTACGGTGTGTGTGCTGCCTACACTCACTTCTACCCTGTAGTCCTGACTCAGCAGGCTCTAGATGAGCTTCTGGATGTCATTCAGGTACATTTGGGTCAATGTAAAATGTACATACATAAAATACATACATAAAAATAGCCAAGACATCAACGAGACAAAGTAGCATGAACCTGCAATAATTCCTCACTCATCCATCACTTATATAACACTTTTACTTGAATATTAACTATACATGTATTTTAACTTTGTAGTTGGCGTCCTCAAAGGTCATCATTAACTTCTGTAGTGAGTCAGAGATGAATGGCATTCTGAGAGAGATGCGACGTAAGAATATAACCGGCCTGCAGTGGGTAGCTAGTGAGGCTTGGTCGACTGCCAAATCACTCTGGGAAGAGTTTGGAGATCTGCTAAAAGGAACACTCGGATTTGCCATCCGGCGAGCTGATGTGATTCCAGGGCTGAAACAACATCTCAGAAGTCTTAGGCCATCCACTATTTACAAATCAGCTTTCTTCGCAGAATTTTGGGAAGAATTGTTCAACTGCCGACTGAATGGGTCAGTGAACGGCCACTCTCACATGGGCGACAACTACCTAAGCAGATTACCATGTAAAGGGACTGAGGATTTAAATGATGTTTACTCCGCCTATTATGATGTGACACAGCTAAGAGTGTCATATAATGTCTACAAGGCTGTGTATTTGGTGGCCCGTGCTTTACAAGATATGAGTAACTGCGTAGACGGACAGGGACCTTTACCTAATGGCACCTGTGCAGACCCAAAGAATGTTAAACCTTGGCAGGTGAGAATAATTGTTGCTAAGTAAAACATGTAAAAAAAAGAATAAGATGTCAAGTGTTCCAAAGTTTTTAGATAACCTGTTTCCCTTGCTTCCTCAGCTAATTCACTACATGAAGCGTGCCAGTTTTTCTGCACTGGGGGAGAAAGTCATCTTTGATCAAAATGGTGACCCCATTGCTTATTATGATCTCATGAACTGGCAAAGGATGTCTGACGGCTCACTACATTTGGTAAAAGTAGGTTTCTATGATGCCTCCTCGCCCGCTGGACGCAGCCTGGTCATAAATGATTCAGTGATTCAGTGGCCTGTTGGGAAGCAGGTGTGTTCTCTACAAACAGGCTTGAGACCTTGTTCACCTCTTAGGCTGTTGTATGTAATGTTGGTCAACACATCAGCTAATTTGTTCTTATTATTGTGCAATATAATTTATTGTTAAACATACAAGAAAATGTAACCTTCAAAATTAAAACATAAACCCCAGTTGTTAGTGGGTTTATGTTATATATAAATATTGATTGTGATTACAAATTGGAGCTAAGTATAACTATGATGTTATTGTAATTAGATTTTTTTGAACCTGAAGGTATCACACCTTTCACTCTGTATCTGACATATTGTCTGCAGAGACCATTATTGCATAAAAAAGCAGAGAGATTTTTACAGGATTGTTACACTCCCTCATAATCCTTTTAATTATGTATTCAACAAATGGGTAAATCACAAAATTGATTCAGTTTAAGTTGAAACACAGCTTTCATAGATCACACTGGACATTAAGATTTTAGTTTGCATCTGAAATATATATTTTTATAACAAAGCACTGACACTGTCCAATATGAAGTAAAAATCAGTGTCTTTCTGAGTGGCTGAACTTTTGCCTCTCAGGCTTCCCGGTCTGTATGCAGCAACAGTTGTCCTCCAGGTTCCCGCATTGCCAGAAGAAAGGGGGGAACCCATCTGCTGTTTTGACTGTGTCCCCTGTGCTGAGGGGAGAAGTTAGTAATACAACTGGTGTGTTGTTTTGTGGCTTTAATCACTCTTTCTCTAGATCCGCTTGTATCTAAGTGTGGATATTCTAAAATTAAGATTTCTCTCCCCATCGCCAGATTCTTTAGAGTGCTCACGTTGCTCAGAGAACTCATGGCCCAATGAAGACAGAGATCTCTGCATCCCAAAGACTAAAGAGTACCTGTCTTACAATGAGGTAATGGGTATTATTCTGTGTGTTGTATCTGTCCTTGGAGCTTGCATTTCTCTTTCCATCCTTGCTATATTCTTCACATACAAAGACACACCACTGGTTCGGCCAACAACATGGAATTGAGCTTCCTTCTCTTGGTGTTTCTTGCTGTCTGCTTCCTTGTTGGCCTGCTGTTCATTGGTGAGCCTACAGACTGGCTTTGCCGTATCAGGTACCCAGCATTTGGAATCAGTTTTGCCCTATGCATTTCGTGCCTCCTGGCCAAGACAGTTGTGGTCCTAATGGCTTTCAG
Source organism: Etheostoma perlongum (assembly GCA_026937815.1). NCBI lineage: Eukaryota > Metazoa > Chordata > Actinopteri > Perciformes > Percidae > Etheostoma > Etheostoma perlongum. The sequence goes on from CM049373.1 coordinate 11,708,141, forward strand.
GTCCACACTGCCAGGAAGTAATGTCATGAAGTGGTTTGGACCCATCCAGCAGAGAGCAAGTGTCCTTCTAGGAACAGCTGTTCAGGTATAAACACTTTCCACAATCAACTCTATACATATCTTTTCAACTGTGTTGATTTAAAATGAACATCCTGTTTTTCCCGCTTTTCTCCGCTCAGGTAATAATCTGTGTTATTTGGCTGCTCACCAGTCCACCTCATGCCAACAACAACACAGATTACAGTGCTACTATCATCATTGAGTGTGTTACTGGTTCCGAGGTTGGCTTCTGGTGTGTTCTTGGATACATCGGCATCTTGGCCTGCATCTGCTTCCCTAATGGCATTTTTGGCTCGGAAGCTGCCTGATAATTTCAATGAGGCCAAGTTCATCACCTTCAGCATGCTGATATTCTTTGCAGTGTGGATTACTTTTATTCCAGTTTATGTGAGCACAGCAGGAAAATATACAGTGGCTGTCCATATTTTTGCTATTTTAGCCTCAGCTTTTGGTCTTCTCTTTTGCATTTTTTCTCCAAAGTGCTATGTCATCATTCTGAAACCAGAAAAAAACAGCAAGAAAAACATGATTCAAAGATGAAAATCATAGCGTGTTGCTGACTTATTTAAATAAAACATAAAACAATTGCAATCAAATATATCTGTGTTGTCACATCAATTATTAAAGATTCATGCTGTAAATCCAATAAAGCAAACCTTTTTTGAAGTACTTTTACCTCAACGCTAGCAAATACTTGGACACATTCACACTTAATGCATCTTGTCATCAGTGATGTTTCTTGGGGTCATCAGGTGTTTTGGGTCTTGCAACAATCAGAAAATGTTCACCAAGTGACCCATTCGGGATTGATCATGCCATGGCAGATAGCATTAGTGCATCCACGGCTCTCCTTTTTTAATCCACAGCCACCTAGAGGACATTTTAGCTGCCTCTGTGATAAGTGTGAAAATAGATAGCCATTTGCTGATCCATTTGCTGATCCCTGTGGGACTGGCCTGCAATCCTTCAACATCCAACCTTGATGTGATTGCACCTTGCTCGCCTCCCGTTGCTGTGGCATTTATTCATCAGCTCGGCATTCTGCTTCCCCTTGTTGGACTCCTCAAGCTCTACTGATTTGTAAAGCACCTTGTGCTAAATTGTGGACATGAAAGGTGGTACATAAATAAAGTGAATTAATTCATGACTTTCTTGGAGGATACTGGGAGTAGCACCATGTTGGCATCTCTCCTTGATCCGTTACCAATACAGGCTTTCAAATCTGTTGGCAGTAAAATAATCTTCTCCCCACCCTTCCCCCCTCTTTGGCATTTGTCACAGTCAGTGCCACTGAATAAAAAGCACAAAAGGCAGAGCAGTATGTCCCTTACCGGCAAACGTATTACAAGATGGCGCATGATTCTGGATCGTCTACCCCAGTCTACCCCATGCAAGCGTAAATGTCAAATTCCAAGGCAATAGGAATACTTAAAATTGATGGTCGTAGTCAATATTCATAAACAAGGACAAGTTTGTGAAGGGCAATACAGACAATATTACAGTACAAATTTAAATAAAAAGAAATTACCTTTAATGAGATATTTTCAAAACCTGTGACTTTCTCAGTACAGTATTACAAAATTATACTTTAAGATTTAAAGTTATGGTGCATAGTTTCTGTCTCCCCCATGAGGAATTCTAAGTTGTCACAACAAAATTGTTGGAACATTCACATGATACAAGCATTTCCTGATCAGGCACCACCCTCACTCCTCCTCCAGGCATTTGCTTGTAACCAAGGAGGACATGGAGAATTAAAACAACATGACAGACTCTTTAGAAGAGGTCATTATCTTTGCTTGATTTTCTGTGCTCAAAAGTCACCCGATGACACAAATTTCTAAATATAGCCATACTGACAAATACAGAGCATCAACTCCTTTGGCTATGGCTTGAATATAACAGATGTCCATTAATAAAAAACAATTATACACTAAAGCTTTAAATGCAGACTACTAAACGAAATTTAACAAAAAAAACAGAATAGTGAAAAATGTATCCATAGTAGAACAATCCATTTTTCAACAATTGAAGAGTTAAATATGAAGATAGTTTTTTTTTTTAATTGTGCTACTGTATATTCACCCCAGGAACCAAAGGTGTTATGATGTCACAGCTACAATATCTGGGCAGTCCCGTCTGATGTACCGTATATAAATCTGCTGCATCCTTAAATATCATACTGTGTATATGTATGAAAGGGCAGCCTGCGTATTCAGGGGTTGAGATTGTCAGGTTCAGGACACTTTATCTTACTAAATAACCATGGTCAAGCAAAGAAACGAGACGCAGACGGCAAAATGTGTAGTTAAAAAGCTTTTGCAAAAGGGAGAGATCCGTGACAGCAACCTTCCTGCTAGCATTGCTTCCACGGAACTCTGGCAACTAGAAACTAAACGCAAAGTCTCTTTATTGAAGCACACACACACAAAGATTTACAGTTGTTGAGTCTAAGGCATCTGGTGTTTGGTTTATGCCTACACAGAAAAAGGAGGACAGAGTGCAGATTGCTGGGGCAACCTGACCCTCTGCCTGACCTCGAAACTGAGACTATCTAAAGGATTTACAACAGAGTAGACTCTATGGCGGTGCTAACAGCTTTAAGGAAAACATAGTTGGTTAAATGTGCATATAACATCATAAAACATAAAGCATACATGAATATACGTGAAGCAAGCTATGGATATATGATAAGCATGAAAGCAGTGATTATGATATGAATATGAAAGGCAGTGATTATGATATTAATATAAATGTATAAATTTAAGCATGCAAGATATAATATTCTAAGACACTACTACAGAGAATTGTCTAATAAAGAACATATAAAAAACGAATTTCTCTGTCAGAGATATTTAGCTAGAGCTTTCCTTTTATCCTGGACCAGCTATGGCAATGCTGGCTGCAAAGCTTCTTAAGTTACTTTCTCTCTTTGTGGGCAAACCTAGCTCAGCTGCTGCTCTGGATAACTGTGTTTTCTTGGGTGAAGAGGAGAAAAGTAGTCTGTACGAAGATGGAGATGTAGTTATAGGGGGGATTATTCCCTTTACACCACATCCCTGTGTCTTCTCTTCCAACATACAAAACAAAGCCAACAGCTAATATTTATAAGTAGTGAGTAAATACTTGTATTGTGCATAGTAGACTATATTCTATTGGATTTGTGTTGTGGGTATTTTAGTATATATGATATACCTGTGCTGTGTGATGAACTTCTTTCTACTTCTATACAGTTTCAGCTCTCGTGCCTTGCGCTGGATGCAGACTATGATTTTTGCAATCAAAGAAATCAACCAGCGCAGTGACCTCCTGCCACAGCTCAAGCTGGGTTTCCACATCCGTGAGAGCTGTGTTGACATACTTATGTCACTAAAAGCGTCTTTGCTGTTGGTGAACGGCCAGCCAGAGATAGGCACCAGAGCTGAGAGAGTGAACAGAGACAAAGGTCAAGAAAGGAACATTATTTCTAATTTAGGCTGTGCTGCCGTACGAAATGCTGTGTCCCCCGTAATCATAGGAGATTCTTCTTCTGGGGGGTCTATGGCCCTACTAAGAACCCTGAGTTCTTTCCATATACCCCTGGTGAGACTGCCTGGTAGTGTGAGCTTTTGTTGTGATAGTATTATAATGTCTTTACAATGCCTTTTGCAGTTTCTTTATGTTGATGAAGTACCATACCATTGCAAATCATGATGTACTGGTAAAGATATAGTTCTTCAAAATGTCTACTTCACAGAGAAAAAGACAGCAGCCCCATTTAATTTTTTTTAAATGTTTTAAAATTGCTTTAGAATAAGGAGTTGTCTCCATCCAAAGACAAACACTTTATTATTCAATTAATTTGAATATCAATAGTGAAAAACTGGCAAAATTGTATTTTAGACATTTATAGAACATGTGTATATTTAAAAAAAAAACTCCCATTTTTACAGTTGAGTGGGTGAGTTGCTTAGTGCTGAGAAAACTGCTCCACTGAGTGCTTGTAAAGACGGTGGTATTGTGTGGTGAAATGTGATTCTTGTTCAACAAGGCTTTTCAGTGAGCCAAATTGTGCATTGTCTACTTCCATTTTCATTGTTGAGTGTTTAAGTTGTTAGACTCCAAACACTATTATTTTGTGGTGAAATTTGATTATTGTTCAACGGTCTTTTCAGTAAGTCAAAGTGTGCAGAAAGTTAATTATTGTTTTCTATGATACCAGGTGAGCTATTCCGCCTCCTGCAGCTGTCTGAGTAACCAAAGGGATTTCCCAACATTCATGCGCACCATGCCCAGTGATGCCTTCCAGATTAGAGCCCTGGCCCAGCTGGTTAGCTACTTTGGCTGGACCTGGGTGGGAGTCATTGGCGTGGAATCTGATTATGCTCGCTTTGCCATCCAGCTCTTCCTGCAGGAGTCGGAGCAGTACGGTGTGTGTGCTGCCTACACTCACTTCTACAATGTAGCCCTGAGTCAGCAGGCTCTAAATGAGCTTCTGGATGTCATTCAGGTACATTTGGGTCAATGTAAAATGTACATACGTAAAATACATACATAAAAATAGCCAAGACATCAACAAGACAAAGTAGAATAAACCTGCCATAAATTCTCGCTTATCACTTATATATCACTTTCACTTGAATATCACCTACACATGTATTTTAACTTTTTAGGTGGCATCCTCAAAGGTCATTATTAACTTCTGTACTGTGTCAGATATGAATGGCATTCTGAGAGAGATGCGACGTAAGAATATAACCGGCCTGCAGTGGGTAGCTAGTGAGGCTTGGTCGACTGCCAAATCACTCTGGGAAGAGTTTGGAGATCTGCTAAAAGGAACACTCGGTTTTGCCATCCGGCGAGCTGATGCAATTCCAGGGCTGACACAACATCTCACTAGTCTCAGACCATCCACTATTCATAAATCAGCTTTCTTCGCAGAATTTTGGGAAGAGTTGTTTAACTGCCGACTGAATGGGTCAGTGAACAGCCACTCTCACAGGGACAACAACTACCTAGACAGATTGCCATGTAAAGGGACTGAGGAATTAAATGATGTTTACTCTGCATATTATGATGTGACACATCTAAGAGTGTCATATAATGTCTACAAGGCTGTGTATTTGGTGGCCCATGCTTTACAAGATATGAGTAACTGCATAGACGGACAGGGGCCTTTACCTAATGGCACCTGTGCAGCCCCAAAGAATGTTAAACCTTGGCAGGTGAGAATAATTGTTGCTAAGTAAAACATGTAAAAACAAAGAATAAGTCAAGTGTTCCAAAGTGTTTAGATAACCTGTTTCCCTTGCTTCCTCAGCTAATTCACTACATGAAGCGTGCCAATTTTTCTGTACTGGGGGAGAAAGTAATCTTTGATCAAAATGGTGACCCCATTGCTTATTATGATCTCATGAACTGGCAAAGGATGTCTGACGGCTCACTACATTTGGTAAAAGTAGGTTTCTATGATGCCTCCTCGCCCGCTGGACGCAGCCTGGTCATAAATGATTCAGTGATTCAGTGGCCTGTTGGGAAGCAGGTGTGTTCTCTACAAACAGGCTTGAGACCATGTACTGTTGGTCAACACATCAGCTAAATTGTTCTTATTATTGTGCAATATAATTTATTGTTAAACATACAAGAAAATGTAACCTTTAAAATTAAAACATAAACCCCAGTTGTTAGTGGGTTTATGTTATATTTCAATATTGATTGTGATTACAACTTGGAGCTAAGTATAACTATGATGTTATTGTAATTAGATTTTTTTGTACCTGAAGGGATCACACCTTTCACTCTGTATCTGACATATTGTCTGCAGAGACCATTATTGCATAAAAAAAGCAGAGAGATTTTTACAGGATTGTTACACTCCCTCATAATCATTTTAATTATGTATTCAACAAATGGGTAAATCACAAAATTGGATTCAGTTTTAGTTGAGACACAGCTTTCATAGATCACACTGGACTTTAAGATTTTAGTTTGCATCTAAAATATATATTTTATAACAAAGTACAGACACTGTTCAATATGAAGTAAAATCAGTGTCTTTCTGAGTGGCTGAACTTTGCCTCTCAGGCTTCCCGATCTGTGTGCAGCAACAGTTGTCCTCCAGGTTCCCGCATTGCCAGGAGAAAGGGGGAACCCATCTGCTGTTTTGACTGTGTCCCCTGTGCTGAGGGAGAAGTTAGTAATACGAATGGTGTGTTGTTTTGTGGCTTTGATCACTCTTTCTCTAGATCTGCTTGTATCTAAGTGTGGATTTTCTAAAATTAAGATTTCTCTCCCCATTGCCAGATTCTTTAGAGTGCTCACATTGCTCAGAGAACACATGGCCCAATGAAGACAGAGATCTCTGTATCCCAAAGACTATTGAGTTCCTGTCTTACAATGAAGTAATGGGTATTATTCTGTGTGTTGTATCTGTCCTTGGAGCTTGCATTTCTCTTTCTATCCTCGCCACATTCTTCACATACAAAGACACACCACTAATCCGGGCCAACAACATGGAATTGAGCTTCCTTCTCTTGGTGTTTGTTGCTGTCTGCTTCCTTGTTGGCCTGCTGTTCATTGGTGAGCCTACAGACTGGCTTTGCCGTATCAGGTACCCAGCATTTGGAATCAGTTTTGCCCTATGCATTTCGTGCCTCCTGGCCAAGACAGTTGTGGTCCTAATGGCTTTCAGGTCCACACTTCCAGGAAGTAATGTCATGAAGTGGTTTGGACCCAACCAGCAGAGAGCAAGTGTCCTTCTAGGAACAGCTGTTCAGGTATAAACACTTTCCACAACCAACTCTATACATATCTTTTCAACTGTGTTGATTTAAAATGAACATCCTGTTTTTCCCTCCGCTCAGGTAATAATCTGTGTTATTTGGCTGCTCACCAGTCCACCTCATGCCAACAACAACACAGATTACAGTGCTACCATCATCATTGAGTGTGTTACTGGTTCCGAGGTTGGCTTCTGGTGTGTTCTTGGATACATCGGCATCTTGGCCTGCATCTGCTTCCTAATGGCATTTTTGGCTCGGAAGCTGCCTGATAATTTCAATGAGGCCAAGTTCATCACCTTCAGCATGCTGATATTCTTCGCAGTATGGATTACTTATATTCCAGTTTATGTGAGCACAGCAGGAAAATATACAGTGGCTGTCCATATTTTTGCTATTTTAGCCTCTGCTTTTGGTCTCCTCTTTTGCATTTTTGCTCCAAAGTGCTATGTAAAACAGCAAGAAAAACATGATTCAAAGATGAAAATCGTGTTGCTGACTTATTTAAATAAAAAGAAAACAATTGCAATCAATATATCTGTGTTGTCACATGAATTATTTAAGATTCATGCTGTAAATCCAATAAAGCAAACCTTTTTTTTTTTTGCATCTTGTCATCAGTGATGTTTCTTTGGGTCATCAGGTGTTTTGGGTCTTGCAACAATCAGAAAAAGTTGTCCAAGTGACCCATTCGGGATTGATTATGCCATGGCAGATAGCATTAGTGTATCCACGGCTCTCCTTTTCTAATCCACAGCCACCTAGAGGACCTTTTAGCTGTCTCTGTGATAACTGTGAAAATTGATAGCCATTTGCTGATCCCTGTGGGACTGGCCTGCAATCGTTCAGCATCCCACCTTCATGTGCTTGCACCTTTCTCGCCTCCCGTTGCTGTAGCATTTCACATTCAGCTCGGCATACTAAGAACTTCCCCCTTGTTGGACTCCTCAAGCTCTGCTGATTTGTAAAGCACCTTGTGCTACATTGTGGACATGAAAGGTGGTACATAAATAAAGGAAATTCATTCATGACTTTCTTGGACGATACTAGGAGTAGCACCGTGTTGGCATCTCTCCCTGATCCGCTACCGATACACTGTGAAAAAGCCATGTCTAGGGAGACAACACAGGGGTCCTAAACGTCAAATGTTTGTTTGACGTTTAGGAGGGGGGTGGGGGGTGGGGGGTTAGTGACAGTTAGTCAAGTCAGTTACGGAAACATGGGGGGAGGGGCTAGCTTGCTCTGTTTTGTTTTGAATTTACTTGGAACGTCAACAGAAGTGACCATGCCTTAAATTATAGTGCACCTTTAACTGTTTCTGAAATAATGGAAGCTATTAAATCTTAACAAAGTTACACGTCATCTGGGCCCGATGGCTACACTACAGAATTTTATTCTGTTCTTGCCCTTACTTAATCAGAGTTTTCAAGCGGCATTGAAGGGTCACCTATACTGCTACATTCTCTGAGGCCACTTTTTGTTATAAAAGGACAAAGACCCCCTTCTTTGTATCAGTTACAGGTCTATTCCACTATAGAATGAAGATTTTAGCTAAAGCTCTAGCCTGCCCCCTTGAAAAAATCATGCCAACTCTGGTAGACCCTGATCAGATCGGCTTTATTTCAGGAAGGAACTCACTTTTCAAAATTTCATATAATTTTCTCATTCATTATCATTTTTTCTCATCCCACTGATTCACCAGAAATTCTCCTCTCTTCGGATGCTGAAAAAACTTTTAATCGTATTAAATAGAACTATCTGTTTCATATACTTAACACATTGTGTCTCAGCCCTGATTTTATAGCTTGGATTAGGCTTGTTTACTACTCCCTGTTGCCTCGATCAATGTTAGTGGTATTATATCCCGCCTACTTTTGTCTCGTGGCACTCGTCAAGGTTGCCTCTTGTCCCCATTGCCGGTTTGCCCTGGCTGTTGAAACCTTGGCCTTACGGGAGGGTATTAGACATTATGGTATGTCTGACAAACTGCAGATCATGTTTTGCTTTTTCAAATTTCAAATTCTGCGTCTTCTCTCTAATTTTCTGCATTTTAGAGAGTTTTGGGAAATACTCAAGTTATAAGCCAAATCTCGGAAAAAGAGAATATCTCTCAACTAAGCCCCCTGCGGAATAGCTTCTTCAATATCGCTTTGCTGCTAAAAGGGCTACTTAAGGTTTTAAATATCTGGTTATCCTTTTCACCAACTCCTTGCAGGAGCTTTTTGCCCACAAATTTCAGCCCGCTTTTAGATCAGTGTGAATCAGATTTTGCCAGATGGTCCTCCCTCCCTTTTTGACTAGTGGGATGGATCAACCTGGTGAAAATGATGGTTATGCCCTTGTCCCATACTTAGTAATTTTTCTTAGTAATTTTTCTTAAAAAAATTTCTTAGTAATTTTTCTCTTCTCTAGACCAGCCAACACACTCTTTTTTTTGGTGCAGTGGGCGTGAAGTCCTCCAACTCCCCAGGTCTAAGAGAGGACTAGCTTTGCCAAACCTTCCCCACTACTACTGGGCCTGCAACATTAGTAGACTTCCATTCTGGAACACAGATAAAATACTGAGCAATCAGCCACAGAGGGCCAGTATAGTAACTCCATCCTTGCATCTCTCGCTTTGGTCGGTGGTCTGCTATCATTAGCCACTTTCAATTATGCAATGTTCTTCAAATGCAGTCTAGGAGACAGTTTGGACTACATACTTAATCAGATTTGGCTCCAGTCCTTCATAACCATTAATTTCTTATTTCTTGGTCAGACCCAGCTTTCCAGATCTGGTCAAACAAGGGAATGCTAACTATCAACGACCTCTTTGCTAATGGAGTCTATTCTTTTTCAGATTTATCAGCACAGTTTAACCTTCCAAATAGCCATTTATTCCACTGCTTTAAAATTCAACACTATTTACGATCTCAATTGCCTAATGCTTAGATGATATACAGTAGATAAGAAATAACACAATATGCATGAACCATCAGTCTATATAAATGTTTAGGTGTAGTAAAGAGTCAATGTACTGTTGGTGCAAAGTGTGGTCTATATGATGATGTAGACCAGTAATAACACAGTATACAGGAATAGACAGTATAAGCATACTAGGTCGGATGAAAAGTGCAAAAGAACGTAAACAGAATGTGATAGCAGTGCAGGTGAAGATGTGCATAGTGCAAATATGCAATGGGGCGTGACAGAGATAATGGAAAGCATTTGTGAAATAAGGGGGTCCAAAAACTACATGAATGATGGGGAACAGTTAACATTTAGCACATGCAGTGATCCCTATTCAAAAATAGTTATTGAACCACATGTGGCAGTCATGAGAGAACCCAATGTTGTTGAGTCTGTTGATAAGAAGACAATGTTCTTTTTGTGATCAATTATTTTATTTTGTTATTTTTTATATTTAGAAAACATAACATTCACAAATAGTTACAGACTGGGACACTGGGACATAGGAATGTGTCCCAGGGCCACAAAAACACAGAGATGAAAAATGGGAGGTAAGGAGACAAAACAACACATGCTGAAACAGACACACACAGACAGACACAAGACAAGGGACAAGTCACATTCACAAAAAAAGAAAAAGCTGCAGGACAAACTCACAACATGGATTGTAAAGACACAGCAATGCTGCACCATGTGTCCAAATTCCTTCCTGGGGCTCCACCTATGTGAGCTGTACACAGTTCCATATACTGTATGTTACGTCCTAAAAAGAAAGGATCCATGTACGAACAAACAAGGGGTGAAAATGTACAACATTAATGAAATTGTAGTTAATCTGCTGATGGTCTGGATTGCTAGAAACATCTGGAATGTTAGATCATACATCATGCCAGTCAAGATCAGTCCTGGGCAATCGTGTGCCCAGATCCTCTCAATAAGAAGGCCAGAGCGGCCAGATATCATTAAGAACTGATAAAGCCTGGATACCATACCACAGTTTTTAGGCTGCACAGTAAATAACTTCCGAATAGGATGGATGGGCAAAGGCCTCTCAAAGAAGAATACAATGGTTAACAGAGTCAAAGCAGGCCTTGGATAGATCGATGTAGACAGCTGCCCAGTAATGCTTTTTGTCAATGGCAGTTGTGATGTTGTTTATGACCTTGGAGGTCGCTGCAGTGCAGCCATGACCAGCACGGAAACCAGATAACGTACTGTAGTGGAAAGGATATGGTGGGATTCAAGATGGTTGGTAATCTGTTTATTGACAAAGCTTTTGAGGACTTTCGATGGACAGGGTAAGATGGATCAGGGTCTATAGCAGTTTGGGGGTGACTCCGTGTTTGAAGAGAGGGGTGACTGCGGCGGATTTTTAATCTCCAGGAAATTCTGAGGATGCTGGAGACAGGGGAACAGGTTGGTAATGGGGGAACGATTATATTAGCAGATCACTTTTGGAAATTGTGGTCCAGGTTGTCTAACCCATCTGATTTTTATGGCTCCAGATTTTGCAACTCCCTCAACACATCCTTATGTCAAACTTTGTACTTCTGTCTAACATTTGGGCTATTTTTTTGTAGCTGGATATATATAATTTGTTGGGTCTATATGAATGAGGATACAGTTATTGATGAATCAAATTGTTATTGTTTTTCTAAGCATCATTTAGGGGTGTTTAGGAACATTTTGAGGTAGCTTCATCCCCCCTAAAATAGACCTAACAATGTCCCGGACCCCACCCCAGTGACAACATGTGTTATGACACAGCTACTGTATCTGGGCAGTCCACTCTGAATTGTGTGCCCTAACTACCACATAAAAAGCAGCTGCAACATTACATATCATACTGTGTATATGAATGAAAGGGAAGCTTGATTATTCAGGAGTTAATATTTAGCTTGAGCTTGCCTTTAAACCTCGACCAGCCATGGCAATGTTGGCTGCAAAGCTTATTATGTTACTTTCTCTCTTTAGGGGTAAACCTAGCTCAGTTGCTGCTCTGGATAACTGTGTTTTCTTGGGGGATGAGGAGAATAATAGTCTGTACGAAGATGGAGATATAGTTATAGGGGGATTATTCCCTTTACACTACAGCCCTGTGTCTTCTCTTCCAACATACAAAACAAAACCAACAGCTAATATGTATAAGTAGTGAGTAAATATTTGACTGGATTTGATAGTAGTTGGCTTGTGTTGTATACAGTTGATTTAATATTTAAATGTGTATGTATGTGTGTATTTAATATACACATTTGTTCTGTGTGATGAACTGATTTTCACTTTTGTACAGTTTCAGCTCTCGTGCCTTGCGCTGGATGCAGACTATGATTTTTGCAATCAAAGAGATCAACCAGCGCAGTGACCTCCTGCCACAGCTCAAGCTGGGTTTCCACATCCGTGCCAGCTGTGATGACATACCTGCATCACTGAGAGCAGCTTTGCTGTTGGTGAACGGCCAGCCAGAGATAGGCACCAGAGCCGAGAGAGTGAACAGAGACAAAGATCAAGAAAGGAACATTATTTCTAATTTAGGCTGTGCTGGCGTGGTACAGTGTCCCCAGTAATCATAGGAGATGCTGCTTCTGGGGTGTCTATGGCCCTCCTAAGAAGCCTGGGTTCATTCCATATACCCCTGGTGAGATTGACAGTCTGTGAGCTTTTGTTGTGATAGTATTAATAACATGTCTTTGCAATGCCTTTTGCGATGTTGATGAAGTACCACACAATAGCAAATCAATGATGTACTGGTAAAACTATAGTTCTGCAAAATGTCAACTTTAAAGAGAAAAAGAAAGCAGCCCCTTTAAAATTTAAGATAATGCATTTTTCAGATACTACATTTTTAATATGTTTCATTTTGCCTAAGAATAAGGAATTGTCTCCAACCAAAGAGAAACACCTTATCATTCCATAAATTCCAACTTTGACAGAGCATGTTTTTTTTAGTGGAGAAGGATTAAATGTCTAGCTGCTGATCAGCTATTCAAGTATACAGTGCTTCCTTGTAAATCTAGTATTATGCTTATAATGAAAAAAATGGCATAATTGTATTTTATACATTTATAGAACATGTCTATATTTTAAACTCATCTTCCATTTTTACAGTGAGTGAGAGTGAGTGAGAGGATGAGTTGGTTAGTGCAGAGAAAACTGCAAAACTGAGTTGTTGTACAGACGGTGGTATTGTGTGGTAAAATGTGATTATTGTTCAACAAGGCTTTTCAGGGAGCCAAATTGTGCAGAAGGTTAATTATTGTTTTCTATAATAACAGGTGAGCTATTTCGCCTCCTGCAGCTGTCTGAGTAACCAAAGGGATTTCCCAACATTCATGCGCACCATGCCCAGTGATGCCTTCCAGATTAGAGCCCTGGCCCAGCTGGTTAGCTACTTTGGCTGGACCTGGGTGGGAGTCATTGGGTTGGAATCTGATTATGCTCGCTTTGCCATCCAGCTCTTCTTGCAGGAGTCGGAGCAGTACGGTGTCTGTGCTGCCTACACTCACTTCTACCCTGTAGTCCTGACTCAGCAGGCTCTAGATGAGCTTCTGGATGTCATTCAGGTATATTGGGTTCACTTTCAATTACAGCATTCATGTGACTCTCTCTTAATATTTACTGCACAAACCCTGACGCCTAAAATGTCTTTCATTTAGGCTCCCCAAAGTTTAATAATGAAATGCTACAAACTTTGTCCAGACAAATAATCCAAAAATGTTATTTTTTACATAGTTTTTCAACTTAATTTGAAACCCACCTTTAGCTGATACATAATATTTAAGTAAAGAGCCATGTTACATGTTTCTGTTATTTTATTTATTTATTTTTGCACAATTTATTTTGGCTTTTTCATAAACATATGTCTTTAAAAAATATGTTTTTCAGTGATCTATAATATTATAAGTGCATGAATGTCAATCATATTTATATAGATGAATGAGGAGACCAACACAACATTATTTAATTAAAGTTTAAATTTCATAGTTTATGAATATTAACTATACACATATTTTTACTTTGTAGATGGCGTCCTCTAAGGTTATCATTAACTTCTGTAGTGAGTCAGAGATGAATGGCATTCTGAGAGAGATCCGACGTAAGAATATAACCGGCCTGCAGTGGGTAGCTAGTGAGGCTTGGTCGACTGCCAAATCACTCTGGGAAGAGTTTGGAGATCTGCTAAAAGGAACACTCGGATTTGCCATCCGGCGAGCTGATGTGATTCCAGGGCTGAAACAACACCTCACAAGTCTCAGACCATCCACTATTCATAAATCAGCTTTCTTTGCAGAATTTTGGGAAGAGTTGTTTAACTGCCGACTGAATGGGTCAGTGAACAGCCACTCTCACATGGGCGACAACTACCTAGACAGATTGCCATGTAAAGGGACTGAGGAATTAAATGATGTTTACTCTGCATATTATGATGTGACACAGCTAAGAGTGTCATATAATGTCTACAAGGCTGTGTATTTGGTGGCCCATGCTTTACAAGATATGAGTAACTGCATATACGGACAAGGGCCTTTACCTAATGGCACCTGTGCAGACCCAACGAATGTTAAACCTTGGCAGGTGAGAATAATTGCTGCTAAGTATAACATTTAAAAAGAAAGAATAAGATGTCAAGTGTTCCAAAGTGTTTAGATAACCTGTTTCCCTTGCTTCCTCAGCTGATTCACTACATGAAGCGTGCAAATTTTTCTGCACTGGGGGAGAAAGTCATCTTTGATCAAAATGGTGACGCCATTGCTTATTATGATCTCATGAACTGGCAAAGGATGCCTGACGGCTCACTACATTTGGTAAAAGTAGGTTTCTATGACGCCTCCTCGCCCGCTGGACGCAGCCTGGTCATAAATGACTCAGTGATTCAGTGGCCTGTTGGGAAGCAGGTGTGTTCTCTACAAACAGGCTTGAGACCTTGTTCACCTCTTAGGCTGTTGTATGTACTGTTGGTCAACACATCAGCTAATTTGTTCTTAATATTGTGAAATATAATTTATTATTAAACAAACAGAAGAAATTGTAACCTTCAAATATAAAACATAAACCACACTTATTACTGGGGTTTATGTTATATATCAATATTGTTTGTGAAATTGCATAAGTATAAATATGATGTTATTGCAATGATATTTTGTATACGTGAAGTGATCACACCTTTTAATCTGTATCTGACATATTGTCTGCAATGACCATTATTAACAAAGCAGTGACACTGTCTAATATGAATTAAAATCAGTGTCTTTCTGAGTGGCTGAACTTTGCCTCTCAGGCTTCCCGGTCTGTATGCAGCAACAGTTGTCCTCCAGGTTCCCGCATTGCCAGGAGAAAGGGGGAACCCATCTGCTGTTTTGACTGTGTCCCCTGTGCTGAGGGAGAAGTTAGTAATACGACTGGTGTGTTGTTTTGGGGCTTTAATCACTCTTTCTCTAGATCTGCTTGTATCTAAGTGTGGATTTTCTAAAATTAAGATTTCTCTCCCCATCGCCAGATTCTTTAGAGTGCTCACGTTGCTCAGAGAACACATGGCCGAATAAAGGCAGAGATCTCTGCATCCCAAAGACTAATGAGTTCCTGTCTTACAATGAGGTAATGGGTATTGTGCTTTGTGTTGTATCTGTCCTCGGAGCTTGTTTTTCCTTCTCCATCCTCGCTTTATTCTTCACATACAAAGACACACCACTGGTCCGGGCCAACAACATGGAATTGAGCTTCCTTCTCTTGGTGTTTCTTGCTGTCTGCTTCCTTGTTGGCCTGCTGTTCATTGGTGAGCCTACAGACTGGCTTTGCCGTATCAGGTACCCAGCATTTGGAATCAGTTTTGCCCTATGCATTTCGTGCCTCCTGGCCAAGACAGTTGTGGTCCTAATGGCTTTCAGATCCACACTGCCAGGAAGTAATGTCATGAAGTGGTTTGGACCCAACCAGCAAAGAGCAAGTGTGCTTCTAGGAACAGCTGTTCAGGTATAAACACTTTCCACAATCAACTCTATACATATTTTCAACTGTGTTAGTTTAAAATGAACATCCTGTTTTTCCTCAGGTAATAATCTGTGTTATTTGGCTGCTCACCAGTCCACCTCATGCCAACAACAACACAGATTACAGTGCTACTATCATCATTGAGTGTGTTACTGGTTCCGAGGTTGGCTTCTGGTGTGTTCTTGGATACATCGGCATCTTGGCTTGTATCTGCTTCTTAATGGCATTTTTGGCTCGGAAGCTGCCTGATAATTTCAATGAGGCCAAGTTCATCACCTTCAGCATGCTGATATTCTTCGCAGTATGGATTACTTTTATTCCAGTTTATGTGAGCACAGCAGGGAAATATACAGTGGCTGTCCATGTTTTTGCTATTTTAGCCTCAGCTTTTGGTCTCCTGTTTAGTATTTTTTCTCCAAAGTGCTATGTCATAATTCTGAAACCAGACAAAAACAGCAAGAAGAACATCATTCAAAGATGAAAATCACAGCGTGTTGCTGAATAATTTCCATAAAAAGAAAGCAATTGCCATCAAATATATCTGTGTTGTCACATGAATTATTAAAAATCCATGCTTTAAATCCAATAAAGCAAACCTTTTTTGAAATACTGTTGCCTCAATGCTAGCAATCACATGGACAGATGCAAACTTAATGCATCTTTTCATTATCAATGATATTTCTTGGGGTCATCAGGTGTTTTGGGTCTTGTAACAATCAGAAAATCTTGCCCAGGTGACCCAGTCGGGATTAATCAAGCCATAGCAGATAGCACTAGTTCACCCGCTGATCTCCTTTCCTAATCTACAGCCAGAGGCCATATGAGCTGCCGCTGTGACAATTGATAGCCCTTGGTCTGCAAACCTTTCTAGGACTCTTCAAGGGAAATCTTCCCAAGGGACAGTGAGTTCTAGAAGGTTTTTCAGTTTTTATTATTTTTGCTGATTTGCAGGGCACTTTGTGCTACATTCTGCACATGAAAGGTGGTACATAAATGAAGTTAATTCATTCATGACTTTCTTGGAGGTTACTGAGAGTAGCACCATGTCAGGCCTTATTGTTGATGTTGTAACCCATTCTGGGAACTTAAAGGCGCTGACACCGTCAGCCGTTGGTCCACCATCGCCCTAGTTTGTGAGATACTGTATGTCCTGCAGCGTCGCCACGCTTGGGCCTTTGTCTGACTTTTTTGGGCTAATTCGGCCGTGGTCTACCGTTGGCCTAACAACTGTTGTCCCGATCAGTCCATCTTATTGGCTCTTCAGCTTAAAAATGGTATTGAGGAATGCAAACGACTGTGAGAGCACACACAAGGCTCCTTTCATTTTTCATCTCATTTTATCAATCCAATACACATAGTAGCTGTCTAGAGCTGTCAAAACTAGCCAAAAATAATGTTTGAATGGTCCTTCTAAAAGGTTTTGAAGGATTGGAATATTTGTATTTTTATTTTTGTACATTATGTCTAGGGTTAACCTTCATTAAGGGTCATTATGATTCGGTTCACGATTTTTGACCCACGGTTCGATACAAACCTTTATTCATTTTTTTTTTGGGCCGGGGGGGTGTCGTAACATAACATTTTCTCTGCCACATGGCATTGTTTTGTCATTGATTACATCCCAGTTTGCAACACAGTAATACAACAGATACCTTATTTATTGATATTGATATTGATTGATTTCAATGTTGATCGAGCCAACACAAAGATTCTATTGTATTCTATTGTATTCTATTCTATTGTAAAATAATGTTTCCAAAATCGTGTCAGTGGTTCATTAACTCGGAATGAGACATAAGAATATTGGTAACAATTCCCCTCACAACCTGTAGGGGGAATGAATAGGAAAAGTGCTTTTGTGACTATTGTAAAGGTGCTGGTTAAGTAGAGTTGAGTAGCTAATGCCAATGTAATTCTTGGTGGGTAACGTAACAATACGACACCTTTCAACACGCTCAGTTATTTTTAGTATGATTATTTTGACCACGGTTAACAACTCTGGGTTAACCCCAATTTCATCAGTAACATTAACTGTACAGTACACAACTAATCTAATGGTAATTTAGCTAGCTGCGATGCTTCAGTCGGGATAAGAGAAACAGATTAGCAGCAGTTCACCCAATAAACATAAATCTATATCTAAAAAGGCAAGAAATAAATAGTCAGTTCTCCTCTCACGACTGGGAAGGTTGTTCTGTAATTGCCCCTTACTTGGTCAGAGTTTTCAATGAAGAGGTATTGAAGAGTCACCTACCCCCTATGTTGTCGGAGGAAGACCCCCTTTTTGTATCAGTTACAAGCCAATTTCACAAATGCAGATTTCAAGATTTTAGCTAAAGTTCTGGCCTGCTACTTGAAAAAATCATGCCATCTCTGATTGACCTTGATCAGACAAAGCAGACAAAGGAAGGAAGGCAACAGACCTGGAATGAGAGTAGATGATTCATTTCAAAATAAAACAGGAAGTACAAATAAACAAATAAAACATAGAATAAAAGCAGGAGTTGAATCTAACAGCCGTTTTTCCCTGGCTTTTGAGGCCTTGGCCATATGACTCCATCCTGAGGAAAGACTGGAGGGTATTAGACTTTATGGTGTGTCTCACCAACTTCCTTTTTATGCAGATGATTTTTTGCTTTATTTTTTCACATTCTAAATATTTTAAAATTCTACTCCCTGTATTTTTCGGCACTTTAGAGAGTTTTGGGAACTCTGGTTATAAGCTAAATCTCAGGGAAAGCGAGCAGCCTACCAGCCAATTAATCCCCCTGCTGAGCAGCTTCATCAATATCTCTTTCCTGCTAAAAGGGCTACTGAATGTTTTAAATATCTGGAAATCGTTGTCACCAATTCATTCAAAGAGCTATTTGCCAAACAATATCAGCCCGCTTTCATGCTGTGCACATGTTTCTGCTCTGTTCCAAGTTATCAGCTTTCTGGTCTGCAGTATTTGGTACAAGTAGCACAGTCCTAGACGAACCAGTACACCTCGACCCCCTCTCTGCCCTCTTTGGAATCTCTCCCACACTCATCACGTCCAAAACCACAAAGCAGGTGATTGCATTTACCACACTCCTTGCTAGGAGACTCATTCTTCTTAAATTGACACTTTACAGAGAAATGGCCAACAGCCCCATTTCATCTTCCAGATCATGCATTTTTCAGATCCCAGTCAGTCCCATTGGGATAAGTTGAATTTAGCCTAAGAATAAGGAATTGTGTCAACCAACAGAGAACACTTCATCATTCAATTCAATTGAAAAATTCTGAATTCGGCACAGCATGATTTTTAGTGGAGAAGGAAAAAAATGTCTTGCTTTTGATCAGACATTCAAGTACACAGTTACATTTTTAAACTCATCTTCCCTTTTTTTACAGTTGAGTGGATAAGTTGCTTAGTACAGAGAAATCTGCAATACTGAGTGCTTGTAAAGGCGGTGGTATTGTGTGGTGAAATTTGATTCTCAATTTGCAGAAGGTTAGTTATTGTTTTCTGTAATACCAGGTGCTCTATTTTGCATCCTGCAGCTGTCTGAGTAACCAAAGGATTTCCCCACTTTCATGTGCACAATGCCCAGTGACACCTTCTAGATCAGAGCCCTGGCCCAGCTGGTTAGCTACGTTGGCAGGACTTGGGTGGGAGTCATTGGGTTGGAGCCATAGTCCTGAGCTAGCAGGCTCTAGATGAACATTGGGATGTCATTCATGTACCTATGGGTCAATACAATGTTTCCATACATATAGACAAGTACAACATACAAATATCTAAAAGACAAAATAGCATAGACACCTGCAAAAAATACTAGCTTTCTAAAACGTATGTCTTATTTGTTAAATCAATGTTACGTCATTAGATTGATGTTAAGCCATTTGAGGCCCTAGTTGGTGGTGCTGTATTGTGATACTGTTTAGTCAAGTGCATAGTGTATAACTTGGTGACTCAATTAAGTCTGTTTCTTTAACCAGACAAAAAAATATATACTCATGAACATTTTGATTACAACTTTGTAGTTAAATTGCTCTTTGTGTCAATCACATTACAATGATTAGAAATGTGATTGAATATGTACTGCCCTAACCTAAATCTCGAAATTTGTTTCATTAAACCTAACCAAGCTTAGTGTCTACAAACTTTGTCCTGACAAAAAAATCATGAAGTTAATGCAACTCTTTTTTTGACACAGTTTCTTAACTTCTTTTGAACATTTTCAAGCTGATATATTGAGCTAAATTGCCATGTAACACGTTTCTGTTAATTCACTTTTTTTTTACTTTTGCTCAAATTTATTTTGGCTTGTTCATTTACTTGCCATATTATATCAATTCATTAGTTTAGTAATTTTAAGTGAGCTATATTATTATAGGTACATGAATGTCAATCATATTCATTTAAATATGAAGCGATCCAACACACCACAACCTAATTAAAGTTATTGCATTAAATATTAACTAAAGATAATGTCAATTTTTATCAAAACGGTGACCCCATTGCTTATTATGATCTCATGAACTGACAAAGGATGCCTGACGCCTCACTACATTTGGTAAAATTAGGTTTCTATGACAATGCCTCATCCACTGGGGGCAGCCTGGCCGTGAATGACGTTAATTGTGCAATCGACTTCACACTTAGTCTTTGTTTTGCTGAGGACCCAGGGAATTGCAGTGTGTTGGAATTTAAAATGTTATATGTGCTTAAACATTGTGTGTGATTTGCATTATACATTTAAGCTAAAAGGTAAAAGCATTATTTCGACATAAATGAAGACATGTGGGTCATGCATTAAGTTTGTTGTTATAAATATATAGTTTGTTGTTTGTTGTTTGTTACATTAAGTTGTTTTGCAATACTTCTGTTTTATAATATGAGATGTTCCGTTACATTTTGTTATAACCCAGCTCTACAAATGTGTCAGAAGTTGAATTGATGATGTTAGGGACATCCTGTCTCTGGTTTCACTCCCTCTTTATGGCCCTACTGCTCTGTTGCTTTGCAAGTCCTGAGGGTCATAAACCCTCAGTCACATCCCAACTAAAAGATAAGGAATAAGCACAAGACCCCACCCTTTGTGAGATAATACGGGGGGTCTGAGAGCCAAAGAGTCAGACAAAGGAAGGGGAGAGCTGCGACAGCTTGATCCAGGTAACTTTGTCTCTAGGATATCTTATGTAATAAATGGATTCACATTTCAACATCTGAGATTTTGACTACTAATTGAATGAACCCTGAAAATGGAGCAGGATTTAGCTCCAACAAGTGTCAAGTGTAAGTTTTTAAGATCTACTGTACGTGACATATTTATTATTTATTATTATTATGTACAAACAGTGTAGTGTATTGTGAGAGGACCATTAATAACCGTTACATAGACAAACAGCATGCTGAGAACAGAGAGAGATGTTTCATTGTAGCTAACTAAAACATTTCAGAAAAACAGCATCAGCAATGTAATTTTCAAAATCAACGGTTTAGTTCCCAGAAATAGCCTGGACCCAAACAAGACTGTCCTTAACCTAACAAAACTGTGACTGGTTCTTAGTGTTAATGTGTTTAAAACTGTGACTGTCCATTCTTTGGTTGATGGTCATATTTCCTGCCACCGCTATGGGGGGGGGGTACTTTATGAAACGCTTCTAGCAGGCATGTTACTGGGTCGGAAACAACCTTGTTTCACGGTTTGGGGGACTTGTTGTCCTATAAAAGTAGCTGTTGGCAAATATGTTCTAGCATTGCTAGGTGGCGCAACTATGGCAGGCGTATTGCTCAGGACCTGAGGATGTCAACAATGTCAAGGGCAAAGTTATTTGGGATAGCAGTTCTCGAAAAAGCTGCAATCAAAAAAAACAAAGTCAGGGCACATTCCGGTACATTTTCAAGGGGGTACTGCACTAGTTATGTACAAGGTAAAAGTAGCAGTAGCATTATCGTGCAAAATTAAGTAATCATATTTTTTAGTTCAAACTTTTTCCCATGACATGCTTCTTGGTATTTTTCTCTGGCTTGATCAATATTATGTAACATTTAGGTGCAAAAATGCTAATTAATAAGCCAAATGCTGAAGACAAAATTGCAAATATTTCCACAGCTACAGTGAACTTCCCAGGAGAGCTCAAGTACGCTGGGATAAAGGTGATCCAGACAGTACAGAATATTAGCATGCTGAAGGTGATAAATTTGGCTTCATTAAAGTTATCAGGTAACTTTCTTGCTAGAAATGCCAGGACCAAACACAGTATTGCAAGGATCCCTATGTACCCCAGCACTGCATAGAACGCAGCCTCAGAGCCTGTGTTACATTCTAAAACAATCTTCTTATTGCTGTATCTGAAAACCATGTCTGGAAAAGGTGGGCTTAATTTAAGCCACAACAGACATATTATCATCTGAATCAAAGTGCAGGAGCAAACTATCATCCTTTGCTGTGCCGGACCAAACTTTCCTGCAAATTTGTTGCCAGGAAATGTGGCTTTGAAAGCTGTAACAACAACAGTTGTTTTTCCCAAGACGCACGATATGCAAAGTGCAAATGTCACACCGAAAGCTGTGTGGCGCAGCATGCATGTCCAGACTGTCGGTCTGCCAATGAAAGTGAGCGGACAGAGAAAACACAAAAAAAGAGAAAACAACAGGAAACAACTCAGCTCGCAGTTGCTGGCCTTTATCACAGGAGTCTCTCTGTAGTGGATAAAGACCGTCATCATGGCCAATGACAGGGAGGCCCCGAACAGGGATACAACTGTGAAAACTATTCCCATTGGCTCGTGATATGTCAGAAACTCAATTGCTTTAGGAATGCATTCATCTTTCTTCTCATTGGACCAGTATTCCTGTGGACATGGTGTGCAGTCGGCTGCACCTGTTGAACATGATCAGAACTAATCAGTTCTGTGTCTGGATGTTAAATTTGCAGAAAATAATAATAAACTTAAGTAAAAAATACAATTAAATAGACAATTCAATATGGTGGAGTAATGGTAATGTTTTTAACATAAAATATATGCAAATAATAAATACATGTGTAGCCCTGGTGTAAATCTAAGGGATTTAAACCGGTTAGTTTCTACCTAAAGCATATGTAGGAAACAAAAAAGTTAGTTATGCAATTAAACTGAAAGTCATTTAGTTTAAATGAGAATCAAAAAGGGTTAACTGAGAGTGTTAAACACTTTAGTTCTACTTTAAACAAAGTTTCACAAGATGTTAAATGTTGGGAGTTAATATACATTGTTGTAAATAGTTTAGAACATTAACAGTGGTGTAAACGGAACAATATTTATACGTAGGGGAGAGCCGGGACAGTTGAAACACTTTTTAATTAAACATAATTTACAAGCGGCCGTTTCGCACTGAAAGCTAATATTTTGTCAGTAGCAACCTACACCTGTCATCTGTCAAATACAGTTGCATTTTCAGCTTTGAATAAAACCGTTATTTATACCGTTATTACAGCAAAAGTGGGACGTGCGTATTGTTTAATCGAATGAAACAACATGCGGGGACGAATGAAACATACAGTTTAAGCCATATGAACTTCCCACAACTTTAATATTTTACTGTATATCATGGATGGTACTTCCAAAAGGTGTTATTTTAGATGGATTGTTGCAGGGCTATACGTCTTTGTAAATGTCTGTTAACAACTAATTGCCGTCATCCTCAAGCGCGTATGAAGCGGTTATTGGATTATCATGCACTGTGGATGATTCGGCCATTTTTATAGCTAGAACAGTTGGTTTTTCCATTTATATCATGTTTCTATTGTGGAAAATGTTGTTTCACTAGGTGTTTACATGTGCTATACCACTGCACATCCAAATAATAAATAAAAGACACATGAGAAAGACGGTAGAGAGAGAATCACAAATTAGAGAAGATGAACAAAAGAGACTGAGAAACATCGAGAGACACGAGAATAGTTAGCTTGGAGAAGATCTAAGTGGACTAACAAAGGTGTAGAGGAGAACACTACGGCACTTTTCTTGTTTAGAACAAACTTTGTGTTAGTGAGGACGCTGACTTCTAACCAGAGAGGACGATGGTGTGTTTCCTACGGAGGAGGACGTTGCCGTATCGAGTGGTTTTCGTGTTCGCATTGGAACTGTAAGTTGGATTTCTGTGTTTTCTCCTCACTGAAGAAAATGTCCTTCGGACGCATCACACAAGAGCTACCATCATGCCTGCAACGTTGTTTTTGATTTTTTTTTTTCTCTCGTATTTTTGTGTGTTTGTGTGTGTATATGTGTGTGTGGTACCACAGTGGGTTAATATGTTTTGAGGACGTTTTGCAGTTACACTGATTTAAAGAGAAATATGTCTGTGTAGCTGTAATGTTTTAAGTGAAAACGGATAAAGAAAGGGATAATTGTTTGTAATATCATCTGAAGGCTGAATTAACCTATTTGTGTTATATTTTTTCTCTGTTTTTTCAATCTATCTGCTAAATACTATTTGTCCCTTTAAGTTATTGTCCAGTAAATAATAACTTTCTTGTTTAAAGAGTTGTCTGGGGTCAGTTATTATAATATTGAAATATACATTTGCATGTTAAAATTAGGGTAGTATATGACCAACCCAAAATTAGGTTAACTTTTGAGGTAGCTACCTTGCATAAACAAACTCAAACACCTCATCATTCCAGTCTAAAGTTAACTTATTGCAGCTTCGGCATTATACGTAGTGTTGGGGGGTGCTACACATGGACTGTAAATGGACTGTTCTTATATGGCGCTTTTCTAGTCTTAACGACTACTCAAAAGTGCATAGTACAGGAACCATTCACCATTCACACACATTCATACACTGTGGCCGAGGCTGCCGTACAAGGTGCCACCTGCTCATCAGATACACACTCACACACATGTACATGCTATGATATTGGATTGTGTATGTTTGGGTATTATATTATATGCTTTCATACCTGTTGAGTTTGCTATAGTTCCATCAGCACATTGGATACAGTCAAAACAGCAGATGGGTTTTCCCTTCATTTGAGCTTTCCTAGTTCCTACCGGACAAACATTAGAGCACACCGACTTTGGAACCTGAAAAAAAAGAAACATTTAACAATAGTGCAGTTATATTAGATTAATCTTATTTTTTCAAACAGGAGATATTCTTAAAAATCCCATGGTTCAAAATGTTTAAAAAAAAAGTCTTTACAAATACCGTTTTCCCTGTCCTCCACACAATGTCTTCTTCTTGGATGCTGAGCTTATAATCACCATTAACAGCAGATATAAAATTACCCAGTGTGACATGTTGCACCTGCCCATCTATCAGCTGCCAGTTGATAATATCATAAGAAGCAGGAAAGTCACCATTGACATCAAAAAATACATCATCCCCAAACTGATTCCTAAAATGCACCTTTTGTAGGTGATCAGTGACCTGAGAAAAGGAGCAGATTAATTATTAGACATTTCTACGTGTTCATATTTACAAGATAATTTGTACAAATACTCATTGCTCATTTGCAGGAGATATTGTAGATTCTACTTTTTGTTTCTCACCTCTTTGGGCTGAATTTCTGATATATTCAAACATGGCCTCATATTTGTTTCTCCAACTGGCTGACAAAATACCAGCTGATGCAGGGCATGTGCAATGGCATAAACTGCTTTATACACATTATAGGCCACTCTGAGCTGTGTTACATTGAAGAACACATTCTGGGAATTCATTAATGTCTCATTGCCTTTGCATATTTTATTAGATGCCTCAGTACCTGTGTGTTCCCCAGGTAAAACAGGTTGACAGCCGACCATAATATCCCAGAAGTCCCTCACAAAGGGTGTACTTGGATCAGTATAAGGGTTAATGCCTGTAAGAAATGATTTTAGATTTGGAACAGCCATCTTCTGCACTACAAATCCTAGGGTTCCACCAAAAGCTTGGTAGATTTCAGGTGTGGAGGGTCGAGTTGCTGTTATCCAGGCCTCGCTTGCAATCCACTGAATTCCTGTAATGTTCTGTTTCACAACTTCTTTCATCAAAGGGTAAAAGTCACCCTCTGGAACAAAAGCAAGAATGACTTTGACAGTCGACTGCTTGATCATTTCCACAACATGCAGAATTTTATCCATAGTGTATGTACGTAGAATTGTACCGACAAATGCAATACAAACCCCCAGCTTTTTAACCTCCTCAGTAAAAGCCAGGATACCACTTTGCCCATAGTCATTGTCTGACTGTATGGCCCCAATCCACTGCCAGCCAAAATGTTTGACCAGTGTTGCCAAAGCTTTTGCCTGGAAGTAGTCACTTGGGATTGTCCGAAAAAACGTAGGGTATTTAGCTCTGTTACTTAGGCAGACACATGTTGAGAAGTAACTTACCTATAAAAATAACATAACAAATGTCACAAAAACTACAAAAGCATTCAATATCACACAACTCTAATTAATAATGAACCTATCATTTAATTTCTTACTATTGGCACTCCAAATGGTCCAAGAGTTCCAGCCACAGCTATAGACTGAGAGGATCCTGACTCTGCTATGAGGGCAGATAAAGCTGGAGGACAATTCAGTTCCATTTTCTCTGGTCCACTAGCCAGTGTTAGTGCAGCACGTATAGTATTTGTAGGAGATGCACAAGAGTTAAGGATCCTATAGCCAAGAGATATATTTGAGAGGAGAGCAGGATCTTTGTTGATTTCTTCAATTGCAAATATCATCATTTGGGTCCATCGAAAAGCTCTCAGGTCAAATCTAAAAAGGTTTTGGTTATTGAAACAGGTTGTAAATTACAGTGCTGCTGTTGTACATGTACATACATTGGCACGTGTATAAAATAAGAGCAGATGATCATGTACGAATTAAGACAGATATATTAAAACTTACCCTTCACACTTCACTCCAAGTGGCTTGCTCTTGAATGTAGAAGTGCTACTTAGTATTTCTTTGTTAAAAATGGGAAAAATCCCCCCGATCATGATGTCTCCCCGCTTGTACAAACTTGGCATGTCAAACCTACTGAACAATTCACAGCCAGAAACTCCATTCAGGTAAAGGACAGACAGTGTTAGGATAACAGCTCTATGCAGCTCATGCATGTTTGCTTGGCATCATTTGATAGAGGTGAGGACACAGCTCTTATAACAACTGCGCTATATGCAGGTAGACCTGCTCACTTCATAAAAGGTTGATTGATTTCCCACAGGGCACAGCAATCTTAGATGGGTAATATTTGTACAACAGGTACTCAAAAAAAACAATATGCACACCATCTAGCATATACGCACACACAATATCGGACCCCCACAAAATGTACTTTTGGGTGAACTCACAGACACATTATACAGTAGTCAAATGCCAGCAATCTTCTCAGTTTAAATCAGTGTTGGGTCTAGAAGCTTTGTTTGTTTGTCCTTGTAGACTGTCATACCAGAAACAACAGGATAATTGATCTCCTGTATGCTAATGTAAGGGATGCACACAGAGTGACTCCCCTCCCCCCACTGGGGAAGTCTGATCACAACCCGGTTCACCTACAGCCACTGTACACCCCCCTGGTCCAAAAACAGCCGGTGACAACTCGCACCAGCAGGAGGTGGTCCCCTGAGATGGAAAGTGCTCTGAGAGACTGCTAAAACACCACAGTCTGGGATGTGCTGATCAACCTGCATGGTGAGGACATAGAGGGGATGACACATTGTCTGACGGACTACCTGAACTTCTGTGCAGACGTGGTCTCCCCCATCAAGACCGTCCGCTGTTACCCTAATAACAAGCCATGGTTAACACGGGGGGTCAAGGCTGTCCTCAACAGGAAGAAGGCTGCCTTCAGGAGCAGGGACAGGGAGGCCATGAAGGCAGCACAATGAAGCACTGTGTGAGGGAAGCTAAGGACAACTACAGGAGAAAGGTGGAGCAGAAGCTGAGGGAGAACAACATGAGGGAGGTCTGGGAAGGTGTGAGGACCATCACAGGTCACAACACAAAGACCAGAACTACAGGGGGACAATGGAGAGGCCAAGGAGCTGAATGACTTTTTCAACAGGTTTAACCAGCCCTTGCCCTTGTCCCCCCCACACAATGTCTCCTTCCCTCCACACACCTCCCCCCTCAACACCACAATACCCCCTCTACACACCTCCCCCCCAACACCACAATACCCCCCTCCTCAATACAATCCCCGCCCCACATCACCACAGACCAGGTCAGAAAACAGCTGAGGAGGCTCCGCCCAGGAAAGCAGCAGGCCCGGATAAAGTGTGTCCGAGACTGCTGAAGACCTGCGCTGCAGAACTGGGGGAACCGCTCCAACGGATCTTCAACCTTAGCCTGCAGCTAGGGAGAGTGCCCACCCTTTGGAAGACATCCTGCATTGTTCCAGTTCCCAAGAAGAACAGGCCCAGCGAGCTGAATGACTTCCGACCGGTGGCACTCACTTCACACCTGATGAAGACGTTGGAGCGGCTCTTCCTCAGCCTCCCCAGACCTCAGGTACAGCACGCCGAGGACCGCCTGCAGTTTGTGTACCGGCCAGATGTTGGTGTGGAGGACGCCATCCTCTACCTGCTACATCGGGTCCACTCCCATCTGGATAAGGGGAACGAGTGATCTGGCCACCTTAATCTACACTCTGGTAATTAAATATATCCTAGAATACAGATAAGGTGTAGTTCAAAGTTGAACTGAGTTTAAACAAAACATTAAGTTTAAATTCAATTTCACTTATGCATCACTATATAACAATTGCCTTTCATTTACATATTCACACGCAGACTCACATACAAATGTAGCTCAGCAAAATTCTTTCAGGAAGACCTAACTTTTAATTGATGCACTCCTAAATCAATTCAGCTGATATCCAAATAAATGTACATTTTATCATGCTGTGAATAACTGTCACAAATCTACAACTAATCTCTCCTGATGTTGCTCAAATGTAGCTCAGTGTAAATTCTTTTAGGAAGACCTCACTCTTAATCAATGCTCTCTTCATAAATGGTATCAGCTGTTGGAGGCGTTTGCCTTCCTGCTAAACCAATCAGAATTGTACACAAATGAAAAGGGCCAATCACAAAGTCACAACCCTGCTTTAAAAACTTGGTTTCTCCCTGTGCTATTTAGAT
The DNA here is from genome assembly GCA_026937815.1 of Etheostoma perlongum. NCBI lineage: Eukaryota > Metazoa > Chordata > Actinopteri > Perciformes > Percidae > Etheostoma > Etheostoma perlongum. The sequence goes on from CM049373.1 coordinate 11,736,972, forward strand.
GTCGTTGCAGGCAAAGAGTGCAACCCTCCACCCCCCCTTCCACCTCCAATCCTCTACTCCTGCTGACCGGTCCGGAGCCTCCTTTGGTCTGGTCTTCAGGGACTTCATCACCACCACCGGGTGGATAGAATTTATCTGGTGGTTTTATGGTTCTCTATCCCTATATAGATATACAAAATATTTGTATAGCGATGTAGTCTAATCGCCAAAGACATTTACATTTACATGTACATTTTATTGAGCTGTACAATAAACCTTATTTGCATATCTGCAAACATGTCCCTCCTAATTGAAATGGCAGCACAATACAATCATCTGGCCTTGCCATCAGGTGCAATTAGGATCTTATGTAAGGATACAAATGAATGAGTTAATTTGCACAGAAAAGGTAAAAGCCATTCCTATAATGAGTAAATCAAGCCAAATTGGATTGATATTCCCTTGAGTGCAAAACACAAAAACATAATTTAAGAAATTAAATGAAGACAAAGATATCTGTTTTTGCAAATATACATATACTCGTTGACACACAGCCATCCCTACATTTCAAATATGTACATGTGAATCTTCCAAACTCGTAGCTGTTTTCCTACATCTCTTGCCATGATTGTATTAAATCATCTTTGCAGTCACAAGAAGCTCTTGAAATCTGATTAAAACCTTGTTTTTTACAAAAACATATGCACTAAGACTTATCATTACAAAGCGTCACACTTTCATTGCTATGCTGAGCTGATATGAAGATATCCCTCTGTGGCATTTATTAATTGAACTAAGCACTACAACCTTAAGCCTAAAAGCAAGAAATACACAATGTATTGTGAGGTAAAACTACTGAAAGACACATCACAGTAAAACTCATTGTTTGACACATTGTGACATACATAATGAAAACAGAAAAATATTTCCACATTTAATTTGAATCTTTTTTTAAATTGTTTCATTTTAAAGTCATTGAAGTGCAAAACATTTTTTTGTGATAACATTTTTATATATTTAGGGAACAAACAATTACAAACAATATGAGGGGCAAAACTTAATCAAACAACTTGTACATTGTCTTTTCAAATGTTTCTATTATTAAAGAGATATATAGGTTGCCGATTCCAATCCAGCTCTGTGTCTTGGCAATGTGGGCAGTGTGCTTAGATTAAATGTGTGTGTGTGCGTTTCAGCAGACCTCCGGTACACAATGTATTTTTGATAATGTATCCCTTTTTGACTTTGATTATTCAATGAAAATAATATAAATACTATAATGATGTGTCTATAAAAATTCCAACTTTAAACATTTTTAATCAAACCAAACTCCCATCAACCATATACGAAACATACACAAACCCTGAGAGGCAAGTAAGAATTTTCTCTCTCTTCTGAGTTTATGATTTAACAGCAGGTAAAAATAGCTTTCATAAAGGATAATCTTTCTAAGGTTATTTCTAAGAATTGTCAACAAAAAAAATCATTTGGTGAAACAGGTTGAAAAAAGCATGTTTTACCTGGATGTTTTTTCTGAAGTTTTGTATTATGTACTTAAGTTAACTTTTTTACATCTGTGAAAACAGGTGTACAAAGGTATTTTTGACATGATCATTTTGTAGTGTTTGTATTCATGTTTTCTTCCAGGTGAGTTTTAATTTCTCCATGCACTCACAAGACACAAAGTCATTTCTTTCCTGTAGTTAGAAACGTATTTTAGTTGGCGCTAGAACATGGGGTTGTGGTGCACTTTAGCCTGTTGTGGCTGAAACAAAGTGTTCCCTTTCAAAAAAAAAAAAAAAAACGTTTTTTCTGTTGTTTTTTCAACAGGCCAAACTTTTTTTTCAGTTTCATAGATAAGAAGAAATAAGAAAGGTTGCCATGGCCAACTCTATTTTATAACCTGTAAGTCATACATTCAGGAGATAATTTTTCTCCCTTGCTAGGTGCGCTTAAATAATTTAATTAAATACATTTTAGGAATGGTTGCATGAACATGCACATTTTTAGTGTCTAATTTGTTATTACTATATTATATGATATTATTTTTACTTTTAAATAGAGACATTTAACATAGGATTATTACATTGAACTGCTGAGGATAATAATAAGAGTTGTACACTTAATTTGTCCATTATATTTTCATTATTCCTTTGTTGTACATTATAGGTTCAATTTTAGATTCAGAGTTTCCACATCATATTCAAATTTAGATACAGAATGGCAGGTCCAATGACATATGTTTTTAAATGAACCTGTTGATCTTAATAACCAGTACATATTTTGTTGGTACCGCTGGATTCCGGAGACTAGTTATTAGTTGCACACGTAAGAGGACCCGCATCATTTTTAATCTAGTGAGGATCGATTGTAGCAAACTGGAAAGTGAGACAAACACACGGTACAAAGTAGCCAGTAGCCCTATCTGTCCTACAGCCATCAACAACAGTGTTGATCCTAGCCTACCCTCAATAAGTATGTCTTCAAACCGGTGTTTTATGTTCTTATTTGAAAAAGGAGGGCTATAGGTCAACCAGATAAACAACACAGTAACAGGCAGAGCCCTAAATTGCTGCTGTGTGGGAAAAAACAAGTTCATGACAGTATGAGCAACCCTGCATGCAATAAACATGTGTACAGTTCTCCCCAAAGCTCTTGAGTGGCAGACGACGAAAGAGATCCTGAGAGCTATCCGGGACCACTCAGAGGGCTGACGGACAATAACTGATGGAGAAAAACAGTGCCAGGTCATGGTAAAAAGCATCACCATTGTGGAGTTACTGCCATGAGCAAGACAAATTCTGTATGGTGATATTTTTATTCTTGTCATGTAGATCCCAAGCAGTACCAACGGTGCCAGTAAAGATCTTGCAACCCATCTGTTGTCTGAAAGCCGCACACCCTCTACCTTGCCTGTATGAACAGTAAATTTGATGCCATCTGAGGAAATAAAAGTGTTAGATTAATACACTTTTAAAAGGAATTAACAGCAGGCTTTTGTGCAATGAATGACATCCATGTTTGTTTGTTTTTTAATATACCTGCGTGTGTCAGAAATGCTTCAATTGGATATTGTGGTGCAGATAATTTTGAATGCATCTGTTAACAAGATAAGACAGTTAGTAACTGCACAACCCTGACACATTCATTGAAATACAGTTAGGCGATATGACAATTTAGTGATATGTCAAGCTGTGTGTGGCTGTTCATCTGTCTCTGACTCTGCAGGAGCTCGTCAGAGTAACTTGGAACAGCCCAGTGTGCCCAGGTTATTTAAGCCTGGCTGCAGTGCAGCTCCCTGGTCTTGTCTCTATGCCTGTGGCAGGTTGCTGTTGTTCCTCTGCTCTCTGGCATTGATAAGTTCTCTTTTGGTTTGTGTATGTGGGTTATATTCATTATGCTTTGCTTGAACTTTTCCCTCATGCACACACATACACACACACACACACATCTTCACTCATGCACATAGTACTCCACTGACTCCACTGATTTCTACATCCCATTCTGTACTTAATTTGGCCTAAATGGGTTTGATTCAATGCAGTACATTTTTCAAATAGCCTGGGCACACTCAGGTGTTCCAGGTTACTTTGATGAGCTGCTGCAAATTTAGAGACAGCCAGACACAGCATGGTCATATTGGATTATATAACACATTATTTGTATCACTGCATATAAATCCACTGAATTAGCCCAAAAAATACATATCTATATCTGTATCTATGGACAGTTTCTCCTTTTAATTTCCAATACATTGCTACATCACAATATCTATATTAGATCACAATACAGTTATATGTACTGTAATAGAAGACTTTATCCAGAATGCCTACACATGTAAACCTCAATAACAGCAGCCATTTCTGACAATAAAATGTTAAATGCATTATCTGTTTTTATAAGCTTAATTACCACTAATAACTGGCTGGCAAGGATGAAATACATCTGCTTTCAAAGTTTACTGTAATATGTTTACATATGGGATGAGATGTACTCTAGAGACACTGAGGCATAATGAAAGCTCTGCACAGAAATACTAGGGTACTAGTAGGTGTACATGCAAACCTGCAGATAGCAGAACCTGACACATGCTGTCTTTGATTCTTCTGAGGACATCAGGCTCAATTGGTTGTCAGTCAGGATAAAGATAAGGAATACTGGAAATGCAAGTCCAAGTTCTCTTCTTCTGTGCAAAAAGCTTTGCAGAGTTTTGACCCTAAGGTTGCATGCCTTATATTTGCACAAACAATCCAATGTTTTCGAGTAGTCCACTTGAACAAGGCTTATGACGTGGGAGCAGTAAACCACAAACGTTAGTAGAACAGATGAAGGACAGATACTTCTGTAATTCAAACATGTACTTTGATTATAAGTCTGCATCTGTATGAAGAAGAAAAAAATATCATTAGTACATTTCATAAAAAAATTGGTGTGAGCAGAAATATTTTCTACACCGAGACAGGCAATAATCTCATTAAAAAATCTGATTTAATTTTACAACAATGGATGATTGCTGTGACTCTGGCACTCACTGTTATTGTAAATAGCAGACAGCTGGTCTTAGACAGGAAATACAATAACAACTGCTGACATGTACACTTGCAGACATGCCTGTTGTGCATAACAGTTATCACACCAGGAAAGAGGGTACAGTCTTTTTTGATTTTGTCCTGTGGGAAAATCCTGTCTGAGGCAACACTCATGTCAGGAGATCTGTACAGGTGAGAAAAGAACAAACAAATCAATTCATGATCACATTATGTAACAAAGTATTGCATATTTAATAAGCCTTAACTACAGTCATACACTGCATTATTAACCCATCTGCTCACCATTTGTTTTTTAAAAAGCCAAATAAATTGTAAAAACAACCTCTTAAAATTTAACAGTGCAACACAGAAAGCATAGTGACCCAAGTGTAATATTGTCACTTTGTATTTAATTACAGTAAAATGAGAAATTGTCTAATTGTCCTTTGAAGGATCTCTCAACATGGTGTTTAGGCCAGTTTTAAGTTAGGCTGGTTCCCGCTGAGGAAATCATTACACCACAAGCTAATTGCTGATAAATATATGGGAACCCCACTGGCACATCAAGGTACTTAACAAAACAAAGAGCAACAAAAGGCCCCCATTATTCAGACGGGTTCCCCAATGAGAAAATCGTTACATTACAAGCTAATTGCCAATGAATCTGTGGCAAATCAAAAAGCACGTTTAATGAGCAAGATACATAATGGAGTAATGGAGAAAACCGAAAACACTGCAATTTAGCAACAATTTACTCACCTGTCACATGTCAGTGTCAGTTTTGTTTTGTCTTTGTTTTTATATGATGCACTTGAGCTGCAGCCCTTTGTCCCTTCATCATGTCCATACTGACTGAGCCATGTGCCAGATGACACCATCCAAGTGAACAGTGTTAAGAGGACAAATGTGACTGTTGTCATCTCAGAGCCTCGCCTTTGTCCCAGTCCGGAATGTTGCAAGGATGTATTTTATAGCTTCCCGTTGGCTACTCAGGTGTAGGAGGCAACTTAATTGTCCATTCTCAGAGCTACATGCAAATACCTTTTTAATTTGCGTACGACCTGAAGGAAGTCAGGCATGCAGAATGAATCTGACAAGAATACACATGGGCCCTGTGTCCTAATAACAATTATTCTCAGGTTTTGAGTGCTTACTGAGACCAACTTGGTTAAGGACTTTACATTTTTACAGTGTGCATTAACACTAACTATATATATATATATATATATATATATATATATATATATATATATATATATATATATATATATATATATATATATATATATATATATATATATATATTTTAAATCAAGTATTCAACTGTCATGCATATTATCTCAAAATATATAAAGTCACAATTTACACGACTTTTTCTATAGAACGTTCTTTTGCTTAAGATTCTATTGTTCAGTGTGTCACCACATAACTGTGAAGGTAGCACGCTGTTTGGACAGGCCATGGCTGATGTCTTGTTAACAGTTCCTGCTCATTCTGAGTGCTGCCGAGTAGCATAATATACAATATATTTCCATAGGGTCTGTTGTGTATCTAATTCCAAAGGCTACATAAGTAAAAACTGATAATTGATGAATAACTATGTGGATGACAATCTAATGCTTGTTGCATGTCTTTTTAACATGTCTTTTTTACAGATGACATTTTAACAAGTCACACCAGGAGAAGCACAGGTGTAAATAATAATACCAATCATTAATGTTTGCTTATTATGTCACAAGCTTTTTTCTATGCAGGTGTAGAGGCAGACGCAGACACATGCTACACTGGTGTTTGCGTAGCTGTTATGTTTCCACCCTTGTAAAAGAGCCACACAGCCCATGCAACAATACTTTTTGTGCTTCACGTTGGGGGAAGTCTCTGGACAGACCTAGGATCTCATTTATAAATGTGGCGTATGAACAAAACCGGGCTGAAAATGTGGGTACGTGACTTCGCACACAGGTTGTGATTTATAAAAAAACAAACTTTACGGGAGAATGTCTGGTCCTCCACGCACACTATGACTAATGTGTACGCACATTTTGGAGACAATGGCAATTGGCGATGCAGATGGTGAGATGGTGAACTGTCAGACTGCAGAACATAAATGTGGGAATAATAATTACTCGTAATATTTCCAAGTATTGACGCCACATTTTTTCACTCCATATCATCCATGTTATCATAAATCCAGTAGTGTTTTTCGCGCTTGAACTGACTAATAATTGTTCCATAAACACTTGTAATGGCAGAACGCAATGTAAAAAACTACTTATCTGTCTTTAATACTGTGCCTATACTATCAAATGTCAAAGTGTTGAAATACAGCCGTTTAGCTCACGCACAATCGTTAACACTCTATGATATTCTCCTTATCGGTCCGAACTTTAATATTGTTCGTGACAAAACCTGCATTAAGAAGTGTGTTTGCCTATATCATGATTTGGTGTAAGAAAAGAACAATTGCCAGGGTCAATAACATACTGATCAGCATTCATAAGGTGCTTTGCATTGACTATTTATAGTTAAAATTGGGCATGTACAGGGTGGGATAAGAGGCTTATTCACAAACGCACACTTGTGGGTAATCTGTGATTTATGAAGGGAACATTGTTTAAAGATGTGTGCATGCAGGAACTCCTGAATCGAACTAAGCCACACTCTATGTTAAAGGCAGAGCTGGAGTGTGTTAGGGAATTGTTCTGGATGACACCCCTCTTCAAAAAGGACGACCATAGAGTGTGTGCCAATTACAGGGGTATCACACTTCTCATCTTCCCTGGTAAAGTCTACTCCAAGGCTCTTGAAAGGAGGGTTCGGCCGATAATGGAACCTCAGGTTGAAGAGGAACAATGCGGAACAACGGTCCAACTCTTCACTCTCGCAGGGATCCTGGAGGGGGCCTGGGAGTATGCCTATCTAGTCTACATGTGATTTGTGGATCTGGTGAAGGCGTTTGATCGAGTCCCAAATCCAAGGTACAAGCGGCAGAAATGGGTTTCCTTAAGAGGGTCGCTGACGTCTCCCTTAGAGACGCTCAGTCATCTGTGAGGAGCTCGGAGTAGAGCTGCTGCTCCTTTGTGTTGAAAGGATCCAGTTGAGGTGGTTCAAGGATCTGGTAAGGATGCACCTCTGGGCTTCTTCCTAGGAAGTACTTCCAGGCACGTCTAGCTCAGAAGAGGCCTTGAGGAAGACCCAGGACTAGGTGGAGGGACTATATCTTATGCCTAAACCCTTTGTGTTTATATTCAATATTCATTTATTTTTTAATATTACGTTACTCTTCATATATTACTGTGTGTTTACCCTGCACTGAAGAAAAAACTCAGCTGTTGTTTTTCTCTAATTTTTAAGTTGAAGGTAGGAGCCCTAAAGTCTAAACGAAACAGTTGTCGAGGCCCTGTGAAACCGAATCCCAGACTCTGACTTTCACACAGATACTGTCTATTATCAGTGTGAGAGTCCTGAAGGTACAGGGCTGTCCTAACAAATGCCACTGGGAACTTTTAAGGCATGGGGCACTGGACGTAAAAGACGTGAGATTAATATATATATTTTTTTGAATTAGGCTCCCTCCTGCACGAGAAGTGGCATATTAGCTGAGGTTTTTCATTCTATTTTGCTCAAACCCTTGCACACTGCTACGGCTGTACTCTATGTAAGTGTTTTTGCCTTGTACTCTGCAGAGTATAATAAATACACCGAAAACTACCTTGGTTCATTCTGCTCAACTGTTTATTTGTTTCAAAAAAGTCTTGTTTCAGAATTTATCACTCCGGCTGAACAGAAACTTCCTTGACAAATATTGCTTTGTAGCCAACTAAGAAGTTGGAAAGCTGAAATAATCTAAAGTCAACTGATGATTTATTTAGTTTATATGTTATAATGGTCCTTCACATAATATTCAGTTATTTTATTGTTTGCAATGAGGGAAATATCTATTTTGAATTCAAAAATCCTGAATATACCTTTTAAGTGTCCATTATTGGTGTCATGCCTGGCGCACAGTGTCTGCACACCACAATACGGAACATATTGTATACTGTTATGCATTTGTTGGGGTTATGTTTGTAACTAAGGGCTTACAGACAGCAGCTCAATTCACATATTGAGGGAAATTGGACAGGAGATTGAGAGCCTTGATGGCTTTCTAACTAAAAAGTAAGTAATTGGAAACATTTTGAATATATATTGCCAAACTATTTAAAATACAACATGTATGTCAGTTTGTGAATAGGGCAAACATGGGAACAATGCAGCAGATCGTATTTTAGAGCTAAAAGAAAAGAAAATTAGCATTAATTGTTTAAAATGCAACATTTACATGTTGTAACAAGGATGTTAATTAACATCAACCCTATTTGTTCAGCTTGAAGCAATATGCCAACTGTGTTTCCTGTTGTTGTGTAAAAGGATGAAGCAATCTGCAGTGTTTAATCTCTAGTGTCCACGTTTTAGGGCCCTGCTTTCCCACTGGAGTCATGCCACTAGGTAATTTAATTTACCCTCCTCAAAGTCATGCTTAATCAGTTAGGCACTTATTTTTCTTCCACTGTTTTTCTTCTGTGTTGTTTTTGTGTATACCCATGTGACCTTTGTTTCTGCTGTATTGCATCATTGTATGTTTGAACTCTAGAGTCTGAAGGCAAAACTATTTGAATTTACTTCCCCTTCACATTCTCTTTTATCCACCATGGTTACTATTAAACTTTTAATTCATTTGCTTTAGATATTTCTTAAAGAAAACTTATCAAAGCTGAAAAGAAGCTTAGAGTAAGTACAGTTATGTCTGTTGAGCATGAACATGTAGAACTTAGATTTAGCCTGACAAGCAGAGCCTAAGATGTCACAAAAATAGCCACCATACCATAATCAGCAGTACTGATTCCTGTGATTACAGTAACTAATATCTCTTTTAATTTAATATTCTTTACATTGCTTTTGTGTTATAATGTCAGAAGCTGCATTGCTCTGAGATTTATAAAAAAAAAAGACACAAAAGACACAACAACACCAAATTGAATATAGTTAAAGATGTATTCACTCAAACAAATGCATTTGCATTAAGGGACACTATGTTACAAGAAAAAGAAACACATATTACATGTTGTTAAAGAGGAAAACTACATTACAAGTGATTTGGGTTGTGGTTAATAACGTGTATCATTGTTAGATGTCTTTCCCATTATGTGTTTCTTAGTGTTCTGCTCAGGTTTAAACAAAATTATGTAACATTTTGGCATAAAAATGCAGAAAAGAAGTCCATAACTGGAGGCCAGAATAGCAAATATCTCAACAGCTACAGTGAACCTTCCAGGAGAGCTGACATATGCTGGGATAAATGTAATCCAGACTGCACAAAATATCAGCATGCTGAAGGTGATAAATTTAGCTTCATTGAAATTATCAGGTAACTTTCGAGCCAAAAATGCGAGTACGTAACATAGAACAGCAAGGAGCCCTATGTATCCTAACACAACCCAGAACACTACAAGTGACCCTAGAGCGCACTCAAGAATAATCTTCTCTTGATAATGTTTCATATTTTTGAAAGGAAAAGGAGGGTTGATTATCAGCCAAAGTATGCAAATTAGAACCTGTATGAGAGTGAAACCCAGAACAGTGAGTTTCTGCTGTGCAGGCCCAAACCATTTCATTACATTACTACCTGGAAGTGTGGCCCTGAAGGCTATTAACACCACTATAGTTTTCCCCAGAACACAAGAGATACAGAGAACAAAGGTGATGCCGAATGCTGTGTGTCGCAGCATGCAGGACCACTCAGAGGGCCGGCCTATGAAGGTCAGAGAACACAGGAAACACAGAGTCAAGGAGAAGAGCAGCAGGAAGCTCAGCTCAGAGTTGTTGGCTCGTACCAGTGGGGTTTCTCTGTGGCCATAGAAGATTAGCGTTGTGATCATAGTTAGAAAAACTCCCAGCAGAGAAAATAAGGCTAGCAATTTTCCCAGGATTTCATCATATGCCAAAAATTCTATGTCTTTAGGGATGCAGACATCTCTCTGCTTGTTGGACCAGTACTCTGGTGAGCATTTCATACAGTCTACTGAATCTGCAACAAAAAATACAGAGAAACATAAAGTTAATTATATGTTTATCAGTGGTTTCAGACATCAACACTTGCATTGATTATGTTCTGTTTACTTTTCTTTCATGTCATCCTGTGTAATATTGCATTGCATTGTAAACAAAACATGAACTACTGCTACAATGTTTATTTACCTGTTAAATTACTGATCTCGCCTGCTGGACAGGGTATGCAATTATAACAGCAGACTGGCTTTCCTTGCTGCTGAACCTTACGAGTTCCTGGGAGACAGCTCTCACTGCAAACTGACAAAGGCACCTCCTACACACATAAGCACAATTCATAAACACAAATCATTTGCAACAATTAAAATATGTATAGGTAAATACATTTCAAAATTATAAAACGCATTACCCATTTCAAGATTTTTTGAACAAACACCTTTCAGTAAATCAGTAAACAGTTAACAAGTCCAAACCTCAGTGTCTGCTTTACCTCAGTCAGCCCATTTCCCCGAAAAACTGGGATCTTGTTCATGATTAACTGATGGCTTTCTGGGAGAGAAGCATCGTAAATCCCAACTCTTACTCCTTCCATGGTGCCTTTGTTTGTCATTTGTAAATTAACAAGTTCATATTTTGGCGGTGAGTCTCCATTACTGTCAAAATAAACTCTTTCCCCTTCCTCAGTGGTGAAATTGACTGTGTTGAGATATTGCAGGACCTAGCAAAAAAAATTAAAAAAAATAAATATATATATAATATATATATATATATATATATATATATATTATATATATATATATATATATACACATTCATATACAGAAATAAATAAGAGGTTCTTGTTGTTATCCTACTGCCACACTTAACTGATGGTTCCTTACCTGCCATGATTGAATGTGTTTGATATCAGCACAGCTCCCATTTGAAAAGGGCCCTTTACCCTCCTCACATTTAATTAGGTTGTCAAGTGCATGAGCCACTGCGTAAACTGACTTGTATACATTATTGGTGAATCTCAGCTCAGCCACATCAGTTAACTGGGATTGAACATTCTGCAAGCTTTCAAAACCGCTGCACGGCTTTCTTTGTGTGTTTACAGTGCCATTCAGAGCACAGTCAAACACCTCTTCCCATAAATCTCTGACAAACTGACTGTCAGGAAACTGTGAGTGGTGGAGCCGCCTCAGGTGCTCCTCCAGCCCCGGGATCTTCGTTGTGCTGAAAGTAAAGCCAAGTGAGCCCACCAGGAGCCTGTGTCCCTCACTGTCAGTCAGAGAGTAATCTGTGATCCAGGCGTCACTGCCAACCCACTGCAGTCCTGTAATATTCTGTTTGTACAATTCAGTCAATAGCACATTCATTTCTCTGTGAGACACAAAAGCCATGATCACTTTGGAAGTGGCATGCTTTACAATCTCTATTATTCTCTGCAGCCTATCAGGTGGATCTGACGATGAAAATGCTTCAGAGTACTCAATGCACACTCCATATTCTTGTACAAGTTGGATAAATGTAGCTATGCCATTGAGGCCATATTCATTATCCACGGCTAGAGCTCCAATCCAGGTCCAACCAAAATGCCTGACCAGCTTTGCCAATGCTCTGCTCTGGTAGTAGTCACTGGGAATAGTTCTAAAAAATGTGGGATACTCTTTCCTGTTGCTCAGACAGGCACAGGTGGCAAAATGGCTGATCTGCAATGAAAGATACAAACATCTTACTGTCAGTTGCAAATATTAAAGAAGATTATTGCATAATGACCATTTAGATTAATGTTACAGTTACACTTTTGCAGAAAATTGTAATAAAATATACAGCACAACACAACATAAATACCACTTCACAGTAACTGCAATGTATTTTCTTCTTTGACTTACCACAGGCATATGAAACCTTCCAACAACTTGTGCAAATGCAATAGTTGGACTTGAGCCTGAATGTCCCAAGATAGCTTGCACTGTCTCAGTTTTAGTGCAGATGTTGTGACTGATTTCTTCCTTTAGTCCGCTCAACAGTGCCAGTGCAGCCCTCAGAATGTCCATAGTGCCACAATTATTATAGATCTTGTAGCCAAGTTTAACATTAGGGAGCAAATCAGGATTTGCATTGATCTCATTTACAGCAAATATCACTGTTTGAGCAAATTGGAATTCTCTAACATTGAAGCTGGGGTGATGAAAGGGTTATATCTTTGTGTTAAAGTCTCAATTACAATACAAAATACACAAACCTTTTTTTCTAAATAGGTCCAACAATACATACTTGTTGCATTTTCGTACATCTGGAAATGTCTGAAATGTGTTGATTACATAATCCTGCCCTGTGCGAAATGAAAAAATGCCTCCAATAACAAGGTCGCCATCTTGGGCTAGTTCAGGTGGTTGTGCGGAGCCTTGCAGACGGCACCCAGATTCTCCGCTCCTCATCAGCAGAAACAAAAGGAGAAGACTTAACGATGGCATAGCGCTGCTCTTCAGGTCAGCCCAATCAGCTCTACAGCTCATAGCAGGGATTTATACATCTTCAACAACACGGGGGAAGTTATCATGGTTGAACGAAAGCCTCAGGAGACCAGAGGAAACCAAACCAGTTAAACCAAATGTGTATTTGTCTGTACATTTTTAAAATCGTTTTATTAAAATTGTATATATGTAATAAATGTGAGTGAAAGCAGTAAGGAATTAGTTATAGGGCCTGTGCATTTATTTGCACCTAATTTCATGTATATATTAGTTGATATATACTGTATATATATATATATATATATATATATATATATATATATATACAGTGGGTACGGAAAGTATTCAGACCCCTTTAAATTTTTCACTCTTTGTTTCATTGCAGCCTTTTTCCAAAAAATCAAAAAGTTCATTTTATTTCTCAGTAATGTACACTCAGCAACCCATCTTGACAGAAAAAACAGAAATTTAGAAATTTTTGCATATTTATTAAAAAAAACAAAAACTGAAATATCACATGGTCATATGTATTCAGACCCTTTGCCGTGACCCTCATATGTAACTCAGGTGCTGTCTATTTCTTCTGATCATCCTTGAGATGGTTCTACACCTTCATTGGAGTCCAGCTGTGTTTGATTATACTGATTGGACTTGATTAGGAAAGCCACACACCTGTCTATATAAGACCTTACAGCTCACAGTGCATGTCAGAGCAAATGACAATCATGAGGTCAAAGGAACTGCCTGAAGAGCTCAGAGACAGAATTGTGGCAAGGCACAGATCTGGTCAAGGTTACAAAAAAATTTCTGCTGCACTTAAGGTTCCTAAGAGCACAGTGGCCTCCATAATCCTCAAATGGAAGACGTTTGGGGACGACCAGAACCCTTCCTAGAGCTGGCCGTCCGGCCAAACTGAGCTATCGGGGGAGAAGAGCCTTGGTGAGAGAGGCAAAGAAGAACCCAATGGTCACTGTGGCTAAGCTCCAGAGATGCAGTCGGGAGATGGGAGAAAGTTGTAGTAAGTCAACCATCACTGCAGCAATCCACCAGTCGGGGCTTTATGGCAGAGTGGCCCGAAGGAAGCCTCTCCTCAGTGCAAGACACATGAAAGCCCGCATGGAGTTTGCTAAAAAACACCTGAAGGACTCCAAGATGGTGATAAATAAAATCCTCTGGTCTGATGAGACCAAGATAGAACTTTTTGGCCTTAATTCTAAGCGGTATGTGTGGAGAAAACCAGGCACTGCTCATCACCTGTCCAATACAGTCTCAACAGTGAAGCATGGTGGTGGCAGCATCATGCTGTGGGGGTGTTTTTCAGCTGCAGGGACAGGACGACTGGTTGCAATCGAGGGAAAGATGAATGCGGCCAAGTACAGGGATATCCTGGACGAAAACCTTTTCCAGAGTGCTCTGGACCTCAGACTGGGCCGAAGGTTTACCTTCCAACAAGACAATGACCCTAAGCACACCGCTAAAATAACGAAGGAGTGGCTTCACAACAACTCTGTGGTTGTTCTTGAATGGCCCAGCCAGAGCCCTGACTTAAACCCAATTGAGCATCTCTGGAGAGACCTGAAAATGACTGTCCACCAACGTTTACCATCCAACCTGACAGAACTGGAGAGGATCTGCAAGGAGGAATGGCAGAGGATACCCAAATCCAGATGTGAGAAACTTGTTGCATCTTTCCCAAAAACGACTCATGGCTGTATTAGATCAAAAGGGTGCTTCTACTAAATACTGAACAAAGGGTCTGAATACTTATGACCATGTGATATTTCAGTTTTTGTTTTTTAATAAATATGCAAAAATTTCTAAATTTCTGTTTTTTTCTGACAAGATGGGTTGCTGAGTGTACATTACTGAGAAATAAAATGAACTTTTTTGATTTTTGGAAAAAGGCTGCAATGAAACAAAGAGTGAAAAATTTAAAGGGGTCTGAATACTTTCCGTACCCACTGTATATATATATAATATACAGTGAGGAAAATAAGTATTTGAACACCCTGCTATTTTGCAAGTTCTCCCACTTAGAAATCATGGAGGGGTCTGAAATTGTCATCGTAGGTGCATGTCCACTGTGAGAGACATAATCTAAAAAAAAAAAAATCCAGAAATGACAATGTATGATTTTTTAACTATTTATCTATATGATACAGCTGAAAATAAGTATTTGAACACCTGAGAAAATCAATGTTAATATTTGGTACAGTAGCCTTTGTTAGCAATTACAGAGGTCAAACGTTTCCTGTAGTTTTTCACCAGGTTTGCACACACTGCAGAAGGGATTTTGGCCCACTCCTCCACACAGATCTTTTCTAGATCAGTCAGGTTTCTGGGCTGTTGCTGAGAAACAGAGTTTGAGCTCCTTCCAAAGATTCTCTATTGGGTTTAGGTCTGGGAGACTGGCTAGACCACGCCAGAACCTTGATATGCTTCTTACAGAGCCACTCCTTGGTTATCCTGGCTGTGTGCTTTGGGTCATTGTCATGTTGGAAGACCCAGCCTCAACCCATCTTCAATGCTCTAACTGAGGGAAGGAGGTTGTTCCCCAAAATCTCGCAATACATGGTCCCGGTCATCCTCTCCTTAATACAGTGCAGTCGCCCTGTCCCATGTGCAGAAAAACACCCCCAAAGCATGATGCTATCACCCCCATGCTTCACAGTAGGGATGGTGTAATTGGGATGGTACTCATCATTCTTCTTCCTCCAAACACGATTAGTGGAATTATGACCAAAAAGTTCTATTTTGGTCTTATCTGACCACATGACTTTCTCCCATGACTCCTCTAGATCATCCAAATGGTCATTGGCAAACAAACAAGGTGAGATCTTGCATGGAGGCCCAGTCTGAGGGAGATTGACAGTCATGTTTAGCTTCTTCCATTTTCTAATGATTGCTCCAACAGTGGACCTTTTTTCACCAAGCTGCTTGGCAATTTCCCCGTAGCCCTTTCCAGTCTTGTGGAGGTGTACAATTTTGTCTCTAGTGTCTTTGGACAGCTCTTTGGTCTTGGCCATGTTAGTAGTTGGATTTTCACTGATTGTATGGGGTGGACAGGTGTCTTTATGCCGCTAACGACCTCAAACAGGTGCATCTAATTTAGGATAATAAATGGAGTGGAGGTGGACATTTTGAAGGCAAACTAACAGGTCTTTGACGGTCAGATTCTAGCTGATAGACAGGTGTTCAAATAATTATTAGCAGCTGTATCATACAAATAAATAGCTAAAAAATCATATATTGTGATTTCTGGATTTTCTTTTTTTAGATTATGTCTCTCACAGTAGACATGCACTCCGATAACAATTTCAGACCCCTCCATGATTTCTAAGTGGGAGAAATTGCAAAATAGCAGGGTGTTCAAATACTTATTTTCCTCACTGTATATAATGCAAGTACAAGTCTTCAGTAAAAATCATTAAGACTCTTTCAAGTCACAGTAACAATTGATTATGTAAAATTATCATGGCACTAAAATACCTTTGCTAATATATTGCTAATTAGGTTTCAGAGTGGGTTTGAGGCCCCCTTCCCCATTATATTCTTTTTTGTATTTTTCTCAGGTTTCAGTAACATAATGTAACATTTTGGAATAAAAAATACAAAAGAGCAGTCCAAAACTGGAGGTTAGAATAGCAAATATCTCCACAGCAATATCTGTGGAGATATTTGATTGATTGATTTTAACATTGGTCGATCCAACACCAAATATTCTTTTTACCTTGCAAAACAAGGTTTCCAAAATCATTTCAGTGGTCCATTAACTCATTCAAATGAGATAATGGTAACCGTAATGGACAATTCCGTTTTTAACCTGTAGGGGGACCGAAGAGGAAAAATGCTTTTGTTCCTACTGTAATGGTGCTGGTTGAAGAGGAACTAGCTAATGCTAGGTATTTAACTTTAGCTAATCCTTGGTGGGTAATATAAGATTACAACATTGTTCAACACGCTCAGTTATTTTTAGTATAATTGTTTTGACCACAGTTCATATCTATGGGCTCACCCACAAATTCAGCAGTAACATTAACAATAGTTACGTAGGTAACTCCAGATTCTATGTGTAGGCGTATCCCTTCGCGCATGCGCAGTCGTGAAGATTTTCTTTCCCGCCCTTTGTCCGAGCACGGGCCTCAACTACGCCTGCATTTACTGTATATGTACACAGCGGACCCATTGTTAGTCTCCAAAAACATCAGCTTTTTCTTCAACTAATGTTCTAGGAGCAGGTGGCCCGGACCTTAGAGGGCTACACCTATACTCATAGAATCTGGAGTTACCTACTTAACTATCGCTCTATTTTTCAGATAGGCTTCGCCCTCTAAGGGCTACGCTATTGGGTTAGGGCAAAGCTGATGTAGTCAATGCCTTCTGCGGCACAGGGCTCACAAGCCAAACATAGACCACATTGACAGTGACATCATTATCTCCGTGCATGTAACATGACATTATGACATTAAGAACTGCATCTCACCAAAATACTCCAAAAACCGGAGAGGTGAGACAGCGGAGTAAGGTTGCTGCGGCACCACTTACGTGGCATCCGCTTCTTGTCCTCATAACGCACATCCAACGCAGCATTACACGTTGTTGATTGTGGACAGAACATATACACATGTTCGGACATATCTCGCACATAGAAGCGGATGAAAGCCCAGGAGGCTGCCGCGCAGATGTCGGCTGCCATGCCTTTAAATAGAGCCACAGGCGCCGACAGTGCCCTCGTAGCATGCCCTCAGATGTTGCGTAATAGCCACGCACAGCCAGTGAGACAGACGCTGTTTTGAGAGGGCTGACACTCAGGAGTGTTCTCTACCACGTTCTCTCGCCACCTCCGCATCGTTGACATGAGGCACGGGGGAAAAAACCCTTGAAGGAAAAAAAATACACCCTTGACCAAAAAATAACTAGTTAGAATCTTCAGTGTGAAGGAGTGATTGGCTGTCATGTGGCTGCGCCCCGTCCCTCTAATGGATAGGCAGGACGGAGAAACCGACAGTGCACATAAATCACTCACTCTTTTGGCTGACGTTAGGGCAAAGAGGAGCGGCGTTTTAGCGACAGCATTCTGAGAGAAGCCTGCACCAGAGGCTCAAAGGGGTGCTTCCCCAGAGCCCGGAGCACCAGAGCTAGGTCCCCTAGGGGGGTGAGGGGGCGAACAGCCGTTTTTTTATGCCTACCCCCCTTCAGAAACGTTTCACCAGGGGATAGGCAAAACCCTAGCCCTCCTGGTACAAGAGTATATGGCTGCAGCCTGAGCGTCCCCATGTCATTCGTCCCCGTCTCATGCGGTCTCGTCTCATGCGGAGGTGTGTCCAACGGTAAATTCAGAGGGTCAAAAATACGAAATCGAGAATAATTTTCCAGACGGAGTCACGGGTAAATTGTTGACCACATTTGTTGCAATCAATTGAAAAACGTTAAAAACTGTTAAAGTAACAATTTTTGCCATACATATAGTTTGCTGATTTCTGAATGTTATGGTTGTGTTGACAAGCTAAATGCAGACTATTGTCTGGAATAAAATAAGCCTGCGTCAACTATCATGCTAATTAATAAAATACTTTTATAATATATATATATATATATATATATATATATATATATATATATATATATATATATATATATATAGCCTATTTGACTAAACAGTAATGGCAATCATACAAATGAATAAAATACTTTAAAAAAATATGTCTACAAGATAAATGCAGACTATCTTACTGATGAAAAAAAAACACTTAAAATATATGTTCGTCTATAAAATAAATGCAGATTATAGGCAAACTAAAAAAATCCTTCTGCCAGCCCAGAGTTTCTACTTTTCAAAATAAAAGATCGCATCTGGATTAAAATACAATCTCTCTCTCACTTTTCAAAGTAAAAGCTTGCGTCAACTATTATGCTAATGAATAAAATAGTTGGTGTTTTTTTAAATATTTAAAAATATATGTCCGTCTCTAAAATAAATGCAGATTATAGGCAAACAAAAAACATCCTTCTATAGCTGCAACTTTGATCCAAGTTGCAGCTATAGAAGGAATTTCTCTCCCGACAGAGCAAGCATTTGGTTTTGTTTTAAATTTTTTCCCCCTTTCATACAATACAACACAAAATACAATATAACCGCTGCCGCGGTGGAAGAAATATACAATCGCAATCTGGCCCAATGCCGTGGCAGCAGAGATACGCAGTCGAATGCAGGACGGGTCCCAGAGACCCGACAGCCGATGCCGCGGTAGTAGAAAAATACAACCGCGTTCTGCCCTGGGTCCCAGAGACCCGACAGCATTCTGCCCCGGGTCCCAGAGACCCGACAGCATTCTGCCCCGGGTCTCAGAGACCCGACAGCCGATACCGCGGTAGTAGAAAAATACAACCGCATTCTGCCCCGGGTCTCAGAGACCCGACAGCATTCTGCCCCGGGTCTCAGAGAACCGACAGCATTCTGCCCGGGTCCCAGAGACCCGACAGCATTCTGCCCCGGGTCTCAGATACCCGATAGCCGAGGCAGAGCTATACAGTCCAATGCTCTCGCCATGCTGACAAGCAGTTGTATTTGCAGCAATGTCCCAGTGAAGTGTGAAAACAATATATAATATAAAATTAAAAAGAGTCTTGGAAAGAGTGTAACATGTTTATTTTTGTATTCTTGTTTTTGTTGTGTGCAGAATCAGATCCTGGTTTTCCCTCCTCAGGAGATCCTGCCGTTAGTTGGCAGAAATGCGTTCGCTAATGCAGGTTTCATCAGATGTAGACGTTAATATGGAGCAACACAGCCATAACATTCAGAAATCAGCAGACTATATGTATGTCAAAATTGTTACTTTAACGTTTTTCAATTGATTGCAACAAATGTGGTCACAAACTTACCCGTCTGGAAAATGAATCACGATTTCGCGTTTTTGACCCTCTGAATTTGCCGTTGGACACACCTCCGCATGAGACGGGACCGCATGAGACGGGACGGATGACATGGGAAGCTCCAGGCTGCAGCCATACCCGTCTCTCCTGGTAGGATGAGAGGGCTGCTGCGTATGCTTTGGCAGTAGATGGAGCCAAATCGCTATCCACCAGAGTTGGGATCCGCGTCCCTCCCTGTGCGCCAGCGCTGGAAGGCAGACCAGCGCCCTGCGTAACATGCTGTGGTAGAAGGGGCTCTGGAGCCCTGGATGGTGCACACCACGGCAGGGGGGATGCCTTACCTTTGTAAGCGTTCCCGCTCAGCAACCAGCCCCAAAGTCTCTGGGTTATCACTGGGGGGATGCCAGATCGCGCTGTTCAGCTGCGACAGTGCGTCTCCCTGCCACAGAATTTGTGTGCTCGTAAGTAAGTAAGTAAGTAAAATTTATTTGTATAGCACTTTTCTCAGATAAAGATCACAAAGTGCTTCACAACAAAAGAAAGCATTAACAACTCTAATACATACAATACATCACAAAAAGAAACAAAAGAATAACACGAACACATAAAACCAGCCTAACCACCCTATAATCTAGTTAAAAGCCTCTTTAAAAAGCAGAGTTTTCAATTGAGTTTTAAAATTTTCCACACAATCTAAGCAGCGCATGGAAGGAGGCAAAGCTCCCACAACCTTGGAGCAACAACTTGAAATGAACGGTCCCCTAGTTTTAAAATGTGTAAGGGGGACAACTAAAAGTCTGGCCTGTTGATCTCAGACTACGTGAGGATGTACGCAGCTGTATCAGGTCAGAATGTATGGGGGCTCCGTGCCACCAGAGCCATTGACAGATGGATGGAGCGCATCTAGGAGGGGTGGTGGGAGAAGGCTTCTACGCTAAGGGGAGATTGTCCCACATGCTCAAGGAAAAACACAGAGTGAACTGTGTGTTTTCTCGTGGAGCGAGCAGATCCACCTCCGCTTCCCCTGAACCTGCTCCATAACATTTGAACAATAGTGTGATTCAATCTCCACTGTTGTGGGCGGCCCCCCTCGACGTCAGGTCGGCCGCCGTTTCAAAAAGACATCGGGTTATAGGCCTACACTGCTTTAAGAGACAGCAGGTGACTGTGCGCCCACAGCGGGAGGCGCCTGGCTATTTCCAACAGCTGGGCTGAGCGTATACATGTCGCTCTGGCGGATTATGAACGCTGCCGCCGTGATGTTGCCTGTCCGCACAACGACATGTCTCCCCCGTCACCACTGGGGTGAAGTGTTTCACACACTTTCACTACCGTGGACAGCTCCAGGCAGTTTATGTGGGGGGAGGAGGGGAGGAGGCCAGTCCCCCCCACCACCTTTGACTCACACATCCCTCCCCAGCCAGTGAGGGACACGCCTGTGTACACCGTCACATATGATGTCACTCTGCCCTGGGGAAACCCGAAGACAGGATCCGGAGGTTCCCTCAGTATGCCAGGTCTGACAGGAGGGAATGAGGGATGGACAGCATACGCCATTTGTGGCGAAATCGAGCTGTCCGCGAAGAAACTACCATTGGACTTTCCTTATGTAGAAAAAGACCCAGGGGAACCACCGTTTGTCCCGCAGACATTATGCTCGGGAGCCGCATCACTGACAGCGATGACACTGTCGTGTGTGGCCTGAAGCGGGACAACAGAGAGGTCAGGGCGTCCTGTCTTGGTGCTGACAACCTGGCCCTCATGGTGATCGACTTTATGTCCACGCCCGGATAACCTATCGATTATGCGGGGACCAGAGCGGCTTTTCGCCAAATTATGGCAAAACCCAGCGTTTGCAGCCGCAGGACCTCTATAGTCTGCAGCGCCGCTTGCTCCCGAGAGGAGGCTACAATGAGCGGATCGTCCAAATAAAAAGGACTCTGATGCCCCCTCTTCTGTAGCGGCTGGAGCACCGCTTTCCATGCACTTGGAAAATGTGCGAGGGGGTAGTGAGTACCCGAACTGCAGCCGGTTGAGCCGGGCCCATTGGAAGGAGAACCGCAGGGGTTTCCTGTGCCCAGGAATGATTTAGACGTGAAAGTAAGCTTCTTTCAGATCCACTGACGTAAACCATTCGTGGTGGCGCACACATTCCAACACGTGCCTGATGGGCATTTGGAAAAAGTGCGCCCATAATGTATCATTTGAACTGTGACAGGTCAAGGATGGGACGCAGTCCTCCTGACCCCCTTCGGGTGAGAAAGTAGCGAGAGTAAAAAACCCTCGTTCTCCTCCCCTTGAAGGACGCGGGAAAAGGCTCCGCTTGTCAGCAGCCCTTCTAGCTCTGACGTCATCACGCCTGACTGTGCTAGAGATGATACCGTCGCCTCCAACACACCCGCGAAAAATGAGGCGGGGGGAGGCGAACTGGAGTGTGTAACCCGTGTTATCGGCTTTGACATCCAAGAGTCGATGTTTGTCAAGCCAATCGATGCTGCGCTGCACCCTGATAGCACATGTCTGAGTGTTGTTCACCGGCATGGCTAGCGGGGAGCGCAGAGCCCAGCCCAGGTAGGGCCGCAGTGGCCGGTTACTGGGCGGACACGATCACTGCCCCGGCCAGCCCGTGGTAGGGCTTTTGAGAAAAGGGCAGTGGCCGGTCACCGCCGTGTGGGGCGGGAGCGCCACTGGGTTAATGTGTCCCACGCCCCGCCGGCATTCGGACAGTTTTTGAGGAGGTCTGTTCGGGTTGGGCTCGGTCACATCAGCGCGATAAGGCATTGAACATTTTGAATTTAAAACAGCTTAAAATAAATGTCAAATATTGTTCATCCGGTGTGCGCAACGAAAGACATCCACAATGGGTGGAAGATGTTATTCCCCGCTGGAGATTTTAAAACATTGAAAACCCTCCGAGGAGGCCTGTTGATGCGCTCTGTTGACATGGCAGCCTGTGCTTGTTGTGGGGGGAACGACAAACGTGTCATATCAGCAAAAAGCGTTGTTCAGAACGGGCTCAGGGCTGTATGAATGAGGGGAAAAACGGCTGTTAAGATGGGAGGGAGTGGCCCTCAACATGCCGTTGTGTTTCCGACTCTCTCCCGCCCGGCATAAGGACCGTGGCGCCCCGTGTGTCCCGGTCTCCTGCCAACTGTCATAATGTTGTTCGTGCCGGCTGTATGGTGGTTAAGATGGGGGAGTGGAGGACCCCCTCGTCCGTGGGGGCCGGTGGCTCGCATGGTTCTCCATGGTTCTCGACCTGCAGCCTGCCGGCCGAGTTTATGCCGGCTGTCGCTGCGGAGGGGGACCGGGCCCAAAAAGCCCGTCTGGGGCTATAGGGCCGCACAGACGCCTAACCAGCGTCTAACTGTCGCGTGCAGCTGAGGCATGTGGATCCAGGTGTTTCGCTGGGCCACAGTCTGCCTAGCCATGACCCTGGACAGTGCCACCGTGGGTGCCGTGATTAGGGTGAGGATGGCGGTGGGCTATGTTGTTTGTGCCGCCAGCCCCTGGGAAAACCTGCATCTGAGTCGCCTTGAGCCCGAGTAAACGGGGCGTAGCGAGAGAGGGGAAGCCTTCAGATTCCCAGGCTGGGAGAAAAGCCTCCTCCACAAAAAATGTCCGAAGCTCTGTGAAGCGCAGCCAGAGTGATGCCCGTGAAGAGGGCGGCTCGGGCTGTCCCCGCAAAAGGCCGCGAAGGGGCTGGCAGCCCGCCGGGGGAGTGCTATGCCTCTCCGCTCTGCCGCCTTCCTGATGACCTCTGGCAGATCAACGAAGAGAGCTTTGGCGGTGGAGGCTGGGGCCGCTTGAGGCAAAGGGGGGAAGGCCGCTCGGCGGTGCCCCTGGCCGTTCGGGAGACGGAGAGAGCTCCAGTGGGAGGGCGTCAATCGCCATCTCCAGGCCCAATCCCCCCAGGAGAGGGGGGGGGATTCCTCCTAAGGGGGAGGAGGAAAAAAATGGTAACGGCGGCGCTGTCCGAGAGAACCGAGCCAGCGGACTCATGCTGGTCGAAAGACGCCATCCGCCAGCGGCTCCAGGGTGTCGCCGGGTTTCCGTCTGTCTGCCCCGCTGCCGTTCCGCCCCCGCTAGCCTGGAGACCAGAAAAAGCCTCCGCCTGTCAGTTTAGCTCTTTAGATGACAGGCGGGCGCAAAACTGGCAGGAGGCGTGGCGGGTGAGAGCTTGGCTGGCGAGAATGGTGCCGAGGCAGGTCCCGCAGCAGGGGTGAAGGTCCTGCGGCAGGATGTAGCCGGTCCGGCAGACGCGAGCACTGCTGGTAATTCTTGAGCTTGTCTTCATACTGCGTAATTGAAGAAAAAGTGGGAGACGAACAACGGGTCCGCTGTGTACATATACAGTAAATGCGGACATAGAAAATCTTCACGACTGCGCATCAGAAAAGCAAGAATGAAACATAACATGGCCAGATGTCTTTTGTATCCAAGTACAGCCCAAAAAACAAAAAATTTCTTAGACACCAACACGTTTTAACAGGCTGGCTTATCCCAACTCCTGTGCACTCCTATTTCTTCACTTCCAGCCAGATTGTTAGCAGGAATTGTCTCTGTGAAAATGTGATGAATCTGGTATTTGTTATAACAGCCCAGATTTGGTAAGGGTAGGTAGGATTTCTGTTTAAGCCTTTTTTCCCTGTTTTTTGATAAGGAGTTAGGTCAGTGATTTTCCTTAGTTTTCTTTTATTTAGAATAGGTAAGTTCAGGTTGTTGAAATCCTTTTGTTTATTGTTTTGCTGTTATTCCAAGGTGAAGCTGATGATTGATTGCACCCTTTGGGCTGGAAGTGAGTAACACCCCAAGCAAAGGAGTTCAAGTTTCTCAGGGTTTGGTTCATGTGTTAGGGAAAAAGGAGCATGAGAGGAACAGGTGACTTGTTGCTGCCTCAGCAATGCTCAGGGTGTTCTATCTGAGAACTGTGGTGGAGAGGGAGCTGAGCAAGAGTACAAAGCTTTTTAGTGGTCAATGTATGTATCACAATCCTTACCAGTGGTAATGTAATGGAATACAAAGATACAAGCAGCAAAAATGAGTTCCCTCTATAGGGTCACCCTTGGACATAGGGTAAGGAGCTCAGATATGTAGCATGACCTCAGAGTAGGGCCACTGCTCCTTTGCGTAGAAAGCAGCCAGTGGTTCAATCTGATTAGTTTACCTCTGGCTCCTGCCAGTAATTTCCAACTAGAAAGAGACCCGGCGGTAGACCCAAAGCAGGGATTATAAATGTCATCTGGTCAAGTAATGCATCACAACCCAATTTTAAGAGCTGCAAAGCAGTTATAGCAGCCTTTGATAGCAAAAGCTTGAGCTTTGGCAAACTGTTAGTGCATGCCCTAAGGAAGATTTTTTTGGCTATAGGGCCATTGCATATGCAGACATTTTCCAATATGTCCATTACCGGTTTTTATTTCATCAGTAGGACAGTTTCTAGACCACACAAGATCTTGATTCCTGTGGCTTATCCTGCATTTTGAAAGATGACCAATACAGTAATTATATTTACAACATGCTAGTAATTAACTAACTAGATATATCTGGTAATCAGGGTACTGAAAAAGAGTAAAACCATCAACACATGTGAGACTACAATGCAGTAATAACATCATTTTTTTGGTTTTGTAAGACAATAAAGATGAGGTCACTCAGTTACATTGGATGGTAAAAAGCTGTGTTAGTTCTGATCCACCACAGTGACAAAGGTCATGTATTGATTGATACAATTATATATTATGTTGTACTAAATAAATGCGGTCATATTACTATATTTCACAAATAATACAATGGATAAATATTACAGAAGTACAATAAAAGTAAAATAAGGATAGAGGTCTACATGAAGGTCTACTTGACACATTGTAATTGAACATTATGATGACATCTCCTCTTATATTATTTTAAGTTTTCAAAATGACTTTGGTGTCTCCTTCCCTATCATATTCTTTTTGGTATTTTTCTCAGGTTTCAGTAAGATGACATAACATTTTGGAATAAAAATACAAAAGAGTAGTCCAAAACTGGAGGCCAGAATAGCAAATATCTCCACAGCAACGCTGAACTTCCCAGGAGAGCTGACATACGCTGGGATAAAAGTGATCCATACCGCACAGAATATCAGCATGCTGAAGGTGATGAATTTGGCTTCATTGAAATTATCAGGCAGTTTCCGGGCCAGAAAAGCAAGAATGAAACATAACATGGCCAGAAGTCCTATGTACCCAAGTACAGCCCAAAAGCCTACAGCTGAGCCCAGAGCACACTCTAAGATGATTTTGTGCTTAAATTCATCAAAATTCTTGAATGGAAAAGGAGGAGAAATTGTTAACCAGAGGATACATATGATAACTTGTATAAGAGTGAAACCCACAACGGTGAGTTTCTGCTGTGCGGGCCCAAACCATTTCATAACATTACTACCTGGAAGTGTGGCCCTGAAGGCCATTAACACCACTAAAGTTTTCCCCAGAACACAAGAGATACAGAGAACAAACGTGATGCCGAATGCTGTGTGTCGCAGCATGCAGGACCACTCAGAGGGCCGGCCTATGAAGGTCAGAGAACACAGGAAACACAGAGTCAAGGAGAAGAGCAGCAGGAAGCTCAGCTCAGAGTTGTTGGCCCTGACAATAGGAGTTTTCCTGTATCTGAAGAAAATGAATGCCACAACAGCAGTGATGCATGTTCCAAATAAGGATGCTGCAGTGAGCAGCGCTCCCATAATCTCTTCATATGATAGAAACTCTGCCTCCTTCTTCACACAAGCATCTCTTCTCTCATTTGACCAGAACTCAGGGTGGCATCGCACACAGGTGATGGAATCTAGATAGATATTTATTGATCCCAAGAAAAATGGGAAATTACAGTGTTACAGCAGCACACGTAAATCAGTCGCACAACACAGAATATAAATATAAATGAGATACTAGGAAAAATATACATACATACAATATACATGAAATAATAATAATAATAATAGGAATAAAATAAAAGAACAAATATTTGAATATATACAGGATGGCAAAACCAAAATGTGCAAATGCTTAAATAATAATATGCTAAAATGTATGATAAATGTAAATAAACCAATTGTGCAGGTTGCACTTAGTGCCGTAGTGTGCACAAACAGGAATTACTCTTTACAAATCAATACTTTTTCCTTTAATTTCTTAATAACTATGTATAATATATATATATATATATATATATATATATATATATATATATATATATATATATATATATATATATGTATGTCAATTTTAATGGCTGCGTTACAAACACAATTTCATCCACTCTCAGTGCAATTATTTTGGTTTCAGAGAGAGAGAGAGATGTCCAAACCTCCGAACTGAATCCAAAATCTGCATGCTCACATACCACTGAGTAAATACTAGGCATTGTTTTTTATTTAAGTCAGCTGACCCTTTAATTACATTTTTTGTGACATTTTACCAATATTACTACACCTGTAATGTTGCTTATTTCTCCCTCTGCACATCTTAAACAGTCATAGCAGCAAACAGGCTTTCCTTTCTGGAGAACCTTGCGAGTTCCTGGAGGACATTTCTCACTACAAACTGACAAAGGCACCTTCATGAAAACAAAAAAAAATAAGTATGACCATCCACTTTCACAAACAATTGCAACGACTTACACTATCATAGCAAATACATGCACTGTAATCACCTTAAAGTGATACCATTGCGGCTTACCTGTTGTGAGTTCTTTGCCCAAATTAAAGACTTATTTAGCAGATTTAGTTGTTTGTCTGAAGGTAGAGATGCATCATAAAGACCAACTGTGACAAAGTCCACAATGCCATGTTCTGTTGGCTGCCAGTTTATAATTTCATACTTTGCTGCTGGGTCTCCATTCTCATTAAAGTAAACGTCATCTCCTTCCTTTGTTGTAAACTTAATGTTTTTTATGTGCTGTAAAATCTAAGAAGATACGGATCCATATATGTCATTATATGACAAAGATGTAGGCCTTTTGGCTCAACAGCATGATAGACTGATTGCTATTTTTATTAAGTTTAACCAATGTTCCTTGTTAATGTGACTGACTTAAAAGAAATTATAAAATGTTGTTTGTCAACTCACCTTCAATGGATCTAGCTGCACCTTGTTGTTACAGTTTTTTTTACAGCTGAGAATATTATGAAGTGCATGGGCCACAGCATACACTCCTTTATAGACATTGGAAAAGATAGGCATGAGCGACATATCAGTAAAGCTGTTTTGCACTCCAGTCAGATCTTCATGGCCAGTACATTCTCTCTGATTCCCTGCTGGAGAGTTTGACTGTTTCAACTTACAGTTAAATAATGTCTCCCAAAACTCTGTAAACATTTCATTACTAGATGAATTAAGCAACTTCACGTCCAACATGAACTCTCTCATTCCACTGACATGTGCTTTGGGGATGGACAGGCCTATGGCACCATCCAGAATGTGATGCCTATCCATGGCTGCAGTTTGGGAATCAAATATCCAGCCTTCACTGCCTACCCACTGGTAGCCAGTCAGGTTGTGGTAAGACAACTTTTTAATTAACAGATCAATATCCATGAGGGAGAGGAAAGTGACAATGACCATTGAAGTAGAAGCCTTGATAATTTCAATTATCATTTGTATTTTCTCTGGTGGATCTGTTCTAAAGAAAGCTACAGAGTACTCTAGACAGATGCCCAGATGCTGGGCGGTTTCTGTGAAAGTGGCCATGCCATTGTTGCCATAATCATCATTTGTTCTAATAGCTCCAACCCAAGTCCAACCAAAGTACTTGACCAACTGAGCCAGAGCTCTACTCTGGTAATAGTCACTGGGTATTGTCCTGAGGAAGGATGGGTACTTGGTTTTATCACTCAGACAAGCACAAGTAGCAAAGTGGCTGATCTAAAAGAAAAAAAAAATACTAAGATAAAGATGCAAAATATTAAATTATTTTAAAACCTTATTTAGCTGTAACCAGCTGAAACAATTGATTCCATTTCCTTTCTTACCCACCATTGGGATATTAAAAGGTCCGATTACAGTAGCTACAGCCATGCAAGGAGAGGAAGAGCTTTCTCCCATAATGGCCTGCACTTGTGCAGGTCTGGTACATGGTGCCTCAGTCAGTGCAGATAACACCTCATTACCATTAGCCAAGGCCAGTGCAACCCTCACACTTCTGGCAATGGAGCCACAGACATCATAGATCTTATAGCCCAGAGAGATACCAGGCAGTAGGTCTGTGCTGTTATTAATCTCCTTTATGGCAAAGAGCATAGCCTGGGCATACTGGAAACCTCTGAAATTTAAACTTAATGAAGAGAGTTAAAAATAGTTGAGATCGCAAACAATTTGTGAAAGCAATAGAAACACTAGCATAGTAAATTAAAACATATGATAATGATACATGCAACATAATTAAGACTGAATTTGATAACTTGTTTTTGTATGAGTAATAGCTTCCTTATAGATATTTTAAATCTAAATACATTAATAAATAATAATTTACTTGGTGCATTCCAGTGGCTGTGGTTTGTGCCTGTAGGAGTCTTGTCTGTTTATCCAGCGGCTGTGGAAAGAGAAGATCCCCCCCAACATAATGTCGCCATCCTTCAACAGCTGGGGGGTTCTCAGGATTCCCTCTCCGCCTGCACACCAGCTCCTCAGCCTGAGAGACAAACACCACTAACAACAGTTGTAAGAGTGCCCATCCCTGCTCTGGCCACCTGGGTCTAGACACCATACTGTCTGAGAGAGCTAAACCACTAGGTTGCATCCCATGTACAATAATGTAAATCAAAAGGATCAACTGCTCTTTATGCATTTTGGAGTAGCATAAAAAATAGAACAGTGATGTTTTATGTCTGTGGACTCACAAGGCGGGGTGAGAGGAAGGAGTTTACTAAACATTAACACAGTTTTGTGCATTAGACTATTCTGGATATATTAATTGTGTACATTATGAGAATATTTGCGTTGTAAAAATATATTTTCCTTTTTATATGATTAATTTAGCCTTATGGAGGCACATTTTATACTTTAAGTTATAATTGCAATGAAAAATAATTCAGGGTGAAGGTGATGTCAAGTTTAGAGGATTCCACTCTTTAGGCTCACTGAATGCCCTGAAAGA
This sequence comes from Etheostoma perlongum, assembly GCA_026937815.1. Taxonomy (NCBI): domain Eukaryota; kingdom Metazoa; phylum Chordata; class Actinopteri; order Perciformes; family Percidae; genus Etheostoma; species Etheostoma perlongum. The sequence continues at coordinate 11,767,003 of CM049373.1, forward strand.
GTACAGTAGTGTTAAAAAGGCATTAACTATTATTTTTAGTCCAGTCTAGTTTAGCTTCTGGGGCCTCTGCAAGGGGAAGGAGAGTGTCTGATTATGGGACCTCCAAACTGCATCTCTGCGTTTTGCTGACAATGTATCTTAGACACACTGCAGTGTATTGCAAAGGAAGCAACTCACAATTTCAAAATAAAATGCGTAATACAAACTGTATTTCTAGTTTTTGTCTAATTTGATCCAATGTGTGCCTTATTAGAAGTTAATGTAACTGTACTGTACTGTAAAATGAAGAGAAGCCACCATCATTGACCAGTGTTATAATTGTATTTGAATTTATTACACTGTCATTTGGGACATATTGCATTGGCGTGCAGCAAATTGGAAGTTTTACAAAAAACAAGAGAAATACATGCATTTTCATTGAGTTGTCACAGAATTAGTAACATCATTTAATGAGTGTCACTGGGATTGGCATTATCCGTAGATGAAATTGTCATGGTTCACACAGCAATAACGTAAATAAAGAGCAAGTTAGCTAGGCTAGCAAGAAGGCTACCTTGCAATGGTAGTTTCAAGCATTTCTAACATTACTGAAAGTCTTTACCAGCATGCTGAGGCACAATAAATGCATTTAACATTGACTAAACACGGCAAGGTCACAAAATAGATATAATCTAGTTATTGTGTTACATCAAGGTTTAGTTGGTTCTTACTGCAAGTGTTTGAATGACTTCTCCTGTTAAAACAATGACATAAAATTTGGTATTCAATAGGGTCAAAGTATAGTTTGTCTCATATTAATATTGCACCAAGGTTCTCCCTAAACCAGGTTGTAACAATGTGTTAGCTTATTTAAACATAAAGCAGTGCAGAATTAGCATTAATTTGGAGTTGTGTTTGTGTCCACCTGATACTGTATATGCTCTGCTTTCAGTCTCCACCAACTCTTTAGCACCTAAATGGTCTACTTGGTTCACCAGCTAGTTGGTCATTTTGTCTGTCTGCCGTTTGGTGCTGGGCAGATGAAGGAGGCCATCAAGAAGGAGACCTTTTGAGCTTGGTTGGCTAGGGGTCCTGAAGCATAGACAGGTACTGAGGGACAGAAAGACAGTAATGGTAGTCACTAAAACAATTACAAAAAAAAAAAAAACACCAGTGTGTGGGAGGCGTTTGGGGAGGCATAGAGAGACTTTTGGTTGGTCTCAAGAACATTGAGTTATTGGTTTCATTAGACCAAAACACACACTAGAACAGTTTGCACCAGAGTGTGAAGCCAACAGGATCTGTCATGCCGTGGTTTTCTTCCACAGAATGATTGACTGCTTCCTTTGGGCTGGAAGTGACTAACGCCCCAAGCAAAGGAGTTCAAGTTTCTCAGGGTTTTGTTCATGAGTTAGGGAAAAAGGAGCATGAGAAGAACAGGTGAATTGTTGCTGCATCAGCATGCTTAGGGTGTTGCACCTGACAGCTGTGGTGGAGAGGGAGCTGAGCAAGAAGGCAAAGCTTTTTATTGGTCAATGTATGGCACAACCCTCACGTATGGTCATGTAACGGGATGCAAAGATACAAGTGGAAAAAATGAGTTCCCTCTATAGGGTCACCTTTGTACATAGGGTAAGGAGCTCAGATATGTAGCATGATCTCAGAGTAAGGCCACTGCTGCTTTGCGTAGAAAGCGGCCAGTGGTTCAGGCATCTGAATAGTGTACCTCTGGCTCCTGCCAGGAATTTCCCACTAGCAAGAGACCATGCGGTAGACCCAGAGCATGGATTATAAATGTCATCTGGTCAAGGAAAGCTTAACAATCCAATTTTAGGAGCTGCAAAGCATTGCTGATACTCATGCAGACTATCAGCAATGCCTTTGATAGCAAAAGCATGAGCTTTGGCACACTGTTAGTGCATGCCCTAAGGAAGATTTTTGGCTATAGGGCCATTGCATAAGCAGACATTTTCCAATATGTCCATTACCGGTTGTTATTTCATCAGTAGGTCAGTTTCTAGACCACACAAGATCTTGATTCCTGTGGCTTATCCTGCATTTTGAAAGATGACCAATACAGTAGTTCTATTTGCAACACCATAGATCCTAACTAGATATACAGTATCTGGTATTCAGGGTAATAAATTAGAATAAAACCATCAACATATTTTATGTTGGCAGTTATAGATGTTTTTGATATATGACATGTGAGACTACAATGCAGGAATAACATGCTTGGTTTTGTAAGACAATAAATATGAGGTCACTCAGTTTCATTGGATGGTAAAAAGCTGTGTAAGTGCTGATCCACCACAGTGACAAAGGTCATGTATTGATTGATACAATTATATTTTATGTTGTACTAAATAAATGCTGTCATATTAATAGGATATTTCACAAATTATACAGTTATACAGTGGAGAAATATTACAGAAGTACAATACAAGTAAAATAAGGATAGATGTGTACATGAAGGTCTACTTGACACATTGTAATTGAACATTATGATGACATCTCCTCTTATATTATTTTAAGTTTTCAAAATGACTTTGGTGTCTCCTTCCCTATCATATTCTTTTTGGTATTTTTCTCAGGTTTCAGTAAGATGACATAACATTTTGGAATAAAAATACAAAAGAGTAGTCCAAAACTGGAGGCCAGAATAGCAAATATCTCCACAGCAACGCTGAACTTCCCAGGAGAGCTGACATACGCTGGGATAAAAGTGATCCATACCGCACAGAATATCAGCATGCTGAAGGTGATGAATTTGGCTTCATTGAAATTATCAGGCAGTTTCCGGGCCAGAAAAGCAAGAATGAAACATAACATGGCCAGAAGTCCTATGTACCCAAGTACAGCCCAAAAGCCTACAGCTGAGCCCAGAGCACACTCTAAGATGATTTTGTGCTTAAATTCATCAAAATTCTTGAATGGAAAAGGAGGAGAAATTGTTAACCAGAGGATACATATGATAACTTGTATAAGAGTGAAACCCACAACGGTGAGTTTCTGCTGTGCGGGCCCAAACCATTTCATAACATTACTACCTGGAAGTGTGGCCCTGAAGGCCATTAACACCACTAAAGTTTTCCCCAGAACACAAGAGATACAGAGAACAAACGTGATGCCGAATGCTGTGTGTCGCAGCATGCAGGACCACTCAGAGGGCCGGCCTATGAAGGTCAGAGAACACAGGAAACACAGAGTCAAGGAGAAGAGCAGCAGGAAGCTCAGCTCAGAGTTGTTGGCCCTGACAATAGGAGTTTTCCTGTATCTGAAGAAAATGAATGCCACAACAGCAGTGATGCATGTTCCAAATAAGGATGCTGCAGTGAGCAGCGCTCCCATAATCTCGTCATATGATAGAAACTCTGCCTCCTTCTTCACACAAGCATCTCTTCTCTCATTTGACCAGAACTCCGGATGGCATCGCACACAGGTGATGGAATCTGAAATAATATATATTAAACCAGTTATTAGACTTAATACATTTGTATTTTGTTTTGTCTCTATGTTAACTGATGCATGCAAAACAGACACTACATACTAATTAGATAATTGATAGCCTTAAGACAGTTTTCAGCATGGTTTCATCATGAATGAAATTTGGTTTTACAAAATACAGCACAAATTAATATTTTTTTCTTTAATTTCTTAATAACTGTGCAGTATACATATATATTTAATAGAGTTTCAGAAAGAGAGAGAGAGAGAGAGAGAAAGAGAGAGAGAGAGATGTCCAAACCTCCGAACTGAATCCAAAATCTGCATGCTCACTTAACACTGAGTAAATACTAGGCATTGTTTTTTATTTAAGTCAGCTAACCCTTTAGTGACCTTTTTTATGACATTTTACCAATTTTACTACACCTGTAATGTTGCTTATTTCTCCCTCTGCACATCTTAAACAGTCATAGCAGCAAACAGGCTTTCCTTTCTGGAGAACCTTGCGAGTGCCTGGAGGACATTTCTCACTGCAAACTGACAAAGGCACCTGCATGAAAAAAAAGTATGACCATTCATTTTCACCAGGTGTTGGGTTTGCAAAACTGTAGTAATGCAGAAACAATTGTAATAACTTACACTATCATAGCAAATAAATGCACTGTCATCACCTTAAAGTGATACCATTGCGGCTTACCTGTTGTGAGTTCTTTGCCCAAATTAAAGACTTATTTAGCAGAGTCAGCTGTTTGTCAGCAGGTAGAGATGCATCATAAAGACCAACTGTAACAAAGTCCACAATGCCATGTTCTGTTGGCTGCCAGTTTATAATTTCATACTTAGCTGCTGGGTCTCCATTCTCATTAAAGTAAACATCATCTCCTTCCTTAGTTTTGAACTTAATCTTTTTTATGTGCTGTAGAATCTAAGAAGATATGGATACATATATGTCATTATCTGACAAAGATGTAGGCCTATTGGCTCAACAGCATGATAGACTGACTGCTATTTTTATTAAGTTTAACCAATGTTCCTTGTTAATGTGACTGTCTTTAAAAATATATAATATGTTGGTTGTCAACTCACCGTAAATGGATTTAGCTGCACCTTGTTGTTACAGGTTTTGTTACAGCTGAGAATATTATGAAGTGCATGGGCCACAGCATACACTCCTTTATAGACATTGTTAAAGATAGGCATGAGCGACATATCAGTGAAGCTGTTTTGCACTCCAGTCAGATCTTCATGGCCTGTACATTCTCTCTGATTCCCTGCTGGAGATTTTGACTGTTTGAACTTACAGTTAAATAATGTTTCCCAAAACTCTGGAAACATTTCATTACTAGATGAATTGAGTGGCTTCACATCCAACATGAACTCTCTCATTCCACTGACATGTGCTTTGGGGATGGACAGGCCTATGGCACCATCCAGAATGTGATGCCTATCCACGGCTGCAATTTGGGAATCAAATATCCAGCTCTCACTGCCTACCCACTGGTACCCAGTCAGGTTGTGGTTGGACAACTCATGAATTAGCACATCCATATCCATGTGGGAGAGGAAAGCAACAATAACTTTGGAAGTGGACGCCTTGATCATGTAAATTATCTTTTGTATTTTGTCTGGTGGATCTGTTCTAAAGAAAGCTACAGAGTACTCTAAACAGATGCCCAGATGCTGGGCAGTTTCTGTGAAAGTGGCCATGCCATTGTTGCCATAATCATCATTTGTTCTGATAGCTCCAACCCAAGTCCAACCAAAGTGCTTGACAAACTGGGCCAGAGCTCTGCTCTGGTAATAGTCACTGGGTATTGTCCTGAGGAAGGATGGGTACTTAGTTTTATCACTGAGACAAGCACAAGTAGCAAAGTGGCTGATCTAAAAGAAAGAAAAAAACATTTGTCAATTAAAAAGATGTACAATATAAAACATCTACACAGCACACTATATTTTTTTTGAAAAAAATTATGATGACAAGCTGGGAGAATTACAGAATAATAATTAATTTTCACAAATGTAATTTACTTTTGCCAATCTTACCCACCATTGGGATATGAAAGGGTCCAATAACAGTAGCTATAGCCATGCAAGGAGATGAGGAGGTTTCTCCCATAATGGCCTGCACTTGTGCAGCTCTAGTACATGGTGCCTCGGAGAGTGCAGATAATATCTCATTACCATTAGCCAAGGCCAGTGTAACCCCCACACCTCTGGCAATGGAGCCACAGACATCATAGATCTTATAGCCCAGAGAGATACCAGGCAGTAGGTCTGTGCTGTTATTAATCTCCTCTATGGCAAAGAGCATAGCCTGGGAATACTGGAAACCTCTGAAATTCAAACTGGATGCAGACAGTTATAAATAGTTGGAACTGCAAACTATTTATCCTTGAAACAAAAAAATAGCATAGAAAATGAAATAATCTCATAGTAATAATGCACACAACAAATACTATATTGTATTGTAATACCCAGTTTTATAAACAAACATGTTGTTCCCGTTTTGTATCTGTACCCACTTTTTCTTACATATTTCTATCTTACATATCTCAATAATAATTTACCTGGTGCATTCCAATGGCAGTGGTTTTTGCATGTAGGAGTCTTGTCTGTTCATCCAGCTGCTGTGGAAAGAGAAGATTCCCCCCAACATAATGTCCCCATTCTTAAATAGCTGGGGGTTCTCAGGATCCCCTCTCTGCCTGCACACCAGCTCCTCAGCCTGAGAGAAAGATGCCACCAGCAACAGCTGTAAAAGTAGACAACCCTGTTCTGGCCCCCTGTCTGTGGACGTCATACTTGCTACAAGGGATAAACAACTGGGTGGCATCAATCACATCAATCAAAAGCTTGCACTGCTATTTATACATTTTTGCAAAGCATAACAAATAACAATAGAACAGTGATGTTTTATCTCCGTGGACATACAAGATTTGGCGAGAGGAAGGAGGTGCCCAAAAAGTAATAATATTCAGTTGTGCTGTACAAACGTATTTTTTACATATATATTCATATCATGAGAGGCACATTTCATCCTCAAAATTATAATTGCTATTCAAACAATAAAAACATAACTCAGGACATTAGACACAATACGCTCATAACAATACAGTCTTGTTTAAAATGTATTTGTCTATATTGTCAATGTTCCGCTTCTGAGATTAATTTTCCGATTGCCTTCCAATCTTTTTATTTATATCTTTATGTTTATTTATTGGTAAACCTTTTCTTAGATTTCTGCAAGGTAAATCCACACAGTTAGCTAGACAATCTGAGTTTTCTTTCGCACTTCTAAAACAACTTTTTAACATAAACATGTTCCACCAAAACAAGTTCCTTCCCAAGGCTATTTTGCAGAGGCGTCGTTGCTTCGTATGGTGCTTAATGCCGCCAAAGAGGATTGTTGAAAGAAATGCCAATAAACCACAGCACATTTTTCTCCCATCCCGGAATGCTGTGTTGACTCACCAGAACCTCCTTTGCGGTGGCATGGTGGGGGAAAGTCTTGCAAAGAGAGACTTTAAATGTATTAAATGATTTACTTTCTTTTTTCTGGTTTCGGGTCTTTGGTACACTGAAACAAGCTTTACAACACCATTATCACCTTATAAAGTTGATATGTCTATTGTGTAAACCAGTACATGTATTAGCTTATTTACACATCAAGATAACACAGATTCTTTTGGAATCCATTTTCAAGTCAAGTCAGTCTAAAATCAAAAATTTGTCTCAGGGGGCTTTACAATCTTTAAGGATGTGTGAACACCTGATGAAAGTAAGCCCAAGATTCGCTCTCCTTTTAGCTATGTTTTGATCTCCACCAACTCTTTAGCTGCTAAATGCTTTACTTGATTCACCAGCTAGATGCTAATTTTGTTTGTCTGACATTTGGTGCTGGGGAGGTTGTGTACAGTGGGTTTTTAGATTAGTTTTGCTGTATACAGTCTGCTGTGGCTCAGAGCGTTCAAAGTGAGTCGGCTGTAACACCAAAACAGAGGTAACAAAGACTGACAAGAATTTATATTCATGTTAAAGTCTCAAATACAGGACAACAAATATGTGTTTGATCATGCACAACAAAACATGCAAGAATTAAATCCCCTTTTCAATACCATGCATATAGTGCCAATCCACAAGATATGCCAAAACACACATTTATAAACTACAGTATTCAATGGAAAATAACCTCAAAATGAAATGCACAACGTGGTGTTAACATAAAGCACAGTACGAAAACAAAATACTAATCCTAACACAACATACTTTAACCTATGAAACGCTTGTTTGTTCCTCGGGAGTGTTTAATTTCAAAACACGATCTTCCTAAACTTAACTAGATGTTTATTGCCTAAAATTGTCATCGCCGCACTTCTACAGCCCCTGAAAGGATTGTGTATACTTCTATTTTAGGTATGTAATGGTTTATTGAAGAATTTTTAGGCAGTTAAATCACAATCATATCAAAATAGATATTATTATTTTGTAATCATTTTATCAAGTTTGACCCCAACCTCTTCTAGTTTTTTGCTCAGCAAACACGAGTAAATGATGCAAAGGAGATGGTGCTCACATTGCTTAATGGTAAGTTTCATTATAAATGCTTCCAGATGGAGGTTTTAATAAAAGCAAATTTGTGTGCACTTATTGCAGTGATGAAATATCCTTCATCGAAGCACAAGTTTGAAGTGCCATCTTCTGGCGAAACACGTTTTTGCTGATGTTAGCAAAGATGCTAGTGCTGGGGCGACCTCTAGCTCACCCAGTAAGAGCATGTGTCCCATGAAGATTGAATCCATTGCAAGGGCCCATGGTTGAATCTGACTTGTGGCCCTTTATTGCTTAGATCAACACAGGCGACTCATTGAGGGTAACTATTGTTACAAGAGTACATTAACTGTAAAAAGCTAAAAAAATTAAGGTATTTCTATTGCATTTACTAGAGACCACCGGACATCAGAAAGTAACCATAACTGCCTTCCGGGTAACATCCCACATAATCACCTGGACCCATTCACTTTGGGCGTGTTAAAAACAGAAAAAGGGCATTTTGCTGAAGCATGCGCTAGCCAGTTTTTGAAGTTGCTAGTAAGTGGGACATAACAGACAAGGTCACAGCTATAGCAACAGAAAGCGCTCGCAATATGATTGCCACCGCAAGGAGTCTACCATTTGAGCATTGCCGTGTGTGGCTCATATGATACAAAAGATGACCACCGTTGCTTTACGGTACAGCAGATTTGACAGTGTTTTAGCCAAAGATCGACAAAATAGTTGGACACTTTAGGCACAGTCCTGCACACACAGTAGAGCTGAAAGCTCAGCAAGCCTCTCATAGACTAATAGAGGAGTCCTTCATCCAGGATGTACCAACGCGCAAGAATTCAACTCTTAAAATGATCAGGTAGAATTGCAAAAACCTACTCTTTTACATGATATGCATAAGTTGTCCACATTAGCCATCTTGTTTCTGCTCTGTTGCTAACTACTTCAGACTTCTTCTTAAAAAGTATACATTTATGTCAAAATCTAATCCAATATATTTTTTTTATACAAAAGAGATAAAGAGATGGTGTTGACATGTTATGATTGTGTCAGTAGCAGTTTCCAAAAATATGAACACGTTTAAGTAGCAACTTAAACTTAAGGGAGCTTGAGTGATACTGAAGCATACAGTAGAGCTGAAGGTTTGAAAGTGGGGTCCTCAGGAATGTAGTTGACCTTGTAGTTTCCTGATTTTATTGCTTTTTATAAATATCTGATGATGGTGACGATTATGTGGGACACATTTTGAGCAACCACAAAATAATAGTAAATATTGTTAAAACTCACTGTTTGTAGTTTTGAATACATATTACAATGTACTCTTTCATGTGGTAAAGATAATATTCACTTCAATTATTACTTTTTCTTTTTTTAATCAAGTAGAACTAATTATCCCCTATACAAGGACAACTAATTTTGTAGGCAATGGGCAAGCATTTGGGTCCCTCACGCTTGAAACAGGCGGCAATATATAGTTAAGGTGTGTGGCAAGATTTCTCACAACCCTCTGACTGACTTAAACTCTGCATATGAGACAAGGTCCCTCAAGAAGGCACACTCAGTCCTGGCCGACCCCAGTCACCTCCTGAACAGCTGCTTCATTTTGTTGCCGTCTGGACGCAGATTCAGTCTGCCTAAATGCAAGACAAACAGACACAAAAAACTCTTTTGTCCCTGCTGCTATAGGCTTTTTTAATAAGTCAATGTGAGGTGTGGACTTCCGTGTAGTTTATTTATATATTTATTTTGTTTCTAGATGGCTGTTGGCTGTTGTCCTGTATCACCTGTGTGTTATTTATGTTGCATGCTGCTGCACAACAAATTGCCCCCCGGGGATAATAAAGACTCCTTGAACCTTGAGCATATAATCATTAAATTAATACAAAATTAAAAATAAACCTATACATGAACCTTACATATGTGCAAATGACCCCCTGATTATAACCTTGATGTTATAATGTTATTAATTTCCAACAGAATGTGTGTATATATATATATACTGCATATGTTTGATATTATTGTGTTTAACGTCATATGAAATGCTGTCATAGTATGCCACTTCACAAATGACATGATATACAGTGGGAAATTTAGTATGTACAATGCAAGTCTTCAGTAAGATGAAGATAGATGTCTACATGACAGATGGAAGTGGTTACCAAATGATTAAATACAAACTATAATGGCATTAGCCACAAAATAATTTTACATTTTCAGAATGACTTTGGTGCTGCCTTCCCCATTATATTATTTTTGGTATTATTCTCAGGTTTCAGTAAGATAATGTAACATTTTGGAATAAAAATACAAAAGAGCAGTCCAAAACTGGAGGCCAGAATAGCAAATATCTCCACAGCAACGCTGAACTTCCCAGGAGAGCTGACATACGCTGGGATAAAAGTGATCCATACAGCGCAGAATATCAACATGCTGAAGGTGATAAATTTGGCTTCATTAAAATTATCAGGCAGTTTCCGGGCCAGAAAAGCAAGAATGAAACATAACATGGCCAGAAGTCCTATGTACCCAAGTACAGCCCAAAAACCTACAGCTGAGCCCAGAGCACACTCTAAGATGATTTTGTCTTTGAATTCCTTAAAATTATTAAATGGAAAAGGAGGAGAAATTGTTAACCAGAGGATACATATGACAACTTGTATGAGAGTGAAACCCACAACAGTGAGTTTCTGCTGTGTAGGCCCAAACCATTTCATAACATTACTACCTGGAAGTGTGGCCCTGAAGGCCATTAACACCACTAAAGTTTTCCCCAGAACACAAGAGATACAGAGAACAAACGTGATGCCGAATGCTGTGTGTCGCAGCATGCAGGACCACTCAGAGGGCCGGCCTATGAAGGTCAGAGAACACAGGAAACACAGAGTCAAGGAGAAGAGCAGCAGGAAGCTTAGCTCAGAGTTGTTGGCCCTGACAATAGGAGTTTTCCTGTATCTGAAGAAAATGAATGCCACAACAGCAGTGATGCATGTTCCAAATAAGGATGCTGCAGTGAGCAGCGCTCCCATAATCTCTTCATATGATAGAAACTCTGCCTCCTTCTTTACACAAGCATCTCTTCTCTCATTAGACCAGAACTCAGGGTGGCATCGCACACAAGTGAGGGAATCTGAAAATAAAAATATTAAAGCTGTTATAAGACTTGCTCAGTATCATTTCAATTTTGCATCACATCTTTTCTATGCATACAGGACTGACAATACTGGATAATAAATGGATAACCATATCATAGCTATACGGTATCATCATGATTGCTTTGGATCTTATAGTACAACATAGTGTATAAATAAGTTTTATTTAAATATTTTTAGTTTGTTTTATTTTAATAAGCATTACAGATTATTTCTTAGAAGGTATCATGCTGCATTTTTTAAAATGTCATTTTTTACTACAATTTCAATCACTCTTAATGGATTTATTGCCGTTTTAGAGACAGAGAGATGTCAAACCTTTAGAAAAAGAGATCAAATCTACCTGTATTCTTAGACACCTTTGGGAGGAGGTGAGAAATACTTTAGGCATTTTAGTTATTTTTATTGATCTGACCCTTAAATTATTATTATTATTATTATTTATCAGTCACCATTGCATCATTTGTCTGATTTTAGAAGCATTGATTCATGATGAAATTATAGAGATTTTGTGTTTGCTTTTAACACTACATGCATACTATAGCAGCCCTGCAGGAACTCCCTTAAACCTGTTAAAATCACATTACAGGGCAAAAAACAATTTGAACATGTACAGTTTAAGACTTTTCTTGTCTGTACCTGTATTGTTGCTTATTTCTCCCTCTGCACACCTTAGACAATCATAGCAGCAAACAGGCTTTCCTTTCTGGAGAACCTTGCGAGTTCCTGGAAGACATTTCTCACTGCAAACTGACAAAGGCACCTGCATGAACAAAAAAAAAAATAATAAACAAATGTATGGGCATTATTCCTTTACAAAGTTTTGTCAATCAAAGCTGTACTTTTTGTTTTTGATACATGAAAACTGAACATTAACAAAATCAAACAAACACAATTATCCAATTAGAACATTTCAAATAGACTGTAATCAACAGTTACAGTAATACCATTGTAGCTTACCTGTTGTGTGTTCTGTGCCCAAATTACAGACTTATTTAGCAGATTCAGCTGTTTATCTGCAGGTAGAGATGCATCATAAAGACCAACTGTGACAAAGTCCACAATGCCATGTTCTGTTGGCTGCCAGTTTATAATTTCATACTTTGCTGCTGGGTCTCCATTCTCATTAAAGTAAACATCATCTCCTTCCTTTGTTATGAACTTAATCTTTTTTATGTGCTGTAAAATCTAAGAAGATATGCATCCATATCATTATCTGACCAACATGTTGTAGGCCTATTGGCCCAACAGCAAGAGTCTTACAGCATTTTTTCTTTTTTACTTAAAACAATTTCCCTTTTTAATGAGAGATACTGTTAAAACTACAATTTAAATACTTGGTTTTCAACTCACCGTAAATGGATCTAGCTGCACTTTGTTGTTACAGGTTTTGTTACAGCTGAGAATATTATGAAGTGCATGGGCCACAGCATACACTCCTTTATAGACATTGTAAATTATAGGCATGAGCGACATATCAGTGAAGCTGTTTTGCACTCCAGTCAGATCTTCATGGCCAGTACATTCTCTCTGATTCCCTGCTGAAGATTTGGACTGTTTGAACTTACAGTTAAATAATGTCTCCCAAAACTCTAAAAACATTTCATTAGTAGATGAATTGAGCGGCTTCACATCCAACATGAACTCTTTCATTCCACTGACATTTGCTTTAGGGATGGACAAGCCTATCGCACCATCCAGAATGTGATGCCTATCCATGGCTGCAATTTGGGAATCAGAGATCCAACCCTCACTGCCTACCCACTGGTACCCAGTCAGGTTGTGGCTGAAAAACTCTTGAATTAACATCCATATCCACGTGGGTGAGGAAAGCGACAATTACCTTGGAAGTGGAATCCTTGATAATGTCAATTATCATTTGTATTTTCTCTGGTGGATCCGTTCTAAAGAAAGCTACAGAGTACTCTAGACAGATGCCCAGATGCTGGGCGGTTTCTGTGAATATGGCCATGCCATTGTTGCCATATTCATCATTTGTTCTAATAGCTCCAACCCAAGTCCAACCAAAGTACTTGACCAATTGGGCCAAAGCTCTACTCTGGTAATAGTCACTGGGTATTGTTCTGAAAAAGGATGGGTACTTAGTTTTATCACTCAGACAAGCACAAGTAGCAAAGTGGCTGATCTAAAAGGAAAAAAAGGAAAAATACCCTAAGATAAAGATGCAAAATATGAAACGATTTTAAAACCTTATTTTGCAATAACCAGCTGAAACTATTAATTCCAATTCCATTCTTACCCACCATTGGGATATGAAAGCGTCCGATTACAGTAGCTACAGCCATGCAAGGAGAGGAAGAGCTTTCTCCCATAATGGCCTGCACTTGTGCAGGTCTGGTACATGGTGCCTTGGTGAGTGTAGATAATATCTCATTACCATTAGCCAAGGCCAGTGCAACCCTCACACTTCTGGCAATGGAGCCACAGACATCATAGATCTTATAGCCCAGAGAGATACCAGGCAGTAGGTCTGTGCTGTTATTAATCTCCTCTATGGCAAAGAGCATAGCCTGGGCAAACTGGAAATCTCTGAAATTTAAACTTGATGCAGACAGTAAAAAATAGTTGGAATTTGCTCATGAAATAGAAACAACAATAGCATAGTAAATTAAACTATTTATTTAATAGCTACAACAGAGATTTTTAAGGAATATTATTAATATTGTTTTTATCATTCATACATTTTACATCTACATTCATACAATATACTTTACCTGGTGCATTCCAATGGCAATGGTTTTTGTGTGTAATTGTCCTGTCTGTCTTTCCAGCTGGTGTGGAAAGAGAATATTCCCCCCAACATAATGTCCCCATTCTTAGATAGCTGGGGGTTCTCAGGATCCACTCTCAGCCTGCACACCAGCTCCTCAGCCTGAGAGAAAGATGCCACCAGCAACAGCTGTAAGAGTGCACAACCCTGCTCTGGCCACATCTGTGTGGATGGCATACTGTCTCGAGCTACACCTTTGGGTGGCAACACATGTACCATAATGTAAATCTTGCACTGGTATTTGTACATTTTGAAGCAGCATGGCAACCAATAATAGAACAGTGATGTTTTATCTACGTAGAATTGCAAGGTGTTGCGAGATGTAGGAGGTGCCCAGACAACAAAAAGGTCTTGGGTTTAAGCAAACACAGCAGGTATGAAAGCTTTCTCCAGCCTGTCAGGGGCTCTGTTGGTCCTTGTGTGTTTCTTTATTTTTTCCCTCTCTTGTTCTGGCCATGTCTCTGCTTATTAAAACAAAGCTATTAAAAATCCAATCTTGGGGATGCCTGGGTTAACTCACCCGGTTTGGGGTTGTCACATGTACAAAGTCTCAGTCCTCACCGCAGCAGTTGCGATTTTGATTTCAACCTGCAGCCCTTTGCTGCATTTCATTCCCTCTAACTTTCTAAAGCTGTCCTGTCAAATAAAGGCCTAACATTTCCAAAATAATCTTAAAAAAAAAAGATTTCTAATCTTGAACCTTACCCCACCAAAATTACAGACCTAAATTCCAATTTGCTTTTAATTTAATCACCCTCACCACACCTGTGTGTACCTCTTGCTTGCCCCATTCCTGTTCATCCATGTATTCTCAGTTCCTTCTATTTGGGCTTGCTATGCCAGTAGGCTTTTGTATCTGAATTTGGTCAATAAATCACTGAAGTCTTCTTGTCTGCCTGGGCTATAGCATTTGGGTCCTTCCCTTGTTGCTTAAAAAGGAAATCTGGCCAAACATGGACTTAGCAGTCACTAGCTCTGCCTTCCATTTTCTTGGCATGAGGTTGGAATTACCAAGGAACTTTTCATAAATAAAGGCCAAGGCTTTTTAAAGTCCCTCACTCAGTGTGTTTACACGCACAGCAGTAAGCGGGTTATGCCAGTTCTCCCTGTATACAATGGGAGGAATGACAGAGTAACTCTACCTCTGGTACAGTAGGTGGCGATCTGCCAATGCACAACTGGCTTTTTCTGCCGGTTGCCCCATGTCAACATTATAACAATCGGCCTCTTAATTAGTAATATTTAACAACTTGATGTGTCATTAACACACTCTTGTCACGCTGTAGGAACACAGTGTCCTTGCCAGACCACTGACAACGTTTTTGGCAAATTATATCAGTACCGTTAATCAGTGTTGGGTGGAAATAGCAAGCTTACTTTGTTAGATAACTAGCTAATATTAACGTTAGCCAGCGGCCGCAGCTGGGCCTGCTTGGTCTCTACACTTTTTTCCAGAGACACAACATTGACAGCCGCAAAGATGTTTAGCCATCTCCTAATGTCCGCTGCTGCCTGTCCTAAAACAGGCCGCAGGCTCCATGCAACCGATGGCCCGCTAATTAGGGCATCACCGTTTTGTTGTATGGTATCATAGCAAATACTACAGCTCACAGCATTGATTGATTATTTCTGGTTCAAAAATCAACCCCAGGGGAGTGGGGAGGAGCAGTTGAAGCATGTGCAGATGGTTACACCGATCATAGCCCGTTAATGTTGTATACATGGAGCGATAACCGTTAATTTGGTGACATCAAATGGAGCTCTGTATCTGGTGTCAGGTGACCAGCCGGCGGTCGCCTATTTTTGTAAGATGTCATATGTTTCGTGCACATAAATGTTTGTCTGATATTGTACGAAACTTTTCATGATAAGGCGTTGGTTAATGTTATTACTTTTATGGGGGCTTATATTACATATATACTATATATATATATATATATATATATATATATATATATATATATATATATATATATATATATCAGATCCAAGTTTTCTGCTCTAGTCCATGTATGTCTTGTTCCAGTAGCCCATTTCTCATCAGCAGAAACCCGAAAGTTGAGGACAAGGAAGATGAAGAACCGTCATGGAGGGACAAGCCGCTGCACGGCGTGTACCACAGACAAATAGAAGAAGTGGCTGATATCAAGAAATCCTACCAGTGGCTGGAAAAGGCTGGACTGAAGGACAGCACAGAGGCACTAATCATGGCAGCACAAGAACAGGCACTCAGTACAAGATCAATAGAGGGTGGGGTCTACCACACCAGGCAGGACCCCAGGTGCAGACTGTGCAAGGATGCCCCTGAGACAGTACAGCACATAACAGCAGGGTGTAAGATGCAGGCAGGAAGTGCGTACATGGAACGCCATAACCAGGTAGCTGTCATAGTGTACAGGAACATCTGCCACGAGTATGGGCTGGAAGTCCCAAGGTCAAAATGGAAGACACCTCCTAAGGTAGTCCAGAATGACCGAGCTAAGATCCTGTGGGACTTACAGATCCAGACTGACAAACTGGTGATGGCTAACCAATCAGACATCATGTTGACCGACAAACAGCAGAAGAAGGCATTAGTGATAGATGTGGCAATCCCAAGCGACAGCAACATCAAGAAGAAGGAACGTGAGAAGCTTGAGAAATACCAAGGGCTGAAAGAGGAGCTAGAGAAGATGTGGAAAGTAAGAGCAACAGTGGTGCAAGTGGTAAGTCGGAGCACTGGGGGCTGTGACCCCCAAACTGGGAGAGTGGCTCCAGCAGATTCTAGGTAAAACATCAGAGGTCTCTGTCCAGAAGAGTGCAGTCCTAGGAAGAGCTAAGATCCTGCGCAGAACCCTCAAACTCCCAGGCCTCTGGTAGAGGACCCGAGCTTGAGGATGACACATACCACCCCACAAGGGGTGAGAGGGGGATTTTTTAATTATTTATATATATATATATAATTCAGTCAGGAACACTCTCATCATAGATTTAACCATTTATTGCAATAAATGGAAATACAGTTATACTTGGCGCTTATTGCTCTGCTCTTGATAATGCTCTTTTGACCAGATTGTGAATTGGTCACGTAATTTAATCTATTGATTTGTGTACATGGACAAGTTTATCTAATTTTTTTGTGACAGTCAGCACATTTTTTTAAACTAATGTATTTCAATGGGAAGCTTCTTTTGTGTTCACAGCACGATTCTTTCTACCAGTTGGGTGGCAGCACTGAAGCTGTATGGCTTTGCTATTATTGATATTTTAAGCCCCATAATTGCTGTTTTACTCGACATTTATCCACAAGATTTTATCATGGATCATTTCTTGCACAAATCAATCGATTAAATAACCTAACCATTTTACGAACTGCCGTAAGACTGGGGTGTGTATGTATGTATACAGTGGGTACGGAAAGTATTCAGACCCCTTTAAATTTTTCACTCTTTGTTTCATTGCAGCCTTTTTCCAAAAATCAAAAAAGTTCATTTTATTTCTCAGTTTACACTCAGCAACCCATCTTGACAGAAAAAACAGAAATTTAGAAATTTTTTGCATATTTATTAAAAAACAAAAACTGAAATATCACATGGTCATATGTATTCAGACCCTTTTGCCGTGATTGTAACTCAGGTGCTGTCTATTTCTTCTGATCATCCTTGAGATGGTTCTACACCTTCATTGGAGTCCAGCTGTGTTTGATTATACTGATTGGACTTGATTTAAAGCCACACACCTGTCTATATAAGACCTTACAGCTCACAGTTGTCAGAGCAAATGACAATCATGAGGTCAAAGGAACTGAAGAGCAAGACAGAATTTAAGGCACAGATCTGGTCAAGGTTTTTCTGCTGCACAAGGTTCCTAAGAGCACAGTTTAATTTGGAAGACGTTTGGGAACCAGAACCCTTCCTAGAGCTGGCCGTCCGGCCAAACTGAGCTATCAGAAGAGCCTGGTGAGAGAGGCAAAGAAGAACCCAATGGTCACTTGGCTAAGCTCCAGAGATGCAGTCGGGAGATGGGAGAAAGTTGTAGTAAGTCAACCATCACTGCAGCAATCCACCAGTCGGGGCTTTATGGCAGAGTGGCCCGACCAGTGCAAGACACATGAAAGCCCGCATGGAGTTTGCTAAAAACACCTGAAGGACTCCAAGATGGTGATAAATAAAATCCTCTGGTCTGATGAGACCAAGATAGAACTTTTTGGCCTTAATTCTAAGCGGTATTTTAACTGCTCCCCAATACAGTCTTGTGAAGCATGGTGGTGGCAGCATCATGCTGTGGGGGGTTTTTTCAGCTGCAGGGACAGGACGACTGGTTGCAATCGAGGGAAAGATGAATGCGGCATATCCTGGACGAAAACCTTTTCCAGAGTGCTTTCAGACTGGGCCGAAGGTTTACCTTCCAACAAGACAATGACCCTAAGCACACCGCTAAAATAACGAAGGAGTGGCTTCACAACAACTCTGTGGTTGTTCTTGAATGGCCCAGCCAGAGCCCTGACTTAAACCCAATTGAGCATCTCTGAGAGACCTGAAAATGACTGTCCACCAACGTTTACCATCCAACCTGACAGAACTGGAGAGGATCTGCAAGGAGGAATGGCAGAGGATACCCAAATCCAGATGTGAGAAACTTGTTGCATCTTTCCCAAAAACGACTCATGGCTGTATTAGATCAAAAGGGTGCTTCTACTAAATACTGAACAAAGGGTCTGAATACTTATGACCATGTGATATTTCAGTTTTTGTTTTTTAATAAATATGCAAAAATTTCTAAATTTCTGTTTTTTTCTGTCAAGATGGGTTGCTGAGTACATTATGATAAAATGAACTATTTTTGAAAAAGGCTGAAATGAAACAAAGATAAAAATTTAAAGGGGTCTGAATATTTCCATATATATATATATATATATATATATATATATATATATATATATGATATGATTGTGTTTTACATTAATATGTCCCCTTCACAAACAACATGAAATACATTGGGAAAGTTAGTACCTACATTACAAGAAGATAGTTGTCTATAAGACAGTCTGAAGTGGTTACCAAATGATTAAGTAAAAACTTAATGGCATTTGCCACAATATTATTTTAAGTTTTCAGAATGACTTTGGTGCTGCCTTCCCCATTATATTATTTTTTGTATTTTTCTCAGGTTTCAGTAATATAATGTAACATTTTGGAATAAAAATACAAAAGAGCAGTCCAAAACTGGAGGCCAGAATAGCAAATATCTCCACAGCAACGCTTAACTTCCCAGGAGAGCTGACATACGCTGGGATAAAAGTGATCCATACAGCGCAGAATATCAGCATGCTGAAGGTGATAAATTTGGCTTCATTAAAGTTATCAGGCAGTTTCCGGGCCAGAAAAGCAAGAATGAAACATAACATGGCCAGAAGTCCTATGTACCCAAGTACAGCCCAAAAGCCTACAGCTGAGCCCAGAGCACACTCTAAGATGATTTTGTCCTTGGATTCCTTAACATTCTTAAATGGAAAAGGAGGAGAAATTGTTAACCAGAGGATACATATGATAACTTGTATTAGAGTGAAACCCACAACAGTGAGTTTCTGCTGTGCAGGCCCAAAAAAATTCATGACATTACTACCTGGAAGTCTGGCTTTGAAGGCCATTAACACCACTAAAGTTTTCCCTAGAACACAAGAGATACAGAGAACAAAGGTGATGCCGAATGCTGTGTGTCGCAGCATGCAGGACCACTCAGAGGGCCGGCCTATGAAGGTCAGAGAACACAGGAAACACAGAGTCAAGGAGGAGAGCAGCAGGAAGCTTAGCTCAGAGTTGTTGGCCCTGACAATAGGAGTTTTCCTGTATCTGAAGAAAATGAATGCCACAACAGCAGTGAAGCATGTTCCAAATAAGGATGCTGCAGTGAGCAGCGCTCCCATAATCTCTTCATATGATAGAAACTCTGCCTCCTTCTTCACACAAGCATCTCTTCTCTCATTTGACCAGAACTCAGGGTGGCATCGCACACAGGTGATGGAATCTGAAAATATAATATTAAAGCAGTTATTAGACCTACTACATTTGTATTTTGTTTTGTTTCAATCTTATATCTTTTCTGTGCATACACGACTGACAATACATGATTACCAGATTAAAATTGGACAACCATATCATAGCTACATAGTATCATCATAAATGATCTTGTTCTTATAAGTACAACATACAGTACAAATAGCTATTCTTCATTAATTTCTGTTTTTCAATTTTTTATTTTAATAAGCAGTATTTCTTAGTTGGTATAATGCTGTTTTTCAACTGTCAATTTTCAGTACTGTAGCACAAATATAGTTTACTTCACTCAGTTTTAGGGAGAGTTATCAAACCCTGAGAAGTTGAGATCCATGCTGAGGATATACTATTGGCCTTTGTGTTATTTTTAGTGATCTGACCAATGACCATTTTCTTACTCTATGTATCAGTATTTTTTCTGATTTAAGGATGATTTCTCAAAAACAATTTGAAAATTTTAAGACTTTTGTTGTCTGTACCAGTAATGTTGCTTATTTCTCCCTCTGCACACCTTAGACAGTCATAGCAGCAGACAGGCTTTCCTTTCTGGAGAACCTTGCGAGTTCCTGGAAGACATTTCTCACTGCAAACTGACATAGGCACCTGCATGAAAAAAAAGAACTATGAAAAATAAATGTATGGGGTTCACTCTATCAACCATTTTTGGATTTGTCATGCATGAAAACTAAACATTATCATACAATAACACATACAATAATAGAGTGTACCTAACAGTTAAAGTGATCACATAGTAGCTTACCTGTTGTGAGTTCTTTGCCCAAATTACATACTTATTATGTAGATTTAGCTGTTTGTCTGCAGCTAGAGATGCATCATAAAGACCAACTGTGACAAAGTCCACAATGCCATGTTCTGTTGGCTGCCAGTTTATAATTTCATACTTAGCTGCTGGGTCTCCATTCTCATTAAAGTAAACATCATCTCCTTCCTTTGTTATGAACTTAATCTTTTTTATGTGCTGTAAAATCTAAGAAGATATGGATACATATATGTCATTATCTGACAACGTTGTTGCCTATTGGCTCAACAGCAGCCTGACAGCAATTGTTATGTTTTATTAAATTTAAACAATTCTCCTTGTGACATTCTGTTAAACTATAATTCAAGTCTTTGGTTTTCAACTCACCGTAAATGGATCTAGCTGCACCTTGTTGTTACAGGTTTTGTTACAGCTGAGGATATTATGAAGTGCATGGGCCACAGCATACACTCCTTTATAGACATTGTTAAAGATAGGCATGAGCGACATGTCAGTGAAGCTGTTTTGCACTCCAGTCAGATCTTCATGGCCAGTACATTCTTTTTGATTCCTTGCTGAAGATTTTGACTGTTTGAACTTACAGTTAAATAATGTCTCCCAAAACTCTGGAAACATTTCATTACTAGATGAATTAAGCTGCTTCACATCCAACATGAACTCTCTCATTCCACTGACATGGGCTTTGGGGATGGACAGGCCTATGGCACCATCCAGAATGTGATGTCTATCCATGGCTGCAGTTTGGGAATCAAATATCCAGCCTTCACTGCCTACCCACTGGTACCCAGTCAGGTTGTGGTAAGACAACTTTTGAATTAGCAGATCAATATCCATGAGGGAGAGGAAAGCGACAATGACCATTGAAGTAGAAGCCTTGATAATGTCAATTATCTTTTGTATTTTCTCTGGTGGATCTGTTCTAAAGAAAGCTACAGAGTACTCTAGACAGATGCCCAGATGCTGGGCAGTTTCTGTGAAAGTGGCCATGCCATTGTTGCCATAATCATCATTTGATCTAATAGCTCCAACCCAAGTCCAACCAAAGTGCTTGACCAACTGGGCCAGGGCTCTACTCTGGTAATAGTCACTGGGTATTGTCCTGAGGAAGGATGGGTACTTGGTTTTATCACTCAGACAAGCACAAGTAGCAAAGTGGCTGATCTAAAAGAAAAGAAGAAAAATTACCCTAAGATTATGATGCAAAATATGAAATGATTTTAAAACCTTATTTTGCTATAACCAGCTGAAACTATTAATTCCACTTGCATTCTTACCCACCATTGGGATATGAAAGGGTCCAATGACAGTAGCTATAGCCATGCAAGGAGATGAAGATGTTTCTCCCATAATGGCCTGCACTTGTGCAGGTCTGGTACATGGTGCCTCGGTGGGTGCAGATAATATCTCATTACCATTAGCCAAGGCCAGTGCAACCCTCACACTTCTGGCAGTGGAGCCACATGCATCATAAATCTTATAGCCCAGAGAGATACCAGGCAGTAGGTCTGTGCTGTTATTAATCTCCTCTATGGCAAAGAGCATAGCCTGGGCAAACTGGAAATCTCTGAAATTTAAACTTGATGCAGACAGTAAAAAATTGTTGGAATTTTCTCATGAAATAGAAACAATAGCATAGTAAATTAAACTATTTATTTAATAGCTACAAAACAATGAATATTAATTCTTATTTAATAAGTTTGAATTGATTATTTATACAGTTTAAACCTAATTTCTACGGTATTATTTACCTGGTGCATTCCAGTGGCAATGGTTTTTGCGTGTAGTTGTCCTGTCTGTCTTTCCAGCTGGTGTGGAAAGAGAATATTCCCCCCAACATAATGTCCCCATTCTTAGATAGCTGGGGGTTCTCAGGATCCACTCTCAGCCTGCACACCAGCTCCTCAGCCTGAGAGAAAGATGCCACCAGCAACAGCTGTAAGAGTGCCCAACCCTGCTCTGGCCACATCTGTGTGGACGTCATATTGTCTAGAGCTGAAACATTGGGTGGCAACACGTGTACTGTAATCTAACTCCAAAACTTGCACTGGTATTTGTACATTTTGAAGCAACATGGGACATATTACAAGGTGTTGCAAGATGAAGGATATGCCCAGATAGCAAAAGGGTTTGGGGTTAAAGCAAACACAGCAGGTATGAAAGCTTCCTCCATTTTATTTTTATTTATTTATTATCGCCATATTACTACTTATTAAAAACAACTATTAAAAATCTAATCTTGGGGGCGCCTGGATAGCTGAACTAGTTGAGTGTCATCACATGTCCATAGTCCTTTCCACTGTCCTTTTCTAGTCTTGAACCTTCTCTCCACCAAAATGACAGGCCTGTTTCCAAGTTGGCTTTAATAGCCAAAGCCATAGGCTCCAATGATATCTTTATTGCATTGTTATACACTAGAGTGTTCTGTTTTGGTACTGTTGGATCTTAGGCAGCCTTTGACTTACTGAGCTAGATTCTGGCACAAAAGAATCGCACGGTCACATAACACACAAAAATCCCAAAAAAAAAAATGTCATGCTTCAAATGAATGTGTTTATGTCAAATCAGCAACAGACTGAACCAATCAGCTCCCGCTGAGGAGCTCCTGACAGCTATGGGCATGATAAAGGAGTGTGGCCGCCGCGACCATTCATTCAAAGCAATAATGGCAGAAATGATAAACAGATGGTGCATCCATTTACCTGCCTGGTAATTTTTGAAAACACCTGCCCTTTTCTATACATTTTCCAATGACTTCTTTTCAGTTAATTCTTTGATAAAAAACCATCTGGTGTGTTAGGTGAGCTTTTGACACTTTGGACCATATAATTGTAATCAACAAAGTTAAGCAGTGGGCCTGAATCTCTTGGTCAGCCCTGCAGTGGTTCTCCTTTTATTTTTCTGATTAACGTTTGTCAATTGCTTTTGGCAACTATTCATTCTCATCTGATCTAATCTGATGAGATTAGATCAGATGATTTTTTTGGTGTTCTTGGTCATATTCTGTTTGCCTATTACATGCCTCCCCTTAAACACACAATAGGTCTGTTTTAAAAGGTATATACTATCACTGCTTTGCAGAGAATATATTATATATTTAATTTAAGCCTTTAAAATGTAGCAACATTGCCCATACATTGCCCTTCTCCATCCATTCTCAAGATGCATTCAGACTCTACCACATGTCTCAGTCACCTGACTCTTATTTATACCTGCTCGCCTGTCTCCACTTTCCCTTATCAGCCCTCCAATACATATCTGGACCAATGCCTCACTTTCCAGCCATTTGTACCTGAACCTTTACCTGTCCCTGTTCTTGAAACGGTATCTGTCATCGCTACCAAGTGCCGCTGATTTCAAACAGAGCTAAGTAGCCGGTGTCTCGTGCAGCAGGCGGTCCCCTATTTCCATAAGAAATCACACATATAGGTGTCTGTCCAATATCGGACAAACCCATTCATGAGAAGGCATTGTGTACTGTTACTTTAATCATTTTTCAAATTAGCTGAGGTTCTCCACAATCTTCCATGCACCCCCTGGCAATGCAGTAGTACCCCACAAGGTATTAGTCCCCTTGGTAAGAATCGCTTTTCTTCAGACAATAAACATGCAACTTTGTGGCAACCATTTGGTAAAGGCCCTTCCTTCTTTCAAAATGACAGTGTTGCCCTGCATGAAGCAAGGTCCATTGAAATTGGCGGTTAGTATGGAAGAATCTGACTTACCTGCACGGAGCCTCAACCCCATTAGAAAACCTTGGTTTAAATATTTAATTTGGTTGAATAGTAACACAGACTGTGTGGCCAGACCACCCAACATCAGTGCCCAACTTTTCTAATAAAAATGTGGTTGAATGGGAGAAAATCCCTGCAGCAAATATATCATGTGGATAGTCTTCACAAAACACTGTTGTAGCTGCATATTATGCCCACGGTTTTGGAATAATAGGTTCAGTAGTGATACATGGGTGTAATGTTTGGGTAACCATGTCGTTTTGCCCATCAGATAGATAGATAGATAGATAGATAGATAGATAGATAGATAGATAGATAGATAGATAGATAGATAGATAGATAGATAACATCAATGTGCTAATACACTGTTCAATAGAAAACCAGAACATGGGGAGAACAGGCAAAGGCCGGAATACCATATTTTTCATCTGTTATTCATTGTAAAGTAATTGGCAAAACTAAACTTTGTGGTCTATTTTAGACTGGTTGTCCTGTCAACCATTTAGCACATCACATTAAGTGTTGGATACCCTTCCCATATTTTAAAAACAAAGGCATAAAAACTGGTATTCAATGTCTTTCTTTATTTAATTCAATATTAAAGTTTGTTAAGTTTAAAAGGTATCATCATGGCCAAATGCTCCAGGGCACAGTTTTGACAAAGCCTTCAAGTTCTCCAGTTGAGATCTTAAGGGGGTCATGATGCAACAGAGGGAAGTTTCCAGTGTGAGCTGAGAAGACAGGTGTGGAGGCACGTTGGAGACACGGAACTCTAGAGGGAGTTTGTTAGCTTGTTAGACCGCTTGTGAGTGGGAAGAGCCTGAGGCACTAGCACTTCACCACATGTGTTCCTACTAAATCAGCTCCCAAAAGACATATCCTCTGGAGAAAAGTGTTTCATAAACTAACAAGCATCTAGCACACAAACAGCAATTTCTTTTTAATTAAAGAGGATCCTAAGAGGCACATCAGCTGACTAATAAACATCTCTTTGACTGAAAAATATCAATAACACCAAATTAAATATCATATGGTCCAATGCCGTGCTTAATCAGGTGTGTTGAATTGTTTATTTTAATCAGTTGTCAAAAGTGTAAATTTAATTTCCTTATCCAAATGCAGAGTTAATTTGACCCTACATGTCACAATGTGACATGTAGGGTCAAATTATAGAAAATGAAATGTGAATGTGCAAAATGATTTAACGGTAATTCATTGATAAGGATTACTATTGTGTAAACACACATATATTGCTTCTATTATTTTCACAGTTAATCTTTATGGCTTGTAAAGATATATTTGGAAAAAAAGGGAAGAAAATGACAGAATGAAGAAAGAATCAGTAAGATGTTTAAGTTGTCTGGTCACAGTTTAGAATTGTATCATATATCAAATGTCCATTCACTGCCAATTGCATTGACAAAGGTGTTAAAGGGGTAATAAATGTCATGGAGCACAACCTTTAAACCCATCTTGTACGATGTAAAGCAGATATTTCACAACAAAAGCATAATTATTTTTATGAGTGGACGTCTATACTCCTCCCAACCTGTATGACCTGTCCAACACAGTTAAAGATATAAATATACTGGTACATGTATTCAAATGAGCCTAACTACTCCTTGCTGGGAGAAGCATTTCAATAACTGTTTGTATATACTGTGCATACTGTATATATAAGCATGCATACCATTGTGCATCATGACAAAGACATGTATATTAAATACATTCAAAACCTGCCTTTAAAGTGGTCATGTGTAACTTTCCGTTTGTGTTGATTTTAGCGGTCCCTTGTTTTTACCACACTTGCTGTAGTAAAGGTCTTTTCTTTACGGTGCTGTATTACCCTCTGTATTACTTAATTAGCTTTACTGGGAGGTCATGTAGATGAATGTTTGCAGTGAATGTTTTGCTGAGAGAATACCTTACAGATGCATCGATGCAAGTGTACGATATACGATAACTTGGATGTATTGTCAGCTAAAGTGGTTAACGATATTACTGTCACTATGTCTCTAGCCAAAGCCTTAAGATTTCATTGTAGCAACCAACGTAATAATAATAACTTTGATTAATATAGCACATTTCATGAAACCCAAGGACACTTTCCACAAGTACAGGAGGACAAGGGAAAAAAAAATATTAAGTGATTGCACAATTATGAACTAAAAGAAATAACACATCTGCGCTAAATGGAAGTGGGACGTAATTTAATGCTGATTGCAAAAGTAATTTTGTGAATGAAATAGACATATTACATACTTGAGGGCCATTTCCGGTGCAGTTTTGAATCATTTACAATCTCATACCAGTCTCCATCTGTTAAAAACCCGACCAAAATTGTACTTGTAACGCACGTTGTCTTTCACTGTCCCTTTTAGCTTTGAGGTTTTCTCCATTTACAGGTATTTTTTTCTGTGATGGCCCTGCCCCAGTTTTAGCCATAACTAAAGAAGAAAACGTTTAAATTAAAAGTAAAATACAATGAGACCAATATAAATCTCCCGCTACCTTTTTTCCGGCATACTCACTAACACAGCCTTTTCCGGAGTTTCGCCAAAAACTGTGACCCATAAGATTGCGTGCTCTGTAGCCCTGTCTACCTGCCTAAAATTATTTTGTCACTTCACTGGAAATTCGGACCCAGAAAAAGGCATTACTAAAAACTAGATTAAAAATGTATCTTGTTTGCTGTCACAGGTTAATCATGATCAGAATGGGGTGAGGGGGTCCCTTCTCAGGGGAATCCAATCTCTGTATGACCAAAGCGAGAGCTGTGTCAGGGTACTCGGCAGTAAGTCAGACTCGTTCCAGTGAGGGTTGGCCTCCGCCAGGGCTGCTCTTTGTCACCAATCCTATTTGTAGTATTTATGGACGGGACATTGAGGCGTAGTCGGGGTGTGGAGGGGTTGCAATTTGGTGGGCTCTCATCATTGTAGATGATGTGGTCCTGATGGCATCATTGGCCTGTGACCTTCAGCACTCACTGGATCGGTTTGCAGCCGAGGTATATGTTTTCATAAGATATATTTTTTCGTAAACAAAATAATTAAACCCCTTCTACTGTTTAAGGTCATATAGTAGGCTACATTATCATGGCTTTAATCCTGTTTTCAAGCCTGTGGCATCTAGTGGAGGAATTATGCAAATACATTACTTAAGAAATGTAGATGAACCACCAAAAAATACACTGTTACAAGTTAAAGTCTGTCATCTACTATTTTATTTATAATAATGATGACAGACAGAAGCTTTAAATATACTTAGAGCATCCAATAGTAAGGGCGTTTTCGCAACTAGTTTGTTTGCTTTGGTCCGACTCAATTGATGAGTTTAAAATTTTGGAGTGGTTTCCCCTTGGTTCGGTTTCGTTTCTCACCTGGAAAAATCCAAGCTTACCAAAATGCGCCATTTCAAACCGCGCCAAAACATTCACTCATCTAATTGGTCAGATGTGTCTGGAACAGAGCAAGGAAGTAAATACAGGAATAATGTCCTGTGTACTAGGCTAGTGCATATAGTCTTGCATCTCCACCAGCTCTTTTTATTTAAATAATTATACAATGTCACCTTGCACAATGTCACCTAGCACAATGTCATGCTAGCATAGCAGATCTGTCTGATGTGAGTGACGTGAAAGAAACACTGCAAATCAGATCTGACTACAGGAGCCATTTATCTCAGAGTTGTGGAGTAAACATATAGTTGTTTGTGTGTTTCGAGGTCCAATCACTTTCTCACCACAAACAGACCTCTCCAGAATTAGATTGAAAGCGTACCAAGACCACCTCATCAAGGAGGTCTCGGTACGCTTGTTTGGTCCATTTTTGGTGGGCATGCAAGTGCGGCTGGTGCGTTCCCACCTGCCCAAACGAACCAGACCAAGGGGAAAAACAAACTCTAGTGTGATTCAACCAAACAAAATAAGGCAGGTGTGCCATAGCACTATTATGTCACACAATAACTTGATTCCAAGACCCAATCAAGACTGTCCGGTATCACTGATTGGTTAGTACAGTTAGAGGCTAACCCTGCCGTCAACTAAGATTATAAAATGTTGCATGACTGGGTAGATTTTCGCCACCAACATTTGGGAGTGGAAAATGTCAGTGATAGCAGGGCAGATTTTCATGGGGCTCCTGTTGGCATTTGGAGCAGTGGATGGAGCAGTGGATGAGGCAGCGGAGAGGGAACCTCCTTTGTGTCATATCCTGGGGAGTCTAGAGTTACCTCTGCTGTCGAAAGAAGGAGACGTTATGATCGGGGGAGCCTTTTCCATTCACAGCAAAATAACAGAGCCTACACTTTCCTTTACAGAGAAACCAAAACGTCTCACATGTTCAAGGTAATTTCAAGATTTGTAGAAAATATTTTCCAATGAGTTCTGTCACAGTGAATACAAGTTTCTATTTTTTTTATCTTCCTCTCTTGTCTCAGTGTCAACCTCAGGGAGTTTCGATTTGCCCAGACCATGATCTTTGCAATTGAGGAAATAAACAAAAGTGAATTTCTTCTTCCCAATGTTTCGATCGGATATCGTATTTATGACAACTGTGGCTCAACATTATCCTCAATGCGTGCGGTGATGGCCCTGATGAATGGTGATAAGTGGACTGTAGGAAAGAGCTGTTCTAGTCAATCAGCTGTTCATGCTATTATCGGGGAGTCTGAATCCTCCTCAACCATTGTGCTTTCCCGCACTACTGGACCATTTAAAATACCAGTGGTAAGATCGATGTCTGTGTGTATCAATGTGTGTTACATGCAAACTTTTCTTATTCTTTCTCTCTCTTTGTGTATTCTCAGATAAGTCATTCAGCAACGTGTGAATGTTTGAGCAACAGAAATGAGTATCCCTCTTTCTTTCGAACCATTGCCAGCGACCTCCACCAAAGCAGAGCCCTTGCCCAGCTGGTCAAGCACTTTGGCTGGACCTGGGTCGGGGCAGTCAACAGCGACAGTGAATATGGCAACAATGGCATGGCCATCTTCCTTGCTGCAGCCCAGGAAGAAGGAGTGTGTGTGGCATATACAGAGAAATTTCACAGGGAAGAACCAGAAAAACTCTTGAAAGTGGTAGAAGTGATCCGAAAGAGCACTGCCCGGGTCATTGTTGGTTTCTTGGCCCATGTAGAGATGAACAACCTTCTAGAGCAGTTGAGTCTGCACAACATCACAGGTCTGCAGTTCGTTGGTGTGGAGGCCTGGATCACTGCTGACAGCCTTGTGACTCCTACCAGCTTTAGTGTGCTGGGAGGTTCACTGGGTTTTGCTGTGCAAAAGGCCAATATCAGTGGTCTGGATGGTTTTTTAATTAAAGATTTCTGGGAGACAGAGTTTAAGTGCAAGGAGACAAATGGGTCCACCATGACAGAAACACAACAATGCAAAGACAAAAACGATCTAATTGACCTCATCAATTATGATGATGATGTGGCAGAGCTGAGATACTCCAGTAACATCTACAAAGCTGTCTATGCTGTGGCCCATTCTCTGCATATCATTCTAAAGTGTTTCAATAGTCAGGGTTGTGACCACACTGTAAAGATTACTCCCTGGCAGGTAAAAAGAACAGATTACTAAACTGTTTATTTCTTAACTCTGGTCATTTCTATATTGACATATTGTCTTACTGCTTTTTAGGTAGTGGAGTGTTTGAAGCAGGTGAATTTTACCATTAAGAACGGGGACCAGGTGTGGTTTGATAGCACTGGAGCAGCTGTTGCTCGGTATGAAGTGGTGAACTGGCAGCGTGGATCAGATGACTCAATCCAGTTTAAACCTGTCGGCTACTATGACGCCTCCCTACCTCCTGGACAGAAGTTTGTCCTCGAGACCGAAGCCATAATTTGGCCTGGAGAGAAGACAGAGGCAAATATCATAATTCACAGTAAAACATTGATGCAATGCAGGAATTTGACAGAGAGTTTGACAATATTTCATCTTGAATGATTATTGAAAACATAATAAATGTTATCTTTTTTAATTCAAAGTTGCCTGTGTCAGTGTGCAGTGAGAGCTGTCATCCTGGAACGCATAAAGTCCTTCAGAAAGGAAAGCCAGTCTGCTGCTATGACTGTATACCATGTGCAGAGGGAGAAATCAGCAACAGCACAGGTATATGTACTGCTGACCTTAACTATGACAAATTGCGTACATTGTTTACTTTCCACACTCTGTGTTTCATGTTAAAATCCACTATTGTAAAGTCTCTTATCTACGTTTTTAGGATGTAAGTGATAAAATTACAATACTATTGACGATATTTCTATTACAGATTCTAATGACTGCAAAAAGTGCCCTGAGGAGTATTGGTCCAATCAAAACAGAGATGCATGTGTACTGAAAAATGTTGAGTTCCTCTACTTCACAGAGGTTATGGGTATAATACTTGTGTTTTTCACGTTGTTTGGTGCAGTTCTTACATTAATTGTGGCCACTATATTCTTGCGCAATAAGGACTCTCCCTTGGTAAAGGCCAACAACTCTGAGCTGAGCTTCCTGCTGCTCTTCTCCTTGACTCTGTGTTTCCTGTGTTCTCTGACCTTCATAGGCCGGCCCTCTGAGTGGTCCTGCATGCTGCGACACACAGCATTCGGCATCACCTTTGTTCTCTGTATCTCTTGTGTTCTGGGGAAAACTATAGTGGTGTTAATGGCCTTCAGGGCCACACTTCCAGGTAGTAATGTAATGAAATGGTTTGGGCCTACACAGCAGAGAATCACTGTTCTGACGTTCACTCTTATACAGGTTTTAATTTGCATACTTTGGCTGGTAATGAATCCTCCTTTTCCTTTCAAAAATATGAAACACTATAAGGACAAAATAATTCTTGAGTGCGCCCTCGGATCACCTGTAGGGTTCTGGGTTGTGTTAGGATACATAGGGCTGCTTGCTGTTCTATGTTTTGTACTTGCCTTTTTGGCTCGAAAGTTACCTGATAATTTCAATGAAGCTAAATTTATCACCTTCAGCATGCTGATATTCTGTGCAGTCTGGATCACATTTATCCCAGCATATGTCAGCTCTCCTGGGAAGTTCACTGTGGCTGTGGAGATATTTGCAATTCTGGCCTCCAGTTATGGGCTACTTCTCTCTATATTTGCACCAAAATGCTTCATTATTGTATTCAAACCTAAACTGAACACAAAAAAACATCTGATGGGGAAAATGGGATCCAATTAAATCTTAATTAGCTTGCGGCGTGTCTTGGATTTTTTCATTGAACTGAGCAAACTATTCATTGATATGTATTATTCAGCTTTCCTTTGTTTGTATCACAATCTACACAAAAGCTACAAAGCAACAATCTTTATGATAAAGGCAATTCAACATTGTTGACTGTAAGTACTGTAAGCTCTTACTTCTATTAGATCATTGATTTAATCTATATCTGCTGCTACAATAAAAAAATTAAAAAAATCACTAATAATAATATTTTAATTTCATATAAATAAATAAAAACTTTAAAAAATATCCATGACTTCCTGCCTCCTTATTGTAATTAGCACAATTATGGTCTGCACAGTAGAGACTAATGTGGCCACATGTGGCCCAGACCATCTCTGATCTGTGGTCTGAGTGATCGGATCTCAATCCATCCTCAATGCCTCCTGGGAGCATGCACACGTATACTTAGAGCTGTCTGCTTTTGATCCAATCCCACTGATCAAATTTTTTTACCAGGTCAAAACGGTGCTTCAGTGTATACAGTGCAAGCCTTCACCATGTACTGTATGTCATCACACAAGTACAATATGCAGATGTTTTATGAAAATGTGAGTAAAAAGGCTTTTTCATTATATAAAATACAACTAGAAAAGAACCAGATCTTGACACTATAGCCTCTCCCACACAGACTGCTCTGTCTTTAGTTCCCCAAAATATACAGTAGATCATGAAATGAAATTGAATCAGGTTGGGAGTTAATGGCACAATAATGGTCTGTGGATTGAAAGGGGAACCAAAAGTAACAAGCAGTGTTGGGAAAGTTACCTGTCTCTCGTTGACTCACTTGCTTGTGTTGTTCGTTATGTGTTCGTGCTTATCAACACCCGCCCAACTCTACCTCTGATTGGCTTACCATGAAATTTTACTCAACCTCAGCCAATCTTTAGCATTTATGCGCTTGTCTCGTGCACTGCCCTCAAACCAAAGAAGAAAAAAAGTCTTTGCCTCTCGGCTCAGAGATCTAGTTAGTCTGATGAAAAAAACTTAAATTATAGTAACGCAACGCATTTTCGGCAGTAATGGTAACGGCGTTATTAAGATGGGAAGAGTAGTCATTAGATTAGTCGTTACTGAAAAGAGTAAAGCTGTTATTTTATAACACCGTTATTCCCATCACTGGTCACAAGCAAGCATAAAATATATCATAAAATATAGAATATTTACTGAGCATATATTCAAGGTTTTATTACAACATAACTAGTATTAAAGCTGTAATACCACAGTGAATATACACAGGAAACAGCAAATTACTACACAAACATACATGCTAACAACCAATGAATCATAACAATGAACGAATGAATAAATGGTTTATTTTCGTGTCTGATTGCTTACACATCCCATCTATTCAGACAAGTTCATTCAGACACGTTTTAATTAAACTTTTTCGAAAACCAAATAAGTACATAAAGTACATAAACACAAAAACACATAAATACAAGGAGGGTAAAAACATAAAGTAAACATTTCAACATGAAACCCTTTCAGACCAGAATAAATGATGGTACAAATATCAAATAAACACATAAGGCAAATACTGGAGATATTCCCCATAAGTAGTGGATGGAAAAACTGGAGAGAGAGCAAGAGTGAGATGGACAGAGAGAGGTTGCACATAAGTTTTGCAACGTATGGTTGAGCACGGACTTGTGGTCTTTTGCATAAGAATTAGCATGTTAGCACCTTCCACCACCATAATGTCCACACCATGAACAACTTCAGTGGCACTGAGCATTGGCATTGTACTTAATCTTGAGGTGTGGAATCATCCAATTTACAGTAGATGGAACCCTTACGGAATACCAGGCTGGCATATTGTGTTTTCATGTATGGATTTATTAACATAAACATTTTGTTTAATATTAAATAAATGTAAATGTGCTGTATTTATATAGCGCTTTTCTAGTCTGAACGACTACTCAAAGCGCTTTTACATAGTACAGGATCCATTCACCATTCACACACATTCATACACTGTGGCAGAGGCTGCCGTACAAGGTGCCACCTGCTCATCAGATAAACACTCACACACATTCACACTCCGATGACACAGCATCGGGGGCAACTCGGGGTTCAGTGTCTTGCCCAAGGACACTTCGACATGGGACTGCAGGGCCAGGGATTGAACCACCAACCTTCCAATTGGCAGGCAACCGCTCTACCACTGAGCCACAGCCGCCCCACTGAGCCACAGCCGCCCCTGACATAGACACATTATATAATAACATGTATGCTTACAACCACACTTCGAACACACACACACACACACACACACACACACACACACACACACGTTGCACACACACTCTTTATTCTTTATATGCCATTGACTACATTTTAAATGGCTGTCTGCCGATAGGCCTAAACATATAGCTTATTTATCGTGACAGAGACTGGGACTCCAGATTAATAAGATTCTGAACGAGTAACAAGATTTGAATTCAAGTGTGATTTTGATTTTATAATCAATTTTGGTATTGATGAAGCAAAAATAACTTTCCAACTTTGGCCCAGGTGTGTCACGGACGGAGACAACTTCTCTTTGATGCTTACCTCTCAGGTCATCTGGGACAGGTCTGCTTTCTGTCCCCAGAGTCAGAACTAAACAGGGTGAAGCAGCATTCCGTTTCTATGCTCCTCATATCTGGAATAAACTCCCAGAAACCTGCAGATCCGCTGCTACTCTCAGTTCTTTAAAATCAAGGCTGAAGACCTTTCTTTTTGATGTTGCCTTTCTTTAAATGACTGTTCATTTCTTTAATGTTTAATTTCTTATGCTGCACTGTAACTTGTATTCTTGTGTTTTGTGTCTTAATGTTGTTATTTTTAACTATTTATTCACGTGTATTATCTGTTTTTATTTTTTTTAACTGTTTTTTTAACTGATTTTGTGTAAAGCACTTTGAAATGCCCTGTTGCTGAAATGTGCTATACAAATAAAGCTGCCTTGCATTTATTGCGATCAAGCATCAGTATAAACATGGGTGTGCGCAGCTCTGCTATGGCTGTGTGTGTGGTAATAAAAGAAATAAATAACATTGTAAAGGCCTTCATATACAATGCATAGGAATCATATATGCTAGTAAATAATAACAATTAACTCACTATTAATTACATTATCTTAATGAGCAAGGAAGTTTAACAATCGTCATTCTATCAAATCAACAGCCAGGTGTAACCTAGGTAACAGGTGAACACAAACAAGCTGACTTTTAAATTTGCCAGAATTACAGACCAATCCAACAACAGGCTTAAATGAACTGACAGCATAAGTTATATGACTTACAGTTCTCAAAGACACACACAATCTCAGCTGATTATCCTCTGGACAGCTAGTTTCTTTTCTTTTTCTCTCACTTTTTTCTCCGCTTGCGGTGTGAGTCGCGTGTCCGCGCTATTCTCCGATATACACTCACAATCACACCTGATAGACGACCTTTTGCACAAAACTGAAGTAACGCGCCAATTTTGTAAAATGTAAGGAGTAAAAAGTACCGATATTTGTGTTAAAATATGAGGAGTAAAAGTTAAAAGTTGCCAAAGAAATAAATAGTAAAGTAAAGTAAAAATATCTGAAAAATCTACTTGAGTACAGTAAATAGAAGTATTTGTACTTCGTTACTTCCCATCTCTGTCTATATCCACAACATTCCACTTTTAGGATTGCTATGATGCTGCAGGAAATTCCACCGGATGCATGTATTTTCGCCAATGTATGTTTCCTTCCGTTTTGTTTGTGTAGAAATTTTAAACTTTGAAGGACTTGTGAGGACTATGGTTAACTGCTCCTCAGATCTCTGCAGGGTAAATCCAGACAGCTAGCTAGACTATCTGTCCAATCTGAGTTTTCTGTTGCACGACTAAAACAACTTTTGAATGTACACGTTCCACCAAAACAAGTTCCTTCCCGAGGCTATTTTGCAGTGGCTCCATGTGGAGCTTAGCACCGCCCATGACAATTTCATATGGTTTCAAGAAATACCAATAAACCAGACCACATTTTTTGCCCCTTCTGGATTGCTGTGTTAGGGTGACCAGACGTCCCCGGTTTCTGGGGACAGTCCCCGATTTTGGTGACTTGTCCCCGGCTGGATCTGTCCCCGGAAATGTCCCCGGTTTTCACTGTGACTGACAGACCCAAAATTGGAAGAAAAGACAGAAAACTCTGACCAAACGGCTCAGAGCTCAGAGATGTTTTAGAAAGCCGTATTTTACGATGCTAAAATCACTGATTATTTACATGGAGTCTGGTGGAGATATGCTGCTCTATACACGCTAAAAGGTAGGCCTAGTGATTATTTACATGGAGTCTGGTGGGTTTAGCCAACGCAATTTCGTGGACTTTTATGTTTTAAAAAATGATCTTAATCTTTAACAGAAAGGTCGACCTCCTTAGAAATCATTTCTATTATGTTATCAGACACTTAGAATGAGTCTGTCAGTAGCAAAACGAGCACTTTATGAACGTAAAGCTGGACAATTATCCCATTAACTTCCATTGTAGCTTGTTTCTCTGCTGCCGACTGCAGCGATCTCGTTTCATGCTGCATCAATGTCAAAAGAAAATCTTTCCTCAATAGTTTATATTGTATCCGATACCCAGCTCTAGGTCTAGTGTCCCCATTTTAAGTTTTACAAAAATTAAAAAATGCCGTGTTTTGGAGGTATATACGCTTCTGAGCTGAAAATGTCCCCGGATTTTGTCTGAGAAATCCGGTCACCTTATGCTATGTGGACTAGCCAGACCCTCCTCGGCAGCATGTGGAGTGTGGTCTGGCAAAGCCTAACTGTGTCAGGGCAATATACTCTTGGGTACTCATTTTTGGTATCTGGGTCTGAAACCATATACACAATCTCACACAATTTCAGTTCACTTATTCGTCTGAGGTGGTTCAGTGACTGTCACTTGGGACTTGTGTAGAGTCTGCATGTTTTCCCTATGTTAGCCTGTGTTCTCTGGCTTCCTCCCACAGTCCAAAGACATGCATGTGTTTATTAATTGTTCATTCATTTTACTTCCTTCTTTTTCCCTTTTCATAGTGTGGTGGAAGTTTCTTGTACGGCGAGAGAGGATTTAGTTGTAAGTGAGACTTTGTTGAAACAGAAAAAAGACAGGCTGCAAACTGAATCAAGGTTTGGTCTTCGGTGAAGGTTTAATTGTTTTCTGCAGAGAACAATCAAATGAAAATAACAGGTTTCACAATGCACAAAGTTACAGATTGACAAGAGTTCTGTGTGAATACAATCAGTAATACACTTCTTTATATCCTGTGCCTCCAGAGAAAAGAATACTTTGTTTGGAAAACTGTTTAATCTTTAACTTAGCAATTAATGGATCTCAGGCAGACAGTTGGCTCTATTACGTCTTTCTGAATCTGCCCTTCGTGGGTCAAGTTTCTTTACCGGTCATTCTATCTTAGCTGAAAAAGAACATATTTTCTCTTTGGCTAGGCTATGGTCTCAAACTGGGACCTGGTAGCACAAACCTTTCTCCTGAGACGCCTGTTTTTTGTGACATTTGTTCTTAGGGGAGAAATCATAGAGTCATAACAAATTTAGTTTTCTCCTAAAAGGAGACAGATTCAAGGAGACATATTCAGAAATCATATACTCTGAGAGGCATTGGAGATCTTATTATGAATAATTAATATGAAAATAATTGCTTAAACGAATTTTCCCATTACAATTGATTTGGCAAATAGATTCTTGATACCCTCAGTTTACAACTAAAGTGGGTTTAGAATTATGTGTTTCCCCTCATCACATCCTCCTACAATTCAATGTACAACTTACAGTAATAATGACATAATGGTCTTAAAAACAGAATATACCTTCTCAAATGAAAAAAAGCAATGATCTGACATCATTATCCAGTGATTCGCTAAGAGGACCTTAATCGTCATCATCTGCAGAAGTATAAAGCTCTGCCCATGAAAGGAAAAACCTGTTTTGGTCAGCAATATAATCAAGTCTCACAGGGTATAGGTCTGTGTGTACATGTTTGTGCCAGATGTTTGACTGCCTCTATGTAATGTTACTGTTTGTGCTTCTTGTGGGAGTCTTTGGAGCAGAGGAAGACACTGCGCTCTGTGAGATATTGGGGAGCCCAGAGTTTCCTCTGTTATCTGAGGAAGGAGATATCACTATTGGAGGCGCTTTCTCCATCCATAGCCAAATATCAAGGCCTCCGCTTACCTTCACAGATGCTCCTGAAGCTCTTAAATGCTCCAGGTACTGTTTGTTGTTTTCTTTTCTCATTTCTTGGTTTCTTGACAGAAAAAAAAGTCACATAAAGTCGGAAGTTAGTGAAAATTGCTCTTACTCTTTTCAGGATCAATTTTAGGGAATTTCGTTTTGCCCAAACAATGATTTTTGCCATTCAGGAGATCAACAATAGCAGCTCCCTGCTGCCCAATATTTCAGTTGGTTACAAGATATTTGACAGTTGTGGTTCAAATCTGCCTTCCACACGTGCAGTGATGGGTCTAATAAATGGGCCAGAAAAGACTTTAGACAAAACCTGCTCCAGCCATGTATCTGTCCATGCGATCGTCGGAGCCTCTGAGTCCTCCTCAGCCATTGCGATGTTACAGATTTCAGGGATTTTCCAAATACCAGTGGTAAATATTTGTAATATTTGTGTTTAATTTCACCATCTTCCTTTTTCCAAAAGGCTTATTTAGATCAGTCTAATGATCGGTCTATATATACTATATTCAATTGTATTACAGATGATATTGTATTATATAAAATAAGCTGATTAGTATTTTGGTTAAATTTATGTCTGTGCACAGGTTGTGATTAAGGTTTCCAGAGTTTGCGCAGATGCAGCAGATTGACTCTAAAGTCACATTTTGACTTAAACATTTTCCCTTACTTTGTGTCACTTAATACTTATAAAATTAAATTTTAAATGTTTTTTGTTTCCCTCTTTTTATTTTCTATTAGATCAGCCACTTTGCCACTTGTGCTTGTCTGAGTAACAAAAAGGAATACCCCTCCTTCTTCAGAACCATCCCTAGTGACTACCATCAGAGCAGAGCCTTGGCAAAACTGGTAAAGCACTTTGGCTGGACATGGGTTGGGGCAGTTAGAAGTGACAATGATTATGGTAACAATGGCATGGCAACATTTATTACCGCTGCGAGTCAGGAAGGGGTCTGTGTTGAGTACTCAGAGGCTATATCAAGGACTGATCCAAGTGAGCAGGTTGCCAGGGTAGTCAGAGTTATCCAAAGCGGCAGTGCTAGAGTATTAGTTGCGTTCCTGGCCCAAGGTGAGATGGACATTCTGCTTGAGGAAGCTCTGAAGCAGAACTTGACTGGGCTGCAGTGGGTGGGCAGTGAGTCCTGGATTACCGCAGGTTATCTGGCCACTAAAGAGTACTCAAAAATTCTGACAGGGTCTCTGGGCTTCACCATCAGAAAAGCAAAGATCACAGGCCTGCGAGCGTTTCTTTTGCAGGTTAACCCAAGTCAAGACCCTTATAATAATCTGCTGAGAGAGTTCTGGGAAGCGACATTTGGTTGCAGTTTTCAACCCAGTCTGCATGGTCAGACCCAGTGCTCTGGCACTGAGAGACTACAGGACATCAAAAATCCTTACACAGATGTGTCCGAGCTAAGGATATCTAACAATGTGTATAAGGCTGTGTATGCTGTGGCTTATGCAATGCATAACACGTTAAAATGTGGACAAAGTGGTGAAGCGGTGAATCACCCGTGTATCTGGAAAGATGCTCTAGAGTCAAAACAGGTTAGAGGTCGCCTTCATGAATTACTGTATGTGAATCATTTGAAGTAATTAACAATTACTTGTTATACAACACTGTTCTCTGTTGGTAGGTTGTGAAACACCTCCGAGATGTGAATTTCACTCTTCAGTCAGGAGAAAGGGTGTACTTTGATCAAACTGGAGACCCTACAGCCACTTATGAGCTGGTGAACTGGCAGCGAAACCAAGCAGGAGATATTGTGTTTGTGGCTGTAGGGAGCTACGACGCCTCACTACCAAATGGAAAGCAGTTTACCATGAATGGAATAAATACTACATGGGCTGCTGAATCCCCGGAGGTATCATAAGTGTTATGTTTTAAATACTCATAGTAGAGCTTAATTTTAAAGTAATAACTGTTTCCTGAGCAATTTCCATCATTAGAAATAGGTCCATTTTGCATTTGCAATAGTATTGTCAGACTATATAAAAGTAAAAAAAATACACACAAATATAAACACACTTTATTTTGCAAACTCAACAAATTTTCTCAACAAATGATATGACAGATTTGGTTTACACGGGCAATACATTTTAAGTAACTGATGATTTGTGATGTTGTTACAGAGGCCACAGTCTGTCTGCAGTGAAAGTTGTCTGCCAGGTTTCCGGCAGGCTGTGATTAAAGGAAAACCCCTCTGCTGTTTTTCCTGTATCGCCTGTGCTGCTGGGGAGATAAGCAACTTCAGCAGTGAGTAGAAGCTTTCCTATCTGCAATTTATTATCTTATATACACAATACTTCCCAGTATCTCTCATCTATTTTTCACTAAATACAGCCAGTGCTTATTTTAACATGAGCTCTGCTCTCATAACTTGGAGTTTACAGCATGAACACATTTCAGTGTTTCATGTTTTCCATTCAGATTCGGCCGAGTGCTCGCGGTGTCCACTGGAGTACTGGTCCAATGAAGATCACAGCCAGTGTGTTCCAAAGGTGATCGAGTTCCTATCTTATGGGGAAACCATGGGTGCCCTGCTCACTGCCTTCTCATTGTTTGGAGCAAGTTTAACACTGGTGGTGTCATGTGTCTTCTTTTGGTTTCGTCACACACCTCTTGTCAAAGCCAGTAACTCTGAGCTGAGCTTCCTGCTGCTCTTCTCCTTGACTCTGTGTTTCCTGTGTTCTCTAACCTTCATAGGCCGGCCCTCTGAGTGGTCCTGCATGCTGCGACACACAGCTTTTGGCATCACTTTTGCCTTGTGCATGTCTTGTATCTTGGCTAAAACCATAGCCGTGGTGATGGCCTTTAAGGCAAAAAGGCCAGCAAACACAGTTCCTCAGTGTTCTGCTCCACTTCAGAGAACAAGTGTTCTTAGCTGTACTTTACTGCAGGTGGTAGTCTGTATGCTGTGGTTGACTCTTGCCCCACCATTTCCCTACAAAAATACAGCTCATGACACTGAAAAGATTATTCTAGAGTGTGATTTAGGTTCAGCTTTAGGGTTCTGGGCTGTGCTGGGGTATATAGGACTCCTGGCTGTGCTATGCTTCATCCTTGCTTTTCTGGCTCGAAAGCTGCCTGATAATTTCAATGAAGCTAAGTTCATCACCTTCAGCATGCTGATATTCTGTGCAGTTTGGATCACTTTTATCCCAGCATATGTCAGCTCTCCTGGGAAGTTCACTGTAGCTGTGGAAATATTTGCCATTCTGGCCTCTAGTTTTGGGTTACTCTTCTGTATATTTGCTCCAAAATGTTATATTTTACTGCTAAAACAAGAGCAAAATACTAAAAAACATATGATGCGGAGAAACCAATAAAAATCACTATAAACAAATATACAGAATAGTAACACTTAAATGTCTGAATTCCCATTTTAGTCTTTACTTATTAAAAGCTGTGGGTTAAATATGCCTTTGCAGGCCATGACCAGAGAATAAATGGCTTAAAATATATTGTCTGCCTCATTTGGTTGTTTACATGTTGGTCTTTGCTGAATGAAAACTTTGTGTCCACTAATCACAATGAGGGACTGGCCATATTTCAACCCAGTCTCACGGCAGTTCATGAAATGGTCACGTCATTTAATCTATGGAATCGTGTAAAATGACACATTTTTCTTGAGTTCTTTATTTTTAAATGCGGATGATATGTGTAAGGGGGTTGGTTGGGGTGGTGGATGGGTCTAACAACACAGGACTTTACACTTTCTTATCCTAAACCCAACCGGTGCATCCCCCAGAGACCGCGGCGTGTGGCGTGTCCTTAACCCCATTTTTGTTTCCTGGAGTGTGGCATGTCGTTTAACCGGCGTGTGGTGTGTGGTGTGTGACCAGCACAAATACATTTAGTTCTTAGCAACACAACAAAAACGAGAAAACCGTTTTGGTGTACACAAATCAATAAATAATGTGACAATTTCACAAACTGCCGTGAGAACGTTTTGCATATTTGCAGTATTTTTTTTAATGCAATAAACAATGTCAGTGCAGTGATGTTCCTGAAGCTGCATTCTAAATTGAAAGTGTATTAATTAATATTCAGCCCCTTGGTAAATGTAACACTTAGGAATAGGATAGGAAAGTTTTGACTATTTTGAGGAGAAAATGATCTCCTTCATACATTGGCTTATTAAGCTCAGATTTTAAATTCTTAACTGAAATAGAATATTCAATACACATCAACAGCTCATATATCCCCATGGATGCAGGTTTCTGCAATTATTATTGTTTGTAATTGTCTATGCTGAAAACAAAGATGTCATAAATGTTGTAGGCCCTCTAATAGGCCCATCCCTCTGTCAGTCACACTACAAGTTTTGCCATTGGTGGACAGAGATAACTATTTGCATTGTATCCAGGCCCCCGTGGCTTATGCTAGTTAGAAGAAACTTCCTATAAAATGCTCAGAGTTGAGTTGTTTACCACCTTGGGTGGTAAATATTGAGGTGAGCTACTATGCTGCTGATAGCAGATATGCTGCTTCTTTCCCTTCTGGCTGTCAGAGGAGTCAAACATATGTGTCAAACATATGGGACAAAAGAAGTCTCTCAGTTTTCTAAAGAGGGAGACATCAACATTGGAGGAATTTTCTCCTTTCATCAGAACCCAGTCAGTGTCA
This sequence comes from Etheostoma perlongum, assembly GCA_026937815.1. Lineage (NCBI taxonomy): Eukaryota > Metazoa > Chordata > Actinopteri > Perciformes > Percidae > Etheostoma > Etheostoma perlongum. Next base: position 11,809,528 of record CM049373.1, read on the forward strand.
GTCCAGCTCGCCAAGTCAACCCAGGAACAATCCAGTGTGAAGGGTAAGAAAAGAAAGCATCTAAATCTTATTACAAAACATGTTGTTTATTCATGTTTCAAGTGTAAATCATTGTATGTTTCGCATTTCTTTTTACTTTTCACAAATTGTACAATTTGGTCCGTCTCTTTTTTCAGACTGGACCCAGGAGAGCTTCAGTATGCGTACACTATGATATTTGCCATAGAGGAGATTAACAACAGCTCAGATCTGCTTCCCGGATTGACACTGGGTTACAGGATCTTTGACTCCTGTCCCAGTATCCCTCTGTCCATCAGTGCATCGCTTAACCTTATGAATAGGTATGACAGCGGTATAGGCAGCTGTGTCAAACTCTCAAATGTGCATGCTGTCATAGGAGAAACAACATCCACCTCTACAATAGGTATTGCACGCACCATGGGACCCTTCCATATACCTGTGGTGAGTGTTGGGGGCATGCATGTTCTCTGCCAAAAATGAATCAGTGTTGTTGAATGATGTTTAATATCGTATGTGAAAATGTTTTACTACATGTGCGATTCATATTAGGCATTGAAAGGCATCTCAAATTAGCTATTTCTCTGTTTTACTTGTGTTTCAGATCAGTCATTCAGCCACATGTGCATGTCTCAGCAACAGAAGAGACTATCCCTCTTTCTTCAGAACCATACCTAGTGACATTTACCAAAGCAAAGCCCTAGCAAAGCTTGTGAAATACTTTGGCTGGACCTGGGTAGGGGCTATCAGAACTAATAGTGACTATGGGAATGGTGGCATGGCCGCTTTCTTGGAAGCAGCAGAAAGGGAAGGTGTGTGTGTTGAGTACTCTGTCGCTATATACAGAACTGATCCCAGGAAGTGGTTCTTAGAGGTGGTTGACATGATAAAGAAATCCACCTCTAAGGTAATAGTGGCATTTGCTGATGGCACAGACCTTGACATACTTATTAAGGAGCTTCATGCTCAGAATGTGACAGGACTGCAGTGGGTGGGCAGTGAGGGCTGGATCACATATCGCTATATCGCCTCTCCAGTAAACTACGCTGTGGTGCAGGGGGCTGTGGGTTTTGCAGCACTAAATGCTCACATCCCTGGACTGCAGGAGTACCTGGCTAACAGCAGGCCCTCTCTCACACCTGGAGACCAGGGACTGGTGGAGCTTTGGGAGACTGAGTTTGGCTGCACCCTGACTCTCCAAACAGAGACTCAATCTCAGGTTTCAGTCGCAGCCTGCACTGGGAATGAATCTCTGTGGAACACGAACACCCGTTTCACAGATGTTTCAGATGCCAGTTTGCTAAATAATGTTTACAAGGCCACATACGCTGTCGCTCATGCATTGGACATGTTGTTTACCTGCAATGACGGACAGGGGCCTTTTGAGAACAATACTTGTGCTGATAAGGAAAATGTCCAATCATGGCAGGTAAACATAAAACACAAAATGCTGTGCCTAAATCAAAACTATACGTTAATAACGATGTAGTTAAATAAAAACATCCCTGTTTCTCTGCAGGTGCTGCATTACCTGACACAGGTCAATTTCACTACTAAGATTGGTGAAAATGTGTTCTTTAATGAGTTTGGTGACCCTGTGGCTCGTTATGCACTGGTAAACTGGCAAATTAATGAAGCAGGTTACATAGTCTTTGAAACCATTGGTTTCTATGATGCCTCCCAACCTGAGGGTCAGCAGTTTGAGATGAAAGCAGATGTGAAAGCCATCTGGGCAGGAGACAATCTCAAAGTAAGTAAATGTGGACAACCTGCTCTAGTCTTTAAATGTCTTTGGACTTCACATTCGTTCTTTTTCATTGTGAATAATCAACAATTAATCAACAACAATCTTGAGATCAGTAAATAAATATGTCCAAAAGCAATTCATAAACTGCTGAGTTAATTACCAAATTAACTTGATTAGTCTGGAAGTTATTATAAATGTATTTTTGTAATGCTGTCACTGTGATACAGGTACCAAGGTCTGTTTGCAGTGAGAGCTGTTTGCCAGGGACCCGTCGGGCTTTTGTCAAGGGCAAGCCTATCTGCTGTTTTGACTGCATTACCTGTGCTGACGGGGAGTTCAGCAACAGTACAAGTGAGACAGCAGGATTCCTAGCCTTTACTCTAGCTCTTCTCGTGTTTCTGTTGGGCAAAATCACTGCCAGCACTTTACTGGTCTATCTGAAGATGTGTGTGCTGTACAGCCTAAACATATTTATGCTTTCAGATGCAGTGAAATGTGACAAATGCCATCCTGAATACAAGCCCAACGAAGAGAGGAATAACTGTGACTTGAAAGCTATTGAATTCCTCACCTACAGGGAATTGATGGGTACACTGTTGATCACATTTTCTGTCTTCGGTGCTTGCCTGGCGATGATTACTGCCCTGGTATTTTTTCACTACAGGCAGACTCCTATTGTTAGAGCCAACAACTCTGAACTGAGCTTCCTGCTGCTCTTCTCCTTGACTCTGTGTTTCCTGTGTTCTCTGACCTTCATAGGCCGGCCCTCTGAGTGGTCCTGCAAGCTGAGACACACAGCTTTTGGCATCACCTTTGTCCTCTGTATGTCATGTGTTCTCGGGAAAACAATAGTTGTATTAATGGCCTTTAAAGCGACTCTTCCAGGCAGCAATGTGATTAAATGGTTTGGGCCTACACAGCAGAGACTCACTGTTCTGACTTTCACTCTTATACAAGTTTCAATTTGCATACTTTGGCTGACAAGCAACCCTCCATTTCCCTTCAAAAATATGAACCATTATGAAGATAAGATAATTCTTGAGTGTGCCCTGGGATCACCTCTAGGGTTCTGGGCTGTTTTAGGATACATTGGGGTCTTAGCTGTGTTATGTTTTGTACTTGCTTTTCTGGCTCGAAAGCTGCCTGATAATTTCAATGAAGCCAAATTTATCACTTTTAGCATGTTGATCTTCTGTGCAGTCTGGATCACATTTATCCCAGCATATGCCAGCTCTCCTGGGAAGTTCACTGTAGCTGTGGAAATATTTGCTATTCTGGCTTCAAGTTATGGAATGCTCTTTTGTATTTTTTTGCCCAAGTGCTACATCATTTTATTAAAGCCTGAGAACAATACAAGGAAACATATGTTGGGTAAAGTGACTCCAAGAGCCCTTTGATTAATTTGTTAATCATAGCAGTTTTATTTCATAATTTATTTCTAATTCTCCAATAAGTTTATTCTTAAGATATATTAATTTCTGAGAAAACGTGAATTTTCAGGTAACACTGTCAATTGTTCATGAAGTACAGGCTTCACAAAAAGCGGTGGCCCATTTAAAGAGGTTCAGTCCTTGACACAGTGGCCGTGGGTTTTATTCCGACCTGCGGCCCTTTTCTCCATGTCATTCCCCCTCTCTCTCCCCTTTCGTGTCTAACCTGTCCTGTCACAAATAAAGGCATAAATGCCAAACTAACGATCTAAAAAAAATGGATTTAATTGATTATATATAGATAAATACAAACAAAACCTGTCATGCAGCAATGTTTCCAATGTGTTGGGCTCAACCTTTTCAACTGTTTATATTTTTACCTCTGTAGATGTATTCCCACTGCAACATGAATGTTTTAAAAGTATACATTTTTGCATTTAAACTATATGTATCAACAAAAGAGAAATACGGTAAAACTATTGCATGAAACATGCACTCTTTTTGTGATGTTTTTCACAGCCTTGAGAAAATATTCATTAACTCAATAGTAGTAAACATTACATTACAAAACCATACATACAGAGTAAACATAGTATTATAGGATTACAGACTTAATCATTTCAGAATGTATAATTGATTCAGAGTATGATTCAACATAAAATCATACATTCTTAATTAAACATAATTCAAACTTGTAGGCTTGTTCCCATCTAACACAAGAGAGAGACTTATTCAGAAAAGTCCAGTAAGCTACACACATTTCTATTTTTTGTTTGCTTATGCACACCAGTCGTGCATGTTACCACACACAGTGCTAGTTAGGATCAGGCCAGTTGATCCTCTGTGTATCTGTTATACTTTGGTATGACTGTGCTTATACTCAACGTCTGTATATCTTACATGAAGTATGCATTATACAAGAAATATCATTCAAGAGTTTCTGTTTACCCTAAATCATTGTGCATTGTGCTTATAAACACCTAGATCAGCTAATACAATGGTAAATAAAAATTTTTGTTGATTTTACTAGTGCTCACAACACCAAATAACCACATCTGATGGTTGGTAAGCTTCTTGGCCTGGGAATTTATTGGATCAAAACCACAGAGCCCAATAAATCCTACTGAACACTTAACGCACTTAAGCCCATAACTGTGTGTAACGTCAGTTCCCCTTCGAGGGGAACTCAAACTGTGTCGGTTACGACACTATGGGAACGCCTTTAGACATGACAGGGCTGAATGCGAATGAAAACTACTCCAATCCTATTGGTCCTAGTGAGAACGGTAGCATGTGACGGCATAACCGTAGGGGCATATAAGCACACCGGCACATAGCTCATTAGCTTTTTTCTATTTAGCAGGCACGTTGGTTGATGTTGTGTTTGAATGATTCCGTGTATCCTACTCACCTGGAAGTTGACAGTATGTCCGAGCAGTTAACCAGTTCCGGAGAACTGAGTTCCGGAGTTCTGTGTCTCCCTGCCCGCGTTTCATCACGGTAGGAGACTCTCATGAGCTGTGTGTTGCTTGTCTGGGCTGGTCGCACGCCACGGCGGCTCTCGAGGGGGCTGTTTGTGTTCATTGCGAGGCCCTGCCCGTGCGGGTACTGAGGTCCCGCATGGCCCTCTTTTCCGCGGACGGCCAGATAAGCTCTCCCCATGGCCCGGTCATGGGGATCGCAGCGAGGTCTGCTGGAGGATTCCGAGACGGCTCATTCCCCGTCTCGTCCTTCGTCTGCCGATTCCGTCTCCCCTTGTCCCCGTTCGATGGCCGGCTTCTCGGCTTCTTCTGTTCGGGGACGCTGACCGACAAAGCGGTTGCTCCCTGGCTCTGAGGAGCTCAGCATGCATCGGGGAGGTGGGAGGGGACTTCCGGGTGTCGGGCCGACGTCATCAGAAGAGCGCCGAGAGCGCCGGCTTATGATGAGCTGCTGGAAGTGGTGACGCAAGCTGTGGCTAAGCTCGGTCTGGATTGGCCACAGGCTGTCAGGGAGCTTAACACCAGTGGCAGACTGGATGATCGCTTCCTGCGGAGCCGCTCTGCACCCCCGCGCCGATCCTTGCCATTTTTTCCGGACTTGCACAATGATTTGTGTAAGTCTTGGTATAAGCCTTTCTCCGCCTTTGCTTTCTACTCCCCAGATGCTGGAGTATAGCAATGTGGTGGGGATCAGGGACCGCGGCTACAGGGACGATGCCGCGGGTTGAGGCAGCTCTGGCGGGTTACCTCTCTCCTCAGCTGACGTCATCTTTCTGCCGGCCGGCCCGTGTCGGGTGACTTTCACGCTGGTGGGTACAGCTTATCTGGCGGCGGGCCAGGCTGGAGAGAGCCTGCACACGATGGCGGTTTTTTGAGCCTGCCAGGCAGACCTGCTGCTGGTGATGGACCAGAGTGGGACCACCTCTGAGGAGGAGATGGTGGAGCTGCGCAATACCGGCTCCCACCGGCGGAGCCAGGGGCAGTGTGTGGCTTCTTGTGGTCCCCTCGAGCGGCTTGGGACGCAGGCCAATTCTCCCGCGCTCCCCTTCCCCGGCAGGTTGGGCCTGCGAGCCGTCGTCCAGTCACAGCGGGGCAAGGCCATGAGGCTGTGTGTTTTTCCTCCGGAGGCCGACTGAGGTCCCCTCCAGGACGCCCGCTAGCGCTGTTGTCCCGCCGCCGGACCTTCTCCACTGTGCCTACCCCAAGGGGTGGCAGTGGGCCGGAGGTTTGGCTCCCGGCAGGTCGGGCCTGAGAGCCGTCGTCCGGTTACGGCAAGGGGCTGTGTGTTTTGCCCCCGAGCCCGACTGAGGTCCCGTCCTGGACGGCCGCAAGCGTTGTTGTCCCACCGCCATGGCGCTCGCGACGCGCTGGCCGTCGCAGGACCTTCTCCGCTCTGCCTGCCCCGAGGGGTGGCGGTGGGTCGGAGGTTATGCTCCCGGACTGCGGATCATCGGCGGGTTTTCCTGGCGGCCCGCTTCAGGGGCTTGTCCGAGGTCGGCGCGACGCGCTGGTTTCCAGCCCTGAGGGGTTGCTTCCGCTGGCGGATTTCGCAGAGGCTTGGCGGGGCTTGGTGAACCTTTCCGTGGGTTCTGCGCACCGTTGTTGGAGGGTACAGGCTGCAGTTCCGGTTCCGCCTCCCCCGGTTTCATTGGGGTGGTCCGGACTGTGGTGTGCCCAGGCCAGGGCCTCGTGCTGGGACGAGAAGTGCACTCGCTGCTGGAGAAGGGGGCCGAGGTGCTCGTTCCCCCGCTGGCCAGCGGGTCCGGTTTCTACAACCGGTGCTTCATCGTTCCCGAGACGGACGGGGGCCTGCGCCCTATCCTGGATCTGCGGGTTCTGAACCGGTCTCTGAGGAGATACAGGTTCTGGGTGCTCACCATCCCCGCCCTCGTGTGTCACATCCAGTCCAAGGACTGGATTGCCACCATAGATCTGAGGGACGCGTGCTGTCGCGTCTCCGTTCGTCCTTCCCTTTGGCCTAGCACTCTCCCCTCATACTTTTACCAAGTGTATGGATGCGGCACTGGCCCCTTTGTGGCTCCAGGGCATCCGGGTCCTGTATTACATCGACCACTGGCTCATCCTGGCTCAGTCTCGGGGGATGGCGGTTCGGCATCGAGATGTCGTCCTCGCTCGTCTTCTTCATTGGGGCTGAGGCTCAATGAGGTGAAAAGTGTGCTGGCACCCGCCCAAAGGACTGTGTTCTTAGGGGTGGTGTGGGTCTTGTTGACGATGCTGGCACATCCGTCTCCGGCTCGTGTCGAGTCCGTTCTGGCCACGGTGTGGAGTGTGAGGCTGGGCCGCGCCATCTCAGTGGAACACTTCCAAAGGGTGTTGGGCCTCATGGCGGCTGCTTCCAGCGTGATGCCTTCTGGTCTTCTGCACATGAGGGCCCTGCAGTGGTGGCTGAAATCCAAGGGGTTCTCCCCGAGGGGAAACCCGTTCCGCCTGATATGGGTTGCGCACAAATGTCTTCGTGCCCTATCGGTGTGGAAGAAGCCTTGGTTCCTGTCCCACGGACCCGTGATGGGGGGCGCCCTGTCGCAATGTAATTGTTTTGACGGACACTTCCCTCAGCGGGTGGGGTGCGGTCATGGACGACCGCCCTGCGAGGGGTGTTTGTCGGGACCATCACTCGTTGTGGCACATCAATTGCCTCGAGATGCTGGCCATGTTCCGGGCTCTGAGGAGCTTCCTGCCTGCACTCCTGGGTCACCACGTGCTTGTCAGGTCCGACAATACGGCAGTGGTGGCCTGTCTGAATCATCGGGGGGGTCTGCGCTTGCGCCCCTCTCCTAAGACTGGCGCATCGGATCCTCCTGTGGTCCCTGCGGAGACTGCTCTCTCTCAGGGCGGTGTTCTCCCTGGGATTCAGAATCAGGGTGTGGACCTGCTGTCGAGACAGGGGCTGAGGCCCGGGGAATGGCGGCTCCACCCCGAGGTGGTGGAGTCCTTGTGCGGGAGGTTTGGGCCTATAGACGTGGACTTGTGCATCTCAGGAGACTACGCACTGTCCTCTATGGTTCTCCCTGATGCCCCCGGCCTCGCTAGGGCTGGACGCCATGGTGCGGAAGTGGCCGTGGCCGCGTCTGTGCGCTTTTTCCCCCAGTCGCTCTGCTCCCAGGGATCCTGGAGAAGGTCCGTTGAGAGGGTATCTGCCATCAGGTCCTCGGACCTGCTGTCCCAGGCAGGAGGCCGGGTTCTTCACCCTTGCCCCGCCCTGTGGCAGCTGTGGGTCTGGCCCCTGAGGGGGCGCAGTACCTAGAGGCGGGCCTGACGGCAGGAGCAGTCAAGACTCTCCTCGGCTCCAGGGCCCCGTCTACACGGAGGATGTATGGCCTGAAGTGGAACGTCTTCTCTGCTTGGTGCAGAGGACGCATGGTGGACCCAGATACCTGCCCGGTGCTTCAGGTGCTGAAGTTTCTGCAGGACCGCTTCTCTGCGGGCCTTTCCCCATCCACCCTCAAGGTTTACGTGGCTGCCATCTCAGCTTTCCACGCCCCTTCGAGGGATGGGTCTCTGGGGAGGCTTCCCCTGGTCATACGGTTTCTCCGTGGGACCCGGAGGATGGGACCTGCGGCTCACCCTGGGATTCCCACTTGGGATCTGGCAGTGGTTCTCGATGCTTTGGCTGTGGCCCCCTTCGAGCCCATGGAGTCGGTTGAGGCCTAGTATCTGCCCCTGAAGATGGCCTTCCTCCTTGCTATCACCTCTCTGTGGAGGGTGGGGGACCTCCAGGCTCTTTCGGTTACTCCCCGATGCCTGGAGTTTGCCCCGGGTGACATGAGGGCCATCCTGCACCCCATTCCGGGCTTCATTCCCGAGGTGCAGCCCACTGTTATGGGGCCCATGGTACTGCAGGCGTTTCATCCTCCACCTCATGTGACGGCGGAGGATGGGAGGCTCTGTTTCCTCTGCACTGTCAGAGCACTGTGTGTCTTCACTCTGAGGTCCTCCCGGTGGTGGACGCCAGACCAGTTGCTGGTGTGTTTCGGGCACCCCAAGGCTGGGCTCCCTGCTTCCAGACATACTATCTGCAACTGGGTTGTTCAGATTATCTCCCTGGCCTGTTGGGTGCGCGGTTTGCCTTCACCTATGGCTGTACGGGCTCACTCCACGAGAGGCTTGGCGGCCTCTAAGGCTCTCCTCTCGGGTGCATCTCTCCAGGGGGTTTGTGATGCGGCTGGCTGGGCCACTCCTCACACCTTCTTCAGGTTGTATAGTCTGGACCTTCCCTCCGCACCCGGCACCCGGGTGCTCTCCTCCTAGTCGTGCCCGCAGGTTGCTTGCATGCTAGGGCAGGCAGGGTTTTGCCGCGGGTTAGTGGGTATCTCGTTCCCATAGTGTCGTAACCGACGCAGTTCGAGTTCCCCTCGAAGGGGAACGTCTCGGGTTACGTATGTAACCCTTGTTCCCCGAGATAGGGGAACGAGACACTGCGTCGGTTCACCGCCCCTCGCCCCGCCTGGAGTGCCTTGCTTCATAGAAAGAGCTAATGAGCTATGTGCCGGTGTGCTTATATGCCCCTACGGTTATGCCGTCACATGCTACCGTTCTCACTAGGACCAATAGGATTGGAGTAGTTTTCATTCGCATTCAGCCCTATCATGCCTAAGGCGTTCCCATAGTGTCGTAACCGACGCAGTGTCTCGTTCCCCTATCTCGGGGAACAAGGGTTACATTCGTAACCCGAGACGTTCTTTATACCCTGTTTACAAATAACTAAAGGCTGATTAGTTAGGGCCACTCTAACATTAAATAATACATTAGATAGGAAAAGTGGTGTGAGAAGACACTGTCACTTTTTGGCTGACAAAACCAAAAACAGACCAACAAACAAATGGAAAACTGAACTGAAAACATAACCTCCTTGTCGTAGGTAATTGAATAATTGAAATACGCTGAGCCAATGTGACCTTACAGGAAGATGTATAAATAGCACTCCACTTTTAAGCCCCTGAGGACTACTACACAAACTACATGTTTTATGTAATGATTTATATAGAGACTTTCTTTACTTAAAAGCAAAGAGATGCACTGTTTCACTGAGGTCTTCGTGTGATTGTAGTCCAGAAGTTTTTTAATCCAGCCTGGAACCAAGATTTCTTTGTATAATAAACAATAGTTAAGTATTGCACCTCCACATTCTATGAGTATTGGCATATCCCCTTAAGAGCTGTTGCTATTGAGTTTATCCCTCGCGGGGTTGTGCGCTGTTGTGAATATTTCTATTTCTCTCTTGTGCCCTTCAAGGGCCTCTCTTACATACGCAGTTACTGTATATTACAGCTGCGAGACAAGAGATGTGCTCCCAACATCAGCATTCTTCTTCAGCCAATGTTGATGATCTGGATCTTAGAGGGCTATGGCTATACTCATAGACACCGGAGTTACAATACCTAACTATCGTCATATTTTGTATAGGCTTTTCCCTCTAAGAGTTGTTGCTATTGGGTTTAGGGCGAAGCTGATGTAGTCAATGCCACCTGTCACACCAAAATCCACAAGCAGATAGCATAGACTCCTCTTCCTACTCACACTATACAGGTTATTCATGTATTATTTATGTTGTTTTCTTAAAAACCTGATATCTCCATGACTGGCCTGCTCAAAGTTTTGAGGCTCTGCTGCATGGCTTTTGAAGGTGTTCCATAATTAAAGATTAATATCAACATTAAGTAATGCAAAGTACATTCCTCACGGGCACTCTGGTGCAAGAGGATGGCGATGATGTCATACCAGATCTAAGAATGCATCACCTGCCGTTAAGTGTGGATAAGACTGAGTGAGTCATGAAAACACATTGTGCAATGCAAGCGCACAGAGATGTCCACGACACCGCTGCACAGATGTCAGTCACTGTCATACCTCTGAGGAGGGCCGTAAATGCTGATGACACTGTCATGCAGTGTGCCCGGATGCCACTCCCTGTCCACTATAGGCGTGGGTGATAACCTCACACAGCCACATACTGAGATAAGGGCAGAGTTGATTATGACTTTCGCCATGAATAAGACATTTGGCTGTAAAGTAACCGCGCAATTCATTCACCGCGCTTATGTCCTCTTTAATAGAAAGGCAGGATGGTGATGTCACTCACTCTCCCAGCCAACATGCGAGGTGGCTCAAGGGTGGATTGGACCAGGTGGGTACTGCCCACAGGGCCTTATGGCCGCGTCGGTTTGACAGTTGGCTGAGGGCGGTAAGCGGGAGATGGGGCTTGGGGAGGTGTGGCGGCAGCAGGGGCGTGCCCCGTGCTGGCATCTTGATGCCAATGTTGGGGCTGAGGCGCCACTCTCCAGGAGGAACGTTTCCGCATCCTTTCCGCTACTTGTCTTGTGGCTTCTTTAATTTGGGGTCCAAACAACCCACCAGGGGCTATGAGGCCGTCCAAGAGCTCACGTCTGTTATTGGCTGGGAGCTGTGACCTGTACAGGCAGATGTTCCACTTTGACATGTGCAGCTAGATGTCGCTACCTCCGCGGGAGATCCAAAGGCTTAGCGGTTATGGCGGAGACAGCAGAGGACAGCAGAATGATGTTGTTACAGTATATGCTTTTGGCATGTAGGCAGCACACAGGTGCACGCGGCCGGTAGGCGGGCATGGACCTGGTCACAGGGAGATACCGGTGTTCCCATCATCAAAAGTCTGTACCTCTGTTGTTTTGATTGAGACCCCTAGAGGTAGAACATTACATATTGTACATTTTGAGATGACACGACTAAATGGCATGAAATAACACGTGCAAATAAAAAACGTTGTTGTAATGACAATCAAAATGACTTCAGAAATAATTATTATTCATATGCCACTTGGTGATACCTGGCTGCTAAGGCCCAAAAGTCGATTTTCTGTTTGGGCACCACCTTCCTCTAGTCCCGCCTGCTACCGTATCATTAATATATTTTATGCTGCATAAATGTATAAATACCAGTGCAAGCTTTTGATTTACGTGAATGTTATGCCACCCAGTGATTTAGCTCTCTTAGACAATATGACATCAGTTCAGATGTGGCCAGAGCAGGGTTGGGCACTCTTACAGCTGTTGCTGGTGGCATCTTTCTCTCAGGCTGAGGAGCTGGTGTGCAGGCAGAGAGGGGATCCTGAGAACCCCCAGCTATCTAAGAATGGGGACATTATGTTGGGGGGAATCTTCTCTTTCCACAGCAGCTGGATAAATAGACAGGACACCTACATGCACAAACCACTGCCACTGGAATGCACCAGGTAAATGTTTTACATATAAAAATATTGAGTGGAAGGGGGTACAGATACAAAACACATATAGAGAAGTTATCAAACTGTGTATAACAATGAGAAATATTCACAGTTGTGTGTCAATTATTTTTATTTACTATTATATTGTTTAACAATATATCGTCTGCATTTCCATTTCCCTTCCATTTTGTTTGCAAAATGTATAAATGATGAAGTCAAACTCATGAAATATTAATTAATATTCCATAACAATTCATGTTGTATCTATTAAATAGTTAAATATTAGACTATTTACTATAAATAATTTACTATGTTATTGTTTCTATTTCATGGGCAAATTCTAACTATTTATAACTGTCCGCATCAAGTTTCAATTTCAGAGATTTACAGTATGCCCAGGCTATGCTCTTTGCCATAGAGGAGATTAATAACAGCACAGACCTACTGCCTGATATCTCTCTGGGCTATAAGATCTATGATGTATGTGGCTCCATTGCCAGAAGTGTGAAGGTTGCACTGGCCTTGGCTAATGGTAATGAGATATTATCTGCAACCTCCATGGCACCATGTACCAGACCTGCACAAGTGCAGGCCATTATTGGAGAGAGACCTCTTCCTCTCCTTGCATGGCTGTAGCTACTGTCATTGGACCCTTACATATCCCAATGGTGGGTAAGAATGGAAAAAATAAAAGTATATACATAAAAATATATGTAATATGTTGTGATTATTCCAGCTGGTCATAGCAAAAGGATGTTGTGTGAAAACAATGTAAATTTCTATCTTCATATTGTGATATATTTTCTTCTTTCTTTTAGATCAGCCACTTTGCTACTTGTGCTTGTCTCAGTGATAAAACTAAGTACCCTTCCTTTCTTAGAACAATACCCAGTGACTATTACCAGAGTAGAGCCCTGGCTCAGTTGGTGTGGCACTTTGGTTGGACTTGGGTTGGAGCTATTAGATCAAATGAGGATTACGGCAACAATGGCATGGCCATATTTACAGAAACTGCCCAGCATCTGGGCATCTGTCTAGAGTACTCTGTATCGTTCTTTAGAACGGATCCACCAGACAAAATACAACAGATAATTGAAATAATCAAGGGTTCCACTTCCAAGGTGATCGTCACTTTTCTCTCCCACATGGATATTGATATAATAATATCTGAGATGTCTAACCACAACCTGACTGGGTACCAGTGGGTAGGCACTGAGGCCTGGATCTCTGATTCCCACACTGCAGTAATGGATAAGAATCACATTCTGGATGGTGCCATAGGCCTGTCCATCCCCAAAGCACATGTCAGTGGAATGAGAGAGTTCATGTTCGATGTGAAGCAACTTAATTCATCTAGTAAAGACATTTTTTCAGAGTTTTGGGAGACATTATTTAACTGTAAGTTCAAACAGTCCAAATCTTCAGCAGGGAATCAGAGAGAATGTACTGGCCATGAAGATCTGACTGGAGTGCAAAACAGCTTCATTGATATGTTGCTCATGCCTATATTTAACAATATCTATAAAGGAGTGTATGCTGTGGCCCATGCACTTCATAATATTTTCAGCTGTAACAAAACCTGTAACAACAAGGTGCAGCTAGATCCATTTACGGTGAGTTGAACACAAACTACTTAAATTATAGTTTTTACAGTAAGTTATATTAACATGGAAACATTTTAAAATATAAAATAAAATCAGTCCATCATGCTGTTAACCAATAGGGCTACACATTGTTTGTCAGATAATAATACATATGGATACATGTATTCTCAGATTTTACAGCACATAACAATGATTCAGTTCAAAACTAAGGAAGGAGATGATGTTTACTTTAATGAGAATGGAGACCCAGCAGCAAAGTATGAAATTATAAACTGGCAGCCAACAGAACATGGCATTGTGGACTTTGTCTCAGTTGGTCTTTATGATGCATCTCTACCTGCAGACAAACAGCTGAATCTGCAAAATAAGTCTTTAATTTGGGCACAGAACACACAACAGGTAAGCTACAATGGTATTACTGTAATTGTTAGTTTCTGTGCATTTCAAATTTAAACTTTCAATGAGTGATTAGTTAGTTAAAGTTATTGTGTCATAATAGGGGTTTTCATACATTAAAATTAGTAATAGAGGCTTGCAAAGCCAACACCTTGTCAAAGTGAATGCCCATACTGTTTTCTTATTATTGTTTTTTTCATGCAGGTGCCTTTGTCAGTTTGCAGTGAGAAATGTCCTCCAGGAACTCGCAAGGTTCTCCAGAAAGGAAAGCCTGTCTGCTGCTATGACTGTTTAAGATGTGCAGAGGGAGAAATAAGCAACATAACTGGTACAGTGATTTTTCTGTTGAAATTTATCAAAATGATCATTGACTAAGGGTCAACACACTCAAAATACATGGTCCCCCTTATACAAATGCTGGTCCCCCATCGTGAGTTGCAGCTTCATAATAAGCAATATTCAAATTAAAGCTATTTGTCTGTTTTAAAGACATTGCTTGAAGACCAATTAATCACTCCAACATGTATATACACAAACACAAAAGACATTAAATCAGGGTTGTTGTGTAACTCATAATGTTACCTGTACCAGTATTAGACTATGCACATCAGATAATTATTAATATTAACTCTAAAATCAGAAGTCTGTGACTCTCTAAATATCATATTGTCATAATTTTCAACTAGCCTATATTCTATATTACAACAGTTTTAAAGAATTCTAGAAATGTTGTTATGGCTTTTGGTGTTCCACCACATGATGAAACTATGGAACTATGAAACATTTCTGGGGGCACCAGTTCTTATGAATCCAAATCAATTATGACAAAACAACGCAATATTATTAGTCTTATATGCAAAGAAAAGATGTAAGGTTGAGACAAAACAAAAGAAAAATGTACTGACAAAGTCTAATAACTGCTATTTGTTTCAGATTCCATCACCTGTGTGCGATGCCACCCTGAGTTCTGGTCAAATGAGAGAAGAGATGCTTGTGTGAAGAAGGAGGCAGAGTTTCTATCATATGAAGAGATTATGGGAGCATTACTCACTGCAGCATCCTTATTTGGAACATGCATCACTGCTGTTGTGGCATTCATTTTCTTCAGATACAGGAAAACTCCTATTGTCAGGGCCAACAACTCTGAGCTGAGCTTCCTGCTGCTCTTCTCCTTGACTCTGTGTTTCCTGTGTTCTCTGACCTTCATAGGCCAGCCCTCTGAGTGGTCCTGCATGCTGCGACACACAGCATTCGGCATCACCTTTGTTCTCTGTATCTCTTGTGTTCTTGGGAAAACTTTAGTGGTGTTGATGGCCTTCAGAGCCACACTTCCAGGTAGTAATGTTATGAAATGGTTTGGGCCTGCACAGCAAAGACTAACTGTTGTGGGCTTCACTGTTATACAAGTTATCATATGTATCCTCTGGTTAGTAATTTCTCCTCCTTTTCCATTTAAGAATCTTAAGATATTCAAAGACAAAATCATCTTAGAGTGTGCTCTGGGCTCAGCTGTAGGTTTTTGGGCTGTACTTGGGTACATAGGACTTCTGGCCATGTTATGTTTCATTCTTGCTTTTCTGGCCCGGAAACTGCCTGATAATTTTAACGAAGCCAAATTTATCACCTTCAGCATGCTGATATTCTGCGCTGTATGGATCACTTTTATCCCGGCGTATGTCAGCTCTCCTGGGAAGTTCAGCGTTGCTGTGGAGATATTTGCTATTCTGGCCTCCAGTTTTGGACTGCTGATTTGTATTTTCATTCCAAAATGTTATATTATCTTACTGAAACCTGAGAATAATACAAAAAAGAATATGATGGGGAAGAGGACTCCAAAATAATTATGAAACCCTAACATAATGTGTTGGCAAAGGCCAATAATTGTTATGCCATTTGAATCATTTGTGAAGCAGACTGATATCTATCTTAATTTTAATGAGGATCAGCCTTTTCAACGTTTATATTTTTGTCACTTTATAGGCCTACTGTCTGCATCCCAAGGTCAAGAACCTACATGCTAAATGCTTGTACTTAAAGAAACATTTTTCCATTTATATGTTATGTACAGAATCAACAAAACAGAAATACAATTAAAATATTGCATGAAATATGCATTCTTTTTTTATTGTTTTTCCCCGCCCTAAAAAAATATGAATTCAATAGTAGTTTTATATTACAGTACGTACCAAAATTATTGTGCAGTACACATCTCAAAATGTAATTGTCAATGTCAATAGCGTATGACTCAATGTACAGCTTTAAATATAGCCTAAACTGCTGTAATTTTAAGGCCGACAATTGACATTTGAAACAAAGCAATTGCAAAAACAGACACAAACAGTGATCGGACATCTTAATTTTACTTGTTGCCCTCAATATATACTGGCCAGTAAGATTTAACCGTGCTAATGATAAAAACTGTAAATGTGAAAAATATTTTACTACTTTATGTGTATGTTAATATGTGTTTTACACAATCATCCACTGCATCCATACAGTAAAAAATACTGATACATGGTTTTTGCACGTGAACATTTATTTTTCTTATTATTATTTGACCCTACATTTCACATCATTCTTATGGAACTTTGAATTTGGATAAGGGAATAAGAGTTACACTTTTGATAACTTATCAAAATAAACATTTCAACACACCTGAATTACCATGTGATAATTAATTTGGTGTTATTGTTATTTTTCAGTCAAAGAGATGTTTTATAGTCAGCTGATATGCCTCTTATGACCTCTTTAATTATAAATAAATTGTTGTTAGATGCTTATTAGTTTCATGAAAAACTTTAAGGCCGACAACGTACATTTCAAACAATGCAATTGCAGCATAGAAACAAACAGTGATCAGACTTGTTATTTCTACTAATGTGGGCTAATTTTCAAATATATACTATATATTGAAATATATCTGGCTAGGAAGATTTAAAAAGGAAGATGTGTAAAAATAGAATCTGTAAATGTGAAAAACAATATAATACTATTTTGTGTGTATGGTAATATGTGTTTTACACAATGTTCCCTCCCATGCATAAAATACTGTTAAATGACTTTAGCATATGTACATTTATTTTTCTATTATTTGACCCTACATGTTACATTATTCTTAGGGAACTCTGCATTTGGATAAGGGAATTAAAGTTAGACTTTTGCCAACTGATCCAAATAAACACTTCAACATGCCTGATTTAACGAGGCATTGGACCATGTGATATTTAATTTGGTGTTATTGTTATGTTTTGTCAAAGAGATGTTTATTAGTCAGCTGACATGCCTTAATGGCTCTGTTTAGTTAAAAACAAATTGTTGTTAGATACTTTTTAGTTTATGAAACCCTTTAGACCTCTCCAGAGGTTGTGTCTTTTGGGAGCTGATTTAGTAGGAGCACATGTGGTGAAGTGCATGTACGTCATGCATACCGACTTACACCTCAAGCTCTTCCCACTCACAAGCGGTCTAACAAACTAACAATTTACAGTGTCTCCAACGTCCCTCCACACCTGTCTTCTCAGCTCACTCTGGAAAAATTCCCGTCAGGGTTGTTACATCATGATCCCCTCTAGACTATGCCCTGGAGCATTTGATCATGATGCTGGCTTTTAAACTTAACAGACTTCAATAATGCATTAAAGAAAGAAATACATGGAAAAAAAGTTTCTATGCCTTTGTTTTTAAAATGTGGGAAATCAACTCTTAATGTGATGCGCTGAATGGTTGACAGTAAACATCCCATTAGATGTCAGATCAGTTTCTAAAATAGATCATACAGTTTAGTGTTGACAATAACATGCATATATGTGTTATGAAACATGTTTTATAATTTGAACATAGCGATCAAAGAAGGTGACTATTAGTAATAAGACATCTTTTCTGGATCCACACACTTCTAATTCCATTATTAAATGAAACACTTTTTTGAAAGAAAGAACCCAACACTGGCCTTTGTCTCTTCTCCCCTTGTTCCTTTTTTCCATGTCTATCTATTCTATCTACATTACCAACTCGTTCTCACTCCCAACTCACCAAATATAACAGCTTGGTCAGTGGCCCAACCAAACCAAAAGTTGAAACCAATGTTTTCTGATGGGGTTGAGGCCAGGACTATGTGCAGGAGACTCAGATTCATCAATGCCAACCTCCCATTTTCATAGACCCCGTCCTGCCAAATCTTTCTTATCTCCAGACAGACTGGGTTGCAGGCTGGAGACTAGCAGCCCTGGGTGTAGAATGGAGATCACCTAACTGAGGAGTCTGCAGTGAATGGTTCAAAAGAAAAACACTGGCACCTGATAAAATACCACAAATTTAGAGTTAACGTTTCCAGAAGCAATTTGGGACTTCAAGAAGTCTTGGTCTACATTCAGAAAATGTCCTTGGTAATTCTTAACTCATCCCAAGAAAATGGCAGGCAGGGTTGGTGATTGTCTGCTTACTCCATGTTTGGCCAGATTGTACTGTCAAGCAAGGGAGTACAAGGTAACAAGGGAAGGACCTAAATGCAGATAGGCCAGGGAGATATGAATACTTCAGTGATTGTGTTACAAAAGTAAAATACAAAAGTGTACTGGCATGGGTAGCTAGCTTGAATAGAAGGAATGCAGTTTAACCGTTAGATGGGAGAAATTCTTACATCATGTAGCTATGAAGTGTCATATTGTCTGTTTAAGGTGATATAAAAGGCAAACAAAATCAGACTAAGGACTGAACCTTGGGGAACATCACAAAACAGAAGATTAGATTAGATCAGATTAAGAGTTTTAGTTTCCAACAGCAACTGACAATCTTCCATCAGAAAGATAAAATGAGAATCACTGCAGTGCTGACCAAGAGATACAAGCCAGCTGCTTAAGTATGTTAATTAGAATTCTATGGTCCACAGTGGCAAAGGCTGCACTGAGATCCAGCAGTACCAAACCACTGTCTTGCATATCCATGGATCAAGATATCACTGGAACCTATAGCAATGGCTGTGAAAGGAAACTTGGAAATAGAAAACTTTGGTGAAGAGAAGGTTCGAGATTTGTTTTTTAACCTGCCATGTCTGAAAAGGCTTAAAAGCATTTTTTCTGTTTGGGCACCTCCTACCTCCCTACAGAGATACAACGTCACTGTTCTAGAGTTATTTCCCATGTTGCTTCAAAATGTATAAATACCAGTGCTAGCTTTGAATTTACGTGAATGTGATGCCACCCAGTGATTTAGCTCTCTTAGACAATATGACATCAAATCAAAGGTGGCTAGAGCAGGGTTGGGCACTCTTACAGCTTTTGCTGGTGGCATCTTTCTCTCAGGCTGAGGAGCTGGTGTGCAGGCAGAGAGGGGATCCTGAGAACCCCCAGCTATCTATGAATGGGGACATTATGTTGGGGGGAATCTTCCCTTTCCACGGCAGCTGGATAAATAGACAGGACACCTACAGGCAAAAACCCTTGCCACTGGAATGCACCAGGTAAATTATACAGTATGAATCTCTTTAGATTTAAATTGTATGAAGAAGAAAGTCAAACTTTTAAAAGAAAGAAATATTCCTTGAAATATAATTGTTCTATTAATATCATCAAACACTTGAATATACTATGCTATTGTTTCTTTTTCATTGACACATTTCAACTATTATTTATTGTCATAACTGTTTCCATCCAGTTTGACTTTCAGAGGATTCCAGTTTGCCCAGGCTATGCTCTTTGCCATAGAGGAGATTAATAACAGCACAGACCTACTGCCTGGTATCTCTCTGGGCTATAAGATCTACGATTCCTGTGCCTCCATTGCCAGAAGTGTGAAGGTTGCACTGGCCTTGGCTAATGGTAATGAGATATTATCTGCACTCTCCGATGCACCATGTACTAGAACTGCCCAATTGCAGGCCATTTTGGGAGAAACCGCTTCATCTCCTTGCATGGCTGTATCTACTGTAATCGGACCTTTTCATATCCCAATGGTCGGTAAGAATGGAAAAAATGAAATTATATTCATGAAAGATAATGTATATATATATATATATATAATTGAATTTGCTGTACAAATGTTTCATATTTTGCATATCTATCTTAGACTCTTTTTCTTTATTTTTCTTATAGATCAGCCACTTTGCTACTTGTGCTTGTCTCAGTGATAAAACCAAGTACCCATCCTTCCTCAGGACAATACCCAGTGACTATTACCAGAGTAGAGCCCTGGCTCAGTTAGTCAAGTACTTTGGTTGGACTTGGGTTGGAAGTATTAGATCAAATGATGGTTATGGCAACAACGGCATGGCCATATTTACAGAAACCGCCCAGCATCTGGGCATCTGTCTAGAGTACTCTGTAGCTTTCTTTATAACAGATCCACCAGACAAAATTAAAAAGATTATTGACATTATCAAGGCTTCAACTTCCAAGGTGATTGTCACTTTCCTCTCCCCCACTGATATTATTGCGTTAGTACAACAGTTGTCTCTCCACAACCTGACTGGGTACCAGTGGGTAGGCACAGAGGCCTGGATCTCTGATTCCCAAACTTTAGCTATGGATAGGCATCACATTCTGGATGGTGCCATAGGCCTGTCCATCCCCAAAGCACATGTCAGTGGAATGAGAGAGTTCATGTTGGATGTGAAGCCGCTCAATTCATCTAGTAATGAAGTGTTTCCAGAGTTTTGGGAGACATTATTTAACTGTAAGTTAAAAAAAGTCCAAATCTTCAGCAGGGAATCAGAGAGAATGTACAGGCCATGAAGATCTGACTGGAGTACAAAACAGCTTCACTGATATGTCGCTCATGCCTATCTTTTACAATGTCTATAAAGGAGTGTATGCTGTGGCCCATGCACTTCATAATATCCTCAGCTGTAACAAAACTTGTAACAACAAGGTGCAGCTAGAGCCATTTACGGTGAGTAGCACATCAACATTGTATATAGTTTTTAAACTAAGTCACATTAATAAGAAAAATTGTTCAAATTCTGAAAAATAAATGATTGTCATCTTTTTATCATGCTATTGAGCCAATAGGCCTACATCTTTGTCAGATAATGATATGAATATCCGTCTTCTTAGATTTTACAGCACATTAAAAACATTAAGTTCAAAACTAAGGAAGGAGATGATGTTTACTTTAATGAGAATGGAGACCCAGCAGCAAAGTATGAAATTATAAACTGGCAGCCAACAGAACATGGCATTGTGGACTTTGTCACAGTTGGTCTTTATGATGCATCTCTACCTGCAGATAAACAGCTGAATCTGCTAAATAAGTCTTTAATTTGGGCACAGAACACACAACAGGTAAGTCAAAATGTGATCACTGTAATTGTTAACAGTTGTTGTCAATAGCTAAAGTTGTATTAATTCGTAGTTATAGTTATTGCATCATAATGCTTGGTTTTCTTGCAGTAAATTAATAATAGAAGCTTGCAAAGAAAACATACTGTGAATACCTATATATTTTCTCATAGTTGTTTTGTTCATGCAGGTGCCTTTGTCACTTTGTAATGAGAAATGTCCTCCAGGAACTCGCAAGGTTCTCCAGAAAGGAAAGCCTGTTTGCTGCTATGACTGTTTAAGATGTGCAGAAGGAGAAATGAGCAACCATACAGGTGTAGTATTATTGATAAAATGTCATTCAAATGTCATTAAAGGGTCAGCTCACTCAAATTACATAAATGCCTACAGTATTTACTCAGTGGTAACTGAGCATGCAGATAGCTTTGGACTCAACTTTTGAGGTTTGGACATCTCTCTCTCTGAATCTGCAATGAATACATTGAGAGTGGGTGAAAATGTGTTTGTGCAGCAGCCCTAAAACCGACAGGCCCTCAGGGTTACTGGCAGATGCCGATTTTGTGACCATAAATATTTTTCTTTTAATAAGTTTTCATCTTTGAGGATTTAAGATAGTACAGACCAAATTTGGAGTTCATCATAGAAAATCTCCAGGAGGAGTTTGTTAAAATATAACCTTTACTTTTAGGTATAATTCCTGTTGCCATTAAGGGGCGCAATGCCAATATAATATCGGCCTGTATATGTCCTCAGGGTTGGACTCTGATGAATCCTGAAAAGTTTTGAGCCAATTGGACAATGTACACTGAAGTTACACCCACTTCCTGCTTTGATGGGGAAGCTCACAAAATGCCCCGCCACGGCCATGCCCTATGATGAAAAGTTTTTCTTTTAATAACTTTTCATCTTTGACGTCTTTAGATGGCGCAGACCAAAGTTGAGCGGATGAAATCTCTAGAAAAAGTTTGTTAAAGTACAATATGTCGAAATGGCCAAAAATGGTGGACTTCCTGTTGGGTTTAGGGTATTGCTCCAATAAGCTTTTACGTATATCTTGACATGCTTCATATGTGTACTACTATTTATGAGTCTATATTAAACGTACTGCAGGAGGTCAATTATTTAAGTTTGTAGAGGGCAAGAGCGAGCCATTTTTGTGTGCCCTATCCAGAAAGCCTTAAAATACGTACAATTTCACCAGACTTGATGGGACCACCCTTCTAGGTGAGTTTATGAGTGTGTTAAGCCCCTCCAAAAGGCGATCAATTTTCCTGAAGAATAATAAATTCCTCAGCTTCGCCACTGTCTACGCTCTGGCCCTTATAGTAAGTAATACTGAGGTAATACTTACTGAATCTTGTAAAATCCATATCATTCATGATGATACCTTGTCATAAGGCTATCAACTATCTGGTAATTATGTAGTGTCTGTTTTGTATGCATCGCAAAAATACATTTACATAAAAGACACAACAAAAGACAAATGTATTGGGCAAGTCTAATAACTGCTATTTTTTCAGATTCCATCACCTGTGTGCGATGCCACCCTGACTTCTGGTCAAATGAGAGAAGAGATGCTTGTGTGAAGAAGGAGGCAGAGTTTCTATCATATGAAGATATTATGGGAGCGCTGCTCACTGCAGCATCCTTATTTGGAACATGCATCACTGCTGTTGTGGCATTCATTTTCTTCAGATACAGGAAAACTCCTATTGTCAGGGCCAACAACTCTGAGCTGAGCTTCTTGCTGCTCTTCTCTTTGATTCTGTGTTTCCTGTGTTCTCTGACCTTCATAGGCCGGCCCTCTGAGTGGTCCTGCATGCTGCGACACACAGTATTCAGTATCATCTTTGTTCTCTGTATCTCTTGTGTTCTGGTGAAAACTATAGTGGTGTTAATGGCCTTCAAGGCCACACTTCCAGGTAGTAATGTTATGAAATGGTTTGGGCCTGCACAGCAAAGACTTACTGTTGTGGGTTTCACTCTTATACAAGTTTTCATATGTATCCTCTGGTTAACAATTTCTCCTCCTTTTCCATTTAAAAATGTTGCTAAATCTAAAGACAAAATCATCTTAGAGTGTGCTCTGGGCTCAGCTGTAGGTTTTTGGGCTGTACTTGGGTACATAGGACTTCTGGCCATGTTATGTTTCATTCTTGCATTTCTGGCCCCGGAAACTGCCTGATAATTTTAACGAAGCCAAATTTATCACCTTCAGCATGCTGATATTCTGCGCTGTATGGATCACTTTTATCCCGGCGTATGTCAGCTCTCCTGGGAAGTTCAGCGTTGCTGTGGAGATATTTGCTATTCTGGCCTCAAGTTTTGGACTGCTCTTTTGTATTTTCATTACTAAATGTTATATTATCTTACTGAAACCTGAGAAGAATACAAAAAAGAACATGATGGGGAAGGGGGTACCAAAATAATAATGAGTTTTTGAAAAAAAGTTTTTGAAAAAATTGTACTTCTAGGAGTAGTTTTAAATCACTATACTTTTACTTTTACTTGAGTAGATTAGTGAAGAAGAAACTGTACTCTTACTCCGCTACATCAGGCTACAATGAGCTCGTTACTTTTCTTTTTACCTCTTTGGTATTCTACGCGTCATTTTTTTTACCCCAGCGTACGTCTCATTTTAATGTTATATTTTGACAGAGAGAGAGAAAGTCTTCCGCTGAAGGCTCTACCACGTGACTGTGTTTCACCAATCAAACGTCGTTGTGCAGTCACGTGACCATACTCGATCTTAGGCACAGGTTAGCTTTACAGTCGTAGCAAATCAGAATCAACCGTCGCCAAGGCAACGCAGACCAGGAGGACCCCCCCCCCCTGGCCTCAGAGTGAAAGCATGGTTACCTTTTAGGAAAAGTGCGAAACAGCAGCTACATTATGCGGCGTATTCTGTGTGGACCAAAGCAAACGGACATGTGAGCGTTCAAAAACTCAACATCTAACTTGAGGAAACGTAGCGGTAGTTTTAGTTTTTGCTGTGGAGAGGTGATTGTTTGTCTTTTAGGTTACATACAGTATGTTTTGCACATGCAGTATCCATCCAAATTTGATGTGACAAGTCTCTCACTTATGCTATTTTGTAATTAATAAATTCCTTTTAATTTATTCTATTGATTGGATGAACTATAATTTGCCTAAAGATGATAATTGTGTAATAATTGTCTGGTTGATGCTTGTGTTAAGAAATAAATCAGACGTTACTCAACAGTTACTCACTACTTGAGTAGTTTTTTCATCAAGTACTTTTTTACTCTTACTCAAGTAATTATTTGGATGACTACTTTTACTTTTACTTGAGTCATATTATTTTAAAGTAACAGTACTTTTACTTGAGTACAATTGTTGGCTACTCTACCCACCTCTGCCGACTGGGCACCCCAGTTCCTTCTGCCAAGCCCTTGGCACTACAGTCTGCTCATCCTCAGGTCACCATCCTCAGACTAATTGACAGACCGAGTGGGCCAACCACGATCTAGGGGCGGTTCTTAGGTGTGTGGCGTACCGTATCCCTTCCATGTGGAGTGTCCACCTTCCTTGGGTTGGCGCACAACTCCCGTCCCAGCGCGGCCACTGGGATGTCCCCGTTAATGTGCGCTATGGGGTTCCAGCCTCTGATTTCCCTGCCCTGCAAGAGGAGATGACGGTTCCATCGGTTCAGGCTCACCTTTGGCAGTGTCAATGAGTGTAGAGTAAGGTGACCAGATTTCTCAAACAAAATCCGGGGACATTTTCAGCTCAGAAGCGTATATACCTCCAAAACACGTCATGTTTTTAATTTTTGTAAAACTTAAAACGGGGACACTAGATCTAGAGCTGAGTATCGGATACAATATAAACTATTGAGGAAAGATTTTCCTTTGACATTGATGCAGTATGAAACAAGCAACAATGGAAGTTAATAAGATTGTATTTACGTTCATAAAGTGCTCATTTTGCTGCTGACAGACTCAGATTAATATTCTAAGTGTCTGATAACATTATGGAAAGGATTTCTAAGGAGACTGACCTTTCTGTTAAAGATTAAGATCATTTTTTAAAACATAAAAGTCCACAAAATTGTGTTCACTAAACCCACCAGACTCCATGTAAATAATCAGTAATTTTAGCAGCATAAAATACGACTTTCTAAAACATCTCTGAGCTCTGAGCAGCGCTGCTCGATCGGCTCCGTTTGGTCAGAGTTTCCTTTCTTTCATTCCAATTTTGGGTCTGTCAGTCACAGTGAAAACCGGGGACATTTCGGGGGGACAGATCCAGCCAAAATCGGGGCATGTCCCCGGAAATTGGGGACGTCTGGTCACCCTAGTGTAGAGGGAGGCCAGGGCAGCACTTCAATGCATGGCTTCCCGCAATAAACGTCTGGTTGATCGCCATCATAGACCAGGTCCTGTCTACCAGCCGGGTCAGAGGGTGTGGCTTTCCCCCCAGGACCTCTCACTGCAGACCTCCACCAAGAAGCTCACTCCCCGGTTTGTGGGTCTGTACTCTGTCGAAGCTGTCCTGAACCCCACCACCGTCAGGTACTGTTATAGTTGGGGTCCGGCTGGCCGTGAGTATTTGTTTTTTTTTACTATTTTGTATCTGAGTTCTCTGTTGGCCTGGGGCCTGTTGCACGAAAGTAGAATAAAGATATCCAGAATAAATGAAAAAGCGCAGCTTGACTTAGTGTGATCCGCTCATTGCGGCTTAATCGGTTGCACGTTTGCCGAGCCAGGATGAACAGGTGAAGCTATGTCAAGCCAGGTGTAGATAGCTGGGATAAGTGCACGTTCACGGCTTTCTCACATAGACCACGGTATCGATCACAGATTTTCTGATGCAGAGATGGAGAAGACGCATGCGCCATATGTTTCACCCAATGAGCAGCAGCTTCTAATAGAAAGTAACGAGGAGGGGGTAGAATATGCAAAAAGGGAAATACGGCTCTTATCAAACGGAGAGAAAAAGCCCAACATAGCGGACCGACTGAATGTGTGAGGGTGTAAAAATATCTACTTAGCCTATAGTCACTCCACATTTTTATAAAGTTGTAGGCTACATTGTGTTTTAATTGCTTTAAATATGCTAGTTTCATGTTTCTATTTTTATGTGATAAATGTGCTGGTTTAACTGTAAAGTGTCTTTGACTAGCCTACCATGTAAAGCACTTTATAAATAAATGTATTATTATTTAGCCTTTGCCTTAAAAGTGAGCAGAGGGAATTAATGTTCCTCGGGGGAAATGGACCCTAATGACTAGGCATAATTTCAAACCCTTATTCACAACGCAAGTTTTACAACCATATGCACAAATCTCTATAAGCTATATCTAATTCTTTGTACAATTAATGTTCATACAGAACGATCAGAAAGGGACAACAACTAGAAAAAGAAGTAATTGACTTCAATACACGCTGTGAGCATTTGTAAAACAATATTCATGTTTTTTTATTCTTCGGACAAGTGACCGCACCAAAATAAAAAGATTAAGAAGCATTGTGGTGTTCCCGGTGTGATGAATGTAAACTACACTACATACGTACTGTATATAGGCCACATTATTGGTACAGAGATGTGAGACTAATTGAGAAGGTTATGAAACCAATGTAAGCTATAATAAAAAAACATTAGGCCTACATATTAAGGAGTAACACAAACTGTCTTTTATTAGAGAAGGATAAGCAACAAGAAAATGAAATCATGAATGTATTGGTCTCTGACCAGTCTGTCATTATTATCATCTGGGAATATCGCTACATTAATATCATCTGGGAGTATCGCTGCATTAATATCGTCAAACTTAATCTTCAGAGCGCGTCCTGTATAAACCTGGAGCTGAGACCACGGACGCTGCGCTGCTCATCTCTACTTTTACAGAGAGAGTGGACACTGACGCGACTTCGCAGGTCTGCCGGCAGGCAGCATCTACTGGGCAGCGGCCGCCGCCAGGCAGCCTCGACCATAGACCGTTAATATACAGTCTATGGCCTCGACACAGTACCGTCCGACCGGTAAAAGTCCCGCATCAGGGTGCCACTGCAACCATTTCTAACCATCTAAACAACTGTAGTAGAGTCTAAATCAAACTCGCGACAACAATAGTGACAAGTAGGTTAATGCATGTTAATGAAAATAAAGCAGAAGACATGCAGAAGACAACGGAATAACTGTTAAACACGTTTATTTCGGATCAGACGGCAGCTGATTTGAAACAAGAGACACCAGGATTAATCTTAGCCTGGCTGTTAGCCTGCTCTGGACCAGGCTAGCCGCAAAGAATAAATCTCCATGGTTACTTGGCTGGGCTTAATTCAATCTGGTTTCGTGCAACCGAGTCAAAGCTAAATTCATCCAGGATAATTTGAATATCCCGGCTTAATCCCTTATCCTAGTTTTGTGCAATAGGCCTCTGGTCTTTTTGTCCCTGCTGTTTTCTTTTTTCTTTACTCTCCCTACTGACTGTCCTGTATAACCATGGATAAAAATATGCTTGGAGCCTATGGCAATGGCTGTGAAAGGAACCTTGTAAAGAGGCCTGAAATGTTGGTGGAGAGAAGGTTTAAAATTAGTTTTTTAACTTGCCATGTTTGCAAAGGCCCAACACCCTTTTGCTGGTTGGGCACCTCCTGCCCCCCTACAGACATAAAACGTCACTGTTCTAGCGTTATTTCCCATGTTGCTTCAACATGTATAAATACCAGTGCAAGCATTTGATTTACATGAATGTGATTCCACCCAGTGATTTAGCTTTCTTAGACAGTATGACATCCACACAGATTTGGCCAGAGCAGGGTTGGGCACTCTTACAGCTGTTGCTGGTGGCATCTTTTTCTCAGGCTGAGAAGTCTGTGTGCAGGCTAAGAGTGGATCCTGAGAACCCCCAGCTATCTAAGAATGGGGACATTATGTTGGGGGGGAATCTTCTCTTTCTATGCCAGCTGGAAAGTTGGACAGGACACCTACAGGCAAAAACCATTGCCAATGGAATGCACCAGGTAAATTATACAGTATGAATCTATTTAGATCTAAATTGTATGAAGAAGAAAGTCAAACTTTTAAATTAAAAAAAATAGTCCTTGTTTTTTTCTATTAATAGAAAATACTTTAATAATAATAATAATAATTTAATAATTTACTATGCTATTGTTTCTATTTCATTGACACATTACAACTATTATTTATTATTATAACGGTGTTTTTCCAGTTTGAATTTCAAAGGTTTCCAGTATGCCCAGGCTATGCTCTTTGCCATAGAGGAGATTAATAACAGCACAGACCTACTGCCTGGTATCTCTCTGGGCTATAAGATCTATGATTCCTGTGCCTCAATTGCCAGAAGTGTGAGGGTGGCACTGGCCTTGGCTAATGGTAATGAGATATTATCTGCACTCTCCGATGCACAATGTAACAGACCTGCCCAAGTTCAGGCGATAATAGGTGAAGGATCTTCCTCTCCTTGCATGGCTATAGCTACTGCCATCGGACCCTTTAATATCCCAATGGTGGGTAAGATATATTTGTGAACAAAATAGTATTATAATTTTATTCAGCTGGATGTAGAAAAAGGGGATTTAAAATAATTGCATTTGCAGAATAAATGTTTCTTATTTGCATCTCTATCTTAGAATGTTTTTCTTTCTTTTTCTTTTAGATCAGCCACTTTGCTACTTGTGCTTGTCTGAGTGATAAAACTAAGTACCCTTCCTTTCTTAGAACAATACCCAGTGACTATTACCAGAGCAGAGCCCTGGCTCAGTTGGTCAAGTACTTTGGTTGGACTTGGGTTGGAGCTCTTAGAGCAAATAATGGTTATGGCAACAATGGCATGGCCATATTTACAGAAACCGCCCAGCATCTGGGCATCTGTCTAGAGTACTCTGTAGCTTTCTTTATAACAGATCCACCAGACAAAATTAAAAAGATTATTGACATTATCAAAGCTTCCACTTCCAAGGTGATTGTCACTTTCCTCCCTCCCACTGATGTTATTGCGTTAGTACAACAGTTGTCTCTCCACAACCTGACTGGTTACCAGTGGGTAGGCACTGAGGCCTGGATCTCTGATTCCCAAACTGCAGCCATGGATAGGCATCACATTCTGGATGGTGCCATAGGCCTGTCCATCCCCAAAGCACATGTCAGTGGAATGAGAGAGTTCATGTTGGATGTGAAGCCGCTCAATTCATCTAGTAATGAAATGTTTCCAGAGTTTTGGGAGACATTATTTAACTGTAAGTTCAAACAGTCCAAATCTTCAGCAGGGAATCAGAGAGAATGTACAGGCCATGAAGATCTGACTGGAGTACAAAACAGCTTCACTGATATGTCGCTCATGCCTATCTTTAACAATGTCTATAAAGGAGTGTATGCTGTGGCCCATGCACTTCATAATATTCTCAGCTGTAACAAAACCTGTAACAACAAGGTGCAGCTAGATCCATTTACGGTGAGTAGCACATCAACATTTCATATATTTTCATATACTAAGTCACATTAACAAGAAAAATTGTTCAAATTCTGAAAAATAAATGATTGTCATCTTTTTATCATGCTATTGAGCCAATAGGCCTACATCTTCTTCAGATAATTACATGAATACATGTCTTCTTAGATTTTACAGCACATAAAAAACATTAAGTTCAAAACTAAGGAAGGAGATGATGTTTACTTTAATGAGAATGGAGACCCAGCAGCAAAGTATGAAATTATAAACTGGCAGCCAACAGAACATGGCATTGTGGACTTTGTCACAGTTGGTCTTTATGATGCATCTTTACCTGCTGACAAACAGCTGAATCTGCAAAATAAGTCTTTGATTTGGGCACAGAACTCACTACAAGTAAGCTAAAATGGTGTTACTGTAACTGTTAGTTACTGTGAATTTAAAATGTAAACTTTTAATAAGTGATTAGTTAAAGTTATCTGTCAAAATATTGGTTTGCATAATAATAGAGCCTTGCAAAGCCAACACCTTGTCAAAGTGAATGCCCATACAGTTTTCTTAGTATTGTTTTTTTCATGCAGGTGCCGTTGTCAGTTTGCAGTGAGAAATGTCCTCCAGGAACTCGCAAGGTTCTCCAGAAAGGAAAGCCTGTCTGCTGCTATGACTGTTTGAAATGTGCAGAGGGAGAAATAAGTAACATTACTGGTACAGTGATTTTTCTGTTGAAAGTTATCAAAATGATCATTGACTAAGGGTCAACTCACTCCAAATACATGGTCTCCCTTATACAAATGCTGGTCCCCCATCGTGATTTGCAGCTTCATAATAAGCAATATTCAAATTAAAGCTATTTGTCTGTTTTAAAGACCAATTAATCACTCCAACATGTATATACACAAACACAAAAGACATTAAAGCAGGGTTGTTGTGTATCTCAAAATGTTACCTTTACCGGTATTAGACTGTGCACATCAGATAATTATTAATATTAACTCTAAAATCAGAAAACAAGGTCTGCGACTCTCTAAATATCATATTGTCATAATTTTCAACTAGCCTATATTGTATATTACAACAGTTTTAAAGAATTCTAGAAATGTTGTTATGGCTTTTGGTGTTCCACCACATGATGAAACTATGGAACTATGAAACATTTCTGGGGGCACCAGTTCTTATGAATCCAAATCAATTATGACAAAACAACGCAATATTATTAGTCTTATATGCAAAGAAAAGATGTAAGGTTGAGACAAAACAAAAGAAAAATGTACTGAGAAAGTCTAATAACTGCTATTTGTTTCAGATTCCATCACCTGTGTGCGATGCCACCCTGAGTTCTGGTCAAATGAGAGAAGAGATGCTTGTGTGAAGAAGGAGGCAGAGTTTCTATCATATGAAGAGATTATGGGAGCGCTGCTCACTGCAGCATCCTTATTTGGAACATGCATCACTGCTGTTGTGGCATTCATTTTCTTCAGATACAGGAAAACTCCTATTGTCAGGGCCAACAACTCTGAGCTGAGCTTCCTGCTGCTCTTCTCCTTGACTCTGTGTTTCCTGTGTTCTCTGACCTTCATAGGCCGGCCCTCTGAGTGGTCCTGCAAGCTGCGACACACAGCATTCGGCATCACCTTTGTTCTCTGTATCTCTTGTGTTCTGGGGAAAACTATAGCGGTGTTAATGGCCTTCAGGGCCACACTTCCAGGTAGTAATGTTATGAAATGGTTTGGGCCTGCACAGCAAAGACTAACTGTTGTGGCCTTCACTGTTATACAAGTTATCATATGTATCCTCTGGTTAGTAATTTCTCCTCCTTTTCCATTTAAGAATCTTAAGATATTCAAAGACAAAATCATCTTAGAGTGTGCTCTGGGCTCAGCTGTAGGTTTTTGGGCTGTACTTGGGTACATAGGACTTCTGGCCATGTTATGTTTCATTCTTGCCTTTCTGGCCCGGAAACTGCCTGATAATTTTAACGAAGCCAAATTTATCACCTTCAGCATGCTGATATTCTGCGCCGTCTGGATCACTTTTATCCCGGCGTATGTCAGTTCTCCTGGGAAGTTCAGCGTTGCTGTGGAGATATTTGCTATTCTGGCCTCCAGTTTTGGACTGCTGATTTGTATTTTCATTCCAAAATGTTATATTATCTTACTGAAACCTGAGAAGAATACCAAAAAGAATATGATGGGGAAGGGGGTACCAAAATAATTTTGAAACCCTAACATAATATGGTGGCAAAAGCTTTTTTATGCCATTTGAATCATTTTTTACTGTCAAGTAGATATCTATCTTAATTTTATTGAGGATTCCTTTTGCTGTACTACTATAGTATTACTGTAGGTTATTATTTGACCCTACATATCACATCATTCTTATGGAACTTTGAATTTGGATAAGGGAATAAGAGTTACACTTTTGATAACTTATCAAAATAAACATTTCAACACACCTGAATTACCATGTGATAATTAATTTGGTGTTATTGTTATTTTTCGTCAAAGAGATGTTTTATAGTCAGCTGATATGCCTCTTATGACCTCTTTAATTATAAACAAATTGTTGTTAGATGCTTGTTAGTTTCATGAAACACTGTAAGGCCGACAACATACATTTCAAACAATGCGATTGCAGCATAGACACAAACAGTGATCCGACATTTTATTTCTACTTTTATTTCACTTCTCCCTCCAGCCCATGGGCCCACCACCCGTGGGAGGATCCAAAGGGGTCGGGTGCGCTGCTATATGGGTGGCAGCGAAGGTCAGGGGCTTCCGACGGACCAGACCCGGGCGGCAGAGGCTGGCTCTGGGGACGTGGAATGTCACCTCTCTGTGGGGGAAGGAGCCGGAACTTGCGCGGGAGGTGGAGCGCTACCAGTTAGATCTGGTGGGGCTTACCTCTACGCACAGTCTCGGTTCTGGAACCGTACTCCTGGATAGGGGTTGGACTCTGTCCTACTCCGGAGTTGCCCAGGGTGTGAGGCGCCGGGCGGGTGTGGGGATACTCACAAGCCCCCGGCTGAGCGCCGCTGCGTTGGAGTTTACCCCGGTGGACGAGAGGGTCGCCTCCCTACGCCTGCGGGTGATGGGGGGGGAAAACTCTGACTGTTGTTTGTGCATATGCACCAAACAAGAGTTCGGAGTATTCGGCCTTCTTGGAGACCTTAAATGGAGTCCTGTATGGGGCTCCAGTAGGGGACTCCATAGTTCTGCTGGGGGAGTTCAATGCACACGTGGGTAATGATGGAGATACTTGGAGAGGCGTGATTGGGAGGAACGGCCTCCCTGATCTAAACCAGAGTGGTTGTCTGTTGTTGGACTTCTGTGCTAGTCATGGATTGTCCATCACAAACACCATGTTCGAACATAGGGATGCTCATAAGTGTACGTGGTACCAGAGCACCCTAGGCCAAAGGTCAATGATCGATTTTATAATCGTTTCATCTGATCTGAGGCCGTATGTTTTGGACACTCGGGTGAAGAGAGGGGCAGAGCTGTCAACTGATCACCATCTGGTGGTGAGTTGGGTCAGGGGGTGGGGGAAGACTCTGGACAGACCTGGTAAGCCCAAACGGGTAGTGCGGGTAAACTGGGAACGTCTGGAGGAGGCCCCTGTCCGACGGACTTTCAACTCACACCTCCGGTGGAGCTTTTCGTGCATCCCTGTGGAGGCTGGGGGCATTGAACCTGAGTGGACAATGTTCAAAGTTTCCATTGCTAAAGCTGCGGCGGCAAGCTGTGGTCTTAGGGTTTTAGGTGCCTCAAGGGGCGGTAACCCACGAACACCCTGGTGGACACCGGTGGTCAGGGAAGCCGTCCGACTGAAGAAGGAGTCTTTCCGGGATATGTTGTCTCGGAGGACTCCGGAGGCAGTTGTAGGGTACCGACGGGCCCGAAGGGCTGCAGCCTCTGCCGTGACAGAGGCAAAGCAGCGGGTGTGGGAGAAGTTCGGAGAAGACATGGAGAAGGACTTTCGGTCGGCAGCAAGGTGCTTCTGGAAAACCGTTCGCCACCTCAGGAGGGGGAAGCGAGGAATCATCCAAGCTGTATACAGCAAGGATGGGACGTTGTTGACCTCAACTGGGGAGGTAATAGAGCGGTGGAAGGAGCACTTTGAGGAACTCCTAAATCCAGCTGACACGCCCTCTGTGGTAGAGGCAGAGCTGGAGGATGATGGGGGATTGTCGTCAATTTCCCTGGTGGAAGTCGCTGAGGTAGTCAAACAACTCCACAGCGGCAAATCCCCAGGGATTGATGAGATCCGTCCAGAAATGCTGAAAGCTCTGGGTGTGGAGGGGATGTCTTGGTTGACACGCCTCTTCAACATTGCGTGGAAGTCTGGGACGGTGCCTAAGGAGTGGCAGACCGGGGTGGTGGTTCCCCTCTTCAAAAAGGAGGACCAGAGGGTGTGTGCCAATTATAGGGGTATCACACTTCTCAGCCTCCCTGGTAAAGTCTACTCCAAGGTGCTGGAAAAGAGGGTTCTGCCGATAATTGAACCTCGGATTGAAGAGGAACAATGCGGATTCCGTCCTGGCCGTGGAACAACGGACCAGATCTTCACTCTCCCAAGGATCTTGGAGGGGGCCTGGGAGTATGCCCAACCAGTCTACATGTGTTTTGTGGATCTGGAGAAGGCGTATGACCGGGTCCCCCGGGAGAAATTGTGGGAGGTGCTGCGGGAGTATGGGGTGAGGGGGTCCCTTCTCAGGGCCATCCAATCTCTGTATGACCAAAGCGAGAGCTGTGTCCGGGTTCTCGGCAGTAAGTCGGACTCGTTCCAGGTGAGGGTTGGCCTCCGCCAGGGCTGCGCTTTGTCACCAATCCTGTTTGTAATATCTATGGACAGGATATCGAGGCGTAGTCGGGGCGGGGAGGGGTTACAGTTCGGTGGGCTCGGTATCTCATCGCTGCTTTTTGCAGATGATGTGGTCCTGATGGCATCATCGGTCTGTGACCTTCAGCACTCACTGGACCGGTTCGCCGCCGAGTGTGAAGCGGCTGGGATGAGGATCAGCACCTCTAAATCTGAGGCCATGGTTCTCAACAGGAAACCGATGGAGTGCTTTCTTCAGGTGGGGAGTGAGTCCTTACCCCAAGTGAAGGAGTTTAAGTACCTTGAGGTCTTGTTCGCAAGTGAGGGGACCATGGAGCGTGAGATTGGTCGGAGAATCGGGCAGCCGGTGCGGTATTACATTCCGTGTATCGCACCGTTGTGGCCAAAAGAGAGCTGAGCCAGAAGGCAAAGCTTTTCGATTTACCGGGCAATTTCCGTTCCTACCCTCACCTATGGTCATGAAGGCTGGGTCATGACCGAAAGAACGAGATCCAGGGTACAAGCGGCCGAAATGGGTTTCCTCAGGAGGGTGGCTGGCGTCTCCCTTAGAGATAGGGTGAGAAGCTCAGTCATCCGAGAGGAGCTCGGAGTAGAGCCACTGCTCCTTCGCGTCGAAAGGAGCCAGTTGAGGTGGTTCGGGCATCTGGTAAGGATGCCTCCTGGGCGCCTCCCTAGGGAGGTGTTCCAGGCACGTCCAGCTGGGAGGAGGCCTCGGGGAAGACCCAGGACTAGGTGGAGAGATTATATCTCCAACCTGGCCTGGGAACGCCTCGGGATCCCCCAGTCGGAGCTGGTTGATGTGGCTCTGGAAAGGGAAGTTTGGGGTCCCTTACTGGAGATGCTGCCCCCTCGACCCGACTCCGGATAAGCGGATGAAGATGGATGGATGGATGGATAATGTAGGCTAATTTTCAAATATATACTATATATTGAAATATATCTGGCTAGGAAGATTTAAAAAGGAAGATGTGTAAAAATAGAATCTGTAAATGTGAAAAACAATATATTACTATTTTGTGTGTATGGTAATATGTGTTTTACACAATGTTCCCTCCCATGCATAAAATACTGTTAAATTACTTTGGCACATGTGCATTTATTTTTCTATTATTGGACCCTACATGTTACATTATTCTTAGGGAACTCTGCATTTGGATAAGGGAATTAAAGTTAGACTTTTGCCAACTGATCAAAATAAACACTTTAAGATGCCTGATTTAACGAGGCATTGGACCATGTGATATTTAATTTGGTGTTATTGTTATGTTTTGTCAAAGAGATGTTTATTAGTCAGCTGACATGCCTCTATGGCCCTGTTTAGTTAAAAACAAATTGTTGTTAGATACTTGTTGGTTTATGGAACCCTTTAGACCTCTCCAGAGGTTGTGTCTTTTGGGAGCTGATTTAGTAGGAGCACATGTGGTGAAGTGCATGTAAGTCATGCATACCGACTTACACCTCAGGCTCTTCCCACTCACAAGCGGTCTAACAAACTAACAACCTCCCTCCACAATTTACAGTGTCTCCAACGTCCCTCCACACCTGTCTTCTCAGCTCACTCTGGATACTTCAGGGTTGTTACATCATGATCCCCTCTAGACTATGCCCTGGAGCATTTGATCATGATGCTGGCTTTTAAACTTAAAAAACTTCAATAATGCATTAAAGAAAGAAATACATTGAAAAAAAGTTTCTATGCCTTTGTTTTTAAAATGTGGGAAATCAACTCTTAATGTGATGTGCTGAATCGTTGACAGTACACATCCCATTAGATGTCAGATCAGTTTCTAAAATAGATCATACAGTTTAGTGTTGACAATAACATGCAAATATGTGTTATGAAACATGTTTTATAATTTGAACAAAGCGATCAAAGAAGGTGACCATTAGTAATAAGACATCTTTTCTGGATCCACACACTTCTAATTCCATTATGAAATGAAATATACACTTTTTTGAAAGAAAGAACCCAACACTGGCCTTTGTCTCTTCTCCCCTTGTTCCTTTTTTCCATGTCTATCTATTCTATCTACATGACCAACTCGTTCTCACTCCCAACTCACCAAATATAACAGCTTGGTCAGTGGCCCAACCAAACCAAAAGTTGAAACCAATGTTTTATGATGGGGTTGAGGCCAGGACTATGTGCAGGAGACTCAGATTCATCAATGCCAACCTCCCATTTTCATAGACCCCGTCCTGCCAGATCTTTCTTATCTCCAGGCAGACCGGGTTGAAGGGTGGAGGCTAGCAGCCCTGGGTGTAGAATGGAGATCACCTAACTGCGGAGGCTGCAGTGAATGGTTCAAAAGAAAAACACTGGCACCTGAAAAAATACCACATATTTAGAGTTAACGTTTCCAGAAGCAATTTGGGACTTCAAGAAGCCTTTAGTAAAGGTCCTTGGTAATTCTTAACTCAAGCCAAGAAAATGGCAGGCAGGGTTGGTGATTGTCTGCTTACTCCATGTTTGGCCAGATTGTACTGTCAAGCAAGGGAGTACAAGGTAACAAGGGAAGGACCTAAATGCAGATAGGTCAGGGAGATATGAATACTTCAGTGATTGTGTTACAAAAGTAAAATACAAAAGTGTACTGGCATGGGTAGCTAGCTTGAATAGAAGGAATGCAGTTTAACCGTTAGATGGGAGAAATTGTTACATCATGTAGCTATGAAGTGTCAGATTGTCTGTTTAAGGGGATATAAAAGGCAAACAAAATCTGACTAAGGACTGAACCTTGGGGAACATCACTAAACAGAAGATTAGATTAGATCAGATTAAGAGTTTTAGTTTCCAACAGCAACTGACAATCTACCATCAGAAAGATAAAAGGAGAATCACTGCAGGGTTGACCAAGAGATACAAGCCAGCTGCTTAAGTATGTTAATTAGAATTCTATGGTCCACAGTGCCAAAAGCTGCACTGAGATCCAGCAGTACCAAACCACTGTCTTGTATATCCATGGATCAATATATCATTGGAGCCTATAGCAAAGGCTGTGCAAGGAAACTTGGAAATAGAAAACTTTGGTGAAGAGAAGGTTTGAGATTTGTTTTTTAACCTGCCATGTCTGAAAAGGCTCAAAAGCATTTTTTCTGTTTGGGCACCTCCTTCCTCCCTACATAGATACAACGTCACTGTTGTAGAGTTATTTCCCATGTTGCTTCAAAATGTATAAATACCATTGCTGGCTTTGAATTTACGTGAATGTGATGCCACCCAGTGATTTAGCTCTCTTAGACGATATGACATCAAATCAAAGGTGGCTAGAGCAGGGTTGGGCACTCTTACAGCTGTTGCTGGTGGCATCTTTCTCTCAGGCTGAGGAGCTGGTGTGCAGGCAGAGAGGGGATCCTGAGAACCCCCAGCTATCTATGAATGGGGACATTATGTTGGGGGGAATCTTCCCTTTCCACGGCAGCTGGAAAGACAGACAGGACACCTACAGGAAAAAACCCTTGCCACTGGAATGCACCAGGTAAATTATACAGTATGAATCTATTTAGATTTAAAGTGTATGAAGAAGAAAGTCAAACTTTTAAAAGAAAGAAATATTCCTTGAAATATAATTGTTCTATTAATACCATCAAACACTTGAATTTACTATGCTATTGTTTCTTTTTCATTGACACATTTGAACTATTATTTATTGTCATAACTGTTTCAATCCAGTTTGACTTTCAGAGGTTTCCAGTTTGCCCAAGCTATGCTCTTTGCCATAGAGGAGATTAATAACAGCACAGACCTACTGCCTGGTATCTCTCTGGGCTATAAGATCTACGATTCCTGTGGCTCCATTGCCAGAAGTGTAAAGGTTGCACTGGCCTTGGCTAATGGTAATGAGATAATATCTGCACTCTCCGATGCACCATGTACTAGAACTGCCCAATTGCAGGCCATTTTGGGAGAAACCTCTTCATCTCCTTGCATGGCTGTATCTACTGTAATCGGACCCTTTCATATCCCAATGGTGGGTAAGAATGGAAAAATTTAAATTATATTTGTGAAAGATAATATATATATATTATATGGCCATAGAAAAGAGAGGATTTAAAATAATTGAATTTGCTGTACAAATGTTTCATATTTTGCATCTCTATCTTAGACTCTTTTTCTTTCTTTTTCTTTTAGATCAGCCACTTTGCTACTTGTGCTTGTCTCAGTGATAAAACTAAGTACCCATCCTTCCTCAGGACAATACCCAGTGACTATTACCAGAGTAGAGCCCTGGCTCAGTTGGTCAAGTACTTTGGTTGGACTTGGGTTGGAAGTATTAGATCAAATGATGGTTATGGCAACAATGGCATGGCCATATTTACAGAAACCGCCCAGCATCTGGGCATCTGTCTAGAGTACTCTGTAGCTTTCTTCATAACAGATCCACCAGACAAAATTAAAAAGATTATTGACATTATCAAAACTTCAACTTCCAAGGTGATTGTCACTTTCCTCTCCCCCACTGATATTATTACGTTAGTACAACAGTTGTCTCTCCACAACCTGACTGGGTACCAGTGGGTAGGCACAGAGGCCTGGATCTCTGATTCCCAAACTTTAGCTATGGATAGGCATCACATTCTGGATGGTGCCATAGGCCTGTCCATCCCCAAAGCCCATGTCAGTGGAATGAGAGAGTTCATGTTGGATGTGAAGCCGCTCAATTCATCTAGTAATGAAGTGTTTCCAGAGTTTTGGGAGACATCATTTAACTGCAAGTTAAAACAGTCCAAATCTTCAGCAGGGAATCAGAGAGAATGTACAGGCCATGAAGATCTGACTGGAGTGCAAAACAGCTTCACTGATATGTCGCTCATGCCTATTTTTTACAATGTCTATAAAGGAGTGTATGCTGTTGCCCATGCACTTCATAATATTCTCAGCTGTAACAAAACCTGTAACAACAAGGTGCAGCTAGATCCATTTACGGTGGGTAGCACATCAACATTTTATATAGTTTTTAAACTAAGTCACATTAACAAGAAAAATTGTTCAAATTCTGAAAAATAAATGATTGTCATCTTTTTATCATGCTATTGAACCAAAAGGCCTACATCTTTGTCAGATAATGATATGAATACATGTCTTCTTAGATTTTACAGCACATTAAAAACATAAAGTTCAAAACTAAGGAAGGAGATGATGTTTACTTTAATGAGAATGGAGACCCAGCAGCAAAGTATGAAATTATAAACTGGCAGCCAACAGAACATGGCATTGTGGACTTTGTCACAGTTGGTCTTTATGATGCATCTCTACCTGCAGATAAACAGCTGAATCTGCTAAATAAGTCTTTAATTTGGGCAAAGAACACACAACAGGTAAGTCAAAAAGTGATCACTGTAATTGTTAACAGTTTATGTCAATAGCTAATGTTGTAATAATTGTTAGTTATAGTTATTGCATCATAATGCTTGGTTTTCTTGGAATAAATTAAAAAAGAAGCTTGCAAAGACAACATACTGTGAATACCTATATATTTTCTCATAGTTGTTTTGTTCATGCAGGTGCCTTTGTCACTTTGTAATGAGAAATGTCCTCCAGGAACTCGCAAGGTTCTCCAGAAAGGAAAGCCTGTTTGCTGCTACGACTGTTTAAGATGTGCAGAAGGAGAAATGAGCAACATTACAGGTGTAGTATTATTGATAAAATGTCATTCAAATGTCATTAAAGGGTCAGCTCTCTCAAATTACATAAAATGCCTACAGTATTTCTCAGTGGTAACTGAGCATGCAGATAACTTTGGACTCAGCTTTTGAGGTTTGGACATCTCTCTCTCTGAATCTGCAATGAATGCATTGAGAGTGGGTGAAAATGTGTTTGTGCAGCAGCCCTAAAACCGACAGACCCTCAGGGTTACTGGCAGATGCCGATTTTGTGACCATAAATGTTTTTCTTTTAATAAGTTTTCATCTTTGAGGATTTAAGATAGTACAGACCAAATTTGGAGTTCATCAGATAAAATCTCCAGGAGGAGTTTGTTAAAATATAGCACCTTTACTTTTAGGTATAGTTCCTGTTGCCACTAAGGGGCGCAATGCCAATATAATATCGGCCTGTATATGTCCTCAGGGTTGGACTCTGATGAATCATGAAAAGTTTTGAGCCAATTGGACAATGTACACTGTAGTTACACCCACTTCCTGCTTTGATGGGGAAACTCACAAAATGACTGCCCCGCCACGGCCATGCCCTATGATGAAAAGTTTTTCTTTTAATAACTTTTCATCTTTGACGTCTTTAGATGGCG
The DNA here is from genome assembly GCA_026937815.1 of Etheostoma perlongum. Taxonomy (NCBI): domain Eukaryota; kingdom Metazoa; phylum Chordata; class Actinopteri; order Perciformes; family Percidae; genus Etheostoma; species Etheostoma perlongum. The sequence continues at coordinate 11,850,221 of CM049373.1, forward strand.
CAGACCAAAGTTGAGCGGATGAAATCTCTAGAAGGAGTTTGTTAAAGTACAATATGGCGAAATGGCGAAAAATGGCGGACTTCCTGTTGGGTTTAGGGTATTGCTCTAATAAGCTTTTATGTATATCTTGACATGCTTCATATGTGTACTACTATTTATGAGTCTACATTAAACGTACTGCAGGGGGTCAATTATTTAAGTTCGTAGGGCGCTTGCGAGCCATTTTTGGGCGCCCTATCCAGAAAGCCTTAACATACGTACAATTTCACCCGACTTGATGGGACCACACTTTTTGGTGAGCTTTTGAGTGTATTTAGCCCCTCCAAAAGGCAATAAATTTTCCTGAAGAATAATAAATTCCTCAGCTTTGCCACTGTCTACGCTCTGGCCCTTATAGTAAGTAATACTGAGGTAACACTTACTGAATCTTGTAAAATCCAAATCATTCATGATGATACCATGTCATAAGGCTATCAATTATCTGGTAATTACGTAGTGTCTGTTTTGTATGCATTGCAAAAATACATTTACATAAAAGACACAACAAAAGACAAATGTATTGGGCAAGTCTAATAACGGCTATTTTTTCAGATTCCATCACCTGTGTGTTATGCCACCCTGACTTCTGGTCAAATGAAGGAAGAGATGCTTGTGTGAAGAAGGAGGCAGAGTTTCTATCATATGAAGAGATTATGGGAGCGCTGCTCACTGCAGCATCCTTATTTGGAACATGCATCACTGCTGTTGTGGCATTCATTTTCTTCAGATACAGGAAAACTCCTATTGTCAGGGCCAACAACTCTGAGCTGAGCTTCCTGCTGCTCTTCTCCTTGACTCTGTGTTTCCTGTGTTCTCTGACCTTCATAGGCCGGCCCTCTGAGTGGTCCTGCATGCTGCGACACACAGCATTCGGCATCACCTTTGTTCTCTGTATCTCTTGTGTTCTGGGGAAAACTATAGTGGTGTTAATGGCCTTCAGGGCCACACTTCCAGGTAGTAATGTTATGAAATGGTTTGGGCCTGCACAGCAGAGACTCACTGTTGTGGGATTCACTGTTATACAAATTATCATATGTATCCTCTGGTTAACAATTTCTCCTCCTTTTCCATTTAAAAATGTTGCTAAATCTAAAGACAAAATCATCTTAGAGTGTGCTCTGGGCTCAGCTGTAGGTTTTTGGGCTGTACTTGGGTACATAGGACTTCTGGCCATGTTATGTTTCATTCTTGCATTTCTGGCCCGGAAACTGCCTGATAATTTTAACGAAGCCAAATTCATCACCTTCAGCATGCTGATATTCTGCGCTGTATGGATCACTTTTATCCCGGCGTATGTCAGCTCTCCTGGGAAGTTCAGCGTTGCTGTGGAGATATTTGCTATTCTGGCCTCCAGTTTTGGACTGCTCTTTTGTATTTTCATTCCTAAATGTTATATTATCTTACTGAAACCTGAGAAGAATACAAAAAAGAACATGATGGGGAAGGGGATACCAAAATAATTCTGAAACCCTAACATAATATGGTGGCAAAGGCTTTTTATGCCATTTGAATCATTTGTAAAGCAGACTGTCAAGTAGATATCAATCTTAATTTTATTGAGGACTCCTTTTGTTGTACTACTATAGTATTACTGTAGGGTAGGAAAAAATTCCTGATGCATCACCCATACTCCACTCCCCACCATTAATACCGTCAAGCCCAAGCAATGTCTACAGGTGGCGCATAGTTTTTAATTAAAAAAAACCTGTAATGCAGAAGCTAATTTTTCTCATGTAAAGGGCTTATATAATGATCGATCAGCCTTTTCAACGTTTATATTTTTGTCAATGTTTATTTGCCTACTGTCTGCATCCCAAGGTCAAGAACATACATGTTAAATGCTTGTACTTAAAGAAACATTTTTCCATTTATACATTATGTACAGAATCAACAAAACAGAAATACAATTAAAATATTGCCTGAAATATGCATTCTTTTTTTCTTGTTTTTCACCGCCCTAAAAAATATAAATTCAATAGTAGTTTTATATTACAGTACGTACAAAAATGATTGTGCAGTACACATCTCAAAATGTAATTGTCAATGACAATAGCGTATGACTCAATGTACAGCTTTAAATACAACCTAAACTGCTGTAATTTTAAGGCCGACAATTGACATTTGAAACAATGCAATTGCAAACACAGACACAAACAGTGATCAGACATCGTAATATTACTTGTTTCCCTGAATATATCTGTACTTGAATAGTAAGATTTAACCGTGCTAATGATAAAATCTGTAAATGTTAGTACTTTGTGTGTATGTTAATATGTGTTTTACACAATCATCCATACAGTAAAATACTGATACATGGTTTTTGCACGTGAACATTTATTTTTCTTATTATTATTTGACCCTACATGTCACATCATTCTTATGGAACTTTGAATTTGGATAAGGGAATAAGAGTCACACTTTTGATAACTGTTATTTTTCAGTCAAAGAGATGTTTTATAGTCAGTTGATATGCCTCTTAGGACCTCTTTAATTATAAACAAATTGTTGTTAGATGCTTATTAGTTTCATGAAACACTTTAAGGCTGACAATGTAATTGCAGCATAGACACAAACAGTGATCAGACTTGTTATTTCTACTAATGTGGGCTAATTTTCAAATAAATACTACATATTGAAATATATCTGGCTAGGAAGATTTAAAAAGGAAGATGTGTAAAAATAGAATCTGTAAATGTGAAAAACAATATATTACTATTTTGTGTGTATGGTAATATGTGTTTTACACAATGTTCCCTCCCGTGCATAAAATACTGTTAAATGACTTTGGCACATGTACATTTATTTTTCTATTATTGGACCCTACATGTTACATTATTCTTAGGGAACTCTGCATTTGGATAAGGGAATTAAAGTTAGACATTTGACAACTGATCAAAATAAACTATTCAACATGTGGCATTGGACCATGTGATATTTAATTTGGTGTTATTGTTATGTTTTGTCAAATAGATGTTTATTAGTCAGCTGACATGCCTCTATGGCTCTGTTTAGTTAAAAACAAATTGTTGTTAGATACTTGTTGGTTTATGAAACCCTTTAGACCTCTCCAGAGGTTGTGTCTTTTGGGAGCTGATTTAGTAGGAGCACATGTGGTGAAGTGCATGTACGTCATGCATACCAACTTACACCTCAGGCTCTACCCACTCACAAGCGGACTAACAAACTAACAATTTACAGTGTCTCCAACGTCCCTCCACACCTGTCTTCTCAGGTCACTCTGGAAACTTCCCGTCAGGGTTGTTACATCATGATCCCCTCTAGACTGTGCCCTGGAGCATTTGATCATGATGCTGGCTTTTAAACTTAACAAACATCAATAATGCATTAAAGAAAGAAATACATGGAAAAAAAGTTTCTATGCCTTTGTTTTTTAAATGTGGGAAATCAACTCTTAATGTGATGCACTGAATGGTTGACAGTAAACATCCCATTAGATGTCAGATCAGTTTCTAAAATAGATCATACAGTTTAGTGTTGACAATAAAATGCATATATGTGTCATGAAACATGTTTTATAATTTGAACAAAGCGATCAAAGAAGGTGACTATTAGTAATAAGATATCTTGTATGGAGCCACACACTTCTACTTCCATTATGAAATGAAATATACACTTTTTTGCAAGAAAGAACCCAACACTGGCCTTTGTCTCTCATCCCTTTGTTCCTTTTTTCCGTGTCTATCTATTCTATCTACATGACCAACTCGTTCTCACTCCCGACTTTTAGTTTTAGTTTAATAGTTTATTTGAACATGTAAAAAAAACAAAAAAAACATTCATTGAACATTCATCAAACATTCATGCATACATATATAATTAAAATGACAGATAAATAAGGTAATGTACTTATTAGCACAGTCTTCAGAAATTGAAAGTCATTCAAACAAAACAAAACCGAAAAATGTCCCATGTTCAAAAGGAGTAGGACGAAGTTGATAAACAACTTATCAGGTCCAACTCCCTTTCTCTACTTTTATCCTTTAGTAAATCTTATGCTTCAGCTATTTACACATCATAGACACAGATGCATACATACACAAACACATTTACACTTTTTTAAAAGTTTTTTTCTTTCTTTTTTTTCTTTTCTTCCCTTTCTTCTTCTTCTTTCTTTACCATCTATCTATATCAGATTAAATAACACATCCATACTAGACTTAGTATATAGACATATTAATATGTAGATATATTAGCATATAGATATACTAGTATATAGACATACCAGTATTTAGACATATCGGTATAAAAATATATTATATACAGTTAAGAAAATAAGTATTTGAACACCCTGCTATTTTGCAAATTCTCCCACTTAGAAATCATGGAAGGGTCTGAAATTGTCATCGTAGGTTCATGTCCACGGTGAGAGACATAATCTAAAAAAAAAATATCCAGAAATCACAAAGTATGATTTTTTATTTATTTATATTATACAGCTGCAAATAAGTATTTGAACACCTGTCTATCAGCTAGAATTTGGACCCTCAAAGACCTGTTAGTCTGCCTTCAAAATGTCCACCTCCACTCCATTTATTATCCTAAATTAGATGCACCTGTTTGAGGTCGTTAGCTGCATAAAGACACCTGTCCACCCCATACAATCAGTACGAATCCAACTATTAACATGGCCAAGACCAAAGAGCTGTCCAAAGACACTAGAGACAAAATTGTACACCTCCACAAGGCTGGAAAGGGCTACGGGGAAATTGCCAAGCAGATTGGTGAAAATAGGTCCACTGTTGGAGCAATCATTAGAAAATGGAAGAAGCTAAACATGACTGTCAATCTCCCTTGGACTGGGACTCCATGCACAATCTCACCTCGTGGGGTCTCAATGATCTTACAAAGGTGAGAAATCAGCTCAGAACTACATGGGAGGAGCTGGTCAATGACCTGAAAAGAGAGACCACCGTTGCCGAGGTTACTGTTGGTAATACACTAGGACATCATGGTTTGAAATCATGCATGGCACGGAAGGTTCCCCTGCTTAAACCAGCACATGTCAAGTCCCGTCTTAAGTTTGCCAATGACCATTTGGATGATCCAGAGACCTAAACCCAATAGAGAATCTTTGGAGCAAGCTCAAACTCCGTGTTTCTCAGCAAAAGCCCAGAAACCTGACTGATCTAGAGAAGATCTGTGTGGAGGAGTGGGCCAAAATCTCTTCTGCAGTGTGTGCAAACCTGGTGAAAAACTATAGGAAACGTTTGACCTCTGGAACTGCAAACAAAGGCTACTGTACCAAATATTAACACTGATTTTCTCAAGTGTTCAAATACTTATTTGCAGCTGTATCATACAAATAAATAGTTAAAAAATCATACATTGTGATTTCTGGATTTTTTGTTTTTGATTTAGTCTCTCACAGTGGACATACATGCACCTACGATGTCAATTTCAGACCCCTCCATGATTTCTAAGTTGGAGAACTTGCAAAATAGCAGGGTGTTCAAATACTTATTTTCCTCACTGTATATATCACTCACCAAATATGACAGCTTGGTCAGCTTGAAACCAATGTTTTCTGATGGGATTGAGGCCAGGACTATGTGCATGTCAAATTCATCAATGCCAACCTTCCATTTTCATAGACCTGTCCTGCCAGATCTTCCAGATCTCCAGGCAGGCCGGGTTGCAGGCTGGAGGCTAGCAGCCCTGGGTGTAGAATGGAGATAACCTAACTGAAGAGGATGGAGTGAAGGGTTCGGAAGAAAAAAATTGCAAAACACTGCCACCTGATAAATACCACAAATTTAGAGTTAATATTTGCAGAAGCAGCAAGGGACTTCAATAAGCCTTGGTCAACATTTAGAAGAGGTCCATGGTAATTCTTAACTCATGCCAAGAAAATGGTAGGCAGGGTTGGTGACTGTCTGCTTAGTCCATGTTGGGCCAAATTGTGGTCAAACATATTTTGAGTTGCAAAAAAAAACTTTGTTCTTCAACCAACTAATCAACGTATTCTGTTAAGTGCAGAAGCTGCCATTCAGAAACGTTCAGAATACATAAGAGCGAGTCCCTTGAATGTTTGATAGCCTCTTGGAGGATCACGCCTATTCTTGAGGACATTTAACTGATTGCTTTCTTCGCAAAAAGGTAATTCAGCCTAGTTGTGTAAATTCAAAGTTTTATTGTTAGGGATGGGGTCCGGCTGGCCGTGAGTATTGTTTTGTTTGCTATTTTTCTATCTCAGTATTCTTTTGGCTTGCCCTGTTTTTTCCTGCTGTTGTCTTTTTTCCTCAATCTCCCTCCTGCTGAAGCCAGCTGACCACGCACACCTGAGTCTAATCCACAATCACCTGCTCGGGCAACTGCATTCCTGCCATCTCCGATCATCAACAGTATTTCTTCCCCAGCTCTTCAAACCATCTTTGCTTAATCATAGCTCCAGTCACGCCGGTGAAACTCACTACAAGCTACCTTCCTCGCGCATTTAGTTTCTCTGTGTTTTCATGTACTTACCTCCTTTTGTTTTTCCCCCCGCAGTGTCACCTTCACTCTTGTCCCGTATTATTGTGTCATGCCCTTCTGTCTTACTAACGGCCCAGCAGTCTTCCAGGCCCTTCTTAACAATGTACTCCGTTACTTTTTACATCGGTTTGTGTTTGTCTACCTTGACAATATTCTAATCTTTTCCCGCGACCCAGTCCAACACACAGAACATGTCCAGTTGGTGCTGCAGCGGATTCTGGAGAACAAACCTCGTCAAGGTTGAGAAATCTGAGTTTAGTTTTCCGCCTGTGCAATTTCTGGGTTTTGTCGTTGAGAGTGGGCGACTAAGATTAAACAATAATAATTTATACTGTTTATTGATCCCCAGTGGGGAAATTATAATTTACACTATGTCTGTTAGTAATCACTACACACAGGCCTGAGAAACTCACACACCCAGGACCTAATCATGCACTAATGGAGAGATGTCAGAATGAGTGGGCTGCCAGTGTTGGACCAGCACCCTGAGTGTGTAGGGTGCCTTTCTCAAGGGCAGTGCCAAGGAGGTGAAGTGGCATATACCAATGGACACTCCACACTACGAACAGGGACTTGAACCAGTGACATTCCAGTTCCCAACCTCAGTCCCTACGGACTAAGCTACTGCTGCTTCGAGCTGTTGTTGACTGGCCCATTCCCACCTCAGTAAAACAATTCCAACGTTTTTTTGGGCCTTTAAATCTTACCACCGGTTAATCTGCAATTACAGCTCTAACCCCTCTCACCCATCTCACCTCTCCTTCAGTTCACTTCTTCTGCAGGCTTCTTCCTTCTCAAATCCCATTTCACCTCTGCCCCTATTCTCACCAACTCTGACCCATCCCTTCAGTTTGTGGTGGAGGTGGATATGGGCGTTGGGGGCACCCTGTCTCAGTATTCCCCTTCTCACAAGAAACTCCACCCTTGTGCCTTCTTCCCCCGACTCCTTACCCCAGCTGAGCGGAATTACAGCATGGAGGACCGGGAGCTGCTAGCCCTTGAAGAGTGGAGGCACTGGTTGGAGGGCTCCCAACAGCCCTTCTTAGGCTGAACTGATCACAAAAACCTCTCATACATCCACACCGCTCAGAGACTCAATTCCCAGCAAGCTAGGTGGGCCCTGTTCTTCAACCGGTTCAATTTCAATTCAATTCAATTCAATTTTATTTATAGTATCAATTCATAACAACAGTTATCTCGAGACACTTTATAGATGTAGTAGGTCTAGAACACACTCCATAATTTACAAGGACCCAACAGTTCCTTCCAGAGCAAGCAACAGTGTGACAGTGGCGAGGAAAAACTTCCTTTTAGGCAGAAACCTCGGACAGACCCAGGCTCTTGGTAGGCGGTGTCTGACGACCGGTTGGAGTTAGAATGAAATGTGGCAATAACAGTCGTTAGTAGTAAGTAGTAGTTTGTAGTAGTTCTTTGTAGTAATTCATGGCATAGCAGGGCACTGTGCGGCATTACAAGTCACAGCAGGACGTAACAGGGCATCGCAGAACGTGTAGCGAGACCATGGCGACAGCTGCTACCATGATTTTGGAGCCTTCCTGATCCAAGGAAACATGCTGGGCAAAAAAAGAACATAAGGACTCCGGGGAATGACTCCCCAGAGCTAGGTTAGTAACAAGCATTTCTGGGACATGGATGCACACAAAATGGGAAGATAGAAAGATAGAGGAGAGAGGAGCTCAGTGTGTTGAAGGAAGTCCCCCAGCTGTCTATCACTATTACAGCATAACTAAGAGAGACAGGGTAAAGAGAGAAGCCTGGTCGGGCTAGAACTCTCCCCAAACGGATCGGGCTGTATGCCCTGCCTCCCTCTAGTTTTATTATATTATTGATTATATGATAGATAAATCTGACAACTATGACGAGAGGCAGGTGGGCCTGGTTAGGCAGATGCTGCATGGACATTTACATAGTGTTAAATCACAACAACAGTTATCTCTTTGCGCTTTTCATAGATGAGCAGGTCTAGACCATACTCTGTGATGTTATAGAGAGGGAGGAAGAGAGAGGTGCTCAGTGCATCATGGGAAGTCCCCAGCAGTCTAGGCCTATAGCGGCGTAACAAAGGGATGGTTCAGGACTCTCCTGAGCCAACCCTAACTATAAGCTTTAGCAGAGGGGAAAGTCTTAAGCCTTCTCTTAAATGTGGAGACGGTGTCTGCTTCCTGAACCCAAACTGGAGCCTGGTTCCACAGGAGAGGAGCCTGATAGCTCAACGCTCTGGCTCCCATTCTACTTTTAGAGACTATAGGAACCACAAGTAACCCTGCATTCTGGGAGCGCAGTGCTCTGGTGGGGTAGTAAGGTACTATAAGCTCTTTAAGATAAGATGGTGCCTGACCATGAAGAGCTTTGTAGGTGAGATGAAGGATTTTATATTCTATTCTGGATTTTATAGGAAGCCAATTCAGAGAAACTAAAACAGGAGAGATGTGATCTCTTTTCCTGGTTCCTGTCAGAACACATGCTGCAGCATTCTGGATCTGCTGAAGAGTATTTATGGATTTTTTCGAGCAGCCTGATAATAAAGATTTGCAGTAATCCAGCCTAGAAGTAACATATGCATGGACTAGTTTTTCTACATGATTTTTAGACAGGATATTCCTGATTTTTGCTATATTACGTAGGTGAATAAAGGCAATCCTTGAAATTTGCTTTATGTGAGAATTAAAGGACATGTCCTGACCAAAGATAACTCCAAGATTCCTCACAGTGGGGCTGGAGGCCAGGGCGATGCCATCCAGAGTAACTATTTCTTTGGATAATGCGTCACAGAGGTGCTTGGGCCCCAGAACAATAACTTCCGTTTTATCTGAGTTTAACATTAGAAAATTACAGGTCATCTAGGTTTTAATATCCTGAAGGCACATTTGAAGTTTAGCTAACTGACTAGTTTCATCCGGCTTGATCGATAGATATAATTGAGTATCATATGCATAACAAGTGGAGTGTTTCCTGATAATATTGCCTAAAGGAAGCATATATAAACTGAACAGGATTGGACCGAGCACAGATCCTTGTGGGACTCCAAGACTAACTTTGGCGTGCACAGGGGATTCATCGTTAACATGAACAAACTGAGATCAATCTGATAAATAAGACTTAAACAAGCAGTCCCTTTAATGCCAATTAAATGTTCCATTCTCTGTAATAAAATATGATGGTCAATGGTATCAAATGCAGCACTAAGATCTAATAACACCAGTATAGAGAAGTCCTTTATCTGATGCAATTAGTAGGTCATTAGTAATTTTCACAAGTGCTGTCTCTGTGCTATGATGAACTCTAAATCCTAACTGAAAATCCTCAAATAAGCTGTTGCTATGCAGAAAGGCATACAGCTGTTTGGCAACTGCTTTTTCAAGAATCTTGGAGAGAAATGGAAGGTTGGATATAGTTCTATAGTTGGCAAAAAACATCTGGATCAAGGTTGGGCTTTTTCAGAAGAGGTTTAATTACAGCTACTTTAAAGTGCTGTGGTACATAACCTGTTAATAAAGACAGATTGGTTATATCTAGTAGAGAAGTGTTGACTAAGGGTAAAACCTCTTTAAGTAGCCTAGTCAGGATGGGGTCTAAGAGGCAGGTTGATGGTTTAGATGAAGAAATAATTGAATTAAATTGATAAAGATCAAATGAAGCAAAGCAGTCTAAACATATATCTGGTTTCACAGCTGTTTATAAGGTTCCTGAGTTTAGAGATAAGTCAGTGCCAGTTAAAGGCACGTCTTGCTGAATTTTATCATTGAAGAATATCATAAAGTTGTTACGACTAAGAGCTATGGGAATACTTGGCTCAATAGAGCTGTGACCTTCCGTCAGCCTGGCTACAGTGCTGAAAAGAAACCTGGGGTTGTTCCTATTTTCCTCTATTAATGACAAGTAGTACACTGCTCTGGCATTATGGAGGGCCTTCCTATGCGTTTTGAGACTATCTTGCCAGATTAAACAAGAATTCTCCAATTTGGTGGAACGCCAAATCTTCTCGTTTCCACAATATTTTCTTTAATTTGCAAGTTTTAGTGTTATACCATGGAGCTTACCATCTTTGTTTTATTTTCTTCTTTTTTAGAGGGGCAACAGAGTTGAGTGTCATTTGCAAAGAGCCTGCTGCACTATCAACAAATTGATCGATTTGGGAGGGACTGAAATTAGCATAGGAGTCCTCCGTTACGTTGTGTCTGCCCAACTCCCAAGGCAACACTGTCATACTCACCGTGGTTGACCGGTTCTCCAAATCCGTCCACTTCATCTCTCTGCCTAAGTTGCCCACATCCATGGAAACGCCCCGCTTGCTGGTTAACCACGTCTTCCCCCTACACAGGATACCGCAGGACATCATCTCCGACCGGGCACCCCAGTTCACTTCGCAAGTCTGGAAATCCTTTTGCCAATTTCACCCTGTCCTATCGCCCTGGATCCCACAACCCCAAGCCTGATGCCCTGTCATGTCTCCATTCCCCTGATGACACGAAAAACCATCCAGAATTTCATCCTTCCCCGTTCCTGCCTCGTCGCCTCCATGGTCTGGGAAGTAGAGTCCGCCTGTGAGGTGTGCGCCCGTGCCAAGCCTTCCCTTCAGCCACCTGCCGGTCGGCTCCAACCTCCTTCTGGTCCCTGATCGGCCCTGGTCCCACATCGCCCTGGGCTTTGTCACCAGTCTGCCCAACTCCCAAGGAAACACTGTCATTATCAACGTGGTTGAACGGTTCTCCAAATCCATACACTTCATCTCTCTGCCTAAGATGCCCACATCCATGGAAACGCCCTGCTTGCTGGTTCACCACGTCTTCCACCTACACGGGATAAAGTAGGACATCATCTCCGACTGGCAGAGGTGGGTAGTAACGAGTTACATTTACTCCGTTACATTTACTTGAGTTTTTGAAAAAATTGTACTTCTAGGAGTAGTTTTAAATCACTATACTTTTACTTTTACTTGAGTAGATTAGTGAAGAAGAAACTGTACTCTTACTCCGCTACATCAGGCTACACTGAGCTCGTTACTTTTCTTTTTACCTCTTTGGTATTCTACGCGTCATTGTTTTTACCCCAGCGTACGTCTCATTTTAATGTTATATTTTGACAGAGAGAGAAAGAGTCTTCTGCTGAAGGCTCTACCACGTGACTGTGTTTCACCAATCAAACGTCGTTGTGCAGTCACGTGACCATACTCGATCTTAGCGGCGGCACAGGTTAGCTTTACAGTCGTAGCAAATCAGAATCAACCGTCACCAAGGCAACGCAGACCAGGAGGACCCCCCCGGCCTCAGAGTGAAAGCATGGTTACCTTTTAGGAAAAGTGCGAAACAGCAGCAACATTGTGCGGCGTCTTCTGTGTCGACCAAAACAAACGGACATGTGAGCGTTCAAAAACCCAACATCTAACCTGAGGAAACCGTTGATGTGCGCTATGGGGTTCCAGCCTCTGATTTCCCTGCCCTGCAAGAGGAGATGACGGTTCCATCGGTGCAGGCTCACCTTCGGCAGTGTCAATGAGTGTAGAGTAAGGTGACCAGATTTCTCAGACAAAATCCGGGGACATTTTCAGCTCAGAAGCGTATATACCTCCAAAACACATCATGTTTTTAATTTTTGTAAAACTTAAAACGGGGACACTAGATCTAGAGCTGAGTATCGGATACAATATAAACTATTGAGGAAAGACTTTCCTTTGACATTGATGCAGTATGAAACAAGATTGCTGCAGTCGGCAGCAGAGAAACAAGCTACAATGGAAGTTAATTATGGGGCGCCGTTTGTAAAGCGGCTCACGCTGAAAATAACAACAACATTTTGTCACATTTAGCCTTAAATAATGTTTAAAAAACTGGTCTGAAATTTTGAGGGTCACTTTCTATGGGGCGCCGTTTGTAAAGCGGCTCACGCTGAAAATAACAGCAACATTTTGTCACATTTAGCTTTAAATAATGTTTAAAAAACTGGTCTGAAATTTTGAGGGTCACTTTCTTGCACATTTACAACAATATTTGTCAACTTGGAAATATTTTAAATAGTTAAATCCAAATATTAAATATTACACCTAAATGTTAAATCTTAAATCTAAATGCTAAATCTAAATCTAAATGTTAAATCTAAATCTAAATGTTAAATCTAAATGTTAAATCTAAATCTAAATATTAAATCTAAATCTAAATGTTAAATCTAAATCTAAATATTAAATCTAAATCTAAATCTAAATGTTAAATCTAAATATTAAATCTAAATCTAAATGTTAAATCTAAATCTAAATGTTAAATCTAAATATTAAATCTAAATCTAAATCTAAATGTTAAATCTAAATATTAAATCTAAATGTTAAATCTAAATCTAAATGTTAAATCTAAATCTAAATGTTAAATCTAAATCTAAATGTTAAATCTAAATCTAAATGTTTCGAGTGAAACTAAATATTTAGCTAATATGCAAATGAAATGCCGGTAACCGGATGTAACAAAATAAAAGCTCGAGGAGGTCAGTGTATGTTTATATTGTCAAATAACAAATAAAAATCATCTCATCAGTGGATATGGACACTTGTACTTGGATAAACGTGATAATAACTACCTAAAATAATAAACACAGTTGGAGAAACTGTATTTGAAGTGTACTTTGAGTTTTTAGTGTCACTTTTATGAATGGTGCCGGACTTATGACCTGTAACCACTATACCCAGCCACCAGGGGGCTCACTTTGACTGGTCTGTCACGTTCGCTTGCATTATGGTCAGCAAGAGCCTATCTATCCCCGCCCGCCCCCGATAAGGCACGGTACTGTCGGCCATGGTCACATTGCGAAATGTCCAACGAACCAGCGTTAGCCGTGGCTGTACTTATTCAAAAGCAACAACAACAGCCTCAGGGCCGCCGCAGGCCACCTCGTTTAGTCCATCCATCCATCCATCCATCCATCTTCATCCGCTTATCCGGAGTCGGGTCGCGGGGGCAGCAGCTCCAGTAGGGGACCCCAAACTTCCCTTTCCCGAGCCACATCAACCAGCTCCGACTGGGGGTTCCCGAGTCGTTCCCAGGCCAGGTTGGAGATATAATCTCTCCACCTAGTCCTGGGTCTTCCCCGAGGCCTCCTCCCAGCTGGACGTGCCTGGAACACCTCCCTAAGGAGGCGCCCAGAAGCCCGAACCACCTCAACTGGCTCCTTTCGACGCGAAGGAGCAGCGGCTCTACTCCGAGCTCCTCTCGGATGACTGAGCTTCTCACCCTATCTCGGTTAGTATGTTTTCCAAAACACGTAGCTAGCATTGGATTGTTGTCAAGGTAGTAGCAAATCTCTACTATGCTAGCTACGTGTTTTGGAAAACATACTAACCGAGGTGGCCTGCGGCGGCCCTGAGGCTGTTGCTGTCGCTGTTGAATAAGTTTGTAGAGCCTCTGCCGATGTTCTCGGCTAACGCTGATTCGTTGGACATTTTGCAGAGTGACCATGGCCGACAGTACCGTGCCTTGTCGGGGGATAGATCATAGACCGTATATTATTAATATTAACGGTCTATGGGATAGATAGGCTCTTGCTGACCTGCAAGCGAACGTGACAGACCAGTCAAAGTGAGCCCCCTGGTGGCTGGCTATAGTGGTTACAGGTCATAAGTCCGGCACCATTCATAAAAGTGACACTAAAAACTCAAAGTACTCTTCAAATACAGTTTCTCCAACTGTGTTTATTATTTTAGGTAGTTATTATCACGTTTATCCAAGTACAAGTGGGCATATCCACTGATGAGATGATTTTTATTCGTTATTTGACAATATAAACCTACATTGACCTCCTCGAGCTTTTATTTTGTTACTTCCGGTTACCGGCATTTCATTTGCATATTAGCTAAATATTTAGTTTCACTCGAAACATTTAGATTTAGATTTAACATTTAGATTTAGATTTAACGTTTAGATTTAATATTTAGATTTAACATTTAGATTTAGATTTAATATTTAGATTTAACATTTAGATTTAGATTTAACATTTAGATTTAGATTTAATATTTAGATTTAACATTTAGATTTAGATTTAGATTTAACATTTAGATTTAGATTTAATATTTAGATTTAGATTTAACATTTAGATTTAGATTTAATATTTAGATTTAGATTTAACATTTAGATTTAGATTTAACATTTAGATTTAGATTTAACATTTAGATTTAGCATTTAGATTTAAGATTTAACATTTAGGTGTAATATTTAATATTTGGATTTAACTATTTGAAATATTTCCAAGTTGACAAATATTGTTGTAAATGTGCAAGAAAGTGACCCTCAACATTTCAGACCAGTTTTTTAAACATTATTTAAAGCTAAATGTGACAAAATGTTGCTGTTATTTTCAGCGTGAGCCGCTTTACAAACGGCGCCCCATAGTTAATAAGATTGTATTTACGTTCATAAAGTGCTCGTTTTGCCGCTGACAGACTCAGATTAATATTCTAAGTGTCTGATAACATTATGGAAAGGATTTCTAAGGAGATTGACCTTTCTGTTAAATTTTTTAAAACATAAAAGTCCACAAAATTGTGTTCACTAAACCCACCAGACTCCATGTAAATAATCAATAATTTTAGCATCGTAAAATACGACTTTCTAAAACATCTCTGAGCTCTGAGCAGCGCTGCTCGATCGGCTCCGTTTGGTCAGAGTTTCCTTTCTTTCATTCCAATTTTGGGTCTGTCAGTCACATTGAAAACCGGGGACATTTCCGGGGACAGATCCAGCCGGGGACAGGTCACCAAAATCGGTGACTGTCCCCGGAAATCGGGGACGTCTGGTCACCCTAGTGTAGAGGGAGGCCAGGGCAGCACTTCAACGCATGGCTTCCTGCAATAAACGTCTGGCTGTTCGCCATCGTAGACCAGGTCCTGTCTACCAGCCGAGTCAGAGGGTGAGGCTTTCCTTTCCCCCCAGGACCTCCCACTGCAGACCTCCACCAAGAAGCTCACTCCCCGGTTTGTGGGTCTGTACACTGTCGAAGCTGTCCTGAACCCCACCGCCATCAGGTACTGTTATGGTTGGGTCCGGCTGGCCGTGAGTATTTGTTTTTTTTTTTTTTTTACAATTTTTGTATCTGAGTTCTCTGTTGGCCTGGTCTTTTTGTCCCTGCTGTTTTCTTTTTTCCTTACTCTCCCTACTGACTGTCCTGTATAACCATGGACAAAGATATGCTTGGAGCCTATGGCAATGGCTGTGAAAGGAACCTTGTAAATAGGCCTGAAACGTTGATGGAGAGAAGGTTTAAAATTTGTTTTTTAACATGCCATGTTTGCAAAGGCCCAACACCCTTTTGCTGTTTGGGCACCTCCTTTCCCCCCTACACACATAAAACGTCACTGTTCTAGCGTTATTTCCCATGTTGCTTCAACATGTATAAATACCAGTGCAAGCTTTTGATTTACAAGAATGTGATGCCAACCAGTGATTTAGCTTTCATAGAAAGTATGACATCCACACAGATGTGGCCAGAGCAGGGTTGGGCACTCTTACAGCTGTTGCTGGTGGCATCTTTCTCTCAGGCTGAGGAGTCTGTGTGCAGGCTGAGAGTGGATCCTGAGAACCCCCAGCTATCTAAGAATGGGGACATTATGTTGGGGGGAATCTTCACTTTCTATGCCAGCTGGAAAGTCGGACAGGACACCTACAGGCAAAAACCATTGCCAATGGAATGCACCAGGTAAATTATACAGTATGAATCTATTTAGATATAAATTGTATGAAGAAGAAAGTCAAAATTTTAAAGTAAAAAATAGTCCTTGTTTTTTTCTATTAATAGAAAATACTTGAATTTACTATGCTATTGTTTCTATTTCATTGACACATGTCAACTATTATTTATTATTATAACGGTGTGTATCCAGTTTGACTTTCAGAGGTTTCCAGTATGCCCAGGCTATGCTTTTTGCCATAGAGGAGATTAATAACAGCACAGACCTACTGCCTGGTATCTCTCTCGGCTATAAGATCTATGATTCTTGTGCCTCAATTGCCAGAAGTGTGAGGGTTGCACTGGCCTTGGCTAATGGTAATGAGATATTATCTGCACTCTCCGATGCACAATGTAACAGACCTGCCCAAGTTCAGGCGATAATAGGTGAAGCCTCTTCCTCTCCTTGCATGGCTATAGCTACTGCCATCGGACCCTTTAATATCCCAATGGTGGGTAAGATATATTTGTGAACAAAATATTATTATAATTCTATTCAGCTGGATGTAGAAAAAGGGGATTTAAAATAATTGCATTTGCTGAAGAAATGTTTCATATTTTGCATCTCTATCTTAGAATTTTGTTTTTTCTTTTTCTTTTAGATCAGCCACTTTGCTACTTGTGCTTGTCTGAGTGATAAAACTAAGTACCCTTCCTTTCTTAGAACAATACCCAGTGACTATTACCAGAGTAGAGCCCTGGCTCAGTTGGTCAAGTACTTTGGTTGGACTTGGGTTGGAGCTATTAGAGCAAATAATGGTTATGGCAACAATGGCATGGCCA
Organism: Etheostoma perlongum; assembly: GCA_026937815.1. NCBI lineage: Eukaryota > Metazoa > Chordata > Actinopteri > Perciformes > Percidae > Etheostoma > Etheostoma perlongum. Next base: position 11,867,258 of record CM049373.1, read on the forward strand.
TATTTACAGAAACTGCCCAGCATCTGGGCATCTGTCTAGAGTACTCTGTAGCTTTCTTTAAAGCAGATCCACCGGACAAAATTAAAAAGCTTATTGACATTATCAAAGCTTCCACTTCCAAGGTGATTGTCACTTTCCTCCCTCCCACTGATGTTATTGCGTTAGTACAACAGTTGTCTCTCCACAACCTGACTGGTTACCAGTGGGTAGGCACTGAGGCATGGATCTCTGATTCCCAAACTTTAGCTATGGATAGGCATCACATTCTGGATGGTGCCATAGGTCTGTCCATCCCCAAAGCACATGTCAGTGGAATGAGAGAGTTCATGTTGGATGTGACACCGCTCAATTCATCTAGTAATGAAATGTTTCCAGAGTTTTGGGAAACATTATTTAACTGTAAGTTCATACAGTCCAAATCTTCAGCAGGGAATCAGAGAGAATGTACAGGCCATGAAGATCTGACTGGAGTGCAAAACAGCTTCACTGATATGTCGCTCATGCCTGTCTTTAACAATCTCTATAAAGGAGTGTATGCTGTGGCCCATGCACTTCATAATATTCTCAGCTGTAACAAAACCTGTAACAACAAGGTGCAGCTAGATCCATTTACGGTGAGTAGCACATCAACATTTCATATAGTTTTTAAACTAAGTCACAATTAACAAGAAAAATTGTTCAAATTCTGAAAAATAAATGATTGTCATCTTTTTATCACGCTATTGAGCCAATAGGCCTACATCTTCCTCAGATAATTATATGAATACATGTCTTCTTAGATTTTACAGCACATAAAAAACATTAAGTTCAAAACTAAGGAAGGAGATGATGTTTACTTTAATGAGAATGGAGACCCAGCAGCAAAGTATGAAATTATAAACTGGCAGCCAACAGAACATGGCATTGTGGACTTTGTCACAGTTGGTCTTTATGATGCATCTTTACCTGCAGACAAACAGCTGAATCTACAAAATGAATCTTTCATTTGGGCACAGAACTCACTACAAGTAAGCTAAAATGGTATTACTGTAACTGTTATTTACTGTGAATTTATTAATGTAAACTTTTAATAAGTGATTAGTTAAAGTTATCTGTCAAAATATTGGTTTGCATAATAATAGAGGCTTGCAAAGCCAACACCTTGTCAAAGTGAATTCCCATACAGTTTTCTTAGTATTGTTTTTTTCATGCAGGTGCCGTTGTCAGTTTGCAGTGAGAAATGTCCTCCAGGAACTCGCAAGGTTCTCCAGAAAGGAAAGCCTGTCTGCTGCTATGACTGTTTGAAATGTGCAGAGGGAGAAATAAGTAACATTACTGGTACAGTGATTTTTCTGTTGAAAGTTATCAAAATGATCATTGACTAAGGGTCAACTCACTCCAAATACATGGTCTCCCTTATACAAATGCTGGTCCCCCATCGTGAGTTGCAGCTTCATAATAAGCAATATTCAAATTAAAGCTATTTGTCTGTTTTAAAGACATTGCTTGAAGACCAATTAATTACTCCAACATGTATGTACACAAACACAAAAGACATTAAAGCAGGGTTGTTGTGTAACTCAACATGTTACCTGTACCAGTATTAGACTATGCACATCAGATAATTATTAATATTAACTCTAAAATCAGAAAACAAAGTCTGTGACTCTCTAAATATCATATTGTCATAATTTTCAACTAGCCTATATTGTATATTACGACACTTTTAAAGAATTCTAGAAATGTTGTTATGGCTTTTGGTGTTCCACCACATGATGAAACTATGGAACTATGAAACATTTCTGGGGGCACCAGTTCTTATGAATCCAAATCAATTATGACAAAACAACGCAATATTATTAGTCTTATATGCAAAGAAAAGATGTAAGGTTGAGACAAAACAAAAGAAAAATGTAATGAGAAAGTCTAATAACTGCTATTTGTTTCAGATTCCATCACCTGTGTGCGATGCCACCCTGAGTTCTGGTCAAATGAGAGAAGAGATGCTTGTGTGAAGAAGGAGGCAGAGTTTCTATCATATGAAGAGATTATGGGAGCGCTGCTCACTGCAGCATCCTTATTTGGAACATGCATCACTGCTGTTGTGGCATTCATTTTCTTCAGATACAGGAAAACTCCTATTGTCAGGGCCAACAACTCTGAGCTGAGCTTCCTGCTGCTCTTCTCCTTGACTCTGTGTTTCCTGTGTTCTCTGACCTTCATAGGCCGGCCCTCTGAGTGGTCCTGCAAGCTGCGACACACAGCATTCGGCATCACCTTTGTTCTCTGTATCTCTTGTGTTCTGGGGAAAACTATAGTGGTGTTGATGGCCTTCAGGGCCACACTTCCAGGTAGTAATGTTATGAAATGGTTTGGGCCTGCACAGCAAAGACTAACTGTTGTGGCCTTCACTGTTATACAAGTTATCATATGTATCCTCTGGTTAGTAATTTCTCCTCCTTTTCCATTTAAGAATCTTAAGATATTCAAAGACAAAATCATCTTAGAGTGTGCTCTGGGCTCAGCTGTAGGTTTTTGGGCTGTACTTGGGTACATAGGACTTCTGGCAATGTTATGTTTCATTCTTGCTTTTCTGGCCCGGAAACTGCCTGATAATTTTAACGAAGCCAAATTTATCACCTTCAGCATGCTGATATTCTGCGCTGTATGGATCACTTTTATCCCGGCGTATGTCAGCTCTCCTGGAAAGTTCAGCGTTGCTGTGGAGATATTTGCTATTCTGACCTCCAGTTTTGGACTGCTCTTTTGTATTTTCATTCCAAAATGTTATATTATCTTACTGAAACCTGAGAAGAATACCAAAAAGAATATGATGGGGAAGGGGGTACCAAAATAATTCTTAAACCCTAACATAATATGGTGGCAAAGGCTTTTTTATGCCATTTGAATATTTTTTGACTGTCAAGTAGATATCTATCTTAATTTTAATGAGGATTCCTTTTGCTGTACTACTATTGTATTACTGTAGGGTGTTGAAAAAAATGTCTGATGCATCACCGATACTCCACTCCCCAGCAATAATACAAGCACAAGCTATGTTTACAGGTGGCGCATAGTTATTAATAAGAAAAAACTGTAATGCAGAAGCTAATTTTTCTCATGTACTGGGCTCATAAAATGATCTATCAGCCTTTTCAACATTTATATTTTTGTCACTTTATAGGCCTATTGTCTGGATCCCAAGGTCAATAACCAACATGTTAAATGCTTGTACTTAAAGAAACATTTTTCCATTTATACAGTATGTACAGAATCAACAAAACAGAAATACAATTAAAATATTGCATGAAATATGCATCATTTTTTTCTTGTTTTTCACAGCCCTAAAAAACATGAATTCAATAGTAGTTTTATATTACAGCAGATAACAAAATTATTGTGCAGTACACATTTCAAAATGTAATTGTCAATGTTAGCTTATGATTCAATGTACAGCTTTAAATACAGCCTAAACTGCTGTAATTTTAAGGCCGACTATTGACTTTTGAAACAATGCAATTGCAAACACAGACACAGTGATCAGACATCTTAATATTATTTGTTCCCCTGAATATATCTGTACTGGCCAGTAAGATTTACCCGTGTTATAATAAATCTGTAAATGTGAACATTATATTACTACTTTGTGTGTATGTTAATATGTGTTTTACACAATCATCCACCGCATCCATACATTAAAATACTGATACATGGTTTTTGCATGTGAACATTTATTTTTCTTATTATTGTTTGATCCTACATTTCACATCATTTTCATGGAACTTTGCATTTGTATAAGGGAATAAGAGTTACACTTTTGATAACTTATCAAAATAAACATTTCAACACGCTTGAATCATCACATGATAATTATTTTGGTGTTATTGTTATTTTTCAGTCAAAGAGATGTTTAATAGTCAGCTGATATGCCTCTTAGGACCTCTTTAATTATAAACAAATTGTTGTTAGATGCGTGTTAGTTTCATTAAACACTTTAAGGCTGACAATGTAATTGCAGCATAAACACACAGTGATCAGACTTGTTATTTCTACTAATGTGGGCTAATTTTCAATTATATACTATGTATTGAAATATATCTGGCTAGGAAGATTTAACTGTGTAAAAATAGAATCTGTAAATGTGGATTATTATTGGACCCTTCATGTTACATTATTCTTAGGGAACTCTGTATTTGGATAAAGGAATTAAAGTTAGACGTTTGAAAACTGATCAAAATAAACAATTCAACATGCCTAATTTATCAAGGCATTGGACCATGTAAAAACAAATTGTTGTTAGATACTTGTTAGTTTATGAAACCCTTTAGACCTCTCCAGAGGTTGTGTCTTTTGGGAGCTGATTTAGTAGGAGCACATGTGGTGAAGTGCATTTACGTCATGCATACCGACTTACACCTCAAGCTCTTCCCACTTACAAGCGGTCTAACAAACTAACAAACTCCCTCCACAATTTACAGTGTCTCCAACGTCCCTCCACACCTGTCTTCTCAGCTCACTCTGGAAACTTCCCGTCAGGGTTGTTACATCATGTTCCCCTCTATACTGTGCCCTGGAGCATTTGATCATGATGCTGGCTTTTAAACTTAACAAACTTCAATAATGCATTAAATAATGAAACACATTGAAAAAACATTATTACCATCAGGAATAAGTATCCACTTCCCTTGATGGATTCAGTTTACGAGTCCCTCTCCCAATCTGCCGTGTTTACTAAGCTTGATCCTAGAAACGCTTACCACCTTGTGTGGATTCGGGAGGGGGACAAATGGAAGACTGCGTTTAACATGCGGTTTACTACGAGTATCTTCTCATGCCCTTCTGTCTCACTAACGGTCCAGCAGCAGCCCTTGTTAACGATGTACTCCGTGACTTTACACATCGCTTTGTGTTCGTCTACCTTGACAATATTCAGATCTTCTCCCGCGAACCAGTCCAACACACAGAACACGTCCAGTTGATGCTGCAGCGGATTCTGGAGAACAGGCTGTTTGTCAAGGCTGAGAAATGTGAGTTTAGTGTTCTGTCTGTGCAATTTCTGGGTTTTGTGGTTGAGAGTGGGCAACTAAGATTGAATAATAATATTGTATACTGTGTATTGATCCCTAGTGGGGAAATTATAATTTACACTCTGTCTGTTAGTAATCACTACACACAGGCCTGAGATACTCACACATGCTCAGGACCTAATCATGCACAAATGGAGGGATGTCAGAGTGAGTGGGCTGCCAGTGTTGGACCAGCACCCTGAGTGAATAGGGTGCCTTGCTCAAGGGCAGTGCCCAGGAGGTGAAGTAGCATCTCTCCAGCTACCAATGGACACTCCATACTATGTACGGGGACTTTAACCAGCTACATTCCAGTTCCCAACCCAAGTCCCTATGAACTAAGCTACTGCCGCCTCAAGCTGTTGTTGACTGGCCCATTCCCACCTCAGTAAATCAATTCCAACATTTGTTGGGCCTTTCTATTTTACCACCGGTTAATCCACAATTATAGCTCCTTGGCCGCCCCTCTCACCCATCCTACCTCTCCTTCAGTTCTCTTCTTCTGGTCTGCAGGCTTCTCCCTTCTCAATTCCCATTTCACCTCTGCCCCTATTCTCACCAACCCTGACCCATCCCTTCAGTTTGTGGTGGAGGTGGACGCCTTGGATATGGGCGTTGGGGCCACCTTGTGTAAATGTTCCCCTTATCACGAGAAACTCCACCCTTGTGCCTTCTTCCCCCGACTCCTTACCCCAGCTGAGCGGAATTACAGCATGGAGGACCGGGAGCTGCTATCCTTTGAGGAGTGGATGCACTGGTTGGAGGGGTCCCAACAGCCGTTCTTAGGCTGGACTGATCACAAAAACCTCTCATACATCCACACCGCTCAAAGACTCAATTCCTGGCAGGCTAGGTGGGCCCTGTTCTTCAACCGGTTCAATTTCACCCTGTCCTATTCACCCTGTCCTATCGTCTGGAAATCCTTCTTCCAAGCCCTTGGTACTACAGTTTGCTCATCCTCAGGTCACCATCCTCAGACCAATGGACAGACTGAGTGGGCCAACCAGGATCTAGGGGCGGTTCTTAGGTGGGTGGCGTACCGTATCCCTTCCATGTGGAGTGTCCACCTTCCTTGGGTTGAGTAGGCGCACAACTCCCGTCCAAGCGCGGCCACTGGGATGTCCCCGTTTATGTGGGCTATGGGGTTCCAGCCTTTCAATTTTCCCTGCCCTGCAAGAGGACATGAAGGTCCCATCGGTCCAAGCTCACCTTCGGCAGTGTGTCGATGAGTGTAGAGGGAGTCCAGGGCAGCACTTCAACGCATGACTTCCCGCAATAAACGTCTGGCTGATTGCCATCGGTGACCAGCTCCTGTTTACCAGCCGGGCCAGAGGGTGTGGCGTTCCTCCCAGGACCTCCCACTGCAGACCTCCACCAAGAAGCTCACTCCACGGTTTGTGGGTCTCTACACCGTCGAAGCTGTCCTGAACCCCACCGCCGTCAGGTACTGTAATGGTTGGGGTCCGGCTGGCCGTGAGTATTGGTTTTGTTTACTATTTTTGCATCTGACTTTTCTGTTGGCTTGCCCTGTTTGTCCCTGCTATTTTCTTTTTTTCTACTCTCCCTCCTGCACTGTGCTGTATAACCATGGATAAAGATATGCTTGGAGCCTATGGCAATGGCTGTGAAAAGAAACTTTGAAATAGTCCTGAAACTTTGGTGGAGAGAAGGTTTGAGATTTGTTTTTTAACCTGCCATGTTTGCAAAGACCCAACACCCTTTTGCTGTTTGGGCACCTCCTGCCCCCCTACAGACATAAAACGTCACTGTTCTAGCGTTATTTCCCATGTTGCTTCAACATGTATAAATACCAGTGCAAGCATTTGATTTACATGAATGTGATGCCACCCAGTGAGTTAGCTCTATAAGACAGTATGACATCCACACAGATGTGGCCAGAGCAGGGTTGGGCACTCTTACAACTGTTGCTGGTGGCATCTTTCTCTCAGGCGGAGGAGTCTGTGTGCAGGCTGAGAGTGGATCCTGAGAACCCCCAGCTATCTACGAATGGGGACATTATGTTGGGGGGAATATTCTCTTTCCACACCAGCTGGAAAGACAGACAGGACACCTACAGGCAAAAACCATTGCCACTGGAATGCACCAGGTAAATTATAGAGTTTGAATCTATTTAGATATAAATTTTATGAAGTAATTATTCTATTAATAGAAAATACTTGAATTTACAATGCTATTGTTTCTATTTCATTGACACACTTTACCTATTATTTATTATTATTATTATTAACGCTGTGTATCCAGTTTGAATTTCAAAGGTTTCCAGTTTGCCCAGGCTATGCTCTTTGCCATAGAGGAAATTAATAACAGCACAGACCTACTGCCTGGTATCTCTCTGGGCTATAAGATCTATAATTCCTGTGCCTCAATTGCCAGAAGTGTGAGGATGGCACTGGCCTTGGCTAATGGTAATGAGATATTGTCTGCACTCTCCGATGCACCATGTAACAGAATTGCCCAAGTTCAGGCCATAATAGGAGAAGCCTCTTCCTCTCCTTGCATGGCTATAGCTACTGTCATCGGACCCTTTAATATCCCAATGGTGGGTAAGATTGGAAAAATGAAATTTTATTTGTGAAAAAATATTATTATAATTCAATTCAGCTGGACATTTAAAATAATTGTATTTGCTGAATAAATGTTTCATATTTTGCATCTCTATCTTAGAGACTCTTTTTCTTTCTTTTTCTTTTAGATCAGCCACTTTGCTACTTGTGCTTGTCTCAGTGATAAAACTAAGTACCCATCCTTTTTCAGAACAATACCCAGTGACTATTACCAGAGTAGAACTTTGGCTCAGTTGGTCAAGTACTTTGGTTGGACTTGGGTTGGAGCTATTAGAACAAATGATGGTTATGGCAACAATGGCATGGCCATATTTACAGAAACTGCGCAGCATCTGGGCATCTGTCTAGAGTACTCTATAACTTTCTCTAAAACAGATCCACTAGACAAAATTAAAAAGATTATTGACATTATCAAAGCTTCCACTTCCAAGGTGATTGTCACTTTCCTCCCTCCCACTGATGTTATTGTGTTAGTACAACAGTTGTCTCTCCACAACCTGACTGGGTACCAGTGGGTAGGCACTGAGGCCTGGATCTCTGATTCCCAAACTGCCGCCATGGATAGGCATCACATTCTGGATGGTGCCATAGGTCTGTCCATCCCCAAAGCACATGTCAGTGGAATGAGAGAGTTTATATTGGATGTGACACCGCTCTATTCATCTAGTAATGAAATGTTTCCGGAGTTTTGGGAGACATTATTTAACTGTAAGTTAAAACAGTCAAAATCTTCATCAGGGAATCAGAGAGAATGTACTGGCCATGAAGATCTGACTGGAGTAAAAAACAGCTTCACTGATATGTCGCTCATGCCTATCTTTTACAATGTCTATAAAGGAGTGTATGCTGTGGCCCATGCACTTCATAATATTCTCAGCTGTAACAAAACCTGTAACAACAAGGTGCAGCTAGATCCATTTATGGTGAGTTGCACATCAACATTTCATATAGTTTTTAAACTAAGTCACATTAACAAGAACACAAATTAAAATTCTGAAAAAATAAATGATTGTCATCTTTTTATCATGCTATTGAGCCAATAGGCCTACATCTTCCTCAGATAATGATATGAATACACATCTTCTTAGATTTTACAGCACATAAAAAACATTAAGTTCAAAACTAAGGAAGGGGATGATGTTTACTTTAATGAGAATGGAGACCCAGCAGCAAAGTATGAAATTATAAACTGGCAGCCAACAGAACATGGCATTGTGGACTTTGTCACAGTTGGTCTTTATGATGCATCTCTACCTGCAGACAAACAGCTGAATCTGCAAAATAATTCTTTAATTTGGGCACAGAACTCACTACAAGTAAGCTAAAATGATTTTACTGTAACTGTTAGTTACTGTGAATTTCAAATTTAAACTTTCAATAAGTGATTAGTTAAAGTTATCTGTCAAAATATTGGTTTGCATACATGAAAATTAGTAATAGAGGCTTGCAAAGCCAACACCTTGTCAAAGTGATTGCCCATACAGTTTTCTTATTATTGTTTTTTTTCATGCAGGTGCCTTTGTCAGTTTGCAGTGAGAAATGTCCTCCAGGAACTCGCAAGGTTCTCCAGAAAGGAAAGCCTGTCTGCTGCTATGACTGTTTGAAATGTGCAGAGGGAGAAATAAGCAACATAACTGGTACAGTGAGTTATCTGTTGAAAGTTATCAAAATGATCATTGACTAAGGGTCAACTCACTCAAAATACATTGTCTCCCTTATACAAATGCTGGTCCCCCATCGTGAGTTGCAGCTTCATAATAAGCAATATTCAAATTAAAGCTATTTGTCTGTTTTAAATAAATTTCTTGAAGACCAATTAATCCCCCAACATGTATATACACAAACACAAAAGACATTAAAACAGGGTTGTTGTGTAACTCAAAATTTTACCTGGACCAGTAACAGACTGTGCACATCAGATAATTATTAATATTAATTCTAAAATCAAAAACCAAAGTCTGTGACTCATTTAAATCTCATAGTTTTCAACTAGCCTATACTGTATATTAAAACAGTTTTAAAGAATTCTAGAAATGTTGTTATGGCATTTGTTGTTCCACCACATGATTAAACTATGGAACTATGAAACATTTCTTGGGGCAACAGTTCTTATTAAATCCAAACCCTTTATGACAAAACAATGCAATGTTATCTGTCTTATATGCAAAGAAAAGATGTAAGGTTGAGACAAAACAAAAGAAAAATGTACTGAGAAAGTCTAATAACTGCTATTTGTTTCAGATTCCATCATCTGTGTGCGATGCCACCCTGAGTTCTGGTCAAATGAGAGAAGAGATGCTTGTGTGAAGAAGGAGGCAGAGTTTCTATCATATGAAGAGATTATGGGAGCGCTGCTCACTGCAGCATCCTTATTTGGAACATGCATCACTGCTGTTGTGGCATTCATTTTCTTCAACTACAGGAAAACACCTATTGTCAGAGCAAACAACTCTGAATTGAGCTTCCTGCTGCTCTTCTCCTTGACTCTGTGTTTCCTGTGTTCTCTGACCTTCATAGGCCGGCCCTCTGAGTGGTCCTGCATGCTGCGACACACAGCATTCGGCATCACCTTTGTTCTCTGTATCTCTTGTGTTCTGGGGAAAACTATAGTGGTGTTAATGGCCTTCAGGGCCACACTTCCAGGTAGTAATCTAATGAAATGGTTTGGGCCTGCACAGCAAAGACTAACAGTTGTGGGCTTCACTGTTATACAAGTTATCATATGTATCCTCTGGTTAGAAATTTCTCCTCCTTTTCCATTTAAGAATCTTAAGATATTCAAAGACAAAATCATCTTAGAGTGTGCTCTGGGCTCAGCTGTAGGTTTTTGGGCTGTACTTGGGTACATAGGACTTCTGGCCATGTTATGTTTCATTCTTGCTTTTCTGGCCCGGAAACTGCCTGATAATTTTAACGAAGCCAAATTTATCACCTTCAGCATGCTGATATTCTGCGCTGTATGGATCACTTTTATCCCAGCGTATGTCAGCTCTCCTGGGAAGTTCAGCGTTGCTGTGGAGATATTTGCTATTCTGGCCTCCAGTTTTGGACTTCTGATTTGTATTTTCGTTCCAAAATGTTATATTATCTTACTGAAACCTGAGAATAATACAAAAAAGAACATGATGGGGAAGGGGGTACCAAAATAATTTTGAAACCCTAACATAATATGGGGGCAAAGGCTTTTTTATGCCACTTGAATCATCTGTGAAGCAGACTGTCAAATAGATATCTATCTTAATTTTAATGAGGATTACTACTACTATAGTATTACTGTAGGGTGGGAAAACATTCCTGATGCATCACCGATATTACACTCCCCACCATTAATACCGTCAAGCACAAGCAATGTCTACAGGTGGCGCATAGTTTTTAATAAAAAAAACCTGTAATGCAGAAGCTAATTTTTCTCATGTAATGGGCTAATAAAATGATTGATCCACCTTTTCAATGTTTATATTTTTGGCACTGTATAGGCCTACTGTCTGGATCCCAAAGTCAAGAACCTACATGTTAAATGCTTGTACTTAAAGAAACAATTTTCTATTTATACATTATGTACAGAATCAACAAAACAGAAATACAATTAAAATATTGCATGAAATATGCATTATTTTTTCTTGCTTTTCACAGCTCTAAAAAACATGAATTCAATAGTAGTTTTATATTACTGTACATAATAAAAATTACTGTGCAGTACTCATTTCAAAATGAGTCAATTGTCCATGATAGCATATGATTCAATGTACAGCTTTAAATACAGCCTAAACTTCTGTAATTTTAAGGCCGACAATTGACATTTGAAACAATGCAATTACAAACACAGACACAAACAGTGATCAGACATCTTAATATTACTTGTTCCCCTGAATATATCTGTACTGGCCAGTAAGATTTAACTGTGCTAATGATACAATCAGGTACACATCATCTGTAAAAAGCAGCGATGAGATCCTGAGCCCACCAAACTGCAACCCTTCCCCACCCCGACTACGCCTTGATATCCTGTCCATAAATATTACAAACAGGATTGGTGACAAAGCGCAGTCTTGACGGAGGCCAACCCTCCCCTGGAACGAGTCCAACTTAGTGCCGAGAACCTGGACACAGCTCTCGCTTTGGTCATACAGAGATTGGATGGCCCTGAAAAGGGACTCCCTCACCCTATGCTCCCGCAGCACTGGGGACCCGGTCATACGCCTTCTCCAGATCCACAAAAGACTGGTTGGGCATACTCCCAGGCCCCCACCAAGATCCTTGCGAGAGTCAAGATCCGATCCGTTTTTCCACAACCAGGACGGAATCCGCATTGTTCTTCTTTAATCCGAGGTTCGACTATCGGCTGATCCCTCCTTCCCTCCTCCTCCCAGTCTGCCACTCCTTAGTCACTGTCCCAGACTTCCATGCAGTGTTAAAGAGGCGTGTCAACCAAGACAGCCCCTCCACACCCAGAGCTTTTAGCATTTCTGGACGGATCTCATCAATCCCTGGGGCTTTGCTGCTGTGGAGTTGTTTGACTAACTCAGCAACCTCCACCAGGAAAATTGACGACAATCCCCCATCATCCTCCAGCTCTGCCTCAACCACAGAGAACGTGTCAGCTGGATTTACGAGTTCCTCAAAGTGCTCTTTCCACCGCTCTATTACCTCCTCAGTTGAGGTCAACAACATCCCATCCTTACTGTATACAGCTTGAATTATTCCTCGCTTCCCCCTCCTGAAGTGGCGAAAGGTTTTCCAGAAGCACCTTGGTGCAGACCAAAAGTCCTTCTCCATGTCTTCTCCAAACTTCTCCTACACCCGCTGCTTTGCCTCTGTCACGGCAGAGGCCGTCAGTACCTTGCAACTGCCTCAACATATAACATATGACTCCTTCTTCAGTCGGATGGCTTCCCGGACCACCAGTGTCCACTAGGGTGTTCGTGGGTTACCGCCCCTTGAGGCACCTTAGACCACAGCACCCCACCGCAGCTTCAGCAATGAAAACATTGAACATTGTCCACTCAGGTTCAATGCCCCCAGCCTCCACAGGGATGCATGAAAAGCTCCGCCGGAAGTGTGAGTTGAAAGTCCGTCGGACAGGGGACCTCCTCTAGACGTTCCTAATTTACCCGCACTACCCTTTTGGGCTTACCAGGTCTGTCCAGAGTCCTCCCCCATCCCCCTGACCCAACTCACCACCAGATGGTGATCAGTTGACAGCTCCGCCCCTCTCTCACCCGAGTGTCCAAAACAAACGGCCTCAGATCAGATGAAATGATTATAAAATTGATCATTGACCTTTGGCGTGCTCTGGTACCAAGAACACTTGAGCATCCCAATGTTTGAACATGGTGTTTGTTATGGACAATCCATGACTAGCACAGAAGTCCAACAACAGACAACAAATCTGGTTTAGATCAGGGAGGCCGTTCCTCCCAATCACGCCTCTCCAAGTATCTCCATCATTTCCCACATGTGCGTTGATGTCCCCCAGCAGAACTATGGAGTCCCCTACTGGAGTCCCATACAGGACTCCATTCAAGGTCTCCAAGAAGGCCGAATACTCCTATCGCCCGCAATCATAAGGAGGCGACCCTCTCGTCCACCGGGGTAAACTACAATGCAGCAGCGCTCATCCGGGGGCTTGTGAGAATCTCCACACCCGCCCGGCACCTCACACCTGGGCAACTCCGGAGTAGGACAGAGTCCAACACCTATCCAGGAGTATGGTTCCAGAACCGAGACTGTGTGTAGAGGAAAGCCCCACCAGATCTAACTGGTTGCGCACCACCTCCTGCACAAGTTCCGGCTCCTTCCCCCACAGAGAGGTGATGTTCCATGTCCCCAGAACCAGTCTCTGCTGCCCGGGTTTGGTCCGCTGGGGTCGGGTGCGCTGCCACATGGTTGGGAGCGTAGTCCCAATCATGTGGCAGCGCACATGACCCAAGCGGTTCCTCCCACAGGTGGTGGGCCTATGTGATGGAGATAAGGGTGCCACGTAGCATCTTCGGGCTTTGCCGGGCTGCGTGGCAAACCCGGCCACCAGGCACTCGCTGACAAGCCCTCCGTCTGGGCCTGGCTCCAGATTGGGGCCCCGGGCTTCCTCCGGGCAGGGTCACTCCCTCTCTGATGGGGTTGAGGCCAGGACTATGTGCAGGACACTGAGATTCATTAATGCCAACCTCCCATTTTCATAGACCTGTCCTGCTAGATCTTCCAGATCTCCAGGCAGGCCAGGTTGCAGGATGGAGGCTAGCAGCCCTGGGTGTAGAATGGAGATCACCTAACTGAGAAGGCTGCAGTGAAGGGTTCAAAAGAAAAACACTGCTAAACACTGCCACCTGATAAATACCACAAATTTAGAGTTAATATTTGCAGAAGCAGCTTGGGGCTTCAAGAAGCCTTGGTCAACATTTAGAAAAGGTCCTTGGTAATTCTTAACTCGTGACAAGAAAATAGAGGGCATGGTTGGTGACTGCCTGCTTAGTCCTTGTTTGGCCAGATTGTGGTCAAACATTTTTTGAGTTGATTCTTAGCAAAAAACTTTGATCTATCACAAATATGTGCTCCTTCACGTACAATTACTTCCACCAAATAATCAAAGTATTCTGGTAAGTGTAAAGTCTTCCATTCAGAATCATTCATATGAGCGAGAATACATATGAGCAAGTCCCTCAAATAGCGGCAGCCATATCTTTAAAATACATTATCGGAAGAGGAACATACTCTTACACTCAGTGTCACTGTGATGAATGCCAGGGAGGGGGAGAAAATGATTTGAGATGGCCGGCAGATTTGAAAGCCTATTGAAGATGGAGGATCACGCCTATTCTCGAGGACATGTAACGGAGTTGCCAAGGAAGTTAAAAAGATAATCAAAACGGTATTATTCGCCCTTCCTTGTCCCCATTGGGCGTGGGTTTCTTCTTTGTGGCCCAAAAAGATAACACCCTTTGCCCATGCATCGACTACCGGGGGTTAACATTATTACCATCAGGAGTAAGTATCCACTTCCCTTGATGGATTGTGTTTACGAATCCCTCTCCCAATCCACCGTGTTTACTAAACATGATCTTAGAAACGCTTACCACCTTGTGCGGATTCGGGGGGGGGCAATTGGAAGACTGCGTCTAACATGCCGCTGGTCACTACGAGTACCGTGTCATGCCCTTCGGTCTCACTAATGGCCCAGCAGTCTTCCAGGCCCTTGTTAACGATGTACTCCGTGACTTTGTACATCGCTTTGTGTTTGTCTACCTTGAAAATATTCTAATCTTCTCCTGCAACCCAGTCCAACACACAGAACACGTTCAGTTGGTGCTGCAGCGGATTCTGAAGAACAGACATCAAGACTGAGAAATGTGAGCAATTTCTGGGTTTTGTCGTTGAGAGTGGGCTACTACGATTAAATAATAATAATTGATACTGTGTATTGATCCTCAGTCGGGAAATTATAATTTACACTCTGTCTGTTAGTAATCACTACACACAGGGCCTAACCATGCACAAATGGAGTGAGGTCAGAGAGAGTGGGCTGCCAGTGTTAGACCAGCGCCCTGAGGGGGCATCTCTCCAACTAGCAATCGACACACCTTACTTTGGTCCGTATGGGGACACTCCTGTTCCCAACCCAACTCCGTATGGACTGAGCTACTGCCACACCAAGCTGTTGTTGACTGGCCCATTCCCACCTCAGTAAAACAATTCCAACGTTTTTTAGGCTTTTACATTTTACCACCGGTTAATCCGCAATTACAGCTCTTTGGCTGCCCCTCTCAGCCATCTCACTTCCTCTTCCTTCTCAAAACCCGTTTCACGTCTGCCCCCATTCTCACAAACCCTGACCCATCCCTTCAGTATGTCGTGGAGGTGGATATGGGCGGATATGGGCGTTGGGGCCACCCAGTCTCAATGCTCCCCTTCTGACCAGAAACTCCACCCTACTTCTGCCTTACTCCCACTGAGCGGAATTACAGCATTGAGGACCGGGAGCTGCTAGCCATAGAGGAGTAGAGGCACTGGTTGGAGGTGTCCCAACAGCCGTTCTTAGAATGGACTGATCACAAAAACCTCTCATACATCCACACCGCTCAGAGACTCAATTCCTGGCAGGCTAGGTGGGCCCTGTTCTTCAACCGGTTCAATTTCACATTGTCCTATCTTCCTGGATCCCACAACCCCAAGCCTGATGCCCTGTCATGTCTCCATTCCCCTGATGACCCAGAAAACCATCCAGATTTTCATCCTTCCCCGTTCCTGCCTCGTTGCCTCCCTGGTCTGGGAAGTAGAGTCCGCTTGTGAGGTGTGCGCCCGTGCCAAGCCTTCCCATCAGCTACCTGCCGGTCTGCTCCAAAATCTTTCTGGTCCCCGGTTGGCCCTGGTCCCACATCGCCCTGGGCTTTGTTACCGGTCTGCCCAACTCCCAAGGCAACACTGTCATACTCACCGTGGTTGACCGGTTCTCCAAATCTGTCCACTTCATCTCTCTGCCTAAGCTGCCCACATCCATGAAAACGCCCCGCTTACTGTCACCACATCTTCCACCTCCACAGGATACCCCAGGACATTATCTCCGACCGGGCACCCCAGTTCACTTCACAAGTCTGGAAATCCTTCTGCCAAGCCCTCGGCACTACAGTCTGCTCGTCCTCAGGTCACCATCCTCAGACCAATGGACAGACCAAGAGGGCCAACCAGGATCTAGTGGCAATTCTTAGGTGTGTGGCATACCATATCCCTTCCATGTGGAGTGTCCACCTTCCTTGGGTTGAGTATGCACACAACTCCCGTCCCAGCGCGGCCACTGGGATGTCCCCGTGTATGTGTGCCATGGGGTTCCAGCTTCCAATTTTCCCCTCCCTGCAAGAGGAGATAACGGTCAAATCGGTCAAGGCTTACCTTTGGCAGTGTTGATGAGTGTAGAGGGAGGCCAGGGCAGCACTTCAACGCACGGCTTCCCGCAATAAACGTCATCGGAGACCAGCTCCTGTCTACCAGCCGGGCCAGAGGGTGTGGCGTTCCTCCCAGGACCTCCCACCGCAGACCTCCACCAAGAAGCTCACTGCCCGGTTTGTGGGTCTGTACACTGTCGAGGGTGTCCTGAACCCCAATGCCGTCAGGTACTGTTATGATTGGGGTCCGGCTGGCCGTGAGTATTTGTTTTCTTTTCTATTTTTCTATCTGAGTTTTCTGTTGGCCTGCCCTCTTTGTCCCTGCTTTTATCTTTTTTCCTCATTCCACCCTCCTACACTATCCTGTACAACCATGGATAAAGATATAATTGGAGCCTCTGGCAATGGCTGTGAAAGGAAACTTGGAAATAGGCCTGAAACTTTGGTGGACAGAATGTTTGAGATTTGTTTGTTTTTTTGCCATGTTTGCAAAGGCCAAACACCCTTTAGCTGTTTGGGTACCTCCTGCCCCCCTACAGATATATAACATCACTGTTCTAGAATTATTTCCCATGTTGCTTCAAAATGTATAAATACCAGTGCAAGCTTTTGATTTGCATGAATTTGATGCCACCCAGTGATTTGGCTCTCTTAGACAGTGTGACATCCACACAGATGTGGCTAGAGCAGGGTTGGGCACTCTTACAGCTGTTGCTGGTGGTCAGTGACGTGCGGTGATGTCAGTAAGAGGCTAGGCACTGAGTTATGAAAGCCAGATTACCGAATTTATTGTTTAGACTAATACTCAATCAAAACAATAGGCTAAACGTTACGCACAAGCGCGGCACACACGCACGGTCAATAGCAAGACATTTCCAATCAATCTATCAATCAAAATCAATCTAAATGTATTTATATAACACTTTACAGCAACCAGCATGGTCCAAAGTGCTTAACAGAATGAGTAAAATTACATCATGAACAGAAAGAGTGAACATAGAAAACAGTAAAATCAAAAGAAACAAAAGAATGAAGTCGTCACACCACTGCTACGTATTACAAACCAGACTGAACAGATATTTTGAGTTTGGACCTAAAAAGAGCAACAACTGTAACAGTGCGAATATTCCTGGGGGGGTAACTTCTTCCTGAGTCTCGGGCAGCAACCGCAAAAGCCTGATCACCACACCGTTTATACCTGGACCTTAGGACTTCTAAAACCAGCTGATTTGAAGACCGCAATGCCAGTTGTGCAATGACAGAGTTAAGATTTCAGAAAAATACTCTGGGTGACATATATATTCTCTCTCTCTCTCTCTCTCTCTCTGTCACACACACACACACACACACAAGTTAATGTCCAGCATCAGAATGCAAGTTATGAAACCATCTTTGTTCTAATTATTGCACAGCGGCCAATTATGTTTGTCAGTCCCAGTCAGCAACAATGAAAACACACACTGCTCAACTGAAAATGAAGGCAAATGGCTTGCACTAAGCCCAAAATAGTTTCTGACTCATGTTGGAGCTAAATCCTGCTCCATTCTCAGGATTCATTCAATTAGTAGTCAAAATCTCAGATGTTGAAATGTGAATCCATTTATTACATAGCATATCCTGAGACAAAGTTACCTGGATCAAGCTGTCGCAGCTCTCCCCTTCCTTTGTCTGACTCTCTGGCTCTCAGACCCCCCGTATTACCTTACAAAGGGTGGGGTCTTGTGCTTATTCATTATCTTTTAGTTGGGATGTAACTGAGGGTTTATGACCCTCAGGACTTGCAAAGTAACAGAGCAGTCGGGCCATAAAGAGGGAGTGAAACCAGAGACAGGATGTCTCTAACATCATCAATTTAGCTTCTGACACATTTGTAGAGCTGGGTTATAACAAAATGTACCAGGACATCTTATATTATAAAAAATAAGTATTGCTAAACAACTTAATGTAACAAACAACATACTATATATTTATAACAACAAACTTAATGCATGACCCATATGTCTTCATTTATGTTGAAATAATGCTTTTACCTTTTAGCTTAAAAGTATAATGCAAATCACACACAATGTTTAAGCACATATAACATATTAAATTCCAACACTCACCAATCGGTAGATTATCTGTACATAAAATCCATTCGACGCTCTTTCCTCGTGAAGACGTCGATCACAGCGTTGTAAAACTCGTCTTTACGGGCCTTCAGTTTGTATAGTCTCTGACTCTCAATTGACAGAATAGCAAGGGCTGAAAGACGTGCTGGCCCGGTCCGGTTCCGACTGGATGTTTTGATCCGTTTCAGGGTGGAAAATGTGCGAAGCTGTAGTTGCCGGTATTATATGAGCTGACGGTTTTTCATGCTTGGTTAAAGCTGCGGGCAGGTTGTTCAGATCCCAGGACTCCTGTAGAGGTCCTGACTGTTAGCACAGCCACATAGCCACATCTTTTCTTCCAAACCAGTCAGTTTGAAACGATCGACGAGTTTTTGTCCCTTTTGCTGCAGTAGTCCATCTAAGGCTGGCGTAGACCTCCATCTTGCTATTAGTTCTTTTTTTTAATTAAAATCGAGTTTAGAGAAATTCCTCACCGCTGTGATGTCGGCGGACACCGCTGCTGTCATTTTGACTTTGAATTTCGCGGGATTGCGCGTACAATGTAGCTGGTGTAATGACGTCAGCTACGCAGGGTCAGTAATATCTCGATTTTAATTGGTCCATGTTTGATATGTAACAGAGATGATTACTGGCATAACACATTTACGTGCAAAGGCACAGCAGAGTTGTGCTTTTTGCCGTACATGTTAAAGAATATGTGATTGAAGAGCGCATGTGCAACATTGGTTTATCGCTTGAATGGACAGTAAAGGCACAGCTTATTCTACCATTTTTTCTATTTGATTATGCGTAACTTCTACATTTGTCATCGTACCGTCTAAATAATTGGAATAACACACATAAATCACAAGAATAAACAGTAAAAATACAAATAAACGTTTATTAAATACATTTATTTAATATACATTTTTATGCTTGAATTTTGGCAGGGTAGGCAGTGCCTAGCTTGCCTACCCTGACTGTACGTCACTGCTGGTGGTATCTTTTTCTCAGGTTGAGGAGTCTGTGTGCAGGCTGAGAGGGCATCCTGAGAACCCCCAGCTATCTAAGAATGGGGACATTACGTTGGGGGGAATCTTCTCTTTCCACACCAGCTGGAAAGATCGACAGGACACCTACAGGCAAAAACCATTGCCACTGGAATGTACCAGGTAAATTATACAGTATGAATCTATTTAGATCTAAATTGTATGAAGAAGAAAGTCAAACTTTTAAGTAAGAAATATTCCTTGTTTTTTTTCTATTAATAGAAAATACTTGAATGTATTATACTATTGTTTCTATTTCATTGACACATTTCAACTATTATTTATTATTATAACAGTGTGTATCCAGTTTAAATTTCAGAGGTTTTCAGTTTGCCCAGGCTATGCTGTTTGCCATAGAGGAGATTAATATCAGCACAGACCTACTGCCTGGTATCTCTCTGGGCTATAAGATCTATGATTCCTGTGCCTCAATTGCCAGAAGTGTGAGGGTTGCACTGGCCTTGGCTAATGGTAATGAGATATTATCTGCACTCTCCGAGGCACCATGTTCTAGAACTGCCCAAGTTCAGGCAATAATAGGAGAAGCCTCTTCCTCTCCTTGCATGGCTATAGCTACTGTCATCGGAACCTTTCATATCCCAATGGTGGATAAGATTGGAAAAATGAAATTATATTTGTGAAAAAAAATATTATTATAATTCAATTCAGGACATAGAAAAAGGGGATTTAAAATAATTGTATTTGCTGAATAAATGTTTCATATTTTGCATCTCTATCTTAGAACTTAGTTCTTTCTTTTTCTTTTAGATCAGCCACTTTGCTACTTGTGCTTGTCTGAGTGATACAACTAAGTACCCATCCTTTCTCAGAACAATACCCAGTGATTATTACCAGAGTAGAGCCCTGGCTCAGTTGGTCAAGCACTTTGGTTGGACTTGGGTTGGAGCTATTAGAACAAATTATGTTTATGGGAACAATGGCATGGCCATATTTACAGAAACTGCCCAGCATCTGGGGATCTGTCTAGAGTACTCTGTAGCTTTCTTTAAAACAGATCCAACGGACAAAATTAAAGAGATTATTGACATTATCAAGGCTTCCACTTCCAAGGTGATTGTCACTTTCCTCTCCCCCACTGATATTATTGCCTTAGTAGGCTACAACAGTTGTTTCTCTACAACCTGACTGGTTACCAGTGGGTAGGCACTGAGGCATGGATCTCTGATTCCCAAACTGCAGCTATGGATAGGCATCACATGCTGGATGGTGCCATAGGCCTGTCCATCCCCAAAGCACATGTCAGTGGAATGAGAGAGTTCATGTTGGATGTGAAGCCGCTCAATTCATCTAGTAATGAAATGTCTCCAGAGTTTTGGGAGACATTATTTAACCCTTGTATTGCCCTTCATGTCACAGGGACTTGTTCAGTTTGTTTACTTTTGCATGTAAAACCCCCACCCTTTGAAGGCATGTTTCAACATCATCCAAACTTCTCATTAACCCTTGTATTGCCCTTCATGTCACAGGGACTTGTTCAGTTTATTGACTTTTATACTACGCTTGAGTTGTGCTCCGGGTCCCTGGGACTTCATTTGTATAATTTCACATCAACTGCCCTGGTTTATTTATTTATTTATTTTTTTGCTCACTTACGTTCTATATAGTTTTCTACTCACATCTCCCACAGCACAAGTATCCAAAAGGGTTTTTATTCAGAATAGATTCAAAGTACATTTTAGTTTGTTACAGTTAGTATTTTCCTACATTTGTTGCCACTTTTAACCTTTGTATTATCCTTTGTGTCACAGGGACTTGTTCAGTGTATTGACTTTTCTACCACGCTTGCCCTATGTTCTGGGTCCCGGGGACCCTCACGTGTATAATCTCACGTCAACTGCCCTGCAGTATTTTGTTGTGTATTTTGTTATTTTATTCAAAATAGATTCAATGTAGATTTTAGTTTATTTCAATTCATTTCATTCAGTTCATTGTTGTCTTTGCGGGCCGCGACTCCCGACACACGTCCTTGTGTCCGCCGCTTGTTTTCTTTATCTTTTCTTTTTTCTTTTTGTTTTTTTTTCTCTTTGCAGCGTTACGTTGACGCGCAACCCGGCGCCGCTACCCACGACCCCAAGAGGCTACGGTCTCACGCATTCAGCGCAGTAGGCCTGCGTGCAGCTCCCACAGATGTATCTCTCGCAGCAGCCGCACACAGTGTGTGTTTTGCGATCCGTGGGCTTTGGACAGAGCTGACACCTCTTCCTCTTGCCGGGCACTCGCTGCGCTCTCGGTTGAGCTTCGGCACCCTCGTCGCCGTCTCGATTCTCTCGACCTCGCCGAACGCCAGCTCCAGCCCCCGCAGACCTCGCCGCTTCCGCGGACCTTGCCGCCACGGCTTTGACGAGCGCGGCGGAGGCCTCCGTGCGAGGCAGATGCCGTCGTCTCTCGATGAGCGGAGTCACAAGCGCCCTTCCCAGCTGTTCGAGAAACGCCCTCCTCCTGTTGAGCTTGCCGCGCATCCACTCGGGCCTGAGCTCTCGCCACAACACAAAGGCGTTGTAGGCGGACACGTCGAGGATGTTGTGGAAGAGGGTGAGGGGCCAGCGCGTGGTCTTCCTGCGGCAGCTGTATGTGCCGACGAACTTGTCCAGGTTGTCCACGCCGCCCTTGGTGCGGTTGTAGTGAAGGATGATGTCGGGTTTGGCTTGCCTGTCGGCGCTTACCCGCTCAACCCCGTGTGCAGCGTGCTCAGCAGCACCACGTTCCTGTGCCTCTTGGGCACGTAGGACACCAGAGCGGCGGTGGGCGTGAAGGCGAACTTGGACGAAAAGACCGCACGGCCCTTGGTGGCGAGCAACGCCCTCGGCATCTCGGGCTTGTTTTTGCGCATCGTGCCCACCACGGTGAGGCGCCTCTTGGCGAGCAGCCGCTGGGCCAGCGCGTAGGAGGTAAAGAAGTTGTCGCACGTTACGTTGCGTGGGCCAGTCAGGCCCTTGGTCACGTCCAGCAACACGCGTGAGCCCAGATTCTTTTTGGGTGTGCCGCTCACGGACTTGCCCGTGTAGAGCTGCATGTTCCATGCGTAGCTGGAGCCGGCGTCGCAGGCCACCCAGCGGGCTTGCTGGGCATGTACTGGCGGAAGGCGCATCGACCTTGGGAAAATTTTACAAATATCTACACACACAGACAGACACAGACACACACAGACACACACACACAGACACACAGACACAAACAGACACACACACACACACACACACACACACAGACACACACAGACACACACACACACAATAAAATTACAATGGGTACAATGGGCACAACGGTGACAAGAACACACACAGCAAAGACCCCACCTCGAAAGGGAACCAGCTGCTCGTCCACAGTCACGTCGGGGCCCGGGTTGTAGAGGCGAGGCAGCAGCCGCGTCCACGCGTCCCACACCTCTCGTAGTTTGTCCAAGGCTAGTCTGGCGGCTTTCGACTCGTGGTCGTCGAAACGCAGCAGTCTTGAGTAGGCGTGGAACCGTTGGACCGGCATCGTGGCGCGGAAAATTGTACTGCCGCTCTCCTCGTGCCACAGGCTCTCCTCGTTGCGGGACCTGTACACGCCCGCGAGAATCAGAAGCCCGAGGCTCGCAGGTCCGTGGCATCCATCGCTTTCCACTCGCCGGCTTTGCCGTATTGCCTGCGGCCCTCAAGGTTGGTCGCGGCCAGTACTGTTTTCTCTATTTTCTGCGTGACAAACAGCTGGAACGCGGAGAGTATGTCGTGGACGCGCTCCTGGGCGTACTCTGTAGGTCCCCAGCTCGGCGGTAGCAGAGCAGAAGCAGAAGCGCGTTGGCCGTCTCGGTCCTGTCGGCCTCGGTCTTGTTCGTCTGTGTCTTTTTCGGTGGCACGGCGATGAGCTCGGCGGCCACTGGGGTGATACGTTTTCGAGGACCATTCGATTTTGCCGTCTTTTGACAAAAACACTTCCTCGTCGCCATCCTCGACGAACTCCTCGCTTTCACTAGCCCGGTCTTGTCTACCCCGGACTTCTCTAACCTCATCCTACTCCTCGCTTTCACTAGCCCGGTCTACTCTAGCCCGGTCTTGTCTAACCTCATTGTACTCCTCGCTTTCACTAGCCCGGTCTTGTCTAGTCCGGTCTTGTCTAACCTCATCCTACTCCTCGCTTTCACCGGTCTAGCCCTTCGTACTCCTGTTCACTAGCCCGGTCTTGTCTAACCTCATTGTACTCCTCGCTTTCACTAGCCCCGTCTTGTCTAACCTCATCGTACTCCTCGCTTTCACTAGCCCCGTCTTGTCTACCCAGGTCTTGTCTAACCTCATCGTACTCCTCGCTTTCACTAGCCCTGTCTTGTCTAACCTCATAGCCTCGGTAGCTCTTGTCTACCCCGGTCTTGTCTAACCTCATCGTACTCCTCGCTTTCACTAGCCACTCTCCTAGCCCGGTCTTCCCCTCATCGTTCCTCTTCACCCCTCCCTCTTCCCCTCTTCGTCTTCTTCTTCTTCTTCTTCTTCATCATCATCTTCATATTCTTCTTCTGGCCTTTGTTGCCCACTTTCTCCTCCTTGTTCAACTTCAACATCGTCTTGGCCTCGGTCATTGTCGTCTTCACCTTCGATGTCGTCGCAGCAATGGTCCAGTTCTCGGTCCTCTTGTACTTTGTCTTCTTCTCGCACGTGCACATCGGCGGGGACATTGCGAGCGGGCCCGCTGACGATAACCCAATGCAGCTTCAATTCCAGAGTCAAACGACGGGCCATGCTGACGTCGCACCAGTGCACAGGTCCAAAACAATACGACGTAAGATGACAACAACAACGAGATGGGACAAATGTGTCTGCAGTTTATACTGTTAATAAATATATGTATGTGTGTGTGTGTGTGTGTGTGTGTGTGTGTGTGTGTGTGATAAAAATATTTAGTAGACCGAGGTCAAGCATTGAGTTTTGTTTTAATTTTATTTCCACCTTTCATACAATACAACACAAAATACAAACGAACGGAATTCTGGCCCGGGTCTCAGAGACCTGAAGGCCGAGGCCACGGAAGTAGAGATACGCAGTCAAATACAGGACGGGTCCCAGAGACCCCGAAGGCTGAGGCGGCAGTAGAAGGGTAATACATTCAAATACAGGACGGGTCCCAGGGACCTGAGGGCCGATGCCACTGTAGTGGAAAAACACTTTTGAATACTGGCCCGGGTCCCAGAGACCCGAAGGGCCAGGTCCAACGTAGTAGACGTGACATGAATTGAAACCAACGTGGGTCCCAGGGAACCGAATGCCAATGCAAAAAGTCAAATAAACTGAATGTGTCCCTGTGACCCGATGGACAACACAATGATTATATTGTCAACATGTATGTGTGTGTGTGTGTGTGTGTGTAAATAGTAGACCAAGGTCAAATATTTTGGTTTTGTTTTTAATGTTATTTCCCCCTGTCATACAATACAACACAAAATACAATCGAACCGATGGCTTGGAAGTGGTAGAAAAATAAAATCGCATTGTGGCCGGGTCTCAGAGACCCGAAAGCCGAGGCAGCGCCAGTAGAGCTAGTCAGTCAAATTCAAGATGGGTCCCAGAGACCCGAAGGCCGAGGCCGCTGTAGTGGAGAAATAGTTTTAAATACTGGCACCATAGGTTGTGGTAGAAGTGAAATACAGTCAACTACAAGACGGGTCGCAAGGACCCGAAGGCCGAGGCCGCTGTAGTGGAGAAATAGTTTTAAATACTGGCACGGGTCCCTTGGACCCGAGGGCATTGGTTGCGGTAGAAGTGAAATACATTCAACTAAAAGACGAGTCGCAGGGACCCGAGGGCCGATGCCGCTGTAGTAGAAGAATGCTTTTGAAAACTGGCCTGGGTCCCAGAGACCCCGAAGGGCCAGGTCCACCGTAGTAGTCGTGACATGAATTGAAACCAACGTGGGTCCCATGGAACCGAATGCCAATGCAAAAAGTCAAACAAACTGAACGTGTCCCTGTGACCCCATGGACAACACAATGGTTATACTGTAAATGTGTGTGTGTGTGTGTGTGTGTGTGTGTGATAAATATATTTAGTAGACTGAGGTCAAGCATTTGGTTTTTATTTTAATTTTATTTCCCCCTGTTATACAGTACAACATAAAATACAATCAACCCAAAGGCCGTGGCAGTGGAGATACACAGTCTAATGCAGGACGGGTCCCAGAGACCCGAAGGCTGAAGTGGCAGTAGAAATGTAATACATTCAAAGACAGGACAGGTCCCACGGATACGAGGGCCGACGCTGCTGTAGTGGAAAAATACTTTTGAATACCGCCCCGGATCCAAGAGACCCGAAGGGCCAGGTCCACCGTAGTAGACGTGACATGAATTGAAACCAACGTGGGTCCCTGGGAACCGAATGCCAATGCAAAAAGTCAAATAAACTGAACGTGTCCCTGTGACCCGATGGAGGACAACACAATGGTTATACTGTAAATATGTCTGTTTGTTTGTGTGTGTGTGTGTGTGTGTGTTGTTTGTGTGTGTGATGAATATATTTAGTAGACCGAGGTCAAGCATTTGGTTTTGATTTTAATTTTATTTCACCCTGTTGTTACAATCAACCCAAAGGCCGCGGCAGTAGAGATACACAGTCTAATGCAGGACGGGTCCCAGAGACCCAAAGGCTGAGGCGGCAGTAGAAGTGTAATACATTCAAATACAGGACGGGTCCCAGAGACCTGAGGGCTGACGCCGCTGTGGTGGAAAAATACTTTTGAATACTGGCCCGGGTCCCAGAGACCCAAATGGCCAGGTCCACCGTAGTAGACGTGACATGAATTGAAACCAACGTGGGTCCCAGGGAACCGAATGCCAATGCAAAAAGTCAAACAAACTGAACGTGTCCCTGTGACCCGATGGACAACACAATGGTTATACTGTAAATATGTCTGTGTGTGTGTGTGTGTGTGTGTGTGTGTGTGCTAAATCTATTTAGTAGACCAAGGTCAAATATTTTGGTTTTGTTTTTAATGTTATTTCCCCCTGTCCAGTACAATACAATAGATACATTTAGTAGACTCAGTCAATGCAGGATGGGTCCCAGAGACCCGAAGGCTGGAAGTGGCAGTAGAAGTGTAATACATTTTAAACCTGACAGGTCGGGTCCCATGGTTATACAGTAGAACTAGTGTGTACAGTCAACCCATGCTTGTAGTGGAGAAATAGTTTTAAATCAACTGGGACCCGAGGGCCAGTAGAAGTGAAATACATTCAACTGTAGTGGAAAAATACTTTTGAATACTGGCCCGGGTCCCAGGGACCCGAGGGCCAATGCCGCTGTAGTGGAAAAATACTTTTGAATACTGGCCCGGGTCCCAGAGACCCGAAGGGCCAGGTCCACTGTAGTAGACGTAACATGAAATGAAACTAACGTGTGTCCCGGGGACTCGTATGACAATGCATAAGGTAAAATAAACTGAACGTGTCCCTCTGACCCGATGGACAACACAATGTTTTTACTGTAAATATGTCTGTGTGTGTGTTTGTGAGTGTGATAAATATATTTAGTAGACCGAGGTCAAGCATTTGGTTTTTATTTTAATTTTATTTCCCCCTATAATACAGTACAACATAAAATACAGTCAACCCAAAGGCTGTGGCAGTAGATATACGCAGTCTAATGCAGGACGGGTCCCAGAGACCCAAAGGCTGAAGTGGCAGTAGAAATGTAATACATTCAAAGACAGGACGGGTCCCAGGGATCCGAGGGCCGACACCGCTGTAGTGGAAAAATACTTTTGAATACCGCCCCGGATCCCAGAGACCCGAAGGGCCAGGTCCACCGTAGTAGACGTGACATGAATTGAAATCAACGTGGGTCCCTGGGAACCAAATGCCAATGCAAAAAGTAAAATAAACTGAATGTGTCCCTGTGACCCGATGGACAACGCAATGGTTATACTGTAAATATGTGTGTGTGTGTGTGTGTGTGTGTGTGTGTGTGTGATAAATATATTTATTAGACCGAGGTCAAGCATTTGGTTTTGATTTTAATTTTATTTCCCCCTGTCATGCAATACAACATAAAATACAATCAACCCAAGGGTCGCGGCAGTAGAGATACGCAGTGGAATGCAGAAGGGGTCCCAGAAAACCGAAGGCTGAGGCAGCGGTAGAAGTGAAATACATTCAAAGACAGGACGGGTCCCAGGGACCTATGTGCCGATGCCACTGTTGTGGAAAAATACTTTTGAATACTGGCCTGGGTCCCAGAGACCCGAAGGTCCAGGTCCACTGTAGTAGACGTGACATGAAATGAAACCAACGTGGGTCCCCGGGACTCAAATGCCAATGCATAAAGTAAAAAAACGTGATTGTGTCCCTGTGACCCGACACGATGGACAACACAAGGGTTATACTGTAAATACGTCTGTGTGTGTGTGTGTGTGATTAATATATTTAGTAGACCGAGGTAAAGCATTTGGTTTAGATGTTCATATCATTTCCCCCTGTCATACAATACAACATAAAATACATTCGACCCAAAGGCCGCGGCAGTAGAGATACGCAGTCGAATGCAGAAGGGGTCTACAGAGACCCGAAGGCTGAGGCGGCGGTAGAAGTGTAATACATCCAAATACAGGACGGGTCCCAGGGACCCGAGGGCCGATGCAAAAAGTCAAATAAGCTGAACGTGTCCCTGTGACCCAATGGACAACACAAGGGTTATACTGTATATATGTCTGTGTGTTTGTGTGTGTGTGTGTGTGTGTGTGTGATAAATATATTTAGTAGACCAAGGTCAAGGATTTGGTTTTGATTTTAATTATATTTCCCCCTGTCATACAATACAACATAAAATACATTCAACCCAAAGGCCGCGGCAGTAGACGTACGCAGTCGAATGCAGGACGGGTCCACAGAGACCCGAAGGCTGAGGTGGCAGTAGAAGTGAAATACATTCAAATACAGGATGGGTCCCAGGGACCTGAAGGCCGATGCTGCTGTAGTGGAAAAAACTTTTGAATACTGGCCCGGGTCCCAGAGACCCAAAGGGCCAGGTCCACCATAGTAGACGTGACATGAATTGAAACCAACGTGGGTCCCGGTGGACTTGTATGCCAATGCATAATGTCAAATGAACTGAACGTGTCCCTGTGACCCAATGGCCAACACAAGGGTTATACTGTCAACATTTCTGTCTGTGTGTGTGTGTGTGTGTGTGTGTGTGCTAAATCTATTTAGTAGACCGAGGTCAAGCATTTTGTTTTTGTTTTTTAATTTTATTTCCCCGTCATACAATACAACACAAAATACAATCGAACCGATGGCTTGGAAGTGGAAGAAAAATAAAATCGCATTGTGGCCGGGTCTCAGAGACCTGAAAGCCGAGGCAGCGCCAGTAGAGCTAGTCAGTCAAATTCAGGATGGGTCCCAGAGACCCGAAGGCTGAGGCCGCTGTAGTGGAGAAATAGTTTTGAATACTGGCACGGGTCCCTTGGACCCGAGGGCATAGGTTGCGGTAGAAGTGAAATACAGTCAACTACAAGACGGGTCGCAAGGACCCGAAGGCCGAGGCCGCTGTAGTGGAAAAATGCTTTTGAAAACTGGCCTGGGTCCCAGAGACCCGAAGTGCCAGGTCCACCGTAGTAGACGTGACATGAATTGAAACGAAAGTGTGTCCCTGGGAACCGAATGCCAATGCAAAAATTCAAATAAACTGAATGTGTCCCTCTGAACCGATGGACAATACAAGGGTTATACTGTAAATATGTCTGTGTGTGTGTGATAAATATATTTAGTAGACCGAGATCAAGCATTTGGTTTTGATTTTAATTTTATTTCGCCCTGTCATACAGTACAACATAAAATACAATCGACCCAAGGGTCGCGTCAGTAGAGATACGCAGTCGAATGCAGGACGGGTCCCAGAGACCCAAAGGCTGAAGTGGCAGTAGAAGTGTAATACATTCAATGACAGGACGGGTCCCAGGGACCCGAGGGCCGACACTGCTGTAGTGTAAAAATACTTTTGAATACTGGCCCAGAGACCCGAAAGGCCAAGTCCACTGTAGTAGACATGACATGAAATGAAACCAACGTGGGTCCCCGGGACTCGAATGCCAATGCATAAAGTCAAATAAGGTGAACGTGTCCCTGTGACCTGATGGACAACACAAGGGTTATACTGTTAATATGTTTGTCTTTGTGTGTGTGTGTGTGTGTGTGTGTGTGTGTGTGTGTGTGATTAATATATTTAGTAGACCGAGGTAAAGCATTTGGTTTAGATGTTCATATAATTTCCCCCTGTCATATAATACAACATAAAATACATTTGACCCAAAGGCCGCGGCAGTAGAGATACGCAGTCGAATGCAGTAGGGGTCCACAGAGACCCAACGGCTGAGCCAGCGGTAGAAGTGAAATACATTCAAATACAAGATGGGTGCCAGGGACCCGAGGGCCGATGCAAAAAGTCAAATAAGCTGAACGTGTCCCTGTGACCCGATGGACAACACAAGGGACTGTAAATATGTTTGTCTGTGTGCATGTGTGTGTGTGTGTGATTAATATATTTAGTGGACCGAGGTCAAGGATTTGGTTTTGATTTTAATTTTATTTCCCCCTGTCATACAATACAACATGAAATATATTTGACCCAAAGGCCGCGGCAGTAGAGATACACAGTCGAATGCAGTAGGGGTCCACAGAGACCCGAAGGCTGAGGCAGCGGTAGAAGTGAAACACATTCAAATACAAGATGGGTGCCTGGGACCCGAGGGCCGATGCAAAAAGTCAAATAAGCTAAATGTGTCCCTGTGACCCAATGGACAACAGAATTGTCTGTCTGTGTGTGTGTGTGTGTAATTAAAATATTTAGTAGACTGAGGTCAAGCATTTGGTTTTCTTTTTAATTTTTTTTCCCCCTTTCATACAATACAACACAAAAGACCCAAGGGCCGAGGCCGTGGCAGTAGAGATACGCAGTCAAATGCAGGACGGGTCCCTGGGACCCGAAGGCTGAGGCGGCAGTAGAAGTGAAATACATTCAAATACAGGACGGGTCCCAGGGACCCGAGGGCCGATGCCGCTGTAGTGGAAAGATATTTTTGAATACTTGCCCGGGTCCCACAGACCCAAAGGGCCAGGTCCACTGTAGTAGACGTGTCATGAAATGAAACCAACGTGGGTCCCGGGGACCCGAATGCCAATGCATAAAGTCAAATAAACTGAATGTGTCCCTGTGACCCGATGGACAACAAATCATCTTAGAGTGTGCTCTGGGCTCAGCTGTAGGTTTTTGGGCTGTACTTGGGTACATTTTGTATTCATGCTGTATGCTATTCCTGCCATACATATATAAATATTATCAATCTTTGATACGTGTGTTGTTACTGTTATTGTTTCAGTCCACTACCTCCTACTTACCTAAATCTTCTGAAACCTACTCTAAATAGATAACTTATACAGTAGACCGTTAATAAAGGCTACAGAAGACACTCAGTGCCCTGACAGGGCAGATCAAAAGGATCCTTCCGTCCTCCGCCGTCACATGAGGTGGAGGACGAAACGCCTGCAGTACCACGGGCCCCATAACAGTAGACTGCACCTCGGGAATGTAGCCCAAGACGGGCTGCAGGATGGCCCTCACGTTACCCGGGGCAAACTCCAGGCATCGGGGAGTAACTGAAAGAGCCTGGAGGTCCCCCACACTCCTCAGAGAGGTGATAACAAGGAGGAAGGCCATATTCAGGGTCAGGTACACGGCCTCAGTCGACTCCATGGGTTCTAAGGGGGCCACAGCCAAAGCTTTGAGAACCACCCCCAGATCCCAAGTGGGAATCCTAGGAGAGACGCAAGTCTCATCCTCCGGGTCCCACGGAGGAACCGCACGACCAGGGGAAGCCTCCCCAGAGACCCATCCCTAGAAGGGGCGTGGAAAGCCGATATGGCTGCCACGTAAGCCTTGAGGGTGGATGGGGAAAGGCCCGCAGAGAAGTGGTCCTTCAGAAACTCCGGCACCTGAACCACCCGGCAGGTAACTGGGTCTAGCATGCGTCCTCTGCACCAGGCAGAGAAGACGCTCCACTTCAGGCCATATGTCCTCCGTGTAGACGGGGCCCTGGAGCTAAGGAGAGTCTTGACCGCTCTTGCCGTCAGGCCCACCTCCAGGTACTGGGCCCCCTCAAGGGCCAGACCCACAGCCGGCACAGGGCAGGGCAAAGGTGAAGTACCCGGCCCTCTGCCACGGACAGCAGGTCCCTCTGAGGAGGGACCTGCTGTCCCAGGCCACGGCGGACCAACCAGGAGTGCCATCAGGTCCGAGAACCATACTCGGGTCGGCCGGGACGGCGCTACAAGAAGCAGGCGGGTGCCCTCTTGACGGACCCTCTCCAGGATCCCCGGGAGCAGAGGAGGATCTGATGAGTCTGCAGAGAGGGCGCGAGCGCAGACCCCCCTGATGATTCAGATAGGCCACCACTGCCGTATTGTCGGACCTGACAAGCACGTGGCGACCCAGGAATGCAGACAGGAAGCTCCTCAGAGCCCGGAACACGGCCAGCATCTTGAGGCAATTGATGTGCCATGACGAGTGATGCTCCTGTCAAACACCCCTTGCAGAGCGGTCGTCCATGACCGCGCCCCACCCGGTGAGGGAAGCAGCTGTTGAAACGATCACACGGCGACAGGGCGCCCCCAGCGCGGGTCCTTGGGACAGGAACCAAGGTGTCTACCACACCAACAGGGCACGAAGACATTTGTGCGTAACCCGTATCAGGCGGAACGGGTGTCCCCACGGGGAGAACCCCTTGGAACCACCACTGCAGGGCCCTCATGTGCAGAAGACCAGAAGGTATCACGCTGGAAGCAGCCGCCTTGAGGACCAACACCCTTTGGAAGTGTTTCACTGTGATGGCGCGGCCCAGCCTCACACTCTACACCGTGGCTAGAACGGACTTGACACGAGCCGGAGACAGATGTGCCAGCATTGTCAACGAGTCCCACACCACCCCTAAGAACACAGTCCTTTGGGCGGGTGCCAGCACACTTTTCTACTCGTTGAGCCTCAGCCTCAACGAAGAAGACAAGCGAGGACAACATCTCGATGCCGAACCGCCAACCCCCGACACTGTGCCAGGATGAGCCAGTGGTCGATGTAATACAGGACCTGGATGCCCTGGAGCCACATAGGGGCCAGTGCCGCATCCATACATTTGGTGAAAGTGCGAGGGGAGAGTGCTAGGCCGAAGGGAAGGACGAACAGAGTACGTGGAATAATAACGCGGAAGTACGCGTCCCTCAGATCTATGGTGGCATCCCAGGATAGGGAGCAGGCCCCCGTCCATCTCGGGAACGATGAAGCACCGGTTGTAGAGACCGGACCTGCCGGCCAGTGGGGGAATGAGCACCTTGGCCCCCTTCTCCAGCAGCGAGCGCACTTCTTGTCCCAGCACCAGGCCCTGGTCTGGGCACACCAAAGTCCGGACCACCCCAATGAAGCCGGGGGGGGCGGACCCGGAACTGCAGCCAGTATCCTCCGATAACGGTGCGCAGAACCCACGGGGAAATGTTCACCAAGCCCCGCCAAGCCTCTGCAAAATCCGCCAGCGGAACCAACCCCTCGGGGCTGGAGGCCGGTGCGTCGTGCCGATCTCGGACAAACCCCTGAACCGGGCCGCCAGGAAGAACCCGCCGATGATCCGCAGTCCGGGAGCCGAACCTCCGGCCCACTGCCACCCCTCGGGGCAGGCAGAGCGGAGAAGGTCTGGCGGCAGCTAGCGCGTCCCGAGCGCCACGGCGTGGTGGGAAAACAACGCTAGCGGTCAGTCGGCCTCCGGGGGCAAAAACACACAGCCTCTTGGCCTTGCCCTGCCGTGACTGGATGACGGCTCTCAGGCCCGACCTGCCGGGGAGGGGAGCGCGGGAGCGTTGGCCTGCGTCCCAGGCCACATCTCCAGCAGCAGGTCCCCCTGGCAGGCTCGCAAAACCGCCATGGTATGCAGGCTCTCTCCAGCCTGGCCTGCCACCAGATAAGGTTTACCCACCAGTGTGGAAGTCACCCGACACGGGCTGGTCGGCAGCGCCGGTTGGTGGAAAGATGACGTCAGCTGAGGAGAGAGGTAACCCGCCAGAGCGGCCTCAACATGCTACGAGATGATGCCGCGGTCCCCGATTCCCGCCACATTGCCATACTCCAGCAGCTGATCATTGTGCAAATCATTGTGCAAGTCCGGAAAAAAACGGCAAGGATCGGCGCGGGGGTGCAGAGAAGCTCCGCAGGAAGCGATCATCCAGTCTGCCACTGGTGTTAAGCTCCCTGACAGCCTGTGGCCAATCCAGACCGAGCTTAGCCACAGCTCGCGTCACCACTTCCAGCAGCTCATCATAATCCGGCGCTCTCAGCGCTCTTCTGATGACGTCGGCCTGACACCCGGAAGTCCCCTCCCTCCTCCACGACGCCAAGCACATCGAGCTCCTCAGAGCCAGAGTGCAACCGCTTTGTCGGTCAGCGTCCCCGAACAGAAGAAGCCGAGAAGCCGGCCCTCGAACGGGGACTAGGGGAGTCGGAATCGGCAGACGAAGGACGAGACGGGCCATCAGCTGTCTCGGAATCCTCCAGCAGATCATGCTGCGATCCCCATGACCGGAACCGCCGAGCTGCCTCGGCGACCGCGGGGCCCGAGCCACGGGGAGAGCGTAACCGGCCGTCCGCGGAAAAGAGGGCCATGCGGGACCTCAGTACCCGCATGTGCAGGGCCTCGCAATGGTCACAAACAGCTCCCTCGAGAGCCGCGTGCGACAGGCCCAGACAAGCAACACACAGCTCATGAGAGTCTCCTAACGTGATGAAATGCGGGCAGGGAGACACACATCTCCGGAACTGGTTAACGGACATACTGCAACTTCCAGGTGAGTAGGATATGTGGAATCATTCAAACACAACATCAACCAACGTGCCTGCTGAATAGAAAAAAGCTAATGAGCTATGTGCCGGTGTGCTTATATGCCCCTACGATTATGCCGTCACATGCTACCGTTCTCACTAGGAATAATAGGATTGGAGTAGTTTTCATTCGCATTCAGCCCTGTCATGCCTAAAGGCGTTCCCATAGTGTCGTAACTGACGCAGTTCGTGTTCCCCTCGAAGGGGAACATTATTGTTGCAAACACAGACACAAACAGTGATTAGACATCTTAATGTTACTTGTTTCCCTGAATATATCTGTACTGGCCAGTAAGATTTAATCTTGTTAATGATAAAATCTGTAAATGTGAACAATATATTACTACTTTGTGTGTATGTTAATATGTGTTTTACACAATCATCCACCGCATACATACAGAAAAATACTGTTACATGGTTTTTGCACGTGTATTTTTATTTTTCTATCTATCTATCTATCTATCTATCTATCTATCTATCTATCTATCTATCTATCTGCATTTTTGTTTACCCAAACATTACACTCCTTTATAATATATCGCTCCAAAACCATGGAAATATTATGTAGCTACAACACTCTTTTGTGAAGACTTGACTGCAGGGCTTTCCTCCCATTCAGTCAGATTTATTAGATTACTGATTTTGGGCAATATAGCCTGGCTCTGTGTTGCAACCAAACCAGAAGTTGAAACCAATGTTTTCTGATGGGGTTGAGGCCAGGACTATGTGCAGGAGACTCAGATTCATCAATGCCAACCTCCCATTTTCATAGACCCCGTCCTGCCAGATCTTTCAGATCTCCAGGCTGGAGAATAGCAGCCCTGGGTGTAGAATGGAGATCAACAAACTAAGGAAGCTGTAGTGAAGGGTTCAGAAGAAAAACACTGCCACCTGATAAATACCACAAATTTAGAGTTAATATTTCCAGAAGCAGCTCGGGATTTCAAGAAGCCTTGGTCAACATTTAGAAAAGGCCCTTGGTAATTCTTAACTCATGCCAAGAAAATGGCAGGCATGGTTGGTGATTGTCTGCTTAGTCCATGTTTGGCCAGATTGAACTGTCAAGGAATTCAGTACAAGGCAACAAGGGAAACACCTAAATGCAGATATCCCAGGGAGATATGAATACTTCAGTGATTGTGTTACAAAAGTAAAATAAAAAAGTGTACTGGCATGGGTAGCTAGCTTGAATAGAAGGAATGCAGTTTAACCGTTAGATGGGAGAAATTCTTACATCATGTAGCTATGAAGTGTCATATTGTCTGTTTAAGGGGATATAAAAGCCAAACAGAATCTGACTAAGGACTGAACCTTGGGGAACACCACTAAACAGATAGATTAGATTTGATCAGATTAAGAGTTTTAGTTTCCAACAGCAACTGTATGGAGGACCATGTCTTTCATATTTAAAAATAAATGCAGAAATAAATAAATGCTCAATAAATAAATAAGCACACAATTAATTGCCCCAAAAAATACAATGAAGAAATAAATGTAGGTAGAAATTAAATTATACAGTGAGACATAAATGTATATATCTCTTTTAATTAGCTTCTTTATTTATTCACCTTTGTAATAATTACCTTATTTATTTATTGTCCGTTATAATCTTCAACTTTATTTATTCCTTACTTATTTTTTAAATGTATTTATTTCTGTTTGTGTTTAATTTTTTTGTCTGTTTTATTCTTCCGTTGCATTTTCTACCCTATTTATTTTCACCCCTGGTATTTATTTCTGCCTGTCACTTTTACATTTCTGCCTGTCACTTTTACATTTCTACATGCATTTCTGTCTCATTATGCAAATGAGGAGGGGCTGGTCTTAAGGGGGTTAACTATTGACCATAATTTTTCGTTTAGGTTAGCATTTTACTCCCTCGGTCAATCTACATGTCACCGGCCACAGAC
Source organism: Etheostoma perlongum (assembly GCA_026937815.1). Taxonomy (NCBI): domain Eukaryota; kingdom Metazoa; phylum Chordata; class Actinopteri; order Perciformes; family Percidae; genus Etheostoma; species Etheostoma perlongum. Next base: position 11,903,701 of record CM049373.1, read on the forward strand.
ACAACACAGATGGCTAGCTACTCGTGAAGTTGTCCGTGAGCTCAGGCATTTAGCAACTGTTTTTTTGAGCAATGCTAACTTATAAGTTTATTGACTTTATAATTTTTTTTAGTTTAACAGCGGCTCTGACAGAACGGGTTTCCAGTCAGGGGTCTCAGTTAACTACATAAATACGTGTATTTGTCTGTTACATTAAGGCAATGTGTCAAATGTTTATAGCGTGGTTTAATATCGCTTCTGCCTCCCTGTTTAACTGCCATTTGAATTACATAGGAACAAACAGCGACGTGGAAGGCCGTTTTTACCATAGAATTTGGGTATCCCATTAACTTTTGACATAAACAACAGTAAACCTCTGTTAAATTAAGGCAATTTGTCACCTATTTAACACACAAAATATCACCCATGATGACAGGACAGACCCCCTTTGCATGTTAGAGGATGGGATACATAAAATATCAGGTGAAAAATGATTTGATACCTGATATTTTCATGCAGTGCCATCACATAGGTTACCTACACACACACACACACACCGCCGTGAGAAATACTAATCAACCTGTTCGCCATTAGAAGCGGCGCACAACTTAGGACTTCTCCATCCTGAGACGTCTCCGTTGGATTTATTCTAAACATCCACCTGCTAAATTTCATCGGGTTTTTGTAGTGCAACCTTCTTTGAACGAACTGCGGCTGTTATCATTCTGTCTCTTCTGATGTGCGACAGGAAGCCAGAGAGAGAGGAGTGGATTTGAGACAGACAACCCACTCCCGGGCCGCTTCTAGCAAGGGAAACCCCCCCACGCGTTGCGCGCCTGGATCGCCAGTAGAAATTTGCGTCGCGGAGTGCGTGTGCATACGCGTCAGGCACTAAATGTGTGTGTTCGTGCACGGCAAAGCCCCGGGCTCCGTCCTCAACAGTTGCTACCGGAGCGACGGAGAGGAGAGGTGGAGAGCGAGAGAGATAAGAGACTGAGGACAGACGGACGCGGAGCCCCACGTCGCTCAGCCCGGCTCTGCTCCTGACATGCAGTCATGTTAGGGATGGGATACATAAAATATCAGGTGAAAAATGATATTGATATTTTATGTATCCCATCCCTAACATGCAAAGGGTCTGTCCTGTCATCATGGGTGTTATTTTGTGTGTTTAATAGGTCACAATAATCAACCTGACACAATTTGGAGAGGTTTGCTGTTGTTTATCAAAAGTTACATAGGGGATACCCAAATATCAGGTGAAAAAAACGGCCTGATATTTGAGTACCTCCTATGTAACTCATATGGTAGACAGGGACAGGGAGGATACGCCTATCACTCGATATTAAACCACGCTATAAACATTTGACACGTCGCCTTAATGTAACAGACAAATACACGTATTTATGTAGTTAACTGAGACCCCTGTTACTATGGTAACCCTGCCGAGTCTTCCACGTCGCTGTTTGTTCCGTTTAATTCAAAGTGCAGCAGTTAAACAATTCGAAGGGCAGCAGAAGCTCCGCTCTGTGTGCATGCGCGCTCCCGCTGCCAGGGGATACACGAGTACATTGGCACGACACCGCTGACTGAAACACACGTTCTGTCAGAGCGTCTAAACGAAAAATTATAAAGTCAATACTTATAACGTTAGCATTGTTTTCAAAAACAGTTGCTAAATGCCTGAGCTCACTAACAACTTCACCGTAGCTAGCCATCTGTGTTGTGTCTGTGGCCGGTGGCATGTAGATTGACCGAGGGAGTAAAATGCTAACCAACCAATGGGCAGAAGTTAACCCCTTAAGACCAGCCCTCCTCATTTGCATAATGAGGCAGAAATGCATTTAGAAATGTAAAAGTGACAGGCAGAAATGTAAAAGTGACAGGCAGAAATAAATACCAGGGGTGAAAATAAATAGGGTAGAAAATGCAACGGAAGAATAAAACAGACAAAAAAATTAAACACACACAGAAATAAATACATTTAAAAAAATAAGTAAGGAATAAATAAAGTTGAAGATTATAACGGACAATAAATAAATAAGGTAATTATTACAAAGGTGAATAAATAAAGAAGCTAATTAAAAGAGATATATACATTTATGTCTCACTGTATAATTTAATTTCTACCTACATTTATTTCTTCATTGTATTTTTTGGGGCAATTAATTGTGTGCTTATTTATTTATTGAGCATTTATTTATTTCTGTATTTATTTTTAAATATGAAAGACATGGTCCTCCATACAACTGACAATCTTCCATCAAAAAGATAAAAGGAGAATCACTGCAGGGCTGACCAAGAGATACAAGCCAGCTGCTTAAATATGTTAATTAGAATTATATGGTCCACAGTAACAAAAGCTGCACTGAGATTCAGCAGTACCAAACCACTGTCCTGTATAACCATGGATCAAGATATCGTTGGAGCCTATTGCAAAGTCTGTGAAAGGAAACTTGGAAATAGAAAACTTTGGTAAAGAGAAGGTTCGAGATTTGTTTTTTAACCTGCCATGTCTGAAAAGGCTCAAAAGCCTTTTTCTGTTTGGGCACCTCCTTCCTCCCTACAGAGATTGCTTCAAAATGTATAAATACCAGTGCTAGCTTTGAATTTACGTGAATGTGATGCCACCCAGTGATTTAGCTCTCTTAGACAGTATGACATCAAATCAGATGTGGCCAGAGCAGGGTTGGGCACTCTTACAGCTGTTGCTGGTGGCATCTTTCTCTCAGGCTGAGGAGCTGGTGTGCAGGCAGAGAGGGGATCCTGAGAACCCCCAGCTATCTAAGAATGGGGACATTATGTTGGGGGGAATCTTTTCTTTCCACAGCAGCTGGATAAATAGACAGGACACCTACAGGCAAAAACCCCTGCCACTGGAATGCACCAGGTAAATCATACAGTATAAATCTATTTCGATTTAAATTTTATGAAAAACAAAGTCAGACTATTAAAAGAAGAAATATTCCTTAAAATATAAATGTTTCTATTAATACCATCAAATACTTGAATTTACTTTGCAATTTTTTCTATTTCATTGACACATTTCAACTATTTTTTCAACAACTGTTTCCATCCAGTTTGACTTTCAGAGGTTTCCAGTTTGCCCAAGCTATGCTCTTTGCCATAGAGGAGATTAATAACAGCACAGACCTACTGCCTGGTATCTCTCTGGGCTATAAGATCTATGATTCCTGTGCCTCAATTGCCAGAAGTGTGAAGGTTGCACTGGCCTTGGCTAATGGTAATGAGATATTATCTGCACTCTCCGAGGCACCATGTACTAGAACTGCCCAGTTGCAGGCCATTTTGGGAGAAACCTCTTCATCTCCTTGCATGGCTGTAGCTACTGTAATCGGACCCTTTCATATCCCAATGGTGGGTAAGAATGGAAAAAGTGAAACTTTATTTGTTTAAAAATATTATTATATATATATTTTATAAATGTATATATATATGGCCATAGTAAAAGTTGTATTTGCTGTACAAATGTTTCATATTTTGCATTTCTATATGTTTGACATTTTCTGTCTTTTCTTTTAGATCAGCCACTTTGCTACTTGTGCTTGTCTGAGTGATAAAACTAAGTACCCATCCTTCCTCAGAACAATACCCAGTGACTATTACCAGAGTAGAGCCCTGGCCCAGTTGGTCAAGCACTTTGGTTGGACTTGGGTTGGAGCTATTAGAACAAATGATGATTATGGGAACAATGGCATGGCCATATTTAGAGAAACCGCCCAGCATCTGGGCATCTGTCTAGAGTACTCTGTAGCTTTCTTTAGAACAGATCCACCAGACAAAATTAAAAAGATTATTGACATTATCAAGGCTTCCACTTCCAAGGTGATTGTTGCTTTCCTCTCACATAAGGATATGGATGTGCTAATACATTACTTGTCCGAGCATAACCTGACTGGGTACCAGTGGGTAGGCAGTGAGAGCTGGATATTTGATTCCCAAATTGCAACCATGGATAAGCATCACATTCTGGATGGTGCCACAGGCCTGTCCATCCCCAAAGCCTATGTCAGTGGAATGAGAGAGTTCATGTTGGATGTGAAGCCACTCAATTCATCTAGTAATGAAATGTTTCCAGAGTTTTGGGAGACATTATTTAACTGTAAGTTCAAACAGTCAAAATCTTCAGCAGGGAATCAGAGAGAATGTACTGGCCATGAAAATCTGACTGGAGTACAAAACAGCTTCACTGATATGTCGCTCATGCCTATATTTAACAATATCTATAAAGGAGTGTATGCTGTCGCCCATGCACTTCATAATATTCTCAGCTGTAACAAAACCTGTAACAACAAGGTGCAGATAGATCCATTTACGGTGAGTACCACATCAACATTTCATATAGTTTTTAAACTAAGTCACATTAACAAGGAAAAGTGTTAAAATTCTGAAAAATAAATTATTGTCATCTTTTTATCATGCCATTGAGCCAATAGGCCTACATGTTCATCAGGTAATGATATGGATACATGTCTTCTTAGATTTTACAGCACATTAAAAAGATTAAGTTCATAACAAAGGAAGGAGATGATGTTTACTTTAATGAGAATGGAGATCCAGCAGCAAAGTATGAAATTATAAACTGGCAGCCAACAGAACATGGCATTGTGGACTTTGTCACAGTTGGTCTTTATGATGCATCTCTACCTGCAGATAAACAGCTGAATCTGCTAAATAAGTCTTTAATTTGGGCACAGAACACACAACAGGTGAGTAACATGTGATCACATTTTGTCAGTTGCTACAGTTGTTTTATTTATTAGTTTTAGTTATTGTATCACAATGCTTGGTTTTTATGCAATACATTATTAATAGAAGCTTGAAAATAAAACACCCTATGAATACCTATATACATTCTCATAGTTGTTTTTTTCATGCAGGTGCCTTTGTCACTTTGTAGTGAGAAATGTCCTCCAGGAACTCGCAAGCTTCTCCAGAAAGGAAAGCCTGTTTGCTGCTATGACTGTCTAAGGTGTGCAGAGGGAGAAATGAGCAACATTACAGGTGTAGTATTATTGATAAAATGACATACAAATGTCATTAAACGGTCAGCTCACTCAAATTACATAAAATGCCTACAGTATTTACTCAGTGGTAACTGAGCATGCAGATAGCTTTGGACTCAACTTTTGAGGTTGGGACATTTATCTCTCTCTCTCTGAAACTGCAATAAATGCATTGAGAGTGGATGAAACTGTGTTTTTGTAGCAGCACTTGATATTTATAATGCTTAGTTATTAAGAAGTAGAACAAAACAAAAATGAAAGCTGCAAGCAGTGTTGAATGGGCCCTGTGATCAACAATAAATGCTCAAAATGTCCACCCTGCTATGCTCAGTCCGTTTGACGAAAAGTGTTTTCTTTCAAAAACTTTTCATCTTTAAAGTGTTGAGAAGGTGCAGGCCAAATTTGACATCCATCGGATAAAATCGCTAGGAGGAGTATGTTTAAGTATAGCACCTTGACTTTTAGGTCTACTTCCTGTTGCCACTAGGAGGCACTATGACCTTGAGCCAATATTGGCCTGGATATGTCCTCAGGGATGGACTCTGATGAATCCTGAAAAGTTTCAAGCCAATTAGACAATGTACACTCAAGTTAAACCCATTTCCTGTTTTGATCACGTAAAACATGGCATGTACATGACATGGCCGCCCCGCCACGACCACGCCCTATAACGAAAAGTTTTTCTTTTAATAACTTTTCATCTCTAACGTCTTAAGATGGCACAAGTTGAGCAGATGAAATCTCTAGGAGGAGTTTGTTAAAGTACGACATGTGTAAATGGCCAAAAACAGGCGACATCCTGTTGGGTTTAGGGGTATTGCTCCAATAAGCTTTTTTCAATAAATTTTTTTTTTATAGTATTGATTCACAACAATCCTAGTTATCTAGAGTTACCTAGAGTTATCTAGAGACACTTTACAGATCGAGTAGGTCTAGACCACACTAGACCACGTAATTTACAAGGACAGTTCTAGTAGTTCCCTCCAGAGCAAGCAACAGTGCGACAGTATGTTTTGACATACTTCATATGTGTACCACTGTTTCTGAGACTATGTTAAACGTATTGCAGGGGTTCTGTTTTATAGTGGGCGCTAGTGAACCATTTTTGCCTGCCTATTCCAGAGACCGTCAAAGTACGTACATTTTCATCAGACTTTATGGGACCACCAATTTTGGCCCCTCCAAAAGGCGATTAATTTGCCTGAAAAATAATAATTCCTTCAGTTTGAATAGGGCCTTCACCACTGTCGGCGCTTCGGTAAAACCTCAATACATCATGTAAAATCAAAATCATTCATTCATGATTCATGCTGAACATGTATAACTGTCATAAGGCTATCAATTATCTGGTAATTATGTTCTGTGTGCATTGCAAAAGGAGACAAAACAAAAGACAAATGTATTGAAAACGTCTAATAAATGCTATTCTTTTCAGATTCCATCACCTGTGTGCGATGCCACCCTGAGTTCTGGTCAAATGAGAGAAGAGATGCTTGTGTGAAGAAGGAGGCAGAGTTTCTATCATATGAAGAGATTATGGGAGCGCTGCTCACTGCAGCATCCTTATTTGGAACATGCATCACTGCTGTTGTGGCATTCATTTTCTTCAGATACAGGAAAACTCCTATTGTCAGGGCCAACAACTCAGAGCTGAGCTTCCTGCTGCTCTTCTCCTTGACTCTGTGTTTCCTGTGTTCTCTGACCTTCATAGGCCGGCCCTCTGAGTGGTCCTGCATGCTGCGACACACAGCATTCGGCATCACCTTTGTTCTCTGTATCTCTTGTGTTCTGGGGAAAACTATAGTGGTGTTAATGGCCTTCAGGGCCACACTTCCAGGTAGTAATGTTATGAAATGGTTTGGGCCCGCACAGCAGAGACTCACTGTTGTGGGTTTCACTCTCATACAAGTTATCATATGTATCCTCTGGTTAACAATTTCTCCTCCTTTTCCATTTAAGAATTTTGATGAATCTAAGGACAAAATCATCTTAGAGTGTGCTCTGGGCTCAGCTGTAGGTTTTTGGGCTGTACTTGGGTACATAGGACTTCTGGCCATGTTATGTTTCATTCTTGCTTTTCTGGCCCGGAAACTGCCTGATAACTTTAATGAAGCCAAATTTATCACCTTCAGCATGTTGATATTCTGCGCTGTATGGATCACTTTTATCCCAGCGTATGTCAGCTCTCCTGGGAAGTTCAGCGTTGCTGTGGAGATATTTGCTATTCTGGCCTCCAGTTTTGGACTGCTCTTTTGTATTTTCATTCCAAAATGTTATATTATCCTACTGAAACCTGAGAAAAATACAAAAAAGAATATAATGGGGAAAGGGGTACCAAAATAATTCTGAAACCCAAAATAATATAATAGCAAGGCTGTTTTTTGCAACAAAAACTCCTAATTTGGTTCTACTGTAGTATTACTGTAGTTTGGCAAAGACAATGCCTGATGCTTCACTGATACTCAACTGTCAAGCACAAGAAATGTCCGTGGATGGTGCACAATTTTCCAAAACCTGTAATGTGGAAGCTATTTTTAAATGTAATTGGCTCATAAAATGATCTATCAACCTTTCCAAGGGTTTAGATATTTGTCACTGTACACTGTCTCTGTCTGGTTCCCAAGGTAAAGAACCTTAAACGTTAAATGCTTGAATAACTTAAACAAATAAATTTTTTTTCCATTTGTACAATATATACTGTATCAATATATGAATTTGAAAATATGCATGAACTCATTATCAAATTTACTTTACAGTACAAAACACAATTGTGCAGTAAACATTTCAGAATGTATTAGTCAATGTTAGCCTATGATTCAACGAATCAGGAAATAATGATTTGCAATGACTAGCAGTTGGCAGTAAAAACAGCACAAATGTTAGCACGCTAATATGCAAAAGTACGGAGCCCTGGAGGTGACATGCAGGAAGAAAAAAAAATATAGGAAAAAAACAAAGAAATAAAAAAACATGTACTGACAAACGCTAAACTCGAGATGTCGAGTTTTAAAGTCAAGAGTTGGGATGTATTTTAATTAATACATGCCAATGTGAAGTGTTATCCTGAACATTGAACTGTTGATGTCAATTACTTCAGGCTAACCTTAGAAGCTAGCTAGCTACTACATTTATCCTTATTGTTTGTTGGATTTTAGAAACTCGAGATCTCGAGTTTAGCGTTTGTACATATAAAATATATATGGCTAGGAAGATTTAACTGTGTAAAAATAGAATCTGTAAATGTGAAAACAATATATTTCTATTATGTGCGTATGGTAATATGTGTTTTACACAATGATCCCTCCCATGCATAAAATACTGTTAAATGACTTTGGAACATGTACATTTATTTTTTCATTATTTGACCCTACATGTTACATTTAGGGAACTCTGCATTTGGATAAGGGAATTAAAGTTAGACTGTTGACAACTGATCAAAATAAACAATTCAACATGCCTGATTCAACAAGGCATTGGACCATGTGATATTTAATTTGGTGTTATTGTTATGTTTTGTCAAAGAGATGTTTTTTAGTCAGCTAACATGTCTCTTAGGCACTATTTAGTTAAAAACAAATTGTTGTTAGATACTTGTTGGTTTATGAAACACTTTAGAACTCTCCAGAGGTTGTTTCTTTTGGGAGCTGATTTAGTAGGAGCACATGTGGTGAAGTGCAAGCGCCTCAGGCCTGAACCACTTACACCTCAGGCTCGTCCCACTTACAAGTCTAACAAACTAACAAACTCCCTCTAGAGTTCAAACTGGTTCCAACCTGCCTCCACACTTGTCCTTTCAGCCCACATTGGAAACGTCCTGCCATCAGGACTGTTGCATCATGATCCCCTTGGAGAAATTAAGGCTTTTTTTTTTTAAGACTGTCCCCCTGGAGCATATGACCATCCTTACAGACTAACAAACTTCAATATTTAATTAAAAAAGAAAGACATTAACTCAAACCCCGATTTTGTTGTAAGTTAACTTTTTATTGGTCATTAATGCTTCATGTTTTGTTAAACACCAGAGGCCTATTGCACGAAACCAGGATAAGGGATTAAGCCGGGATATTCAAGTTATCCTGGATGAATTTAGCTTTGACTCGGTTGCACGAAACCAGATTGAATTAAGCCCAGCCAAGTTACCATGGAGATTTATTCTTTGCGGCTAGCCTGGTCCAGAGCAGGCTAACAGCCAGGCTAAGATTAATCCTGGAGTCTCGTGTCAAATCAGCTGCCGTCTGATCCGAAATAAACGTGTTTAACAGTTATTCCGTTGTCTTCTGCATGTCTTCTGCTTTATTTTCATTAACATGCATTAGCCTACTTGTCACTATTGTTGTCGCGAGTTTGATTTAAACCCTACTACAGTTGTTTAGATGGTTAGAAATGGTTGCACTGGCACCCTGATGCGGAGTGGCACTTCCCGGTCGGACGGTACTGTGTCTCGAGGTCATAGACTGTAAATTAACGGTCTATGGTCGAGGCTGACTGGCGTGCGGCCGCTGCCCGGTGGCCGCTGCCTGCCGGCAGACCTGCGAGTCGCATCAGTGTCCACTCTCTCTGTAAAAGTAGAGATGCGCATCACACCGTCCGTGGTCTCAGCTTCAGGTTACAGGACGCGCTCCGAAGATTAAGTGTGACGATATTAATGTAGCAATATTCCCAGATGATCTTAATGGCAGACTGGTCAGAGACCAATACATTCATGATTTCATTTTCTTGTTGCTTATCCTTCTCTAATAAAGGACAGTTTGTGTTACTCCTTAATATGTAGGCCTGATGTTTTTTATTATGGCTTACATTGGTTTCATAACCTTCTCAATTATTCTCCCATCCCTGGACCAATAATGTGGCCTATATACAGGACGTATGTAGTAGAGTTATCATTCATCACACCGGGAACACCACAATGCTTCTTAATCTTTTTATTTTGGTGCAGTCACTTGTCAGACGAATAAAAAAACATGAATATTGTTTTACATATGCTCACAGCGTGTATTGAAGTAATTCACTTCTTTTTCTAGTTGTTGTCCCTTTCTGATTGTTCTGTATGAACATTAATTGTACAAAGAATTAGACATAGCTTATAGAGATTTGTGCATATGGTTGTAAAACTCGCGTTTTGAATAAGGGTTTGAAATTAAGCCTAGTCATTAGGGTCCATTTCCCGAGGAACATTAATTCCCTCTGCTCACTTTTAAGGCAAAGGCTAAATAATAATACATTTATTTATATAGTGCTTTACATAGGCTAGTCAAAGACACTTTACAGTAAAACCAGCACATTTATCACATAAAAACAGAAACATGAAACTAGCATATTTAAAGCAATTAAAACACAGTGTAACCTACAACTTTATAAAAATGTGGAGTGACTATAGTCTAAGTAGATATTTTTACACCCTCACACATTCAGTCGGTCCGCTATGTTGGGCTTTTTCTCTCCGTTTGATAAGAGCCGTATTTCCCTTTTTGCATATTCTTCCCCTCCTCGTTACTTTCCATTAGAAGCTGCTGCTCATTGGGTGAAACATATGGCGCATGCGTCTTCTCCATCTCTGCATCAGTAAATCTGTGATCGATACCGTGGTCTATGTGAGAAAGCCGTGAACGTGCACTTATCCCAGCTATCTACACCTGGCTTGACTTAGCTCCACCTGTTTATCCTGGCTCGGCAAACGTGCAACCGATTAATCCGCGATGAGCGGATCACACTAAGTCAAGCTGCGCTTTTTCATTTATCCTGGATATCTTTATTATACTTTCGTGCAATAGGCCCCAGATGTATTACTAAATCACATCAGCTTAAGCTTAAGCTTAATCATATTAAGCAAAGATAACAAAAGAGTTTTAGTTTCTGTATGGGAGGGGCGCGCTGCGCTGAAGCAAGGCAAAGGCTCATGGGATAAAAAGATATGTTCTAAACCGTTTCTGTTCTAGTTAAAGTGTGTTTTATTAATGCTATATTAATGTTTTGGGTGTGCATTTATGTTTATATTTGGGTTTTAGTTTTGTGTGGTTGATTTAATGTTCATCTTTAGTTACATTTACTGTTGCACCATGACCGAGACCTGGGTCGGGGCACCATGACCAAGACCTGGGTCGGGACTGATGGTACTCAGGCAGTGAGAAATGTGTTACAGACATACAGCATATACAGTTTAAAATGTAGTAATGTTGTCTAGTTAGTAAAACCCACACAGTACAATATGCTCCAAAATTATATATTTTTTTTAATTGTTGATTTAAGCAATGCATATTTGTACTGCATTGTTCTTGGAGTTATTGTTGTTATAAAGGAAATTAAACAATATTTATAAGAACAAAGTAATAGTAGGGGTAAGTAGCAAAGTTTTACATTTGTTATGTTTTGTTGCATGTGTAAAGCTGTATTGCGTAGTGTTTGAGTAATGACAACAGAACTATTGACGCATCCACATGATACAAGCCCTCAGTGATCTCAAACCTCCTCCATACAGATGCTAGCAGCCAAGGAGACACTGACGATTAAAAATAGCATGATGATCTTCAGAAAAGGTATTTGTCTTCACTTGATTTTCTGCGCGGTAAAGTCACCGGAAATACAGAGAGTTTTGTGGAGCTGATAGTCTTAATTAGTTTTGTATCAACTCATTGGGCAATGGATTGAATGTAACGGCCATTCATTAATCTAAATAAAGTTATGCACTAAAGCTTTAACTTAATGTGCTTATATTAGACAACATGACTCCAGAAAAAAAATTGTTTATGTTTACTAATGATTTTTTGTATTGACTACTAATGTAAACTTGATTTGTCTACTGTTCTGTGTTAATACAACTTGACCTGTTGAGTTTTACATTGTGTACCATGGCATGGTGCTCTATGGATGCTTTTAAATGGGCCTTAGTGGTCCCCTAATACCATATTTGAAGTTTCTTTCCCAAAATGTCTGTTGAACATCTCTTTTTTCAAAACATGAGCATTCACTTGTAGCTACAACACTTTTCTTGTGCTGAACAATTTTAAAACTTGGCTGCAGGGATTTTCTCCTATTTAGCCACAAGCGTAAGGTTGGGCAGTGAGGATGGGCAATGATGTGAAGCAACATGGCCTGGCTCACAGTCTATGTTCTGGTTCAACCCAAAGTTGTTTGATCAGGTTGATGTCAGGGCTCTGTGCAGGCCAGTCAGGTTCCTCCATACCAATATCCCATGTTCATGGACTTGGCTTTATGCAGGACAATTTTGTAATTTTTAAAGAATAAAGGGTCTTTACCAAACTGTTGCTCCAAAGATATCTGTGAATTATTGTCTGAAACAGTGACTCCCAAATAGGGGTAGTATGTCAAAAGTTATACTGCAGTTGCCAGGGGGTAAATAGAAAATTGTGTATATATACAGAATTTATATTAAACAATATATCCAAAATTAACATATACACAGACTAAAAAATTGCCTGTTTTAGTATATGTTTTATCCATGAACTGTCATATTACAACAGGCTTCATACAACACACCTGAGTGAATTGTAACAACTTGCCACCACATTTTGATTGACAGCACGTGCAAACTATGGATAAGATATCTAATAGTTAACATTGTGAAGACATGTTTTTCACCACAATGTGATTAATACAAGTAGTTAATACAGGTGCACGCACACACACACACACACACACACACACACACACACACACACACACACACATACACACCATTGCATGCCAATCTTTGCTCTGTAGCATGAAGCATAGCCATAGCTTGGACAATGTTGCCATCTCCTGGCAATATTATGCAATTGCTAAAAAGCTGTTAATGCTGCTGTTGATAAAGATGATAATTCTAATGTATATTACTGGATTATTAAATGTAGAATAAATTGTTTATTAAGGGATTTTGTCAACATGTTGGAAGCACAATTCTCAAAGACATGAAGTAATGCAATGAAAAGAGACAAATAACCCACATATACTTTGTAACCTATTTTAATTACAGCTTTAAAGATATACTTTGTAATATGTCTGCCTTAAAAAGAGATGATGGAGCCCAGGAAGCTCACATACTTACAATGTTAATTGTAATGTATGATTGCATATATGACAAATATTTATTTTTCTTAAACCCCATTGAGATTAAATGTTATCTAGTGGACATTAGAGTTACAACTCAGTGAGCAAAACTGAAAAATTATTTGAATTCTGTGAGTAATGGTTGGAGAGCAGGCCACGATGCATTAGGGGTCTTCATAGGGGTCTGTTCACCAACGAGTAGCCTATCTCCACCACTTTCCACTTCCGGGATTACTCCGTTTCCATCGGAAATTTTGCCAGATTTCAATCTTTGCAGGCAGATGTCCGTTACCTTCTGTTTTGTTTGTGATGGAATTTTAAACTCTGGTGTATGATGATGAGGACTAAGGTTAACTGCTCCTCAGATCTCTGCAGGGTAAATCCAGACAGCTAGCTAGACTTTCTGTCCAAACTGAGTTTTCTGTTGCACGACCAAAACGACTTTTGAACGTACACATGTTCTACCAAAACAAGTTCCTTCCCGAGGCTATTTTTGCAGCACCGTGGCTTTTCCCGGTGCTTAGTGCCACCCATGATGAGTGTGATTGGTTTTTATCCCGTCCCGGAATGCTGTGTGGACTCGCCAGATCCTCCTTCGCAGCGCTGCGGCGGAAGGTCAAGCAAAGCAAAACTAACCGTTGAGTCAAAGTATTAAAATTGTACTCACATTATGTTTAGTAACGCTTTTTTTATGATTCACACATTTATTTTATTTTTAAACAAAACAAAAAGAAAACATACAACTCACAACATTACCCCCCCCCCCCACACACACACACACACACACACACACACACTCGCCATCACCACATCCCTATACAAATCACCAAATAACCATATTATGGGCGGCTGTGGCTCAGTGGTAGAGTAGTTGCCTGCCAATTGAAAGGTTGGTGGTTCAATCCCCGGCCCTGCAGTCCCATGTCGAAGTGTCCTTGGGCAAGACACTGAACCCCGAGTTACCCCTGATGCTGCGCCATCGGAGTATGAATGTGTATCTGATGAGCAGGTGGCACCTTGTACGGCATCCTTGGCCACAGTGTATGAATGTGTGTGAATGGTGAATGTATCCTGTATGATGTAAAAGCGCTTTGAGTAGTCGTTAAGAATAAATACAGCACATTTACATTTATGTAAATATGCTGAAACCGTAATTAGATTACACATTTCTTTTCACAGTACACAGCTTCCTAGGAGCCCTCCAGAAATCTCAGGTACTTTCCACATTATGTTGTGTAATAACCCAATCTAGCAAACGTTTTGTATGACATTTTTTATCTCACAAGCCGTTATGTCAATCTAATGAAATAGCTACAATTTTCCCCACATAATTACTTAGATTCTATTCGTGGTGATGCCAAGCAAGCTAACAGTAGCCAACAGCTAAAACCAAGATTTCAAGGACATCTTTAACACCTCACTGGAGACATGCCACGTATGCTTCAAGGCCTCCACCATCATCCTGGTCCACAAGAAAACAAGGATCACAACAGTGGGTCTTTTGAGCGCTTTGTTCTGGCTCACCTCAAAACCCTTACTGACCCGCTCCTGGACCCCATGCAGTTTGCCTATAGAGCCAACAGTCAGCCAAATCACAACATTTAAATAGGAAAATGTTGGTGTTATTTTGTCACTTATTGAGAGCAGTAGGCTAGTTGGAGTTGGTTACCTCCAGGACCTGTGGTGAGCTGGGCTAGCGGTGGGTGCGCCAGAGTTACGACACACATAGAGACGAGAAAGGTATGTATGAACTAATCTAACTTTGGGGGATTTTGGTGAATAAGCTAAAGTCTCAATAAGTGGATCACAGACTTCCTGTCTGACAGGAAGCAGCACATGAATCTGGGGAACACACATCTCTGACCATCATCATTGGTTCAAGCTCCTGAAGTTTGCAGACTACACTCACTGGACTCATCTCTGATGGGGAGGAGTCTGCCTACAGCCGGGAGATTGACCACATGGTGACATGGTGCAATCAGAAAAACCTGGAGCTTAACCTAAGAAGACAGTGGAGATGGCTGTGGAATTTAGGAAGGATGCAGCCCCACCCGCCCCCATCACCCTGGGTGACTCCACAGACAACATTGTAAAGTCCTTTGCTTCCTGGGCTCCATCATCTCCCAGGACCTCAAGTGGGAGCTGATCAGTTTACATTTTAAAGCAAAACTATTACAAAGTACATCTTTAAAACTGTAATGAAAATACAGGTTACAAAATATGTGTGTTGAACCTTTCTCAGCCAATTAATAAAATTAATTTTATGGATATAAGCTTTTACTTTTTGACACACAGTACACATTCTACATATATACATTATGTTAATTTGGCTCATAGAAAAATAGATGAGTGTGTTGTTTTAAGGATGCAGGATAAGTATACCATCTGAAGAAGTGTTTTTATTTCTCACTGAGGAAAACATTTGTGTTTTCAACAATCACCTTGTGACTGCACTGAGAATAGTATTAGATTGGGTTATTAGGTTTGGACATGCCAGATTTGTCAATTTACCTAAAGATTTTATTCTCTCCAATATCAAACTAATGATTCTGATGTAGTGTTGCACAAAAAGTGAGTGGCTTGTTTTGAAAGAGGTGAGATCACCTTCCATTAAAAGTCACTATTAATTAATTTCCAACACAACACCTGGTGAGCTCCTGTTTCATTGCCTCAGGGCCAGATGTCATCAGTCTTGTTGGAAACACTTGCTTGTCTTTGCTTGCCCAGCTGGCCCCTTGTTCCCCCACAACCCCCGGGGTAAAAGGTAAATTGGCAGGTTTAGGATGAAGCCATGACACCACCTCCACAATACACAATAACAAACTTACATGTTTCCCAAGTGTGTTACGCTTCATTGCAAGTTATTATTCACGTACATGTCAACAAGTCACACACACATACATGTACACACACGCACACACACGCACACACATACACACACACACACACACACACACACACACATACGCACGCACACACACACACACACACACACACACACACACACACACACACGGTGCACATCCCAAACGTTTAATCAGGTTTTTTGTTGTTTAGCTACTCCAACACACCATGCATAATAAAAGTAGGCCTAGACTATGACCAGCAGTTACTTTAGCAGATATCTATTTTATAACAGATATTTAAGAACAAATTTGCTTCTCTGAGTGATTGTAAGATACCCACTAGATAGCAAGAGAAGTATACTTTTGCCACTGGGTTTGACTGATTTTTGACTAGATTATCACAAAAACATATTTCTTCTTGTTTCTCCTCTATTTCCCAAATTCTCTTTGATTTCTCTACTTAAAACTAAATTAATTATAGCCTCACGTTGCAATCCCTGTATTTAAGATTAAAGGCTGTAGGGGCCAAAGATTTGACGGTGAGAATACAAATTCAATTCAGCATTTTGTTAAAGTTGTAATCTCAAAAGTAAAACAGGTGACAATGAACACATGGGCAATAGTTACAATATTATCTTAACTTATTTCGAAAACTAAGCCAATTTTTTTTTTAAGGAGATGCTTGTAAGTATAGCCTATTTTGTTCTGACGCTTTAGGAAACCCTGCAAGCAGGTACGTGAACTTTGCATGGTGCAGCTTCACGACATTATAATATGTAGGTCATCCTTCAATCTCTTATTGTATATGCCATGCTCAAACTTTTAAAAAATCATCAATATAAAACATCCACCCATACAATACTTAACTAGCAGGCCTATATTAACAGAGTGGTGCCCTAGGGTGACATGCTGTTATTGGATGCTTTTATATAGGCATTAGTGGTCCCCTAATACCATATCCGAAGTCTCTTTCCCGAAATTCAGCCTTGGTGCAGAATTACAGCCACTAGAGCTAGTCCCACAATGAGCTTTCCTTATTATGTGCCATTTCTGTGTCTGTAGCGGTAAATGCTAATGAGGAGGAGAGAGGGGGGGGCAAGGTGGAGGGTGGGGGTGTAGCCTTGACCAACTGCCATGCTTTGCTTGTTTGCAAGACATGTCTGTCTCTTTCTCATGGGTGGGCCAAATTCTCTGGGCAGGCAAAGCAGAGAAAGGGGAGGTAACCTTCCCCCTTATTACATCATGAGGAGCAGATTCCAGATCGGCCCATCTGAACTTTCACTTTCACAAAGGCAGAGCAGGATACCCAGGGCTCGGTTTACACATATCGCCATTTCCATCCACTGGGGTACCATAGGCCGGCTGGGGGAGACATATTAATGTTAAAAACCTCATAAAGTGAAATGTTCATGCCCTGGGGCCTTTAGGCCTACCAAAAGGTCTCCATGTATGCCTGTCTTGACTACAAAGCAACCCTAGAGTTTTCAAACAAAAACCCGGGCAGCAGTGTGTCCACATTTCTCCATTTTAGGGGCTCTAAAACTCTGAAATAGTGTGAAACGAGGTGCAACCAAGACACTTCTGATGGTTTGCTAGAATCTGGTTGAAAGACAACTGAAAAGTCCTTCTTCATGGCCTCCCCGGACTCCTACCAAACCCTACTTTTAGCACCACCTACCAAAGAATCTGCAGCCGTTCTGTCCTCCCATTATACCCATCTGCTGCGTCAGGAGTCACATTGGCCCACAAGCCCTATTGGTTAAAACGTATAGGGCTTGATAGGTTATAGAATATAGGTTTCAGGTGTGCACTAGTGGTTTCTTTGGTCGCCGTCAAAACCTGAAACAAAGACATGAAACAAATTTCATACCTTTATATTCCAAGTATTGAACCTCCTCCTGATTGCAACTGTAAAAAAAAATTCTGATTACAAACACTCTTACAATTTCTTTATTGGGGACATTATGGAAAGTTTTTGAGAGTTGTGACATTGAAGAATAAAAAAAAAAACCTGAGGAATCACTATTGAGCAGACTTGACAATAACTTATTTAAAAACAACACTTGCATTTGTTAATAGACCAAAACCTATTGAATTGAAATAACGAAAGGATTCTTTCTTTGATCTTGTCTATGTATTTGTATGCATTCCCTTTTTTCTTTCTCTTCTTCCTTTCTGAGCTGGCTTTAACTCAACACATTTGTCATATCACTCTTGTTTAGAATGGCTCACAACTGTTTGTATCTCTCTCTATTAGGGTCTGTTATTCTAACTGCTATGTGACTGTGTCTGCCTGTTTTTCTTTTTCTGTCTTGTGTTAGATTGCACATTCAAGGGTTTAACAGAATCACCCTGTGAAGACAATTGTGATTCACGGTTGTCCTCACAGGGCAGATTGTTAATGCATCACAGTCTGTGATACATTTACAAACTCCTTATTCTTTACTTCTAATCAGCTTGTATTCAGAAACAATAAAGCTGGTCCCTTTCCCCTGAGAGCATCATAAAATCCCTAGAGTTGGAGATCTTGTTAAAATCCTACTCACAAGAACAGGAAAAAAAACGGTATCATAATACTAAGCCTTCTGTCTTAGGGTACCTCTGTCCTTCCTCTTCTGAGTGTCACACAGGGACATATTAAGTAAATGACTAAGGAAACCTGCAATATGTGACCTGAGGCAGTACAACATACAGCATGTAAACTTATCTTTGATACACACTCTGTGGTGTTCTGTTTTATAGCCTGCAGGGTTTGTCCTGAAAATGATATGCACAACACGCTAATGACATATTGATTTCACGATATTATTGTAAACCTGTTTAACTAATGCAAGGATATGTTACACAAGAATAAGAAAAGTCAGAAAAAGGACAGGATGTTAGTAAAAAGAGATAAACATTATAAATATAATAAAAATACATTCTAGTGAAATGCTAGAACTACTAACTGTAAAAGTTGTGAGATAACACTGTAACAGTATATGAACACATGAATTGTGCATTCAAAACAATACAATAATGCACCTAATTTACTCTATTACAGTAAACTATACTTATAAGGTTCTGATACAACTTTGAATTTTTCCTCTCATTCAGCTGCTGTATACCAAGTTTGTTTCTGTGTGTGTGGTTTGGTGTGTGTGTGTGTGTGTGTGTGTGTGTGCGTGTGTGTATGCGTGCGTGTGCATGCGTCCGTGTGCATGTGTGTGCGTGCATGTGTGTGTGTGTTGTGTGTTTGCAAGGTATGTAACTTAGATGAGCAGCCCCTTGTGACATGGGCCTACTGCCTGCCTCTTCGCATCACTGATGGATGAGTTAGGCCTAGTCAGGCATGACATTGTGACACGACACAGCTCATGTCTTTCTCCATTATGGTCCATTATGGTGTTCATTCCAGTTCCTTGTTATTGTTGTTACATACTGTGTAACTGGGGGCTTTTTTTCCATTGATCAGAGCCTCTGGGGAAATTTGAAAGTTGTGATATGAGGCCGGTAGAATATATATATATATATATATATATATATATATATATATATATATATATATATATATATATAAATACGCTACATGGCAGTATCCCGCACAATTGACACTGACTGGATAGTTAGTCCGTGCAGTGTTGAAGATGATTTTTCCATTTGACTTTACTAGAAATTGTACACTTCTATATAATAGTATGTTCATTTGAATAGGGTCATAATGCATTATCATCTGTGCACTAGCTCTTTCTTTTCATTGATTACAGACACATTGTGGAGAATTAATCATTTTTGGATGAGATCCGTAGAGCACAGTTTATCCTGTAGAAGAACAGAGCTTGTGTTTTTGAGTCTCCTAGGGTGTGTGCTTTTTCCTTTCAACTCCATTCAAGAACAGCGCCAACAATGCAATTTAATCCCGGGATCTATGTCCCTACCTGTGCTGGAGAAAAAGGGGGATATCATTTTGGGGGGACTCTTCTCCCTTCATGACATGGTGGTAGAACCCAGTCTGTCCTTAACCGTTACACCTCCTCCTGCACAGTGCACCAGGTAAGCTGTTTTATACTTAGTATTCAAATAGCTGAAGCTGCAAATGTTTGATTATGCAACTCTAATCACATGGTCACACATGGGCACTGTTTTTGTTTCCATAGATCTATGCAGCAATGTTTTCTTAACTATGTTAAGTGAAACAACGTTCTTTATTTCAGGGCTTTACAGTCATAATTGTATTAAAAAATTCCAAATGTGCCTCAAGACATTTTCTCTCTTCTTCCAGATTTAACTTTCGGACGTTCCGTTGGATGCAAACTATGATCTTTGCCATCGAGGAGATCAACAGAGATGGCAAACTCCTTCCCAACATCACACTGGGCTATAAGATCTATGATTCATGCAGTACACCCCATCAGGCTCTGAAGGCTGCCATGGAGTTAGTGGGGAGTGAGAAGGGTTCAGGGGTTGAAGAGACACGGAGTAAAGACACCTGTCCTGGGCCCGTACCAGCAGTGATAGGAGACGGTGGCTCTACTCAGTCTCTTGTCGTGGCCCGTTTACTTGGAGCCTTCCATCTGCCACAGGTAAGATAGTCATAGCTACTCACTAAGTGTGTTTGCCACATTGTTTTTTTGTTTTGTTACTGCTGTACCACTGGGAAGGGTCAGTGTCGACAGTCTCAAATCCATAGTAGCTTGAACCAGATTTTACTGGGAGCTAAATGTGAGTAAGTCCAACCGACTGATTAAAGAATCTTTTAATGTTGGACATAGTCAAATAAAATTTTTCTTTCATTAAGGTTAGTTATTTCTCCAGCTGTGCCTGTCTCAGTAACAAAAAGGAGTTTCCTGCCTTTTTAAGGACCATGCCCAGCGACTTCTTTCAGGTTAGAGGCAACAGACACTCACATAGTGACGTAGCTCTTTACACAAAAACTTTGCACGTCCACATTTTAATTTCTGGAACAATATAAATCTCTCTCTCTCTCTCTCTCTCTCTCTCTCTCTCTCTCTCTCTCTCTCTCTTTTCTCTCTCTCTTTTTGTCTCTCTCTCTCTTTTGTATCTCTCTTCCTCTTTTTATCTCTAGGTAGATGCATTAGTACAACTTGTCAATCATTTTGGCTGGACTTGGGTGGGTGTGATAGCAGGGGATGATGCCTATGGCCGAGGTGGGGCAAGCATCTTTGCTGATGAGGTGGGTCATACCCAAGAACTTCATAAGAATAATTTGTCATTTTGTAATTTTCAATCTATAACTTACTGAAAAGATTGTGAACTTAAAATTATGTAAGTTGTCATGTATCCCCCCTGTTGCTTTCTTAGGTTAGAAAGTTAGGTGCCTGTGTTGCATTTCAGGAGATCATCCCTAGGAACCGAGCTCAGACAACCCTTTCATCTATCGTTTCCAAGATTCGCTCCTCTGGGGCTCGGGTGATTCTAGTGTTTGCTGTGGAGCAAGATGCAGCCGCGTTGTTTGATGAAGCTCTCAGGCATGACACCTATGTTCAGATTTATCTACCACACTATAGTATTTATAATATACAGATACATGTTTACTAAGTTTGAATGTCTGGTATGTTTATCATTGCAAAAATGTAATTTACATATATCTTTAATTTAGAGAGGGGCTCACTCAGATACAGTGGCTGGCCAGTGAGGCTTGGAGCACAGCTGCCATCCTCTCCACCCCTAAAAGATACCACCACATCCTCCAGGGTTCTATGGGATTTGCCATTCGGCAAGCACATATCCCTGGATTGAAAGACTTTCTGCTTCGTTTGCATCCCTCAAGCCCCGATGCCCTTGCAAATCCCTTCCTGATACCCTTCTGGGAAGAGGTGTTTCAATGCAGCCTGGGTGTGCAGGCTGAAGGTCAGGAACATAATGCTGTGGGTAAACCTCCATGCTCTGGGAGAGAAAAGCTGGGTAATGTGACAAATATCTATTCAGATGTGTCACAGCTAAGGATTTCCTACAATGTCTACAAGGCTGTGTATGCCATTGCCAATGCACTCAAGGATATGAGAAGCTGTGTAAAAGGAAAAGGGCCATTTCCTCAGCATGCCTGTCCCGATGTAGACAATATACAGCCATGGCAGGTACCATCCCATGTGTTGACTAATAAAATCCATATAAATAAAAGTTATAGTGATGCTCAAACATCATTTATTGAAATTACCAATGCTACAGAAGGATATGCACTTTCTTTCCTCAGCTTCTTCATTACATAAAACATGTTAAATACGTGAACTCCATTGGTGATGAAACCAAGTTTGATGAGAATGGTGACATTCCAGCCATGTATGACCTTGTGAACTGGCAGCTGAGAGATGGAGAAATGGAGTTTGTCACTATTGGCAAATTTGATGAGACAACCACAATTGGAAGGCAAAAACTCCAGATCAAGGAACATATCATTGTATGGAATGGCAACCAAACCAAAGTAGGGAGCGTAATAGAATGACATTTTATTTTATGAATTGCATTGATGTGACTGGATTGTAACCAATGTAGTACGTGTTTCCCCATTTTCTTAGATTCCCTTGTCAGTATGCAGCAGCATTTGTCCCCCAGGTACCCGGAAGGCAATCAGACCTAACTTTCCTATCTGCTGCCATGATTGTGTGCTTTGTACAGCTGGGGAGATTAGCAATCATACTGGTGAGGAAAGGCTACTTGCCTACATTATGTATGAGAATCTGACCCACAGTTGCAGTGATAAAGCCACAATATAGCAACTAAAGCCTTTTTATGTTTCCTTTAGATGCAATAGAGTGTGTGCAATGCCTGCCAGAGTTCTGGTCCAATGCTGAGAGGACAGCTTGTATTCCCAAAAAGGTTGAGTTCCTCTCCTTTAGCGACAACATGGGCATTACCCTAATGACTATTTCCCTCATTGGCTCCTTCTGCACCTGTGTTGTGGCCTTGATATTCTCCTGTCACAGAATTACCCCTATTGTGAGGGCCAACAACTCTGAGCTGAGCTTCCTGCTGCTTTTCTCCTTGACTCTGTGTTTTCTGTGTTCTCTGACGTTTATCGGCCGGCCCTCTGAGTGGTCCTGCATGCTGCGACACACAGCATTCGGCATCACCTTTGTTCTCTGTATCTCTTGTATTCTGGGAAAAACTATAGTGGTGTTGATGGCTTTCAAGTCTACACTTCCAGGCAGCAATGTTATGAAATGGTTTGGGCCTGCGCAACAAAAGGCAATCATTACCTTTTGTACACTAGTCCAGGTAAGGACTTCTGACTTGTTATGCTTTGAATACTAAAGCGAGCATTTATTGAAATGTTTGAAGCAGATATTTATTTTTCTGCAGGTAATTATCTGTACAGTGTGGCTGGTTGTTGCCCCCCCCACTCCACGCCAACTGATGCCACGTGAGAGCATTCTTGTCATTCTTTTGTGTGACGAAGGTTCAGACATAGCATTTGCTCTCGTCCTGGGCTACATTGGCCTGCTGGCCTGCCTCTGCCTTCTCTTGGCCTTCCTGGCAAGGAAACTCCCGGGCAACTTCAACGAGGCCAGACTCATTACCTTCAGCATGCTCATCTTTTGTGCAGTGTGGATAGCCTTTGTTCCCGCCTACATCAGCTCACCGGGGAAGTACTCCACAGTTACGGAGGTGTTTGCTATCTTGGCCTCCAGTTACGGACTACTGGGCTGCATCTTTGCACCAAAGTGCTACATAATCCTACTAAGGCCAGAAAAGAACACATGGAAACACATCATGTCGAAAGCTGCCACTGATGAATTTTAAAAAATCATCTTTATTCCATGCACATTTAAAGAAATTATTTTACTATTTTTTTCCACATTAATATATAAATATATATATATACACATAGATGGAAGGCTACTAAACAGTTTAGTAGCCTCCTGTCTTCCTGTATGAACATTTACAATTCACCACAAGATGGTAGTAGTGTACTGTAAATTATGCCTTCTGTTATTCATAATAATCCATGAGGAAACGCTCAAACACACACTTTTACCCTAGCCAATAACTTTCTCCAATGTGGTTGTACATATCCTGTATATAATTTTCTCTCCTATAATGTAAATGGATACATTTTCATATCTGTGGTGTAGAGATTAAAAACAGACAGCATAATCACATGGACAATTTCCTGTAATATAAGGACAGGGCATTATCATGAAAACGCAATGTTTTCCTGTGAACCCCCCTATAGTCTAGTTCATCCCACTATTTAGGACTTCAAGAAAAAAATCATACACTCCATAATTAACAAAAAAATATGAATACCATAGTCTTTTGGTTTTATTTTTCCAGCTACAGTAGATGACCCTCTTCTCAGTAGAAATGTGAGGGACAGCTCATTGCAAGATCTGAATGTAATTTGGCAGCAGTGTCCATGCTGATTCGACCTGAGATACAATGATGAGGCCCTGGATCTCTGAGGTATGCTTTGTGGAAATCCCAGCTGTCATTGGTTAATTAAACCCTTATACTCCAGAGGCCTTTATATATAAACATTACGTCTGGCTTTTCCCTACAAAAACAAACTAAAACGTCAGACATTTTTCCAGCTCTCCACAGCTGCTCTTAGGCTTACATTGATTATCCACCACTGATTGATCTGTTGTTCCTCCCAAGGCAGAGAAATAAATTGAAAGATGGAAAAATGTCTGGTCTCTGACATCCATCCGAGACAGACTGGAAGAAAAGGGGTAGGAGGTGCAGATGGACAGCAGTGATTTATTGACACTGTGTTACTTGATTTACATGCATTTCCAACCTTCTGTCTTCTTAGCCTTTGATTTTTTTTAACTTGTGTCTTTGCTCTATTCTGCATCACAAATATCAATGGCAGCAGGGTGTCTCCTCATAGTCTCAAAGCGTAATCCTTCAGATCGTTGCACTATTGTCAAGATTTAATTAAGGACATTAGAATAGATCTTCTCCATTCACGGGATAGATGATTTGAATGAGAAAGTAATTTCTTCAATTAAATTTATGGGCCATCACATTTCTGGCACACAGATGTAAAATGAAGTGTGCATGGATGTGAAAGATATATTAAAAGAGTTAGTGAGTGCAGAGAATAAGTCAGGAATTTATAGAAATCAATTCCTTGAAAAACTGAAAAAGCCCCCAAAAAAAGATTTGCTGACCATGTACAGGGAAACACAGGGGGGACCTAATAATATGACTTATAGTACTTACAGCTATTTATTTAATCTTGTCATTAGTGACTTTTTTTAATGGGGGAAATGCTGACCAGATGTTTGAACACATGGGGGTTTACCTCATCAAAGACAGAGATTAGATAAGTTATACAAAATACTGTTTTAGGAATATGAACCTAGTATATGATATATTTGGGTGAAAGGAAGTGCAACTTAACTTGATATTCTGATTTAAGGATGTAGTTTTTCAGTTAGTACTATCAAGAATGTACTTCTACTCGGTTACTACTTTTTTTAAACTAATTTTAAAGTGTTTGCAACTATCGTCAACAATTTCTGAGGCAAATACATTTTAGAACAATAATTAGCATTTTGTACCAGTTTCAGTCTGACAAGCACCATTTTTTGAGTTTTCAGTGCACGATACCTTGCAGATCTATAAAGATGGCATATACTCCATACATTTTGCCTGAATAGGTGATACATCAGTCATAAACACAGAAAGCTATTAATATGACAATGTGAAAGATATCCAAAACATGATAGATGTGCAAAATGAAGGGTTACCGATTAGCAAAAGGGAAAACAGGATATTTGTGTAAAACCCTACAAAGTAGGGCTGAACAATTACTTGTTTTCAAATTAAAATTGAGATTTAAAAGAATGTGATCATGATTTTTATTTATTTAACATGATTGTTGAAGGTGCAATTTGTAGATTCTGCTATTAAACTGAGGTGTACAAACAATGTCTGTTTGCAGGAAAGTACTGCTTTTTTATTGGAATTCTTTTTATTGTTATAACTTCAGCTTTCGTGATGAATGTTCTGTGTTTGACTGTTCAATGTCTCATGCTAAGACAAACACTTACTGCTGGCAATTCATATCTTTGTTCTCATCCTTGCATAATAATATAGAGCAATTTTGATGGTTTTTCATGATGTAATGCTCCATGACATGGTTTTATCTGTTACATAGTGAATATTGAACTTCAGCTAAACTTTAAGGAAAACAATCGCAAATTGAATCTTTATTGCAAAATCTGGCAGAAAACTCGTACTGGGCCAGTTCAAAACATTTAATCTGGATCAAAATTATCTGGATTTGGAAATCCCATTTTTTGCTATTCAGGATCAGGTAATCCGTCTTTCTTTTATGCCAGTTTTTCAAAGCAACATTGGACTGGATCCCCCTGATCCAGATACACAGTTTTCAAGATTACCAAATCCGGATTACCAGTGCTGTAAATGGGACAATATAACACAATGTGGGCTACCAGCTATGTAAAGAACAGGTAGAAGAGGGACATGGGGTCACTGTAAGTGTTTCTTATTTTGAGACAAAACAATAAAATAACAAACATCCAGTTCTAATATGGGGCGGCTGTGGCTCAGTGGTAGAGCGGTTGCCTGCCAATTGAAAGATTGGTGGTTCAATCCCTGGCCCTGCAGTCCCATGTCGAAGTGTCCTTGGGCAAGACACTGAACCCCGAGTTGCCCCCGATGCTGCGCCATTGGAGTGTGAATGTGTGTGCATGTTTATCTGATGAGCAGGTGGCACCTTGTACGGCAGCCTGGCCACAGTGTATGAATGTGTGTGAATGGTGAATGTTTCCTGTATGATGTAAAAGCGCTTTGAATAGTCATTAAGACTAGAAAAGCGCTATATAAATACAGTTCATTTATTCATAATTTCTTTTATGACCTTCATTTGAGCCACAGCAAATAAAAAAACAAAAATGCATAAACAAATACATTGTGGATATTTCAAAAACATCTTAAAGAAAAAAAGGCTGAATGTCCAATAGTTAACAAAATAAAGAATGTTCAGGGTTGTTCTCATCTGAGGAGGAGAGACCAGCATTTCCAAGCCTTGCTTATCGGAGGCAGAGCTGAAGTTTTGCTTTAGTTTGCTTTTGCTTCTGCTCTTTCAGTTTCTCGTTTAAGAAGTGATTCATAGGCATCATTATTATTAGCTCCTGTGACTGCTGGCTCTACCAGTGAGGATCCAGGTTGTTCTTCAATAATAGGGCTGAGATCCAGAATGAATGTTTCCTCTGCATTAGGAGGAACTGGCTCACTTTCCTCTACAATCGTAGGCTCACCATCCCCTACAACACCTTGAATCCCTTGCATAGCTTTAGATTTCTCACCTCCAATAATGTCCAGAATCTGTGTATTCACCTTTCTTAAAGGGTTTGTTGCCTGTTTGGGTGTTTTTTGCTTCAGCAAGGTCCTTTGTTGATCTGGCCCTCAGATTCTTCCATCTAAATTTCACTTGCTCCAACGTCCTCTTCTGGCCAGACCCCATTGCATTCACATTCTGGGGGATTTCAACACAAATGTATTTCTTCCTTTTGTTAGTCACCATTCCAAAAGCAACAGAGCTTGAGGCATAATGGCACTTAACACACTCCAGCAGTGAACGGGTTTCTGCAACAGTGCAATTAGGTCCTTTTGAATCCATGGATCCACCTCATCTGTAGTGAACATAGTATTTATAGAACTTGGGTATGATTGATTTAATTGAACACAAGCCACAGCACGTCAGCTAATTGGTGGGTGGGTATTTGACAGCCATCTTATATTCAGCCTTTCTCAGAAGACTTAGAGAGAGGCACTGACATGGCAGGTATTGTCCATCGCTACCACCTTTTTGGTAGAAGAGGCTACCGTCAAAGGGTGTATGTTGAGCGTGCAAAACCACTGGAGTAATACACCACTGAAGAACTGTGTGCTCGCTTTGGCTTTGGGAATGCTGATATTAAGTATATTGCAGACCTTGTCATGCCAAAACTTCAACAAAGAACCCGAAGGAGTCACAGTCTGTCTGTGGAAGAACAGGATCTCATTGGTCTGCGCTTCTATGCATCTGGGACATTCTACCAAGTTGTTGGTGATAATATGGGAGTGGACAAATCAACTGTGAGTGATGTAGTGAAAGCTGTGTCAATTGCATTGGCCAGCCTGGTCAATCAGTTTGTTTCACTTCCAAAGGATGTCCAGATTGCCCAGACCAAGCACAAGTTTTTTTTCTTTTGGGGAACATGCCCAATACTATTGGGGTTATTGACTGAACTCATGTGCATATCCAAGCACCTCATGAGAGGGATTGGGAGTGCATCAACCAAAAGGGGAGGCGCAGCATCAACTTGTGGGCACAAGTTGGATGTTGCTTTACCAATGCTGACCTCAGCATTGGTAATGCAGGATTTGTTAATCCTGAGATTTGGTATTTAGATCACAGTGAAGCCTGAAAGGTGATCCTGGATAGCAAAAACATGGGATTTCCAAAGCCAGATCAATTTGATTCAGATTAAGATGTTTGAAAAGCTGGGCCCTGGGCTTTTGTACTACTAAGTTTGTTCGAACAGTTTTAGTAGAGGTCTCCTGAAATTTTCTGGTATTTTGGCACCAATCTCCTTTGCTATTTCCTGTGTTTTTTACCTCTTGGACTCTACCTTATTTTTTTATACTGTTTTTTACTTTTTTTTTTTTCCTGACAAGAACCTTCAATAAAGACATTTGGAGTTTATTCTTCGTCTTGAGTCTGAGTCCGTAACGGCACCACTCTCCCTCTTGTCTGAGTCTTTCCCCAAGCCCATTGTTTTGTGCGATAATTTACCTCAAATCTCTTCTAATGATGATGGTGTCTCTTTTAATATAAGCTTGGCTTTCTGTAATTTTACTGTCTTTAAACCCACTCTTTTCAGATTGCTTTTTCTCCAACTTTCTTTCCCCTATTTTATAGTGAAAGCCAGTAGAAGGGCACCTTAGAAACTGTAGCTGAAACTAATGGTCTCTGCCACAATAGCACTATTTACTGGGGCCAATATGGCTGTCTACATTATGTAGGGCAGCAAATTAGGTCTCACAATTCTCCTGAAATTGAAGCAGTAGTGATGATTAGTTGATACCGTATGAGTCACTATGCTGATCTAATTAGGTACCAGATCCATGTTTGGTTGTTCTATAATGACAGGACAGATGAGAAATGCAGAATGTCAGGACACAGCAATGCAGAGTGTTTTCACACTAAATAATAATTTATGAAAACAATTATCACATCCACTGTCTGATGAATGAATGTTTACAGTGGGTTGTCAGGATGGCAGCAACTCATGAGCTGATGAAAGGTCTATTTGCATGAATGCAAAACTACATATGAAGATACATATAGCAGCAATGTCTAATTATTTAGTCAGATATCATGCTGATTGCTGTCCACACGTTTTTGTATGATGTACAAACCCATTCATGAGACTGGGTTGAATAACTTACATCCAATTATGTATGGGTTACATGAGCACAGAGGAAAAGTGACAGTATAAATAACGTTGAGAATTATGCATTTCAAGAATATTTATTTTCTTTTTTCTTTTGATGTAGCTGATGTAGCATGTGTCATGATAGACATATAGTTTTCTTAAGTTGTAACTAAGGCAAATTCTGTTTCTATTTTTATCTAAAGTATTTTATACCTTCATCTATTGACCATAAAGCATTTGTATTTCCCACTATTTGGCTATCAGGGCTTTTTAGTGTTTCTCTTAGACCTCAGAATAATAATGAAGCACTTTAGGGCAAAGATACAGAACAAATGGGTATAGCTAGAGTCCAGGATGGCAAAAATCTCCATGGAGATATTGTACTTGTATAATGTAAGTGGTAAACGACCACCCAGACAGTTTGGCTTCATTAAAATTGCCAGGGAGTTTCCTTAGCTAGGAAGGGCAGAAGGAGGCTGAGTTAGTCCAATGGCCCTGAGGAAGCCCATTGCACATTCAAGAATGAGCGTGGGTTCCCAGTGGTCCATATATCTCATTCTGCAGGCTGAGGAGAAGCCAGGGTCAGCCAAAGCACACAGATCAGGTTGGGTCAGGAAATGAAGAGGGAGATTTGTTTAGATAACAAAGAAAATGAAAACTGAAAGAGATATTACAAACAAAAAGCCCTTCGCAACTTGCAGGACTTTGAACAAGACATTGAACATCTAGTTGTATAACTGACCTCAAATGGGGGGGGGGTGAAATACTGTACGTGATTTCTTAAAGTAATACATTAATTTAAACCTGCAATGTGTTCAACACAGAATCAACTGCACCTGGCTGCAGATAGAGGCGCCCACCTGCTGCTGAGCAGGACTCACATAATGTATCAGGTCCCGTTCTATAAAAAATTTAACCACAGCTCTGGCAGTGGATTTCTGGATGGTTTCAAAAATATGTTGCATTGGATAGTTCCTGGAATGAAAAATAGAGATTAAGATTTAAATGAGAACTGCATGTAGTAAGAAAGAGACATTGTGACGAGGGAGAATGGAAGAAATAAATAGAGCAGAAATATTTTCAAAATCATTATTAGACGCCATCCCCTCACAAGCCCACCCCATGAGGTGCAACAGCTCAACCATGGCCCACGCTTGCAACATCGCTGGACATTGTGCGGAAGGACAGCGGGTGCCTTCTGTTATCACTCGAACACAGACAGGAGGCTAAGTAGCTCACCTGTGAAGGTTATTTGCCAGCTAAATAGATAGATAGACAGGAGACAGTGAGGATAAAAAAAACAGAACTAGACACATAGTGTAAGTCGAAGTATGTTTAAGTAGTACCAGAGAGAAGCCTTGTCCTCTGCATTTGATCTATCCTAGGTGCATTGAGCAGCTACTGTGCAGTGCCCACGAAGCAGCTCCATTTTTTGAGGCTTGCGCTTTTGTCAAAGACATTGTGTGAGCATCTCTAACATGTATTATTCCTGTCTTTGATTTGGGAGATAACAAGAGCATTTATTTGCAGCTGTATCATACAAATAAATAGTTAAAAAATCATACATTGTGATTTCTGGATTTTATTTTTTTAGATTATGTCTCTCACAGTGGACATGCATCTACGATGACAATTTCAGACCCCTTCATGATTTCTAAGTGGGAGAACTTGCAAAATAGCCGGGTGTTCAAATACTTATTTTCCTCACTGTATGTCCAAGAAGAGAATAGAGACATATGGTACTTTAGAACAGTATAAGAAATTCTAGGAAACAAAACTAACCACTGAATGAACACTCAATATTTTTGCAACACATTAGTTTTCCTCACCATGGGTATATCAAAAACCCCAAGACACCACAATAGAGTGTGATGTGCATGCACAATAACTAGCTCTATAGCCACACATGCACATGTTGAGTTGGCCACATTAACTTCCTGTCAAGCTACCATAGCCATAGTCTGGATCGATAGTACATTTCCATTGCCTACATCCAGCGCCCCTGATGTTCCGCCGTATGTCCCTCTCCTTCTTTTTTTTTTTTTAATTTAGATGTGCAACAAGGCAGGCCTGTTTGGTTCTTTCGGGGAATGATTGTAAAGATTAAAAAATAATGTTTACTGCATTTACTATTTAACTGGAGCTCACGTTATTGTATAATGTGAACAGATAACTTCAGCTCATATTGTATATGGCGTTTTCTTTTGCTTACCTAGCTTTGGAGATAGGTCTGGCAATGCGAGACCACAATAGCCACAGAACAGAGTGGTGCTCTCTGCTAGACAAGTGTTAGCTATTGTAATCACGATCACAATTTTGACTTCCCACAATCAAATTTGCGTGATCGAGCAATAATTTTTTAAAGCGTCATTTCATAGCCCATCTACCACCCCATAAACCCGTCTGCTCATGTGCCAGTCAGAGTTGTTCCCTGCACCCTGTGCAGCTTAGTTTCTAGATGTAGACAGTCACAGAGGACAGTGTAACGGGAGGAAAATTCAACAGATAGCAGTTGGTTATACGTCGGTCTCAAGGTTTACCAGTTTACCAGTAAACGCAACAATTTGTTGCTCTCCTCTTACTCTCTCTCCTCTTACTCCGCGCCTGGCCACACAGCGGCCGCTGGTCCATACTTCTGACATTTGTCCACAGTTTTAATTTTTTATTAACACAGCTGTATATTGTTATTAACACAGCTGTATATTGTTTAGTATGCAAACCTGTATTTTTCCGCGGGTAACTCTGCTATCGCAAACAGAAGAAGTTATTGAATGCAACTAACTTCAGCTCGTAGAGTAACAGCATGTGAGACGGAGCCTGCTGGACCTGGACCTGGACCTGGACCTGGGCCAGAGATGTGACCCATGGCCAGAATATCATAGTTCATAAAAATGCAGTGCAGTGACAATACAGACATTTCATACACACAATGTGTGTATCCGCCGTTCGACCCGTGCTGGACCCGTTCATAATGATCAGCCATCTCTCTGTGAGTAGCGTCCATCACACTCCCTCTTGCAGTTATAAATAGCCTACGTGACGATAAAATTTGTTTTGGTTAAAATCAACAAATAATCGTGAGAATAATCACAATCAAAATTTTGATCAAAATAATCGTGATTATCATTTTGGCCATAATTGTGCAGCCCTAGTCTGGGTCATTGTTAATTTTCTCCACTGTAAAGATAATAACCTGAACCAGATATTAGCTCACTGGTTAGTGTATTAAACATAAACTTAGTTCAGGTAAACATGGTCTAGAAAAGAAAAAACTTAATTGTTAAAAATTTTAATAAAGCATAAACCTTTTCACTCAAAAAATCCAAATCAGGCTGCGGGGCCTTCACATAAACAGGACACCTGCCGTCATTAGATCTCCAGCCTGATAAACGCTATCTGAAATAGACTTTACCATTTTTATCAACTCCCTGGATAAAACCAGGAAGGCAGCAGAGGAGCAGAGCACAGATATGCATGTCTTGGAAGATAGGAGCGCACCGAAGGAAATACAAATGAAGCAAGGGGTATGAATAGCATTCATTAATTAATATTGTTGACATATTAATACAGTCAGATAAAACTGATGAATACAAGAGCCAGAAAAACACAACATCCAGTGAATAAAATGTGTGACCTTTATATCAAATGTTCTTGCTGTTGGTGTAGTTGTTGTTGTGTTTGATCATAAAACAGAGGGCGATCTAACAACTGTACAACAAATTAAGTGATATAATATATTATCTGCTCCAGACACCTTAGCAGGGACAGATACTTACAGCTTCAGTGCTTGTGGGTTATTTCTTGCCACACTAAGGGAAGGAAGAGGAGGACGAAACAGACATCACTGCCACATGGGAGGGGAATCAGATGGTTTCTTAGCAGGAGGAGAAAATTAGTTTGTTACTAAAGGGATAGAATAGAGTAATTTAAAACTAGCAAAGCAATGGAGCAAAACCCAGGTGTGTTCATTCAGATCACCGGGGACAGCAGCAAATAGATGATGCAAGTGTACTTATCTTATTTATCTTTATATGAGATACAGTAACTTTTTGTATAAGTCACAGCTCTTCTCTCATTACTGCACTTATTTTGAAAGATGAAACATTTTTAATATTTGAGGGTCATCAACAACCACACTTTTCAGTGATACCAGGGTTGGGTAATTCAATGTAGTCATGCAATCAATCTCTCACATCTCACCGTACTGATGATGGGCTATTTGCGGGCATGCTTTTGTAGATGTACAATTAACAAGAGGGCTAAATTAGAGTGGCCTATAAAAGATGAGAGGGGTTAGGGGGTGAAGAGAGAGAGAGCTGTCATTTTCAGCAGCAGGCCCTGTCAGTGACAAGTGTTCATCCAATTACACCATGAGTGTCCTCTCTTCTCTGTTATTTCTTTCTTCCTGTTCTCTCCACTTTCTAGACCACCTGATCCCTCTCTTCCTCTACTCTGCTCCTTCAGCCTTTGTTTGTTCTTAAAGAGTTTCCAGTAATTACTGCTCCTCTCCTCTCCTCTCCTCTGCCCTCTTCCTAGCCTTTAAAGGAATAGTTTGACATTTTGGAATATAAAAAGCTGTGGCACAGCTGGTTGGTTTACCTTATCTTATGTGCATCTAATCTTAGCACAAAAGTTGTAAACAGGGGGGAAAATATTGAGAAGACGATAAAATAAATCCTTCTCCCAGGACCCTATAAATCCCACTAATCTTATAAATCTTATTTGTTCAAATCCGTACAAAAACCGTAGCATAAAAACAAATTGCAGCTTTATTCCAGGTTGGCAGGCAACCAGCAGAAACAGGATCTCACAGCTCCTGGCACAAAAAGTGGTAGGCATATCCGCCTGGCCTACTTACTCTGTTGTTTTCCCTCAGGTAAAGCGGTAGAACAATAGCTGTAACTTCTAGGGACGATAAGTAATTCAATCAAACGGCATCCGACAACAAGAAGGCAGTGCGAGGATTCAACGTTGACAACTGAAGTACATGCCAAAAAGCTAACAATTTGTGCAAGTATCTTACCAAGTGGGAGGAGGCTTACCTATTATTAATAGCAAAATCGATCAAAGCAGAGGTTCAAAGTCAAGTTTTAAAATATGCCACACATATTACCTTTTCTATATGTACGTGGACAGCGTTAGGGGTGGTGGGGCCGCCCAGGGCAGGGCGCCGGTAAATAATTGTATATTCAATTTCCAATGTTGACATGTTTGGCATAACTCCTTATACTCTTTTTTTTGTACAGATAGCCTTACTAAATAGAGGTGCTGGTGGTCAGATTTTGTTATCTTTGGAAAAAGGCAGGCTAGCTGTCCCCCTGTATTAATGCTAAATCAACCTGATTTCACAGACATGTAATGTGTTGGGATTAGACTATGTGCTGGCACAAAGAAACAAGTCAGGTTAAGGTTCAGCTAACTACTCGGTTAGGTTTAGGAAAACATCATAGTTTAGATAAGTACACTTGTTACAGTGGGGCTCGAAAGTTTGGGCACCCCAGGTAAAAGTTTGTATTAATGTGCATAAAGAAGCCAAGAAAAGATGGAAAAATCTCAAAAGGCATCAAATGACAGATTAGACATTCTTATGATATATCACAAAAATTTAGATTTTAATTCCATCATTTACACTTTCAAACAGAAAACAAAAAAATGGCGTCTGCAAAAGTTTGGGCACCCTGCAGATTTTCTACCATGCACTGCCCCCTTTGGAAAGCTGAGACCTGACAGTGTCATGGATTGTTCTCAATCATCATCTGGAAAGACCAGATGATGTCAATCTTAAGGTTTTAAATGCCCAGACTCATCTGACCTTGCCCCAACAATCAGCACCATGGGTTCTTCTAAGCAGTTGTCTAGAAAACTAAAATTGAAAATAGTTGATGCTCACAAAGCAGGAGAAGGCTATAAGAAGATAGCAAAGCGTTTTCAGATGCCAATAACCTCTGTTCGGAATGTAATTAAGAAATGGCAGTCATCAGGAACAGTGGAAGTTAAAGCAAGATCTGGAAGACAAAGAAAAATATCAGACAGAACAGCTCGCAGGATTGTGAGAAAAGCAAGTCTAAACCCACGTTTGACTGCACAATCCATCCAGAAAGACTTGGCAGACACAGAAACAAGTTCTGTGGACCGATGAGGTTAAAGTAGAACTCTTTGGTCGGAATGAGCAAACGTACGTTTGGAGAAGAGAGGGCACAGAATTTAATGAA
The DNA here is from genome assembly GCA_026937815.1 of Etheostoma perlongum. Classification (NCBI taxonomy): domain Eukaryota; kingdom Metazoa; phylum Chordata; class Actinopteri; order Perciformes; family Percidae; genus Etheostoma; species Etheostoma perlongum. The sequence continues at coordinate 11,939,208 of CM049373.1, forward strand.
AAGAACCTCTGTCCAACTGTTAAGCATGGGGGTGGATCAATCATGCTTTGGGGTTGTATTGCAGCCAGTGGCACAGGGAACATTACACGAGTAGAAATATAAATGGATTCAATAAAATTTCAGCAAAATTAGGACGCTAACTTGATGCCATCTGTGAAAAAGCTGAAGTTAAAGAGAGGATGGCTTCTACAAATGGATAATGATCATAAACACACCTCAAAATCCATGGTGGATTACATCAAGATGTGTAAACTGAAGGTTTTGCCATGGCCTTCACAATCTCCTGACCTCAACATAATTATATGTCTATCTATGGATAGACCTCAAAAAACAGTGTGTGACAGACAGCCCAGAAATCTCAAAGAACTGGAAGACGTTTGGAAGGAAGAATGGGCGAAGATACCTCAAACAAGAATCGAAAGACTCTTGGCTGGCTACAAGAAGCGTTTCCAAGCTGTGATACCTGCCAAAGGGGGGGGGTACCTTGTAACCCTACAAGTTAATAACTCTGCAGGGTGCCCAAACTTTTGCAGGCGCCATTTTTTTGTTTATGTGACATATTATACAAATGTGTAATCTGTCATTTGATGCCTTTTGGAGATTTTTCCATCTGTTCTTGGCTTTTTTATGCACATTAATAAAAAAATGTACCTGCCCAAACTTTCAAGCCCCACTGTACGAAACTTAAGTTACATACGTAAGTTAGATACGTAAGTTAAGTATAAATAAGTCAATGTTGACTTTTGGTTTCCAATGGGACACGAGCTGTGGTCTCCTGGGTAAAAGTTTGTTTGACCCCAGACCCCCAACTGTTGAACCAGAAAATGTGTGTGTCCACCATGACAAAGGATACTAACTGACGAACTTGTTTTATTGTTTTATTTAACCTTTATTTAACCAGGAAGTCCCTTGAGATTGAAATCTATTTTTCGAGGGAGTCCTGGCCAAGACGGCACACCAGATACAAGACGGCACACCAGTTACAATATGTGCCATCTCCATGCAAAGTGTTAAGTGGTCTGGTCATTTTACGTATTTCTGTAACATCATGCTGGCTAAGCTAAGCTATCAAGCTGTAGCTTCAAATGTATCCTAGAAATGAGAGTGGTATTTATCTCCTCTAACTCTTGGTAAGAATCAGCATATTTCAGTGGCGCCCTTGGCAGCTCACCTGGTTGAGTGTGCGCCCCATGTACCCATGTGCCCAAGGGCAATTCCAACCTGTGGGCCCTTTGCTGCATGTCATCCCCTCTCTCTCTACCCCTTTCCTGTCTATAGCTGTCCTGTCAAAGGAAGGCAAAAAGCCCAAAACACAATCTTAATCAAAATAAATAAAGAATATGCAAATTTCTCAAATTGTCAAACTACACTCTTCATAAAATGCTGTTTAATAAAATTAGTTGGATTTGTTTCCCTGTTGCTGTGGTATTGAACCATATGTTTGACCAAACTGAAGAAGATCCAGTATACCCTCTAGAGACAAAGGAGCAAGCCCCAGCTGCAGTAGCTCATCTAGGGGAATACAGGAAGAGGAGCACAGGGCCTAGCACAGCTGGGACCATAGGTCCACAGAGAAAAGGATATGGCTGGAATGTCCTCACCTCCAAAAGGTAAGGGAAGAATCTAAGTTTCTGTCAGTAAAATAATGCTTTGTTGAGGAGAGGGGAACAGTCTAGAGCTATTTGGGACCGATGGAGGGCTAAGGATGGATTTAAATCCAAGTCACCCAGATTTGTTCCACCTTTCCCTGCCGAATGCCAATGTCAATTCTTCACAGCACGGAGCCTGGCGCTGCATCCATCACAACAAAAAGATTAAAGCAGAAAGAGGTGCCATGTCCAAGAGAGGTAAGAAACCCATATTGCACCTATATATTTACACAAACGAATTATCCAGAGTTTATTTCAATAAATCTGTCCATGCCCTCACAACCCTTTGTTATTTTTTTTTCTATATTTGTCTCTCAGCTTTGTACCACAAACTCGTCCCTATTCTGCTGATGGTAGGATGGATTGTTGGCTGCACAGCAGTTGTCTACTTTGTCTTCATGTTTGCTTGATTACATGATTCCATCTGTAAATTATATAATATGCTGCTACAGTGTGCCCTTCACATATAAATATATAGCTCTGGTAATGGCAATGTTCATTGCCACTGTCAGACTCTCCACCTTGATGAACTTTGATCCAGACTGAAATATCTCAACATTTGGATGGATTGATTTGTATGAACATGTATTTTCCAGTATTCCTTACGTGTACTGACTTGTCCTCTTGTGCCACTAATAGGTTGATATGTGTGGTTATGAGTGACATTTTTTGACAATTGGAAGGAGTGTCATGAAATCTGGTAAAGACATTCATGTTTCACTCAGGAAAAATTGTAATATATCTTTTTTCATCTAGAGCCATCACCAGGTCAAAATATTAATGACATACTTGTAACTGTTAAGCGCCAATTAGCAAATGTTAGCATGTCAACAAACTAAACTAAAATGGTGAAAATGGTAAACAATATACTTGCTAAACATCAGCACTTCAGCATTTTGTGAACATAAGCATGCAGAAACTGCTCATTTATCAAAAATGAACAACCAGACTGAAACCTGTTTTGTTATTACTAATATTTTTTGATTTTCTTTTGGCAGAAAAGAGGTGTGCAGGGAAGAAATTGAATTCATCGCAGAATTAAGTTCTTCTTCCAGTGGACACAGGGATGAAAATATCATCTCTATGTTTTGTTATTAATTTTCTGTTAGATGCATACTTCCTGCTGTTTGGCAGATGTGGAAATGCTGATATGAAAGTGAACAATGGATTGCCATGGATATCTGCCATGGTCCAGTGGTATTGATGTTCAGCTGTGAAGACAGTTTCTTTTCACATCCGTCATTTTCTGTCGCTATAAATCAGTCAAATAAACATATTTACTGAGGTTTTCTCCCTTTTAATTTAATACATTATATAATCCTATTCTTTTAGGTATTACAGATTAAAAATCTATTAAATATACCATCAAATAATGAGAACACCACTGTTTTCTATGAACAATGTGCATATGTCAGACAGATTTGAGTTATTGTGTATTCAGGCTGCTGCACTTCAGCACAGCCTTCCAGAGATAAGGTAGAAAAAACAACAGTGTATTGTAAGTGAGGTGTGGTAAAATGAGGAATGAATGTGTGTGTGTGTGTGTGTGTTTACATATGTATGCTGCATATGTACGTCCTGTGTATTCATGTCACAATGCTGGTCATAGGACATATTGGGTGTTAGGACTGGCAATGTCATTGCCATGGCTACCACAAATTTTTATTTTGAGTAGTCCTCACTAATAGGAAGAGAGAAGAGAAAAACAATGGGGAAAAAATGGGGTGGGGAGATGCACTTTCTCAAACACGTTTAATTGTTATGTGCAGAGGTGACCCGAAGGGACTTTTAGCTCATAATTTGCTTCATCAAATGTAAGCACTTGAAGGGACTCAAGATTAAAGCTAAACTCAACCTCAAAGATTCCAGCATTTTCATTTCAGCTTGAAGCAATTTAACCACTAATGTTTGCCTGAAATTTTAGTGCAAAACTTGCCATTACAACTAAGCCTCCAAATCTGTAATAGTAGCATGGTCAGCTTTAAAGAGCATTTTTACGTCTGCATTTAATAACAGGGAATTAGATTGTCTGGTTGTTACTGCAGGTTGTGCCACATCCACTTTCCAGTAAGAAAGAGGTGTAAGCCTTATGAGCCTGCACAGGCCCAATAATCCTGTATACTTGTTGTCATGTAGAACATGTGCACCAGATGTAAACATCAATGTAATGAGGTTGAGATGGAAACTTTCTGTACCACAGCAATGTAATAAGGTCAGCAGAAGCACACAGCATCCAACAAAACACTTGCAAACACATGTTCAGTCAGGCAAACCGGTTTTACAATAACTCATACACATGGAAGCTTGTATTAAACACACTCACACACACTGCTTAATGGTAATATAGAAGCATATTGAGTCTGTTATCATTGTCCAATCTGTTTCCTTCAACAACAACAAAAAGAGTATCTCTCACTTCCACTCATCAAGACACACACACTCCTCTCAACTCTCACACTCACTGTCTTCAGAATAGATCATTATGCAAGTACACCACATGGTGCTATGTAATAAGATGTCTTCCAAGTGTGTTATATTACGCGGTGTGTCTACTATTTAGATTCCATGCGTCTTGTTGTACAGCTTGCAAAATGGAATGGTGATATGAAAAACATGTGATTAGGAAAAGGTTGACAGCTGTTCCATCCGAAGATAAGGCCTAACAAGGATAAATTTGAAGCTACAGCTTGATAGCTTAGCTTAGCCAGCATGATGTTACAGAAATACGTAAAAATGACCAGACCACTTAACACTTTGCATGGAGATGGCACATATTGTAACTGGTGTGCCGTCTTGTATCTGGTGTGCCGTCTTGGCCAGGTCTCCCACGAAAAAGAGATTTCAATCTCAAGGGACTTCCTGGTTAAATAAAGGTTAAATAAAACAATAAAACAAGTTAGTCAGTTAGTGTCCTTAATGTTAAGGCTTTATGCAGTAACAACAAAATTAATGGTAGTAATAATTATACATGTAATTTGTGCACAAGTACAGCTTGTAATATTTATTTAATAAAATATGTGCTCTAAAACATACTTTTGTTTTTATCATATTCTAATGGTGGTAGCAATATTGGTAACAGTATTAGTGTTACCAGTAGGTGTGTTGGTAGACATGGCCTTGTAACAACCTGGCTTTCAAAGCCAAAAGGATTTATTGTTCCTATGGTCTAAGACAGTCCAAAAATATTAGCAAATATGAACAACTATTTCCCAAGTCCCAAAAAATAGACTGCTGAAACTCAAATGTGTGATGTTATCATATTTAAAGTCTGAAACTGCTTTAGAGACAATGAGTTACGAAGGATGTTCTAGATGACACTGAGATGGGACTATTCTGAGTATATAGTACATTTTCTGTTTCAGAACTGAGAATACTACAATAGAATAAAGAAAGAATACTAACATTCTGTGGGTTCAAAACATTGTCTATCCATTGTCTCGGAGCAGCTCCAGACTTTTTACTTGATGGCATCACAAGTTTAAAACTTTCTTTTCTGGTTCTGTCTTTGTCCTTTGTAGGTCATGTTCACAAATGTTGATTGAACTCTCCTAGGTCATGGACATAGCAAATTGGAATTCATTATGTAGGTGGTGTTTCCCTTTAAACTAATTGGGACTGCAAAAAGGCCTTCTATGTGAATGTGATGCTCTTCCCTGACTCAAAGGACATTCTCAAGTTGGTTATAGCAGTAGCTTTGGGCAAGATACAACTGTCCTCTTAAAAGAAATCAATAAAACCTTAAAACGTATCCAGAAACCAAAAGCCACAATTTGAGTTATATGATGTAGTTGTGTGTAACTATACAGTAGCTACATTTTAATGTCAGCATTACAGCCAGTCCAGATGTCATCAAATCCAAGTAGCTAAAAAAGAGATATTCAGATAAAAACTGGAGAAGAGAAAGACGGTATGTCTCTCTTTAGTTTGTGCCTCTATGACATTCCTTTAGAGTGACTCATCCTTTCAGTCAGCTGTATCTGTGTATCAACAGAGTGTAATGATGCAAGATGCCAGTGAAATGCTGTTCATATAGATTATTTGGCCTATCAAGAGCATCAACGTGGAAAGCAAAATGAAGACTGTAACATAAAGTAGCCCCACAGAGTACTGCATGCCAAAGAAGTGACAGAAAATGTTTTATATCAGCTGAAGCAATTAAGTGCTGTGACCTTCTTGCAATCCCAAACTTGAAGCAGTAAATTGGAATTGCATAGTCCAGTGTCACTGAGTGCAATAAAATGTAACAGTGATAAAACGGATCTTTCACCTGTCTGCTGTTAACAGAGGATCAATGGTAACTCTAATGGTGGCAGTCGCTGTACCTGTACAATAACTTCAATCAAGAGTGGATTTCTTGATAAATGTCATTTGATTCATTAAAGCTATTTGCTGGTTTCTAAAGCCCTTGGTTAACTTAATGGGTCTTGAGGGACAAATGCTCCTTTTTTTAGGGGAGGGCTTGAAAAGGAAAAGGTAAGTGCACTGCTGTAGCCTAGTCAAAACGTGAAGAAAACAAAAAGCAAAGGCTTTCTCCAGATTGATAAATAATAAATGGCATCAGTAGACTGTCAGTACCTGTGTCTTGAAGTGCATTTGAGAAAGTCAATGTGCAGTTTAACCTTTGAAAAAGAAATGAGATTAAATGCAGAAATCAACAGGTGGTTTGGTTTGCATGTTTTCATTAAAATAAATAAGCTAATGATATAATATTTAAAATAAATGGGGTGTTGTTGTGTTTTTATGTAAGTGAGTCACCACAAGCCCAGCTGAATGGCACAGATATGTTGAACAACCACACGATGTCACTGTTTGACATTAATTATGGAGTAAGAACTTATACCTTTGACAGCTCAAACAGGAGATTTACGGTCTGTATTCTGGGCTAGATCAAGTTAAACGTGCAGTTTCTAATTGCCACTGCGACTTGAGAGAGACCAGTTGGCCAGGAATGGAAAACAGTTTGAAAAGGTTCATCATTAGTCATGATTGTAATATTTATATTTTGAATAGGTGGTTGATCACTGCCTGTAACTGAATGTTCACAGATGAATGTCAGCATTGTTACTGTAAATAGTTCACAGTGTTAGCCTGGTCCTATCAGACTCTGGTACATTTCATTTGTCCAGAGAGTCTGGCCACTCTCCATTGACAAGTGTTAACTTCCTTGAAGGCGGGTACTCTGTTGAAATTTAAAACTATTGGATCTGCCCAGAGCCACTCTGGATCTGCCATAACCAATCGCTAACCTTTGGTCATGATGTTGGGGTTTGCCTTAGCCAACTACTTCACCACTAACAGAACAAGCAGGAAAATCTAACTTTTCCCAAACTCTGTGGCAAGGAGGGCATCATGGCCACCAACAAAACGTCTCGGGTTACGTATGTAACCCTTGTTCCCCCGAGATAGGGGAACGAGACACTGCGTCGGTTACGACACTATGGGAACGCCTTTAGGCATGACAGGGCTGAATGCGAATGAAAACTACTCCAATCCTATTGGTCCTAGTGAGAACAGTAGCATGTGACGGCATAACCGTAGGGGCATATAAGCACACCGGCACATAGCTCATTAGCTCTTTCTATGAAGCAAGGCACTCCAGGCGGGGCGAGGTGCGGTGAACCGACGCAGTGTCTCGTTCCCCTATCTCGGGGAACAAGGGTTACATACGTAACCCGAGACGTTCCCCTTCGAGGGGAACTCGAACTGCGTCGGTTACGACACTATGGGAACGAGATACCCACTAACCCGCGCCGAACCCCCGCCTGCCCTAGCGTGCAAGCAACCCGTGGGCACGACTAGGAGGAGAGCACCCGGGTGCCGGGTGCGGAGGGAAGGTCCAGACCATAGAACCCGAAGAAGGTGTGAGGAGTGGCCAGCCAGCTGGAGAGACGCTCCAGAGAGGAGAGCCGTGGAGGCCGCCATGCCTCTCGTGGAGTGAGCCCGTACAGCCATAGGTGAAGGCAAACCGCGCACCTGACAGGCCAGGGAGATAGTCTGAACGACCCAGTTGCTGATAGTATATCTGGAAGCAGGGAGCCCAGCCTTGGGGGGCCCGAAACACACCAGCAACTGGTCTGACGTCCACCACCGGGAGGACCTCAGAGTGAAGACACTCAGTGCTCTGACAGTGCAGAGCAAACGGAGCCTCCCGTCCTCCGCGTCACATGAGGTGGAGGATGAAACGCCTGCAGTACCATGGGCCCCATAACAGTGGACTGCACCTCGGGAATGAAGCCCGGAACGGGGTGCAGGATGGCCCTCACGTCACCCGGGGCAAAGTCCAGGCAACGGGGGAGAAACCGAAAGAGCCTGGAGGTCCCCCACCCTCCTCAGAGAGGTGATAGCAAGGAGGAAGACCATCTTCCGGGGCAGGTACTAGGCCTCAGTCGACTCCATGGGCTCGACACCCTCTCGACGGACCTTCTCCAGGATCCCCGGGAGCAGAGCGACTGGAGGAAAAAGCGCACAGACGCGGCCTCTGCCACTTCCGCACCATGGCGTCCAGCCCTAGCGGGGCCGGGGGCATCAGGGAGAACCATATAGGACAGTGCGTAGTCTCCTGAGACGCAACAAGTCCACGTCTATAGGTTCAAACCATCTGCACAAGGACTCCCCCACCTCGGGGTGGAGCCGCCATTCCCCGGGCCTCAGCCCCTGTCCCGACAGCAGGTCCGCACCCTGATTCTGAAGCCCAGGGAGAACACCGCCCTGAGAGAGAGCAGTCTCCGCAGGGACAACAGGAGGACCCAATGCGCCAGTCTGCAGAGAGGGCGCAAGCGCAGAACCCCCTGATGAACCAGACAGGCCACCACTGCCGTATTGGCGGACCAGACAAGCATGCGGTGACCCAGGAGTGCAGGCAGGAAGCTCCTCAGAGCCCGGGAACACGGCCAGCATCTCAAGGCAATTGATGTGCCACGATGAGTGATGGTCCTGCCAAACACCCCTCGCAGAGCGGTCGTCCATGACCGCGCCCCACTCGGTGAGGGAAGCGTCCGTCGAAACAATTACATGGCGACAGGGCGCCCCCATCGCGGGTCCTTGGAACAGGAACCAAGGCTTCTTCCACACCGATAGGGCACGAAGACATTTGTGCGTAACCCATATCAGGCGGAACGGGTATCACCTCGGGGAGAACCCCCTGGACGCCAGCCACCACTGCAGGGTCCTCATGTGCAGAAGACCAGAAGGAAACACGCTGGAAGCAGCCGCCATGAGGCCCAACACCCTTTGGAAGTGTTTCACTGTGATGGCGCGGCCCAGCCTCACACTCCACACCGTGGCCAGAACGGACTCGACACGAGCCGGAGACGGATGCGCCAGCATCGTCAACAAGTCCCAACCCACCCCTAAGAACACAGTCCTTTGGGCAGGTGCCAGCACACTTTTCACCTCGTTGAGCCTCAGCCCCAACGAAGAAGACGAGAGAGGACGACATCTCGATGCCGAACCGCCATCCCCCGAGACTGAGCCAGGTCAATGTAATACAGGACCCGGATGCCCTGGAGCCACAAAGGGGCCAGTGCCGCATCCATACACTTGGCAAAAGTGCGAGGGGAGAGTGCTAGGCCAAAGGGAAGGACGAACGGAGACGCGAAAGTACGCGTCCCTCAGATCTATGGCGGCAATCCAGTCCATGGACTGGATGTGACACACAAGGGCGGGGACGGTGAGCATCCAGAACCCGCATCTCCTCAGAGACCGGTTCAGAACCCACAGATCCAGGGTAGGGCGCAGGCCTCCGTCCGTCTCGGGAACGATGAAGCACTGGTTGTAGAACCCGGACCCGCCGGCCAGCGGGGGAACGAGCACCTCAGCCCCCGTATAGCAGCGAGCGCACATCGTGACCCGGCACTAGACCCTGGTCTGGGCGCATCACAGTCCGGACCACCCCAATGAAGCCGGGGGGGGCAGACCTGGAACAGCAACCTGTACCCGTCAATGACGGTGCGCAGAACCCATGGGGAAAGGGTCCCTCGGGGCAGGTGGCCGGTGCAATGTACCGATATCGGACAATCCCCTGAACCGGGCCGCCAGGCAGAACCTGCTGACTAGCCGTAGTCTAGGAGCCAAACCTCCGACCTACGAAGGCTTGGCGGAGAGAGCGGAGAAGGCTTGGCGGCGGCCAGCGCGTCCCGAGCGCCACGGCGGCGGGACAACAACGCTAGCGGGCCGCCAGGAAGAATCCGCCGATGATCCGCAGTCCGGGAGCCAAACATCCGGCCTACCGCCACCCCTCGGGACAAGTAGAGTGGAGAAGGCCTGGTGGCGGCTAGCGCATCCCAAGCACCACGGCGGCAGGACAACAATGCTAGCGGCCGCGCTGGAGGGGACCTCAGTCGGCCTCCGGGGGTTAAACACATAGTCGTTCGGCCTTGCCCTGCCGGGACTATGACGGCTCACAGGTCCGACCTGCCGGGGAGGGGAGCGCGGGAGCGTAGACCTGCGTCCCAAGCCGCTCAAGGGGGACCAGGAGAAACACACGCCGCCTCTAGCCGCCAGAGAAGCTTACCCACCAGCGTGGAAGTCACCCGACGCGGAAAGATGATGTCCGCTGAAGTGAGGTAACACGCCAGAGCGTCCTCAACCCGCAGCATCGTCCCCGATCCCGCCACATTGCCTTACTCCAGCAGCTGGGGAGTAGAAAGCCGGGCGGATAAAGGCTAAACCTAAGACTGACACAACTCATTGTGCAAGCCCGGAAAAAAAAATGGCAAGGATCGGTGCGGGGGAGCAGAGTGGCTCTGCAGGAAGCAAACATCCAGTCTGCCACCGGTGTTAAGCTCCCGGACAGCCAGTGGCTAATCCAGTCCGTGTTTTGCCACAGCCCACGACACCACTTCCAGCAGCTCATCATAATCCGGCGCCCCCTGCGCTCTTCTGATGACGTCGGCCCGACACCCGGAAGTCCTCTCCCTCCTCCACGCTGCCAAGCACAGAGCTCCACAGAGTGCTACTTCGGTCAGCGTCCCCGAACAGAAGAAGCCGAGAAGCCGGCCCTCGAACGGGGAATAGGGGAGTCGGAACCGGCAGACGAAGGACGAGACGGGGCATCAGCCGTCTCGGAACCTCCAGCAGATCTTGCTGCGATCCACACGACTGAAACCGCCAAGCCGCCACAGCGGCCGCAGGGTTCGAGCGGATCTGGCCGTCCGCGGTAAAAGAGGGCCATGTGGGACCTCGGTACCCCCACGGGCAGGGCCTCGCAATGGACACAACCAACCCCCTCGAGAGCTGCCGTGGCGTGCGACAGGCCCAGACAAGCAACACACAGCTCATGAGAGTCTCCTACCATGATGAAACGCGGGCAGGGAGACACACATCTCCGGAACTGGTGAACTGCAACTTCCAGGTGAGTAGGATACATGGAATTATTCAAACACAACATCAACCAACGTGCCTGCTGAATAGAAAAAAGCTAATGAGCTATGTGCCGGTGTGCTTATATGCCTCTACGGTTATGCCGTCACATGCTACCGTTCTCACTAGGACCAATAGGATTGGAGTAGTTTTCATTCGCATTCAGCCCTGTCATGCCTAAAGGCGTTCCCATAGTGTCGTAACCGACGCAGTTCGAGTTCCCCTCGAAGGGGAACTCTTGTTTTGTTGTTCTTGCTCAGCTGGGCTTTAACTTCTGGAAGATGTTTGCATCTTTCCGCTGCCATTACAGAATTACAACTGAAGCGCATGGCCTTAACGTCCTCGTTCTCAGCCACTCCCTCGCTGTTCGCTGGTTGGACCGGTTAAGATTTTGCCGGAGAAAACCCAACAATACACCGCAAACCCAGCCGGAGTAATGAAGGAAAATTAAAATTGAGCGGAAGTAAGTAGGACGGCAGAGCCAGGCTATCACAGTGTGTCAATTATTTCAAATACATGAATCCTTGACACAAGTGAAAAAAGACCCATAAAAGGTTTACTGTTTTCTTTGCTGTCTGTGGATTCACTAAGTAAAAGCAACATGATTTTAAATGGAATAATCAACTTAATTTATGTTTTTTATCATGTATAATGTATTAAATCAAGTGCACCAAAAAGCATACGACGTAATTATTATGTTCCTTTTATACCAAAGTATTGGTGAGAAAGCTATGGCTATTAGAAGGTTTTACAGAATATATGGCCACAATTAAAATGGTCAGTTATTAGCGGCTTTAACAATGAGAGCAGTGAGAGTGCACTTCACAATAAGAGATCCTTTCAAATGAAGTGTGCAATAGCCCGGTGCCCACTCTAATTGCCTACCTGAAACACTGTCTCACTTATGACCCTTATCCATCATTTGCATGTATATGTGTATGCATGTGTACTTTTGTAAAAGTGTTCTTTATAGCATCCCTCCAGTCAGTGTACTTCCTGTTCAACAGTCAACCTTCTTTCTCAAACAGAGAATGGATGTGGATAATAGTCAAATGTAATCAATAACCATGGCAACCAGATTGCAGCTACAGCACCTTAGATAACAGCCATATGTCACTTACAGTAATGGTGAATTTACTGTTTATCAGACCATAAATGAGGGAAGGATTAGTACAACACAGACTCGCATTGCACTGTAATGTTTTGAACGGTACTTTTTTCTCATTGCTGCATGAAAAAGATCTTTGTGTCTGGGTTGAAACTTCTGCACTCCCCTGCGTCTGGAGCTGTTAGGAACAGTGCTGGTGCACGTTGCAAATCTCCTTACATCTCTCAGCAACATGTCTATCCTTTAGATTACACCTTTTTGCCACACAAAGGCCATTATGAAATCTACAACAACACACTAAACTAAAGTGGATGAAAACAAAATGAAGACCCTCAGTTAGCCTATGCAATAAGTCATGGTAGCTAACCACACCTAATGTTAGCTAACGAACATTGCACCTAAGTAAGTCAGCCGTATGACCAGCAGATTTAACAACAGTAATACGTCATATTCCTGTTCCAGCAGTAACCTTCCTTTTCTTTTACTTTGAACACAAAATTAAGTTTTTTGCCAAAAAACTATGTGGGGAATAGTGTGGTTAGTCAACATTGTCAGAAAATGACATGAAATATCATTACAATTTCATTTCTTGCCTTTAAGGTGTGCATGTGGTGTGTTCACACATATGCATATAATAATGTTCATACATCTCAGACACCACACAATGCCCCAAGCACTGCCACACACACACACACACACACACACACACACACACACACACACACACACACACACACACACACACACTGACAAGCATTCCAGAGACTGCATGCCCGCCCCCCCAAACACACACACACACACACACACACACATACCACTGGACCCACTGTTAGGGTCGCCCAAAGGGCACATGAAGGAAAGCTGAGTCGTTTTATGACCAGAGGGCAACAGAGGGGAGCACAACTTTGTATTGAGAGAAAAAAACAAAAGGTCTGACACGTGTGAATTTAGAAAATACTGCCTTCAAAATCAAAGATTTAAAGTACAAATGTGTTAATTGTGTGTGTCTTGTTTCATATTCTCATTAAGTTTTAAAAAAAAAGTTCTTTCAGGATAAATCTACAGCAGTCCATGGTGTACAACGTGGTGTACAAACACTCTGTTCAGCCTCCCAGGAACATGCTGTGGTGTTGTAATGTTAGCTGTGATGTTAGAAAGCTTAGCTGCTAATGAGAGGGAGGGAGAGAGTACGAGGAAAGTGTGTGGTGTGAATCCTCAGTTAGCTAAGTGCCACCAGCCACCGAGAGCAAAAGGGGAGGCCAGGAAGTAAATAGAAATTGTAACTACTATTAAGTTTAAATCAATACTCAAATGAGTCACACAACTACACGACCGACGGAAGGGATCTTGCTGAACCAGTGTCACAGAATGTTGTTCCCATCAGTCACTTACACACACATAGGAAAAAGGGTCCTGGTTGAAAAAAAGGTAGTTACCCTTTTAACATATGGGTATTTGTACAAGTGTGTTTGTTCTGGCCACTGGTGCACTCCCCATTCCTAGATATTTTTAACACTGGGCTTCAAAGTTTGGCCATGTTTCTGGTGCTCCTACATGGCACCCCTGCCCTACACATCCTGTGTGATATAATTCTCTTTGGCTCTCATTTAACATTTACTCATTTTAATCTAAACTTCTTCTTCTTTTTTCTTATTCATTGTAATTCCCTGACTGTTTGCCCAAGCCTTCTCTTTGCCAGAAAATGTGCTTGCTGGTTCATTGCGGCATGGGGTATATTTATCAGTAGGCAGCTTGGGAGCACCCATAAAGATATTGCCCTACTCCTTCAATGCGTATAGGTCCAATTAATGAAGAAAGAGTTTGGATTTATATTAACTTTTTTGTTTTTTTGTTTTCCTGTCTCTGTGGAAATTAATAAATGAAACTAAACCCCCATGTTCCCAGTACTCCCCTCAAGCCAGTTAATGTACGAGGGAAAAGAGAATGTGGAAAATCTCTCTATAGTTTAACCTTTTGTATAAACATCACAGACAGCAGCAAAGGGCACATGCTGGAACATGCTGCAGAATGTCTGCTTTGATGTGGATTTTAATACGTAAAGATTTCTAAGTATCTGACAAGACAAAAAGTCAGGAGCACCAAGATATTATGCACACTGTCATGTAGTGCATAATTTAAGTCTGACATTAGAAGAATGTTTCTAATTTTTAGGCTCTCTGCAAAAAAAAGACACCAACACTTAAAACACAATTCCGGTTCAACATGTAGTACTCTACCAAAATGTAGTACAGTTTCCATATACACGAAGGCGCCATCTTGGGAAAACAGTCATGGGTGGTCGAATAACAAACACCGTGCATAAGTTATGTTACTGGTTACACGGCGTCCGTCGTTCGACTGGTCATGTTTTCCCAAGATGGCGCCTGCCCGTATCCCAAACGGTCTTTATAATTATTATTTTTTTAAGAAACTATCCCTCTATGCTTTGGTTTACAAGTAGGGAAGTTATGTTACCGTGGATGTATGGTGCTATTTTGAGCCTTATCAGTGGTCTAGAAATAGTTTTTAGGCTACTTTTTACTTTACTGGTGCCCCAAAAACTAGCGTTATAAGCTAATTAGGGGTCTGTGCTAAAACTGATCCCATTCAATTAGCATGAAAACAAATCCCAGTCGACTCGGTATCCATGTGTTATTTACTCCTAGCTTCATTTTGCGCCAGAATTGTCCTTTAAGATGTAATGTAACATGTCTTTGTATCAAATATAAGAGCTTGCAATGCATTTATAAAGAAGCCTGATTCAGATGCTAAAACAACACATGTACACACAAATGCATACACAATCCTGCACCTGCAGGCTCAGCGTGTTATTTAAAGATTTATTTTTAAAAGAAAAGACAATGCTCCTCAAGATGATTATCAGTTATTATTATAAAGTATCTAAATACAGGCAACTGAGGTATATCTGTCTTTCTACAGGTGGAGTGTGAGAGCGAGAAAGAGAGGGAGAGACAGAAAGAAAGAAAGCCTGAGTGACAGTGACAGAGAGACAGAAAGCTTGCACAAACAATGGGAAGAACAGAACGGGAATTATCAATGTATAAAGGACATGGAGGGTGTTGTATACTGTCTGAAGAAGTGGTCTACATGATCAAGGCGGAGCATTCATTGCACTGATTTCTATATAAAAGACAAAGGCTAAAATTTCCACAATTAACGAACCTTGTATTACAACCTCAGTTACACTTTAACGTAGAAAATAAAGCCATACAAAACCATGGAAACTGTGTTCTACTGATACAACCTTCTGCATTCAGAAAAATGCATGCACTGTTGAATGAAGTGCATTAACTTCCAACAAAGAGTCAGCCTGCAGTTTAAAATAGATAAATCCTTCAAAAGCTGAGTCATGTCGTATGGCTCGAATCACCTCCTGTGATTAGACCAAGATCAAACTGAGAACTCGCCACACTTTTCTTAAATAGTTCAACAAGTGTAATACACTTATTCACCTTCTTGCCAAGAGTTAGTTGAGGGTATTGATACTACTTATATAAGTCTATTTTATGTAAAGCAGCCAGGTGATGGTTCTGCTGGAAACAGGGGAAACAGCTAGCCTGACCGTCCAAAGGTAAAAATCCATAAAACAATGAAAGGGTACAGACTCCAAGTTCTCAAGTCCTGTCATGACCATGAGGTTACAGGCAGGAAGTTACTGCAAAACCACATTGGTACTGTACTGGTAAAACAAACAAGAAGTAACCAGGTTATTAGTGAGCTTTCCATGTCATTGTTCTTTACCTTTGGACAAAGCCAGGCTAAGTGGTTCCAGTCTTAATGCTCAGCTAAGCTGCCTGCTGGCTATAGCCTAAAGACATGGGAGTGGATTTAATCTTCTAATGTAACAGTTGGCCAGAAAAGCAAGGAAAAAGTCAAACTATTGCTTCACTTACACATTTTTGTCTCCTTTTTTCTCCTGCAAATACACATTTACACGCTCAGACACAGCAGTACAACAGATCATGTAAGGCATACCAATTTGCTTGACAAACAGTAGGTAGCGATCATAACAAATTAAAAAGACTGGAAAACACATAGAGACACACATCCACGCAGAAACACACAGGAGGCTCAGTAAATGTATAAAAGGGTCAGGTGACTGTCGATTGTCAGCTCAATGATTCATGACCATCTGTCTTCAAGGCAAAGTTTTGGTTTATTTGAAAGCCTGCTAATGAGCAGCAGCTGCCTGTCAACTGCAGTTAAGTCATTATCATTAACTATATAACAGTATTGTGTAATATGCTATCACGGTTAAAAACTTACTGGTCTATTCAGCAAAATAAATTCAGATTTTCTGTAATAATTTACTTAATCTAGTTCTAAGTATTAACAAAGAGTACAATATGATTACATTGTAGAGTGTATCAGCATGTAGATGAAGGCTGAAACCAGCTGAGGTTTGATGAGAGGCATACAGCTCTGTCCCACATACAGAACAGTGGTTCAGCCCTGTTACATGTGTACTGTATGAGGGTGGTTGGGTGGGTGGTGTATTCATGTCAGTGGATTTGAGCACATTTGTCTATCTGCCCCTCTCTTGACAACTACTTGTACAGTATTTTGACTGAAACACACACACACACACACACACACACACACACACACACACATTGGCAGACTCTCAAATGATGAGTAAAACAAGATGAAAAAAAATCAAACAGAAGGAGTGATTGTATCCAGTGAGTAGAGGAATACTCAAGCTGATTGAATGAACTACAGTATCAGAGTCGAAGAAACAGTGCTCCATCCGTCCGTGAGGGTGCAGTCCACTCCTTTCTGCGGAGGAAGTGCATACTGCAGTGTCAATCCACCAGCCTTGGTCCATTCAGTAAAGAGCTAAGGGGAGCTTTCACTTCCCTGCAGCCCAACACGAGTGCTCCAACAGTCAGAGGGGAGAGGTACTGCAGGGGGACAGGGATGAAACTATCCCAGAGTTCTGTGGATCACCACACACGGCAGGTGTTGGTAGGGAACATGTAGCTGTTCTTTTTGCAGTTGAATGCTTTGGCAAATTCTGGGAAATTCTGAAGGGAGCCCAGTACCCTGTAACACATACAGAGGAGATTGTTGGTTGGGGTTAAAGTTGCTATATTAGAAGGTTACTTGTAAATGAAATTTACACACATGTCATTTTATCAAGGTTTTAAAATGTTAGCTCCTACTGTAATTTGTCCCTGCCATTTGCCTCATAAGAAAGATTATCAGTTTCAATTTACCTGAATTTCCCTGGACTGTGTACATCTACTTTAATGGAATTAACAGCTTGCTCTGGCCGATGCGTTCCACACCACACCTGAAAAAAACACAGATTAGGACATACAGCATAAGACCAATACAATTTAAAATATATCAATATACTGCATGTTTCCAATTCATTCATCAATCCATTCATGTATCCAAACTGCCCACCAAAGTGTCCATCATCCATCCATTACTGTAATCCATCCATTTATCATCCATTTATGTATCCAAGATCCTTTAATCAATCCATCTATCCATCCATCCATCCATCGAGACATCAATCTATCAGTCAATCAGTCCAACCACACATCCATCAACTACCTGAGCAAAGTTTAGGAAGAAGAGTTGATTGTGGGAAAGGTCAATTCCTGGCAGTGATGGCTCCTCTCCATGCTCTTCCACATAGTTTTTATATGCCTGCAGTATTAATATGAGACAAATGTTCTCATCTTATATTGCAGCTGTTTTTGAAAAATATGAAAAAAGTCTTGAAATGACCTAATTGCTACTGATTATAAAAACCTGGCCAAAAAGCATTCCATAATACACTTCTGCTAATTAAATGTACTAGATGTCCCAATTAATAAATGTACCTAATGTGCCTCATAATACAATTTCTGACTCATTACTATTCAATGATAAACTTGGAAAATAAGCAGTAAACCAAGAATGTAAAACGGGTCAAGTTGTGGTTGTTATTATGTTGGCTTCATCAAAATGACTCATTTCTAAGGATACTTCTTGTAAACTCCTTATACAGACTTTCTAACTAAATGCTGGGCTCTTTGGTAAATTATGTGTCTATGAAAAATACAACTGTGTTTTTTTGGAAACTATTTACTGATGTATGTAGCAAATTGAAAGCTGTTGCAGGAACTATAATCTAAACTATATTGTCAGCCTTTTAGTTTCATTTTAATGTTAATTCATGTCACTTTGTATACCGTCAAACAATCCCTGTCCAGCATGAAACTCAAATAATAGCATACAGGCATGTTGTTTGTTGTTGTTTCACAAATGGGATCAAATCTCCAGGAGCAAGAAAATGGACAATGTTATTGTAAATAAAAATAAAAGAAATACTACAACATCATGGTTGACCTAAAGTAACAATATTCATTATCTCATATTGCATCCAAATGTGTGAATGCCCTTTATCTGTTCATCTCTGAAAAAGAAGAAATCAGAAGCAACAGCACGTCCTTTATTGTTCATTACAATATCTAATGAGTCTGACAGTTACCTGGCAAAATTACACATCTATGTTAGCAAGCAGATGAAAATAACAAACCACATACTAAATCCTGTCCTCCGTCATCCTTAAACCAGGACTTTTAAACTGAGTTCCCCCCTTTGTTTTCGGGGTCATTACCTGAAATGCCTGCCGTATCCCTCCATTGTCAGCAATGTTCTCCCCGAGGGTGTTATTACCATTTAACTGAGACATAAGTAGAGAAAGAACACAGATAGGCAGGGAAAAAGGACAAAGAGGGAATATCAAGGGAGATGATATTGTTTTCCTCTGTATTTCAGCAAATCACAGATATCACTTTTCTAGGATACACATACAAAAAAGCATTGTCCCAGGGGATATAAGAAACATTGTTCAAAGCAAAAGGACAGAGTGAGAGAAACAAAGAGAGGGAGAGGGATTTATATGTCAACAGAAAATATTAAAGGCACCTGAAGCAGAGAAGAGATGAGCCTGCAAAACTGGAAGAAAGATGAAAATGGATAGGCTGGCAAAGGTAACAGGAAAGCAAATAAATGAGATAATGAGCAAAGTGTGGGACAATATTTAAGAAAAAGTAAATGAAATAAAAACGTAAAGAAAAAAGAAGTAGAGAGAGATTGTCTACCAGGACATACATGAAGTCCATTGGCCAGGTCCCAGGAGAAGTTGCCATACTGATTGACAATGCACTTGGACAGGTCCAGGAACCTATCAGTGGAATCTGGTGTCCACCAATCCTTCAGATCACCATCTTTATCATAGTTACGACCTAAAAAATGGAGCCAAACGCAATAAGGATTGGCTGCTTGTATTTGTTTAACAAGAAAAAAGATTGGGACAACTCTCTATGCCCAAACATCTATTATTGTGTTCTCTGAGACAGCAAAAAAAATGCTGGAAGTGATGTTAATTACAGGTTTCCATTACATTGCATTCATTTCCATATTGTTTCTTGGTGACTTGCAGTTGTGGACATCAGTATACAAGAATTCTAACATTGAACATACTAACTTTACATAATCCAATGAAGAGAATGTTTGTTGGAGAAACAAAGAGCAATAGAGTGGACAATCATACCGTTGTCATCAAAGCCATGTGTGATCTCATGACCAATCACCATGCCGATGCCACCATAGTTGAGAGATTTAGCCTGGCCTTTGCTGAAGAAAGGCGGCTGCAGGATACCTGCAGGGAAAACTGACACCAGGGGGAAAGAAACAAGAAATGAAAAAAAGTGAAAATGTAACTTCTATGGGTTTGTCTTTACACAACTTTACAAAATGCTGAATGTTAAATAATTGCGTGTTACATGTGAAAATACCTATTTGGTTTTTGCTGGATGAGTAGAATGCGTTGACAACAGCAGCTCCAGTTACCCACCTGCAGAAGGCAAGGAGGTTGGAATTAAAGAATAATAAAGTGAGGAGTGCAGCATGACTAAGATTTGATGACAGATAAATATGACTGAATAAATACATAATATACAAGTTTTTTTTGCTCTTATTCCTCATATTTTATTTTTTTATGTGTGTGTGTTTTTTTTTCAGTTTTTAAGATCGGCACTAAGGCAAATTCCTATCAACTGTGTTGACAAGGCAATGCAGTGTCAAATGACTCTGTTATTAATGACAACAAACTAATATTAGCATTACTGCTGTGCTCAGTGGAAGGCTGAACTCTATGTGTGAGTAGGAGTTTGTGTGGGAGAATGTGAATGCACTGTGCTAAATGCAAGATGGTGTGTCTCACTACAAGCACCATAAGTGAATAGGTCAGTTATTATTAGTGATTACATAATAAAGAATATAACTTTAAATTACTACACAACTGGAACAAGCCTGTTTGCAGAACAATGATTTCACTCTGCAACCAGAAATACATCAATTAAATCTTACTCCTCTTTGTTGACTTTGACTCTGAGTTTCCGCAGGCGTTTCTTTTGCACATGCTCCAGGTTCTGTAGAATGTTTTCAAAGTACTCCTCTGCACTGTAGGCCAGCTGACACCAACACACAGCCAGAAAAACAGGAGGATTAGCCCTGATGAGAGCTATCAACACTTGGCCATATATTCTCCAGCAAAAAAAGGCAAGAATTCATCAAGATAAAAAAAAAAAATTCCTATGCAGTTTTGATGAACTCACTCAGATATTCTGTTACATTCATTTGGCTAAAGAAGAAAAACATTCACAATCACATCTTTTCAGATACTCACATCTTTGTACTCATTGTTAAGGTATTTGTCATCCATTATGTTGTCGGAATAGCCAATCCGTTCGCGAATAGCTCGGGCCTACCGAAAAATAGAGGAGACAATTTGACATCACATATCCGAAAGAAGAACAATAGAATACAGTAGAATACAATACAATTGATAAACAATAACCTTTAACCCCCCCCACCCACCCACCCCTGCCCCAATTGATGGCAAGCCTGCTAACCTTCTCCTCAGCTGCTTTCTTGGTCTCTGAATCCATCCAGGTCAGTCCATCAAGGTTACTAATGAAGACTTCCCGAATGTCTTTAATCATCTCCTCCATCTGATGACCCCCCCCCACACACACACACACACACACACACACACACACACAGAGAGAGAAAGAGACAACAGTCAAAAATATGCCACTGATATTTCACAATCAAATATACAGTATATCCTGAAAACAGTCAGTCCATGCAAATTGTACACAGTGTGGGAGTTTTTCTCATAAGGTCTGCAGAAAGGATGCAGTGGAAAACACACACTGCAACACATTGTGCAACACAGTCATAAAAATACACTTCCCTGAACTAGGAACCATTATTACATAGTCACATATCAATATAAGCACTCAGGGTTACATGCTATCTGTATAGAAGTGTGATGGCCCTGGGTAATATTACCAGTAGTGTAATAATGTTTTGTGTGATTAATATGACAGATGGAATAATAATAAAAATATCAACTATTTTTACGTATTAATAAAGGGAGGTGAGGCAATGGCAGTCAGAATTATATCATGTTTACTGACAATTAAATGTGTGTGCAAAAAAATACATTATGCATCTTAAGACCTTCAGCCTTGGGGTTGATTTACTGAATTAGTGAAATAATCCAAAACTTTATAACTGTAATTTATAGAAGTGGTACTTGAGTCTAATGTTTAACAATTAGTAAACAAACAAGTTATGCTATTCTTATTAAGCAAATAAATGTTCGGAACTAAACAAATATGTACATGTCACACTTGTCTTCAAATAACATGCTGGCACAACTGTAGGGATCTCACAATAATGAGATATACTGTTCATACAGTAAGGTGCTCAAAACTCATCCAAAACTCAGATTGTGGTGTAACCTTAAGTATATATGTATTCAACAATGTATTGCTTTTGAGTTACAAAATTAACACGAATGTGCCTGAACACAGAGGCAGACTGACTGACGCCACCATGATGGCATAATGCTCTGCAAACTTTGTACTATACCATGGTGATAGGACATCCAAGTTCTGTCCGCAAACAAAACAAAAACAGAAAAAGAATAATTCACGAAAAAGTACCTGAAGCAGTGCAAGAATGAAATCCAAATAAGAAGGGGAACAATTACAGTAAAAACTGTAGGGAGACCGAAGGTCACCCTTCCGGATCACTCTAACCACAGCTGTGCTGTCGGACCGCAGCGAGCTGACAGAGGCATTCCAGAGTCTTATCCCATCAGCAGACCCCTCGCTTACACACTACATGACCACTCGGACAACACGCTGTGGTTTGCCACAAACCGCCAGGGATCATACTGATAGGATTTTCTTCAAATCTTTTAGCATACAGCATGTGTGTGTGTGTGAGTGTGTGTGTGTGTGTGTGTGTGTGAGTGTGTGCATGCGTGCATGTGCGTGTGTCTGTGGACGTGCATGTGTGCGTGTGTGTGCGTGTGTGTGTGTGTGTGTGTGCATGCGTGCATGTGCCTGCGGACATCCGTGTGTGTGTGCACGCGTGTGTGCATGTGCCTGTGGATGTGTGTGTGTGTGCATATACAGATGTTTGTGTTTGCATGTCTGTTTGCATGTAAAACGCTACAATATAATTTGCATGGGTCAAATGCAGGGCTTATAATCTAAATCTGCAAAAGCTGTATGTATCATTATAGATTTAATTCAGTGCTATTCAATTAGATTTAATTCACTTTGTCTCCAAACAATGAACAAGTACAAGTCCTGCATACAAAATCCTTGAGTAAATGTAGAGAAATACTATAATCATAATATACTCTAAGAATCATAAAGTACTCCTTATGCCAAAAAAGTGAAATATTATTATGTGTCATAGTTTTATTGAGTGTCATATTTTACTTTTGTAGTTGGTCATGGGAGTTTAATCTATAAGAAGACATTATATTGTAAAAGCTGATCTTTAACTAGTAAAATATTATACATATGGCTGTCAAATAAATTTCATGGACTTAAAACATGCAATGTTTGCTTCTGAATCATAGTGTCACGACACGTTTCCTATTGGCCACCGGGCTGAGGTGGGTGTTGCTTACCTGCCTCAAAGAGCTTACAAAGTGGACAAGAAGCAGACCAAGGGCGGGACGGTTTTGGAAGAGACACAATAAGAGTCGTGGGACAAAGTTTTATTTTTCCCCATCAAGTTGTGTTAACGTTTTGCCCGCATTTTCAATGTCTATAAATTGATATCGAACCGAGGAGTGGTCTGGTCGGAAAGACAGAGCAACACTGCGCCCTGGCTATAACAAAGGTAGGCCTCTCATCCTTACTTTCAGCCTTGCAGCCGAGAGTTTAGCTCTTGTGTATTGAAATGCATGAGTAACCAAAGTCTTAGGGCTTCTAGACTTAACAAGAGCATTAAGGTTTTCCCAGGGTTGTTGTTATGCCGTGACAATAGTATGGTAGTGAAAGCATTAAGTAGCATGAATATACCTATAAGTTACTCTAGAATCTACACAAGTTCAGAACTTGTGTAAAAGTACTTTGTTATATTCTACTGGTGGAAATATATATCTGTGGCTGAGAGAAGGTTGGTATGTGAGGAGTGCAACCTTTGTGCCAGCTGCAGGTCAACTCAGCACGCTTACACACACATATGGTGTATGTTGGGCCATGTATTTGAGGAGAGGGGTGTTACATACTTTGAGTTGTGTGTCACATTTCACACATACAAATGCATTTAGTCAGGGTGTGTGAAATCCACATGCTCAATTGGGTAAAGGTCCAGAAAATGACCAAGATTTACAGTGTGTGAGACCCTCAGCATTATGACAGATGTATGATCGCACACAATCTGACACTCATACACACGCATGCGCCCAGAGTTGAGATTTACAGTGTGTGTACTGTGGGGAGGATAGCAAGGGCACCTTGTTCAGAGACACATAAACACATAAACACATTCAACAGGATGGGCCTGAAACAGATGTTCTCATACTATATATATGTATGAAAGACTAAATATATAAACATGTGCACGGTTTTTGTGAAAATGCATGCATGAGTCATTTCAGTGATTTGGAGGCATTTCCAATTGTCAATAAACAATACTACATTACATTTCATTATGTATTCCACAGTCTTTCTAATAAGGAATTACTCTAATGTTTTATCCTGCATTACATCTTAGGTATAATCCACCCACTACTGACCAGTTCTTTGCTTTTTTCAGAGAAGGCCTCCTGCACATACAGTCGTCCCACAGCATTGTCCATGTTGTTGTTGACGTACAGTGCACACTGTCGCCACACTGCTGCCTCTGAAGTTGTACCAGACAGTGCCTGCAGGGAAATTAATGAAGTACTGATCAGTTACAGATGCAAGATAACCCACTTGGCATGTTGGTTAAAGAGGCTTGTGACAACTCTTTATTTGTGCCTCCATTATGCATCACCATCACAGTTAGGACTATAAGAAAGATTGAAGATAATTTGATTATGAAGAGGGTTAGAATTAAAAATAGTTATAATTGCGGTGGGGAATGAATGGAGCCGAGTGTTGACATCTAGTATTTATTAGAGCCCAAATGATACCTCAGTATCTGTGTACAGTACATTATATGTCATATGATACTGTAAGTATCAAGAAACTACAGTATAGTATAATTTAGAAACACTCTTACATAGTTTTTTCCATCAAGGCACCAACATGTTTATGCTAGCAGCATGGCTCTAGAGGCAACAATGTGCATCATTGGTCCAGGTTAATATATCTCGACCACTGGATGGATTTCCATGGAAATGTGATACAGAACATAGATTCAGACATTCATGTCTCCCCCCCCAATTAATTGTGGTAACTTTGGTGATTCCTTAACTTGTCATTAGGGACCACCAGCAGGTCAAAGTTTAACTTTGCCTACTACTTTGGTTCATGACCACATACTAGTAAACCTAATGACATCCACATCAGCCTCAGCTGCACTTTGTGTTTAATGCTAATTACAAAATGTTAACATGCTAAAATGTTACATTTAGATGGTGACCAAGGTAAACATACCTGCTAAACATCCTTACGTTAGCATTGTCACTGTACATTTTATTTTCAGTGCTGAAATTTCAATATTACCCAGCTAAAACTCAGTATTAGTGTAGTTGTGTTTATCTATAGATAGTTAAGGTGTTAGGGTCTTGGCGGTGTACCTTGCGAAAGGCTTTCCTAGTGTCCCTGTAAGATCTGCTCAGGCCTACCACCATGTTCATAGCAAAACGCCACACCAGGTAGTTCTGCAGATCCCTGTAGGGAGACGAAGGATGTTCAAAGAAACTCTCTTGTTCACACAAAGCTACAATATATCAGCTTTTTTTTATTACAACCCACTCCCCACAAACAAGCTACTGCACAAAACACAATTAGGTTACAGACTCAAACACACACAAACACACACACATACACACCTTTTGTTGTATCTTGCCAAGATAAGGTTAAGTCTTCTGTAATAGTTGGGGGAGTAGTTTATGACCTTCTCTGTGTCAGAAACACTGATGTTGACTGTATCCATTATCTTAGCTGTGAAGTTACTCCAGTCAAATACCTTCAAGTCCACGTAGAAAAAAAGAGGGGCATTAGAAAGAGGAAGTAAGGTGAAAAAGAAACTGCAAATTATGATAGAAAAGGAGTCTATTTTTTACCTGCGAGTCAACCTCAAGGGTGAAGTTGGCATTCAGATCACCCAGTTCCATCTTGTTGTAAAGCAACACTGGGTTGTTGCGGTCCTCTGGAGTATCGGTAGCCTGGGAGTGAGTAAGTCAGAGAAGTAAAAAATCAAGAATTCTGTCACTACATAACCCTCCTGTTTCCTGACGTGTACAAGTAAAGTACATGTCCAGCAGCAACAATCATTTGGAGTCCCTGGTGCCCTTAGGTCTGTAAATGTCAGAGCTCGAACAGTCTGACTTGCCTTGTAAAAGGCAGCAGCAGAGAGGAGAGGAAGTGAAGCATGGCAGTGAGCAGAGCACACATCTAGCACTGAATGACAAACGTGGACTGTGTAAACTTGTTGATGTCTGAGAAAGAGAGAGTTTGTTGTGCAGGGATCAGGCTGGTTTAGAGCTGCTTCAGCTGTTTCAGACTGCAGCCACAAACACACTAAGGAGAGAGGTTTGGGATACAAATGGAGGAGATAATTCTGTCACAAGTTAATTGCTCACAAAATCCTCCTGTTGTATCAAGCTGATATTGGAGGTAAGATATGCATTGCTGCTGGAAAACATGGTCACCTTCTCTCAGTTTCTCAACGAACTAGAAAGTGGTCTATTAGAGACCAAAGACAGTTCTCAGATCTGAACAACTATTAAGGTGTCTGCTGGGAAAAAGTGTGCATGCACGCTTACGTTGGCAATGTCTCTCTCCAGGTCCATAACTCGTGTCACTTCCTCTCTGATGTGGGTTTCATTGATCTCCAATCCCCGGTCAGTGCGGATCAGTTTGGCAAGGTCAATCATGAACTTTTCGTAGGCCCGACATGCCTGTCAAACAAATACTCATTCATGATATCCGTATCTGGAATTTATTTTAACAGGACGGAAAGGAGATCAGTTTAACCAATGACACCAAAAACAGAGTTAGAACACACACACACACACACACAAGTGCCTGCCTCAAGCTAAGTTAAGCGCTTTTTTGCATTTTAATCAAGGGTCCATAATTTGTAAACTAAAACCAGAACAGAGGATGTTTACTCCAATCCCACACATCTGGTCTAGATTGAGAGACATACAAAAATCTGTTCTGTTTTGCCTCTTTGATTTTAATCATCATTGCTTCAGAGGGCATTTGTATTTATTGAATACACATGCTCGTAAATGCAAGTACGTTTACATATGAGCACAAAGTGAATTCAGGTACTAATGTTTAACTGGGAGCCTCGTTACTGGTTAATCATCATGTTCCCCGGAACCAACTCCCAGGGTCAAAGAACCTCAGGGGCACAGGCCCAAATGAACACATTGAGCTGTCTTCATTATGCATCAGTTGATGTAAACCTTAATTATATAACAAGCTGGGGTTAAATTGGAATTTGTTCATTCAATTTTATTTATATAGCGCCATATCACATCAACAGTTATCTCCCTGTGATTTTGATAAAAAAAGCAGGTCTAGACCGTACTCTGTGATGTTATTTACAGAAACACAACAATTCCCACCAAGAGCAAGTTTAAAGAAACCCA
This sequence comes from Etheostoma perlongum, assembly GCA_026937815.1. Lineage (NCBI taxonomy): Eukaryota > Metazoa > Chordata > Actinopteri > Perciformes > Percidae > Etheostoma > Etheostoma perlongum. The sequence continues at coordinate 11,966,482 of CM049373.1, forward strand.
TTCACAGAAAAAAGGGAAACCCTGTAAAAGTTACACGTCCCCTGATCACATAGAAGAGTGAAAATGTTTGCATGGGTTGTCTGAGGCTTTAAAGCCTGATTACAGAAGTGTGTGTGTATGTATGTATGTGTGTGTGTGCTTGTATAGGCCTGTGTGTGTACACCTTAAACCTACCTCTGCATAGGGTCCAGTGCAAGCGTAGTAATCTCTAGATAAGAGGCCGAGGTTTGTCTGCTGGTCAAACTAGCAAAGAGGAAGACAATAAAGCATACATATGTATTTATATAAGACAAAATAGGTGGTTATTTTTTGTGAGTGTGTGTGTGTCTGTATGAATATGGGTCTATGAAATACAGGGAGAGAGGAGGGCTTTGTTTCTAAGCTACAGTTGCACACCTACATGAATGATGTATGAATTGGAGTCCCTGTCATCGGTGCCGACAAAAAAGTTGACCAAGAGTTGAGTTCCATATTTCTCATTCAGCTTAGCAATGACGTTCTCCAACCTCCATGTTTTACCTGAGTACCAGAGAAGGAAGGAAAAGTGAGAACAGGAGAATTGACTGTATACAACATCTGCTGTGGGTGACATTGTAAAAAACATTACTCTACCATAGTTGGTCTCCCAGTTGTCCACAGCTAAGGGCCACTCATACACATCAGGCAGCATGTCGAGCAAAGGAGCCCCTCCCCTGAGCTCAATTAGACCTTAAATGGTGAGTAGATACAAACAAGCTAAAGTCGGTTTCTAATAATGAATGTCATTGACTAATCAGAATTCACAATTGAAAAAGAAAATAAACCTTCTTATTATCCATATATTTTACTCAATAAAAGCATAATTATTACATTTGGAGGAATTTGAGTAGTTTATTGATCAGACTTCTAAGAAGTTATTATTATTTCCATCAAATAATGCTGTCAAGCTGAAAACCAGTGATTCTTACTTTCAAAACTAATAATGGATGATGATTGTTACAACAGTTTGTTAATTAGGTTTTAACGTTTGATTAAGTTTGACAATGAAATAAACTGAATCAAAGACACATAACCTTTTGGGAATAATTTTAACTTTAGGACAATGCAAAAAAGGGATGACTGCTGACTCACTCTCATTGATACAGGACCTGTAAAGGGTCTTAGCCTTGGTGAGAGCAGTGGCTTCCCCCTCCACTGTTTTTTCAAGGACACCTAAAATGAGAGCAGAGAAACAGAGCAAGATTGAAGGAAAGAAATTAAGACAAAGACAGAATGATAAAGAAGAAATAAGTTCACAGAGGGAAGGGAAAAGAGAGAGGGGTGTAAATAATCCCAGGTACAATCTCAGGTTGTCCAGATGCATTTAATCATTTTAATTGATGTGTGTTGTCCTTGCGTCAGAGAGCGCCAACACAAAGAAAGTGATGACTTCAAACTGTGGCAATACATGTGGCAACCAGTGACAAAACAGTCTGGAAGAAAAAGTGATTTCAGGTCCTTCAGTGGCAGGTTCAGATGGCTGTTATTCACCGCGCAGTGGAGACAGAAGTTTGCAAGACGTTGTAGAATTCTCTCTGACCAGAATGATTTTCTGGCCAGGGGTTTTATACAAGTTTACAGGAAACAACATTATAAAGAAAAGCTAAGAAAAAAAAAAGTCAGAAGTCTGTTGGAGCAGATTCTTACATAGACTCATTACCTCGCCAAGGTGTGAACCTCTGTCGGAGCCAACCTGGGCTTTCAACCAGAGCTCTCACTCAGTGATCAAAATGAAATGCTTCCTCTTAAAACTGAGATAGAAAAATGCAGACTTAATATTCATGACACACTAAATATGTTGATCTGTAAAACAGTTTCAGGACAGTCAAAATGCCTTAAAGAACAGCAAGAACTTGATCAGTGAACAGGAAAGAGAGTATTACGTTAATTGAACAGCACATTACAATAGTACATTATTCATACAGTATATTAACTTTAAATTTGTCATGCACAAAAAAATCCTATTAAACTGATAGAAAAACATTTATTTTGTATACATTTACAGTGTAATATACCTAAAAATGTTCCCAATGTAATTCTAATGTTACACATATGTAGAGTAGCTGCCTGAAAACAGTAATTTGTAAAAATTCAAATGACATACTGTATGTTATGAGGTTTGCTTGTCATGACAAAACTGGCCAATATAAATGGAATATTTTTATGAGGAAAGTTTTTAATATTCTGGCAATTCTGTAAAATCATATCAAATCCACCTGCCGAAGATCAAACATTGTATCTAACACTGAATGAACTGAACTCTGCATTAATAAATTGATAGACCAGGGACCAGGAACGCATAACAAGTGCTAGTATACCAGTACACAATCATAAAATGTTCCCTCATACTGTGTATGGCCAATATTTGCTTTGAAGGGTGTGATAAATGATTAAACACAAACTATTAGTTGTGGTGCAATTAGTCTTTTCATTTGAGTGATTGGAGTATTTGAGTAATTTTTTGTAGAGGTCAACGCTCATAGAGACCACAAATTGCAATCTGCTGTGCATAATAATCTGTGGTTTAATTTAATTCTCAGCATGGCAGTGGTAATCAAGACGCTGCTAGTGACCTCAGAGTAGGGAAGCAAAGAAAAAGGTGGAAAAATATCAAGGATTAGCAAAGCTCAATCATCATTGCTTCTTTTGTTGCTTGAGTATATTGCCCTTGTCAATACGTACAATGTCAGTTAGCTCGACTTCAGGCTAGGCAGACATTTCCAGGTAGACAGCTAATCAAAATGAGTGATGAAGTGTTGGTGTGTAAACTTTCTCAACTAAGGGGGTGGAGAATGGGACCAACAATACACTTTTCCTTCAATGCCTCTAGGCAAAAGTTGTAAGTATAACCATTCCTTCAGGATGTGCTGTCACTTTTTAGCAGCATTGATCATGAGAGTGAGTGATCGTCAAGATTCAACCTAACACCCACTTGGTAATTTGGGTATTTGCTAAAATAAGGAATGCAAGTGTTTTCTTAGGATAGTATTAGATGCCCTCTGTCCTAGCAAACAAACAAACACAGGACTTTCACTCAGGTGTCTTGTGTGAAACCGAAAATCAACGGTCCCTTTTTGAGCCAAGGTTTACGGACCTTAGTTTATGTCGTCACGTCGTCACATCATTTTCCTAACCCTAAGTATTTTTGTTGCCTAAACCTAACTAGTTCTGTTTTACAATGTTAACTATGTGTTTAAAACTTGAAACCGTTTTAGATAGAACGGTCAAATTTTTAAAACAACCACATCTGTTAAAGTCATGTGTTTTAAAACGGTAAAAAGTAAAAAAAAACAACCTGTCTGACTCAAACTGTCTCTCAAACTTTAACTCAACTTCAGCTTAAACTACCTGGGGATGTGTCATTCAGTACAGAACATCATTTAAATTGTATATCTTTTTTTACTGTAGTTCATCTAGTATACCAGAGCTCATGGGTGGCATTGGGCTCTTTTAAAGAAAAATTTTGAAAAGGTTTGTCCTGTAAGAGATTAGGAGCTCAAATCCAGACTGAGACACTTTAAAAAGTCATTTACCTCTGACCTCTCACTGAACTCCAAGACAGTTCCTCATCTCGCCTGTATTCTGTGACAGGTTTCCTGAAAGGACGCATTTCTAATGACTGTCTTTGTCTGCTGGCTTGTAAGAAGAGGAAGAAAAAAAACACAATACATTTTTTTCCAAACAACAATTGTGAAATGTCTGTTATAAATATTTCATATGTAATAACCAAATTGTTTTAATGTGATCCCTTAAAATCCATTCCACCTGGGCTTTGGTTCAGTGGCACAGCACAAATTACACTCTACTGACAAGTAAATCATCTAGGGAGACCAGACGTCCCAAAGAATTTGGGACAGTCACAAAATCCAAGCATTTGTCCCAAATCCTAAATCACAAATCCCGAGTCCTGCCCTAACTGTCCCTAAAATTAGAGCAAAGTCTCTCAATGTCTCTCAAAAAGAGTCGTCCTGCAGCCAGCTCCCGTCGGCTGCTTATTGGCTGCAACAGTACGTAGGACCTACATAACCGGATAGGCGCGTTTGGATAAATACGCATGGCTATTTTACGTTGATTCATTGTTGAAATGGAGGCTCAGGCTGGTGTCCCGGGACCCGATAAACACGTAGCTAAAAAGCAAAAATGTCTCTGCTGGGAGGACTGGGTAAGGAAATACCCCTGGATTACTGCAGTTTTACGTGACAAACAAAGCATTTTTCAATGTATGTAGAAAGGAGTTTGGTATTTTACACTGGGGGGGAGTGAGACGTCAGGCTGCATGCTAGCAGCAAACTAAATATAAATAACAACTGTACAGACCAATTTATATTGTTTTATTTGTTTCAAAATGAAAATTGAGTTCATGATTTTAATGATGTTTGTATGTATTTGCTGGTTTACATGACAGACAGTTAAAAATAATAAATAATTTTCACCTGAATTTGACCCATTCTCATCTGGTCACCCTACAACAACAAGCCTGATCACATGTTTTGATCTGGGCTATATTATTGTTTCTTTGTGGCTGACAGTTTTGTAATTGGCCATGGTAAATTGTTCATGGTTTTGGGTTTAACATTTTGGAAAATATGAGTAGCCGCCAATTTTCCAAGAGCTTGTGGATTATTATGTACGTAGGATTCATGATGGATCGTTTACATCACAATGGATGATTTAAATTTTTATTTAAAATCTGCTCGTGTACATGCAAAATCTAGACTATGTAAATGGTAGACCTCAACATTGCTATTGCTATTGTTTATGGTAATTTAGAGTCATAAATGGGCAATTTGAAATAAATTGAAAGCAGTCAGCAGACTGTATGAACTTCACATGTAAAAGTCTTTGTCATTTGAAATCAATTTACATTTATATCACACATTATTGCATTTGTATGTACAGTATGTGCAAGGTGGGACATGACTTCATTCTCCTAAATGTTTCTAAACTATTTTCGATATGCATTTGGATGGTTGCAGCATTACTCTCTGTAGCAACATTTATAAGTAATCAATTCCACAGGTTTTTGAAGTGTAATAAAGCACTAAATCACGACTTTGTCAGTTAGTTCAGCATCAGAATCTGCTTTGTTTGTTCACTCACAAAACTGCTACTGTTGACTTCCAATAGCCACGTAAAGCTGTGGAAACAAAGTTCAGTACTGACCGTGGATGTACATCCAGCAGTTTAGCTTAGTAAAAAAAGACTGGAATTAGTTAGCCTGGCTCTATCCAAAGTTAACTAAATCCACCTACCAGAACCTCTAAAGCTCACTCAATAACACATTGTATCTCATATGTTTAATTCATACACAAAAACCAAACTACAAAAACAAAATTTTTCCACTTCACATAGGGTTATATGGTGGACTATTTCTTGCCTGGCACCTAGCAGAGACTCCAGAAAGTTACTGGTCCAGGCCAAGAAATAGGTCCCCCATAAAATGTTGATCATATAATATTGTTCTGATTAATTGCAGAGCCCTAGTTAATGTTGACAGATGTTTTGTATCTTAGCCAAAAAGGAAAAAAAAAAATTTTTGAAGATTTCTGAAACTTTATAGGTCATTTCCAATTAAAAGAAAACCCGCTTTTAAAGGGTACAGTATAAGTTGGACAACCTTTTGATTGTTATATACTATCACACAACTCATAGCCACTTAGTATTGCCACTTAAAAACTTAAAACGTTATCTCTTATAAATGTTGCAAATTGCACATCTCAATGGAACACTAAGATCAATACAGGAAAGACGATGGATCTTTAATTACATAGCCAAGTGACAGGGAACTCTCCCCTGAGTCCATCACTCATGTCCCAGTGAGTTAGGATCAAAAGATACGATGAAGAAAAATTGTTCTTTCTCTGTAATTTTAGCGACTTATTGACAGGGCCAATTACAATAAACAGTTAGATAAGGCACACTTTAAAAAAAAAGGTTAACTCTTTCTTCCATCTCTAATTTCTTCTAATGCCACATCAGATCAACGTGTATTAAAAAAATCTGTTCTGTTGTGCATAATTAATGTCATATCTACTCTCAGTCAACTTAGCAGCCCATAAATATTCTAAATGTAATTCAATATTAAATCATAATCTTTTTCAGTTACTTTCATTTGCTCAGAGCTTTGAGTCATCTCTGTCCTTTATATCTAATTGTTTCACTCATTGCATGACTGCCTTTCACTTCAGTGTCTTTCTACCCTTTCATTTTTGTAATCCTCCCTTTTTCTCATTAACATGCGTGCACTATTTATGTGCTCATTTAATCTTAATGAAGTCCTGAGACAGGGACCCTTCATGGGGCGCTTTCTGCAAAAGGGCACAGATCATGTGTGTGTGATTGGATTACTGGCTGCCTGGTGCTAATGTTTAACCACAGCAAAGGCTTACCCTCTCACTCTCTCTCTCTCACACACACACACACACACACACTCTCTCTCTCTCACTCTATCTCTGTCTTGCCCCATGTGTGTGCGTGTTTGGATTAATTCATCATTTTATTTTGAAAATGATGTTGTGCCACCTAATGGGTCTTTGAGACATCACGTCAATTTGAGCCGAACCACTCAGCACGATACAGAATCAGAATTTAAAATCTCTACTCTCTACATTGCCAATTTACCCTTGACTGCCTCTGGTGTCACATGGCATTTCACTTGTAGTGTTTTCCGTTTGAGTTCTGCTTCCAATTTATCACAGTAGAGCTTGTATTTAGACTGTCTTACACATAGAAGCTGTAAATAAAGTTGAAAATGAAATGAGTTATGAGAGTGATGATTTATGTTCTGAGTGTGGTATAAAAACATAACAGATTTATTTTTCTACAGTCATTGCTTGAGATGTTCGCAGTGGCAATAACGCCATTTTAGTTTACAGCTTTATTGAAGTACTCATTGAGGTTTTGTTTGCAATACAGGTGTTGATTTATCTTTATCTTTATTTTGAAGTCTTTGTGAAAGGTTGTATTGGAGTTGGAATATGAGAGGAATTGTTTAATGCGCCCACGAGTACGGAAGTAAACAAGGTCTGTCTACTTAATAATGTAAGGAAAAAAATCTAAAGCTACAACGTATTAGGTTCATTTAGATACAAACATCCATTGCATTTAAAATTCTAATGTTAGTGATGAAGATAAGGAGTTTGGTTTCCAATTAGGGCTGGACAAGATATTTATGTTGTAATAATATCGCAATATGACATTGTCTTAGATTTTACAGGCTACATTCCAGTAAAGTGATTTACATTTTCTGAACTTACCAGGCTGTTCTATTATTTACATTTACCCACTAAGTAATAAATCATTTCTGGAGAATATTTATCAAAACTCTCATTGTGTAAATAACATTTTCTTAAAGCACCAATAGTCAACCATACAATATTGTCGCAATATCGACATTGAGGTATTTTGTCAAGAATCGTGATTTTAGATTTTTTCTTAAATATCGTCGAAGCTCTATTCCCAATGGCAGTGACAAAGAAGCATAAATTTGCGACAATACTTTCTTAGAGATTTCTTAGAAATAAATGTTGCATGTGGATATATATATATATATATATATATATATATATATATATATATATATATATATATATATATATATATATATATATATATATATATATATATAAAATTTAACGGTGGGGAAAGTCCAAACCAGTGGCTCATCTCACTTTGCTACTATAGTGCAGTGCAGTCCTTGCAGTGGTTGCAGCTCAACAGTGTCCTTTAATGTACAAGTAGTAAATAAATATGTTCCCAGCTACTATAAAATCATTGACTTTGGCGTGCTCCTGACTTTTTCACTATCCATGCCACCACACCAAACTTTGGCCACGTACATACTATATCAATTCTGACATTGACTCAGTACCATGTTGTCTGTCTAAGTACTTTAAACTGTTACTGTAAATAAATGTTTCATCACGTACGTACCCAGTACAGTGTTCGCTTAGAAACAGCCAACAGGGCACATTTTTACCTTGGTGGAGGTCTAAACTGTTTCCTGTTATTCATAAAAATCCTTGCTGGCAAAAATCTACTTGATTAAGATCATTTATTCAATATATTTCTGTTGGCCAGGAATACTGCATTAATATTCAGATTATTTTACTTGGCCACAAACCTCTGGTCTGCTATCTTTATTTGATATGTTTATGAGAAATACCGTATTTATGGTGTTGTGCAAGAGTTCAGACTGGAATTTTGATATCGCAGACATCTTGGGAACAAACCATTTATCTTAAATGTCTTATTGCTGTCAGTATTGTTTGACATAAGTTCTGTTTCAGTTATTATTATCACAGGAAAAACCCAGACAGTCAGTCTCTGACTGTTAACAGCATGCCCGACACACCTCACATCTAAACACTTTTCTGACGTCACAGACATGCTTTGTCACTCCCTTGTCGAAGACCCATGGTTCTTATGGTTCCTGTGTTGCATGCCTCTGGCTGCAATTGTCTCCATACAATGAGATTTAGACCTGGAGTCACGCAAGAAGCACCTTGTGTAAAACAGAAGAGCTGCAGTGTGCTCACACATGTCTTCAGGCTTACAGATTGTAGATGAACATGCTGTTTCACATTTCCTGACCTATCTTTAAAGCTTTTCTCAATACCATCATCATCTTGCTACAGGGCTCTTCCCCACTTCACCTTAAATCCCCCTGGTTTGTGTGTACCATATCCTAATATCTTTTTCTTCTATCACGCTCCTTTTGTCCTTCATTTCAACTCACTATTCATTGCATTTTTTTTTGTTTTATTTTAATGAAACTTCTTTCTGTCACTCTCTGTTGTAATTCTCCCCTTCCTCTGCTTGACACAAACCAGCTAGTAATTAAAACACTCATGGTCAATTGGGCAAAGTATTGCACAGTATGCCACACCTGAGTATTAGGAAGTGGAAAAAGACAGGCACACACATAAACACCAAGCTGTGGTCACAATCAGAGAACAGATCCTCATTATGACTTATTTATGGCCTTTTACAGCAGCAGACAATCCAAGGCATTTACAAGCAACCACAAATCTGCACAGCTTTCACACACGTACACGTGCACACAGCCTTTTTTATTGCTGTCATACAGCCTAGGGTGCTGCAGTGTCCAGGTGTGTCCAGGCTCATGATGCTGTTGACAGGAAAAAGGATCCATCCATCAATGGGGGGTGGTTTCCAAGCAGGTGGCAGCAGCCATTTCCAAGATCAAAGGTTGCATGTTTGATGTCACCTCCAAAGCAGAGGTCACAACCCTCCGGAGGCCTCACACTGCCGAGGCATATTTCATTAAGAAATAAATACGTTTTGACAGCTAGTCAGGTCTTAGATGCTAGAAAGATACACTTTCCCATTCACTTGAATGGAAAAGTGTGTTCAAACTTGTGACTGGTACTGTACCTTGGTATCTTTAATATACAGCATTCTCTTTTTATTATTCTGTAAAACACACACAGACCCGGACACACAAAGTCAACCTGAACATGTGTGTATATATTACAGTCTGAGACAATCCAACTTTGACTGGTAAGCCAGACACTCTGAAGGAATGAGCACAACACTGACGGTTGTAGGGGATTTAAGCTGTTGAATGATTAAGACCAGCTATTTGGCTGCTCGTAAATGCAGCGTTTGGAGCACTTTAGTCAACGATTATAAATCACCAACCTTTGCACTTTGCCCAATATTTCATCATTATTTTCAAAAGTGTATTTTTCCTCCATCTTGGCTTTCAGACAGGCAGCAAATATCACCGTGAGATCTCTGCTCAGGTGCAGTAAAAAAACAGCAAAGTGTGAAATGACGCCACACACTTACACAGAGAGATGCTATGTACGTAAGTGCACATAGTTACAAAATGCCAGAAATGAGCCCTTGTTGGGCAATGTTTATTTTCCTTTTTCCACCCTGTGTGTGATTTTTATGGGTGGTAAGCCATGGAGAAGAGAGGACAAGTGAGCAGAACATAACATATGGCTTTAAGCAATGTACAATGCAACAAAAAGTCAACATGCATCATTTTGTCTGACAATTTCCATAGTTGCCTGCATGCTTTTTCCTATAATTCTATACCAACCATGTCCTGTTTGTTTGAAAACTAATTAGAGTTCTCTGAATAATACAGGAGCTCATGTACACGCAAATCATTGCAGGAATAAGATCCAGAGCTTCAATTGCTCACTCTTATAATTACACTACACGGAGTGAATGAAGATGCACTTTTACCATTACAAGAACCCTGGCAAGAAAAGCAATCTCTAAACCCTAATAAATGTTATATTGATCTGTTTAAAGTTGTTTATCAAGAAGTGAAAGTGAAGTGAGGACATTGAGAGATGTCAGTACACAAATCTAAGGTTGAAAGTCATCATTTTGTTGGCTAAAGACTCATTATAGGGTCACTTTCCTTTCAAACGATAGTGTTATGAGCATGTACTGTGAAATACTAAAATTCTTGCATCTTTAGTTTTGGATTGAATAAATAAATCTAGCCATTACCACCCACGGTCAGGTATATCTTTATAATAAATTAACTACATGTCATCACAAGAGCAGCAAAAGAAAATAACATGGTGTCCCAAGAGTGTTTTTCCATCAAGACCGGACAGATAAAGTACTCGAGGCTGGTGCAAGGAATCCTGTCCCTGAGATGGGCCGCACTTTAAACCCTGGTTTCCCCCAACAGATCAATCTTTCTCAGCTCTCTGAACCACTCTGTTTCTCCTGCAGCCAATCTACAAAAAGTTATAATGGAAGGGAGTGGCATATAAATTGTAAATTTATGGTAGATGAAGAGTTTTGGTTGTCCATGGAAAGTTTGTGTCCTTTCAAGATTTAGCACCCACTGGTCAGGACTCGACTGGCCTTCTCACAGACAAATTCAGGTGAAGTATGGACCCTCACACACACAAATCCACAAGCGCTCTCACACACACACACACACACACACACACACAACAAATCCACAAGCGCTCACACATACACAGTGTAGATTCACATTCTCTGTATCAACTATTGCCACAAGGACACACTTGCTAAAAGCTGGCAGAACACCTGAGATACACAGGCACATACAAACTTGCAATTAAGAGTTTTCTCACTACCGTGTGGGGACATCTTCAGAGAACGGCCTGGACACATTGTCCATTCACAAGCACACTCATAATGCCAGCTCTGTTGATAAACTGTCCACTCGCATTGTACTTCTGAAGCCAAACTCCCATGACGTCTGTGATAACTATAGAGCTGCTGTCCCTCAAGGACAGTCCTCTTTAGCTCGTATTTTCCAGCAACTGAATGCTGCTCTCCATCCTCTTACAAAGCATGTGGACTGAGAAAAACTATTCTAGGTTGCTAAAAAACTCTTAATCATCGACTAAATACAGTAGCATTACTCTAATAAAAACAAGCACCACAAGTCTCCAACTTTTACAAATGCATTTTCCCCTGTATATCTGTGTTACGGCCTTTTTTGTTTGTTTGTGTGGATGTGTGAGTAGGTGTCTGACCTTTGAGGATAACCTCCAGTTCGTCTCGTAAGATGTCAAAGGTGCTGTATCTAGAGCTGGTCTCAGGGATGATGTTCTTTTTCAGCCAGCCTCCACAGGCATACTGGTAGAAGTTGTCACAAGGGTCCACGCTAGGATCCATGTTCTCAATGAGGCGAGATGCTGCACAGAGGGGAAACAAGCTAAAAAAACTGGAGGAGATGCTAACCTAAAGAAATTACAATGTACTGCAATATACTGATACTGGAGTATGATGTGAATTTGACTGACACAAATTAGATCAAAAGCCGTGGTAGTAAAACATAATGCACGTATGTATTGTCCTGTGTTCAGTTCTATGGAGAACTATACAGCCATACAAGGTGGTCAGAGATGCGTACCAATTTATCATTTAATAGTTGGAACATTATAAGGCTAGAGTCTGTAGTTGGTTAGCTTAGTTTAATATAAGCACTGGAAAAGGGAAAACTGCTAACAGGCTCTGACTAAGTATGAGAAAATCCCTTTAACAGTACCTCTTAAACTCACTTTACTTTTTATATCAAAGACATTGCATTAGCGTTAAACTGACACATGATAGTAGGCTGAATGATGTTGGATTTTAATAATTAATAATGCTGGAATATGCTGGACTATTTCTTGGCCAGGGGGCAGTCCTGTCATCACTTTGAGGTTCCCAGGCAACCATCAAAGGCACCATGAAGTTACAGCGCCTGGCCAAGACATCGTTGTGACACATAGTGTAAAACTAAAATGTGTCGGTTTTACACTTCTGCTTTATACGTATTAAACTAAGTAAATATAATGTGTTAATTTGTAAGCTTTAGATGTGTGGATTATGTTACGTTCATTCAGAGCCAAGCTAGCGATTTACACCTGTTCTCGATCTTTGTGCTAAGCTAACACAACCAGCTGCTGGCTGAAGCCTTATAGTGAATGGACAGATATGAGAGTGTAATTGATCTTCTCATCTAACTATTAGCAAGCTGAGTTGAGATTATAGACCACATTAAGCCTTGGATGCTTGACAAACTGTTTCATGCTCTTCTAGTAGCAAGGATTAACAAACTGTTCCCTAAAAAAACATTAAGACAATCCAATTATCTTAGCGAGTAATTAACTTAATTAAAATGCCATGTAATTAACTTCTCTATCATACATAGACTTGTGAAAAAAACGGTTAATTTACAAAAGTAACAGTAACATTAATTGGCACTAATTGGGTTAAGTTTGGCATCAGTCTTGGAAAAATGCTTGGGAAAAAAACTTTTTTTGAGCTGCAATTAAATGAAATAAGGCAGCTGAGAGATCTCTTGTGACAAGGCTGTCCGTCAAATCTGACTGAACTGGGAAATTGGTTCCCCAAAAATGCATCAGATTCAAATGGCTGCAAACTAGAGGAAGAGTTATACAGTAATTATTAACCCTCAGGTCATTTTTAAAATTCTTTGTCCGTCTGGTTTAATTCTCTAAAAAAAACTTGTAAAACATATACCCTGTTGTCTTCACATATTTATTGATATTACACCCACAGCAATGCTACACAAGCATTAGTGCTGTCTAAAACAGTTCTCCTATATGCAAAAATAAACATAAAAACTTGGGCAAGACACTGAACCCCGAGTTGCCCCCCGATGCTGTGTCATCGGAGTGTGAATGTGTGTGCATGTTTATCTGATGAGCAGATGTATGTGTATGAATGTGTATGAATGTGTATGAATGTGTGTGAATGGTGAATGGTTCCTGTATGATGTAAAAGCGCTTTGAGTAGTCGTTCAGACTAGAAAAGCGCTATATAAATACAGCACATTTACATTTAAAGCACAAACTATTTACATTTCTTCAAAAAAGGCACAAATATATGCCAAATCTCAAAACAATGACTCCATTCTCCTTTGTAAAACGGTTTCTCTAGTTTGACTCGCAGGATTGTTCTCTTTTCTGACTCTATACTCTTTGCTCTCGCTCTCGCCCATACAAGGCATAATGTGTGCCTTCACTTCTATAAAAATATGGAAGTGAAGGCACACATTAGATATAGAGAAGCCACGGAGTACGGAGCTACCGGCAAAAATGAGGGAAAACGTGATACATTTTGGACATCAAGTGGCTAAATCTTGGATATAACAGTTTGAATTTAATGCTCAACGACCCCGAAAAAGACACTAGTTCTAGGCTGGATAGAAAATCACCTGTAGAGGCTAAAAAGACCCCGAAATGACCTCCATGACCGCTAGCTTGTTATAGTTTAGCTGCAAAAATCAGTGCATTTCTGTCTTTTAGGATTATTAAATGATTGAAATATGAATTTAGAGGTGCAGGGTTTTTCACAAAGAAAAAAAACTCTTCTCTATGAACAATGTACAACGTATAAAACTTTATGTAAGAGGTCGGGGGGGTCTGTTTGCATTAAAGACTAATAAAAGAAATCCCACTGGCACTGGTCTATGCTTTCAAAAACATCGGTCTGTGTATGTAATACAAAAAGGTCTCAGCAGCATTACTCATAGCCATGGTCAAGAGGTGCTCAGTTATAAAAGCTGAACACCAAAACTTGGATATGTTGAAACACACGTTATATATCCGTATATCTCATAGATTTGGTCAAGCTGTATATATCATCACCAGTATCTCATCTTCTCTGTTACATCTCAGATGATCCAAAATGATTCCAAAAGGTTGTCATTCGGATTCGGTGATCCGAATGACAACCTTTTGGAACATGTCTCTGTTTCTGCACTGTGAGGCAACATATTCACAGTTGAAGGGGCCATTACGGGCTTCTGCAGCAGTCTGAATTTTCCCATTCCGTCCACCTCTTAGAAAAATCAAAGCTTCAGAATGAGACAATGAAGGGAACACACAGCCAAACAAAAGAAGAATGCTTACCTGATTGCGTGCAGTCACCTGTGGTGCAAATTTCCTCTGTTGGAAAATGCAAAAAATTATGATTCAGTGGATTTTTTGCACTCATCAATCATCATGTCAAATGCTCATACTCCCCTTCCTCTTTTATATTTCCATCTTCCGTCTATCTTCATTTGTATTGCTATCTTATCTTTCTCTCACCAAAAACTACTTAGAAGTGCTTTCACTCTGTCAGGAATAACTTAGGCGACAAACTGTTAATTAAATTCAATCTGAAATATACTGACACAGCAGTGAGCTCTCAAATGCACTGCTGTTATGTGTGAATGCACACTCAGGTACAAACACAGACACAGTTATTCAACTTTTTAGTTTTCCTGACACGGCAGCTTACACATTCATCAAGCACAAGATTCCAGTAGATAATAATAGCTCAACACAAAAACACACACACACACATGCATATATGACAAGCCAATCAGTTTTGTATGTGTCATAAGATTGGCTTTTTTGGACATGTTTTTGCATTCTTGACCTTCTGAAAGTGTTCCCATTTGTTAATAATGAATCTGTTGATCATACAAATGAGCTGCTTATTATCCATGTTAATGTATAATAACTTTTCTTATCACATCACAGTGATCCATCACCCTTGGACTTACTAGTGATTAATTAGTTCCTCATGTTACGTAACAAAGACTTTGTGTTAATATCAAGTTAATAAATGTTATATCCAAGTCAGAATAATAATGATTAAAATAGAAAATGTGATACTCATATTGTGAGATTGATCTGAAAGAAGCAGGTTCGATTGGTTTCCCGTGGCGAGGAAAGATGGGTGGGGGTGTCTGTGTGATTTCGCCATGTTAAATGATTCATGTCTCTTACTGTGAATTGATGACATTCAACTCGATATAGATTATTAGAGACACAATTCTTCATCATTTATAAAACCGTCTGACATGTTTTAGGTAAGTACACAGAGGACCTTTGCACACTGCATTCTTCTTTCTGGCTCAGTGGTTGTACTCTTGTACTTTGCTTTAAAAGCACACAGCTCAAGTGTTTTCTATTGAACAAAATGCTGATCTTAAACACGCTCCTTGTTGCTAGCCATTAACCATAAACTCATAGCTCAAAGGGACGGTCAGTGCATGTAGACAGCTTCAAAATTTCCCTTGATAATGTGCTAACAAGAAGAAAAAAAAACAAAGAATGTTTTCTACTCTGAATGCCTCCCAAAAAAGCTTTTAATTACATGGCACACTTTTCTTTGATCACTTGGGCTTTTCTCAGTGGCTACCAAATTCCCATCAACATGAGTCTGTTTTTCTAGGAGCCACTCAGGATTTTACATATTTGTCACAGTCACTCTGTCCTAGCTTTAGTACTCACCAGTCTTCTGTGTGGCAAAGAGGATGATGAGAGCGACGATGACGATGAAGAGCAAGGAGACGATTGTAGTTAGGCCGACCTCCAGGGAGGTCCAGCGGGGCTTCTTAGCTGACTTGGGGGGGTTGGTTTCTGTCATTCTCAGGTCTCCTGCTTCAGCTGCCGGCTGTATCAACTCACCTGAGGAAAGAGGGAGAACCACAAAGGTAGAGCTGAAAGTCGACAGGGAATGAATCCTATTTAGGATTAGCAATTAATCGTCATTTATCAGGCAAACATATCGAACATGTTTTCAGCTTCTTAAATATGAGAATGTGCTGCCTTTCTCTGGTTGATATGAGTGTTATATGTATTAGTAATGCTTGGTTTTGCACTGTAGTTCAATTTTTTTAAATGTCACCTTGAGCTCTGAGAATGCTCTTACTATTTTATGACATTTAAATAATTGATTAATGGATTAATTGAAATGTGAATGAATAGATTCAAACAATAATCATTAGTAGCTGCCCTAAACAGAAGAAACACATACATCTAGAACATCTAGAACATTTCCATCATTCAAAAATACTATTCCAAAAACCAATGATTTTTGTTTGATTGTAAAGGATGGTGGTACTTTGGCAACATACTATTGTCAATCAAAGTTTAAAAAAAATATAAAAAAGCAAACATTCTGTTTAATCTATACATTTTTAGGCACAAGCTGAAGAAAGAAAATACAAAGAGTGAAATTGAGATGAAATACACCTGGCAATGTTTAGAAAGCAAATTAAGAAGACAAACAGATTATTTTTTTTAAACCAGTCTTGAAGCAAAAAGTGAGAACAATCTTACCCTCGAGTGGCATTACACTCCAGACCAAAAAACAACAAAACACAAACGTCTGAAGAAAGTAAAAATGAAATCAAGAGAGAACTTTCCTCTACTCCTCACTATGCAGTGTTGGGGCCAAGTGAGAACTTTACAAACTTCATGTAAGCAGTTAAGTCTATCTTTGAAGGCAATTAATCCTTAATCCCTTAACGAACACGCGCACACACTCACACACACTTTTACAAGCTGGTGTCATGAGGTGTCTGTGCAGATGAGTGTGTGTCGCTGTATGTTGGCTGAGAGGAGAGCGCCGCCCAACCAAAGGACAAAGTCTCTGAGCTTCCTATGAATGACAGCCACACATCACCCATAACAACAGTCCTGCTGAAAGTCAAATCCCCTATAATTCATCTTCATGACTAAACAATAGCCCAATGTAGAGTAAACTCCCTCGGTTACAGTCATTATCCAGGCTGGTAATTGGCCATTACTGTATACACCAACCACAACTGCCAAGAGGTTGCTTCCCCAACTCCACACCAGCACTAACGCATGCATGACTCAACTCCAGCCCTTTACTCACACGTCATAAGATTCGCTATATGACAGTGGTGGCCCTGGATGTATCTTTCCTTTTGCAGTGTTTTTGTTGAAAGGGTGTGATTCGGAAAATATGAGCAGATAATGAGTTATTGAAGGCCTAAAAAGAGGAAAAGAGACAGGAGAATGACACAAGTTGATGTGTAACTTCCTGTCAACCTCCCACTGGCTGATTGCAGGAGGGGGCAGAAACTTTCTGTCAACATTTTTTCTTCAACTACTTCGCGCAAACAAACACTTCTCTGTGACAGCAGTCTCACAGCTCTAATAAAACCATGTGTGCATTTGGAGAGGTTGTTTATTATATTAATTTGCTCAAATTGGGACACGTTACCAATAAAAACTAAGGAAAACGCTTGTGAAATTTATTCAAAATGAAGTGAAGGAATGAGCAAAACTGTGCGCAACAGTGAGGAGGGAATTAAAGACGTAAAAACAGAGAGGGACAGTGAACACTGGGAGGCCGTAAATCATGTTGGGAGTGAGCTGGGGCATGTAAGGTATGAATCTTAAGGAGCACTTACTGTACATGCACTTATGTATCACTCACACATAATGCTTACTGCAGGGTTTCTTGACATGACTCAGGAGGAAATAGGAACTGTACACATTTAAAGTCAGGAAATTCTCGTTCCTTTGCAACATTGCTTCTGGCTGGATTAAGGAGCATGTTACAATAGTACGAGACACTGATGCCTTTCAGGATGTTTGCTCTGTGAGGGAGGACGGCCTAAGACTGCATGTGTGTGAATTATTTGTAAGGTGAGCTGGCATTTCTGCTTCTGTTGCAAGATGCAGTCACTGGTTTTGGTGTGTATTCCTCAGTGTGTTTTGGAAGTTATGTGTCAAAACTCTCTCTTTCCCTTTTTTGTCTGACCGTCTATCATGATATATCTGAAACATAACCAGCCCTGAGACCTCACAAACCCCTTCAAAATTAAACCCTTCATTCACTGAGACTCCTGAAAACACACATGCGTCTGCACACACACAAGAAAAACTCAAGACTACTTGCACAAAGTCACTTTTTTTACAACCTACATGGGTGAGAGCCATTAACATGCCATGCAGCTAATTGAATAAAAAGAGGAATGTGGCCTACTTTAACTTAAAATAACACCTTCTCTGGGATATGATCTACTGCACTGGGCCTGTGGCTGCACACTGAAGACTAAAACCACTTCTTTATTTTTGCGGAGAAGGCGACTTGATGCCCAAAGGAGCTGTGATCTAGCTGAAATGTAGTCCGCCTCTTATATTGCTCTCCTAATGGTTTTTCTGACATAGCAGTAGGAATGGAATGGAAACAATAACTTTCAAAGGGACAGAACATCAAATTGAAAACATCACTGGACAAGCTGTTATTCAGCAAACCAAATCCAGATCCCCAGTGGTAGTAGATTTAAGTGTGTTCACACTTTAATCTACTACTCAAAAAAACATATAAACAGTATATATCTATATCTATATCTATATCTATATATCTATATCTATATATCTATATATATATCTATATATCTATATATCTATATATAGCTATATATATAACTATATATAGATATATATCTATATCTATATAGATATAGATATAGATATAGCTATATATAGATATATAGATATATAGATGCAACACCGCCTGTGAGCAAGACGCAAGTTACATGCGTGCCAGAGCCTCATCTCCTGTTGCACGCGGCATGATCAACTGGTGCACGCTGCCCAGTGCCGGCACGCACGCACACGCAAAATAATACACTTGCGCGCAAGCACACACACACACACACACACACACACACACACACACACACAATAGCACACAAACGGAGACGCACAGAGATGGCCGCGCGTTACAAGAAGCGCTTGGGGTGCGTGAGCGACTTACCAGATGTGTCGGGAAATTTTCGGTCGATGATATATATGGGCATCACATCCACTGATCCATCAAATCCACAAAGCGAGCGCGAAGTGCTGATCGATCTGTCACAGACTATCTATTTGCTTCAACCTGGATTTCAACAAGGCACACACCGATCCCGCCTCTCTCTCTCTTCTCCTTCTTCTCCTTCTTCTTCTTCCTTTGGCTTTCTATCACAGGAGCGCACATTCGCACAAACACACGCTCGCGCACAGACAACTAATTACTACAGGCAACAATGTACCACATCTACCTACAAAGGATCGCTGAATTCAAATGGCCCATCAGACTCTTGCGCGTCGCAATTGGTCAAGTGTGTGATCCACAGGGGGGGATGCCATTTATACGACTGATAGTGAAGCAGTGAAGCCGACCTCTAAAGTTCCCTGTCTTCCGAGTCGTTGCCTCCTCCGTCAGGGCGGCGTTTAGAAGTGACCCTGCCAGCGGCACTTGCTGCCAGTGAATAGTCAGTATAGCTCCGGGGCGCATGTTCAGGGTTAGGGTAAGAGTGGGATGAAGTGATGTATTGTAGCCTATGTTTTACAGGCATACATACTCTATATTGACAGCTGTATGCCAGCTGTCAATAGAGCACTTCAGAGTTAGAAAGTGCATTACAAATCCATGTTGTAATCAGATTGATGCACAGTAGGACATGGGGACACACTATAGTGATTTAATATTAAACCAACAGCTTTTTAGTGGAATCATTGCCTGTATAATAAATACAACATTTTGAATTTCACCAGCTCATTGTGACAATAGTGTATTTTACTTTGCATGTTTATGGCACAAAATGCAAAATAAGTCTTGTTTTTGTATTATTATTCATTTATTGGACAGGGACTGTAAATATGCTATTAATATGCACTTAATGTTTCAACAAAATTCTGATACAAATGTTGATTTTTAAATGGCAGACTGAGCCTATAGAAAATATGTATTGTATTCGGATATACAATTTGTCTCAAATGACACAAATAATGAATGTAACATTTTGTTTAGCAGAATAACATTATGTTATATTATCCTATCCAATATTTTCTATTTCTAAGCATATGTTGTATTTGGATCAAATAAAGAATAAAAAGTATACCGTATGTCAGTTACAGAAGCATTTTTTTCTGCACCATATATGGAAGTGGCGTCTAAATAATTAACTAAACGTTGTCAGTAAGGTTGAACTAAGACAACATCCACTTGGTCCAATGCTGAGAGATTAAAACTATCATCAGCACTGCGTTGTATAATTGATTCTACTACAGTAAAAACCTGCTTGCTCTGTGATCTCTGTTACTCTAAACCACAAGTGGTTCCTGAGTCTATACACATTGTTACAGCATGGTGACATGGCTCGTTATATAGGCCCATAAAAAAACTTTTAACTTTGATCCATTTGCTCTGTTTTGTTGCATGTGGTCTTTTTGCTCTAATGTTGAATACCACCGTTCACCAGAGGGTCCCTTCCATAGGAGCAATTAACTCCTAACTAAACTAAAGTGAGGAAAAAAAGAAAAGACTACATCACTGCAGATAATAAACCCAATTTTGGCGGAAACAAGGGTCTGTCACGGACTTGTCATTTTAATCACTAACTGACAGTGCTCATGCAATCTATGTTAAGCTGTGACTGTGGATGTGCATTTAGGTACAGAACATTTTACCAGAGTGATGTTATAAGTGAGATAGATTATGTATATGCTGATAAAGACATTTTCTATGTCCCCTATGTTTCATTGCTCCTGATGAAGAACACCATGATTCCCCTCTGAGGAATTTCCATCTATATCTTTTGTATAACTGCGAAGGTAAACTGACAGCAAGTTTCACAACAGCTGCCAGTTAATGCATCTAAAAGATCTTCACATTTGCCAGCAGTGTAACCTCTGTGGTGATGTTTTCCATCATGTTGTTCAAATAAAAGCCCTCACCTCTTCTCTGTTGGCCGTTTGAGCTCTGTTCGCTGTCAGTAAACCTAGCATGTTATGTACAACTGGAGAGTATTGGATTTTAATTGCGATGTGCCCGCGGTGACGGAGGTATTAAAGAGTCTTTCGTTGCAGAAAAGGAAAATAGTTGCACATGTCCAAACACAGAAGCACAGACTTGCGAGCACTCTGCATTACCCTATTGGAATAGTTGTGTTTGTCAAGTTAAGCAAACAGTGCCCAGTGCTCAGAAACACACATGTATCAAGTAGTCACATGCATATGGCGTCATTAACATTTAGTTGGAAACAAACCCTCTCTGACAAGAAATATGTGATTTTAATTGTAAGAACAAATCCCCACTCATTTACTTGGAAAGATGATGCATCATTAGAGCTTTGAGTGACTGCCTTGTGGTTCTGCCGCCACCTCATGAATGTGTATCAGAGAACTGATCTTGTTAAGAAGCCAACACTGTGACTAATAGGCAGTTCTGCATTTGGTCCACATACAGTATGCTTGTGAATCACACAGACCAGCAAGTTTGTCACAAGTCCAAGAATTTATTTTTCATCAGGTTCTTTGGATGGTTCAAGGTCACTCGGGTGGCTTGTTCTATCAGCACCCCCCTTCAGGAACTGTCAGGGGAGTAACACTCCTATCAGCAACAGACGGGCTGTCCAGTTCTGCTCAAAGTATGCTGTCAGTGCACATAAACACACAGACACACACACACACACACACACACACACAATCTTGCACCAAAGTACATGACCCACACAGGCAAGGACTCACACATACTGCACACACATTATTAAGCTCACTGCTGTCACTCAGAGTGAGGGGCTTTCAGACAGAAGGCTGTGCCGGTCATGAGGCAGCAAGAAGAGGAACAGTGGAAACGGGCAGAGAGATAAGAAGAGGAAAACAGTTAAAAGTGCCAACTTACTCAATATTTCCAGAGTGCCACAGCCAGATCTGGAGTTTATTTTTTTTTCAGTTGCTTGTGTTATCTATGAGGAATTGGACTGTGGAACATAATGTTTTGAGAGTATCCACGAAAATGATTTCACTATAATAACAAAGGTCTTTTGCTGTTCTCTGCAACTCCATGATACGGTCATTGTTGCTCGTTGTTATCACTTCAGTGATTTATGTCACTCAGCATCATAAAACATTAGCAAAGTGAACGCATGGGAAGTGGTCGCACAATTAAAGCAAGGCTGGATGATCAACGGTTCGCTTTTCCGCACACATACCGTACAATACACACACAAACTTGTTTTTGTCACTTGGGAGGACACTGTATTTACTTCGTTTTCTGGAGATTTACAATAACCTGTATATTTCTAGTCAAAACCTTTGCCCTAACAAAAAAACAATCTTTAACCATTATATAACCATTATATTTTATGGTTTACCAAACTTTTTGGGAAGTGAGTCTCTCTGTATTGAGCAGCAAATACTTACCATACCCAAAGTACTAGGAACATTACATCTATAAAATCCTTCTCCAAATCCATTAAACATTGGCTATTGACAAATCAAATATGCTGCCATAATCCAGAATAATGTGTGCTTTGTTGCTACTAGTAGTGTTTCTACATGTGCTTATGTGCCTGGTGCTTTTGTCTGTATTTAAATGTGCATCTATGCACTTTTACCTGTGTCTATATACTACTTGTCTTATGTCATTTTACTTGTCTATGCCCATGTGTTTTATGCTTATGTGTTGTATTTTTGTAAATTATCTAACGTTTTCTTTGAAGTCATCAACCTGCTAGGGACTTTAGATGAAAATCAGCCTGCAAAGCATGTTGTCCCTTTTAAACACATACACACACACACACACACACACATATATATATATATATATATATATATATATATATATATATATATATATATATATATATATATATATATATATATATACTATATATAATTCTTTCTGATGTTGTTTTTGTTATTAAGTTCTTAGGGTTTTCTGAAATTCATTTGAAATGCAAGTGTGACAAATAGCTCTTTTCTTTCTGTCTTTTCTGGATCTTACTTTGTTTTCACCTGCATCATTGCTTTTATGATAATCAGCTTATGCAGTAGCTGAACAAATCCACAATTGAAGAGAGATTTCCTGTAACCAGGAAGCCATGGTGAGTTGGTATCTGTAGAAATCTGCTGATGTGGAAAGGAACGACAAGTGGCGTTGATACCCTGTTTCAAGAACCTAGATCAGA
This sequence comes from Etheostoma perlongum, assembly GCA_026937815.1. Taxonomy (NCBI): domain Eukaryota; kingdom Metazoa; phylum Chordata; class Actinopteri; order Perciformes; family Percidae; genus Etheostoma; species Etheostoma perlongum. The sequence goes on from CM049373.1 coordinate 11,989,754, forward strand.
TAAACTCATATCACTAAAATAATCGTAATTCTACTTTGATAAAAAAAAGTCTGACAGACATATTTTTAGAACTCACTAAAACATCAATGAGTGGTAGTGCCATGCCCTCTCTATGCAAATGTTTCTGTCACCACTTTGTTTCTTCTAACAATTCTCTGCATTGCCCTTTCCTTTCATTGTATGCATGGTACTGTAGTTCATGTCAAATTCATTTAGATACCAAGGACAATAGATATATTTACTCAGCATTAACTTTTCCTGGCATGTGTAACCCATCCAGACAATGCAGATATGTGCAGTTGAACTTAGAATATGCATATTTTATTCCATCATATATTTAAAACTGCACTAATGGATGTTTTTAACATCACATTTTGACTATGTGAAAGGGGTCACCTGAACTGTTGAATGCATAGAAAATGATCACCCACACAGCTCTACAGAGTGTTTTAGTATCTTTCAGTTTACTATTTTAGTTCTATGGCCATTAGTCTTTTGGGTTCATTCTCAGCATTCTCATCTCATTTTCTGCCTCAGTAGGCAGCTGTTTTAAGCTTAAAAAAATAAAAAGGATCTATAAATCCTCTGTATGCTTTCTTCCCAGCACCAGCAGTTAGACAAGGTTAGCGACTACCAGGTAAACATTTAGCAGCTTAAAAGACAGAGGCTGATGAAGACCAAAACCAAATGTTGGGCTTTATGTTGCCAGAAACATGACTGTCAAATGAATGCTAAAAGTGCTCTGCTCTGCTGGATGTGTGTTTATACGCATATGTTTGCTAACAGATTAGCAATAACAATTTTATAAGATGATATCTCAATATTGTTCTGCTGCCCCCAAGTAGCCAGAAACTAACAAAATGCAATGCAATTTTGAGTAAAAACGTCTAAATGTTCTGCTTTGGCGCCTCCCAGTGGTATGATCAAAAAAGATGCCGTGGCGTGTGAGTGCATGTCGGTTCCCTTCAGCCCACCCATGGATCCAACCAAAGGACGACTGAGAGGAATGGGCTGAATGCAACACATAGGCTATTGCATCCATGTTTACCATGATTGTGTATCTGTTCTACCAGCGAAAACATATCCCATCTCAATAATTACAAAGAAGTCTACATGTAATGGCTAAAACTCTCTTCAGATGATGAGAAGCATCTTGTGTACCTGGCTAGTAACTCACTCATAAACTCACTCATTCACATTTAACTGAAGACTCCGCACAGAGGGAAAGGCTGTTTTACATACCAGTTCCACACATGTTGACCAGCAATTGCTGCAGTATGTCTCTCTCTCTCTCTCTCTCTCTCTCTCTCTCTCTCTCTCTCTCTCTCTCTCTCTCTCTCTCTCTCTCTCTCTCTCTGTCACACACACACACACACACATACACACAAAATGTGTGTTCATTTGATTGTTTTCTTCATCAATAATAATGTCTGTGCATCTTCTTGTTCTTGTGTGTTCATGAATGTGTACGCTGTTCTGAAATCAGAACAAGGAATGCGGTCTGATAGCGCTCGTATGTCAAGGCTACTTAGCATTCCTTCTCCTGAGTGTGTCCCCTTACCCTGTGGCATCTTTGTGCCAGGCTCAAGTCTGATAAAGCTCTGAACTGTGTCCCTCTACTGTACAATTTGTTTTTGGACACACATGGCGTGACTAAGATTGGTGTATGTGTGTCTGGGAAAACAGCACTAGAATAAGGGGGCTTGCTACAACTTCCTGATTTTGACATGACAGCATGGCATACTATGCGCTACATTGTAATTATTGCAATTTTCAAGTATCCCTGATTTTAGAATAAGCTAAAAGTTTGTGAATAATCTTCAGTTACCCAATGGGAATGCTTAACTGTTACTTCACACACAGTGTATTAGTTCTGGTGAAGGTAATGATTGATTTCAACACAGATACTGTTATTTTGTTCTGTCATCACGCTGCATGTTTCAGCAGGTATCTTGGCATGTCATAATGTAAGCGCATAACAATGCCGGGATTTGTCATCCTAATCCTGGCAATGAGTATGGATGTGACTAAAAGAAGCCGCTGCTCAAAATTTAAGGCATGTCTAGACGGATTCCTAAGACAG